>JAYKKI010000030.1:11712500-12960000 GCA_039881145.1 Druceiella hillmani | reverse complement strand
ACAAAAGCTACATTTTATGAGGACTTTTCCTGTAAGCCTTTTCTCTTACAGAAACGAAGGAATTGACTAAAATTTTTTTTCTTTATTTTTCACACTCATAACTACATAAGTAGTATGGTACAAATACTTTGTCCATTCTTCTGTATATACATTAAAATTAATTATTATGATAAAATCTATACTTTGAGAGTTATACATAGGTATAATGCGAGTGCTGAAGTTACGTAAAAGTGACATGCGTGCTTGAAGGTTTAATTAGATTCTACGTCAACAAGTAACCATCACTCCCTGCTATACCCTCCACTCTGTGAACTTTTTGATCCGTGATCATACGTATCTCAAAAACAGTTTTTGAACTTATCAAGCTTAAAACAATGCTTAGTTTTTCAAGGACTCCAGATAATACATACTAGTCCTTCTTGCTGTGAACTAATACACTGTTAACAAATAAATGACAATATGATAAGGTCACTTGTATTGAACAGATTTAAGAGTATGAGAAGATGTGTCGGATATGTCTGCAACAGGGTTATAAAATTGTAGTATCTGGAAGATGTTCATAATTCTGACATCAAAAAGGCAAAAATATTTGTAGTAGAATTCTCTGATCAGGGAAGACAGACGAGAAAATTCGACAAGTTATGAAAGAATAAAAATATTTAGAATTTACTATTGAACTTAGAAAACTAATAGCATGTTTTAGCATAAAATAGCCACTCAATAATCGGTTAGATAAAAGCACAAAAGTATACCTGGAAATAATCCTCAAGGGTCACGCAGACTGTATCGATAGGAATGCTGGACTGCAGCCACTTGGGGGTGAAGAGGTCATCGAAGTGGACCTCCAGATCGAGGAAAGCCTCGTCCAACAGAAACTGGGCTGCTTCGTCGCGTAGTTTCTGAAACAACCAAATAGATAAACATGGATGCATAGTGTGATATATAAAGATTGAAAACATTTCTAAAGTTGAAAGAATTTTTCCGATCAAACCTTTACTTGACTCCATTTGGCATCTGGATTTTTTTTTTCGCACCTGCCTGGATCTTAAAAATCCTTTCTTTTTTCCATTTTATAAAATACATAAATGAAAAGAAATTAAATGAGTGTGAGTAACCATTATGTATGGTTGAAGTGAAACTTCTTTGACCATTGTGGCAGGTATTATGTGGTCAATGTTGTAGTTATTTTACGAAGTAACAACTACCAATAACAAATATCTTGAATCACATTTGATTTACTTCCATCCGTTAAGGAGTTACATTGTTTACATCCAGGACCCATCATCAGATCCTGACCTGATGGATGGTGCATTTATTTCGCAAAGTAACTATTACCAGTAACCAATATTTTAAATCACGGTTGATTTATGGCCATCCATTACAGAGCTACATTGTTCATCTCCAGAACTCATCATCAGAGACTGACATGGTGTAATTATTTTGCAAAGAAATAACTACCTGCAGCAAATATCTTAAATCACAATTGATTTATTAAAATCCATTAAGCAGTTCCATTTTTTATTTCAGAATCTCATCATCACCATATTAGATAAGGGACCACCTCGCTAGTAAACACTTTCAAACAAATTAATTGTTAGTGTTTAACTTATAAAAATAAAATAGATATAAATTCAGGTATACATGTGTATATAACATATATATTCACAAAATTCTATAGTCGGTCAATGCTTTCAAATACAGGAAACTGCGTGAGCAAATTATAGAACTTACCGAAGATTATTTCCATCCGAAAAAAATTTGAGTTACTCTCAAGTCATGCTTAAAAAAATTTTACTTCAAAACAAAGAAAATGTTAGTACAAAGTATTTGAAAAAATATTCAATTGATACTAATAACTCAAGAAATCATTACAGAAGTCTTAAACAAAAAAATTGTCATCCAAATCAGCTCCAACATTCCCAAAACAACTGCAGACATACACACATAAAATGAACAACTTTTCACTTCATAAAATCTGTGAAAAAGATTTTCTAAAACTGAACTTGTTAAGTTTGCAATAAACGCACAGTCATTTCGTTCCACTCTCCAGTCCGTAGTATCCTTGAAACAAATGCGTGTCTGGTTTTTGCAAGATGTAACTTATATATTAACCGTTAGAGTGCCGACAAGCGCCATCACGCTCGTGCGCGTACTAACTAAATTTGCCACGAGCGTGATGGCGTTCGCGAAATCAGTTGCTGTTTAGCGCGCGATAGGGGAGGTTGCTCGCACGCATCGCTAATTTTTTATCTTTCTATGTGTTACATAAAGTTCAAATTATAATATTATTAGTAATTACAATATAAAAAGGATTCAGGAAAAGAAAATTGTTAACCCATAATGTCGGAATACGAAAATAATTCAAGTGAAAATGCTCGTTTTTCAAGTTGTGAAGAAAGTGATAGTGGGAGTGACATTGTGGTGCGCTGGGAGTGACAATTTGGCGTAATGCAAACTTTGAATGATAGTGATAATAACAATTATTTTGCTGATACAGAGGATGTACCGGACTGCGAAAATGATGATGTGACCTTGATTTCAGTTTTTGTTATAATTTTTGTTCACAATATATATTTCCATAATTTTCTTTTTATTTTATTATCCTTGTACAAGTTTTTAAGAAGTTATTAAGAAAATACCGAAAAAATGATTAAAATTGGATAATTTTTGGAAGAGATACAGTTTTTTTCAAGACAAGGGTAAATGACATCAAAAACAAAATTTTTCTTTGGCATTTTTAAGTATATATGAGTAAGAAACCATGGCACTAAAACGGTTAATGTTGGAGAAAATATTAATAAAGTTTTATAGATTTTTATAAAAAAAAATATACTCATTTACTTGCTTCAGATTTTATAAACAGCTTGGTCGGATGTAATTCCCATCAACTCTGATGAGAATTACTTTTGGTAATGAATATTTTTAAATTATTAAATAATTGTATCGATGACACCTCGATCTTGGGTTTGATAATGCTTTACGCACCTGACTGTTACATGAGAGGATAGAATCATTGTTTATTTAATCTGCCTAGAGCACGCATGACCATCCTACAGCCGTCACCAATTTTTCACGCACTTAAGTCGATCAACGCAGTGTAATGAGAAGTGCCCAATCTTAATATATTTTCTGCTCCATCGACCGCTTTAGGAATACGATTATCATGTTATTTAATTATTATTATTATCTTGTTTATTATTAAATGTAACTGTTTTATATTTTATTTCTCAAAAGGTGTTTTTTGTGGCAACGCCATATCTCCCTTAATTCTTAATCAAAATTAATGATTCAAATATCATTTTAAAGCTTAAGTTCGCCGCTATTGATGAAAAATAGACAAACAAATCAAAATTAATTCTTGAATTAAATTTGATTTAATTAAAGAATTAATTATATAACGAATATGATAGTTATATAATATTAGTTATATAACGATTATGATAGATGACGCTATTGATCGCTGATCTTTAACTTTTTGTCTGTAGCATTACAAAGTTTAACTTTTATTAAATGTTCAATATGTTTGAATATTTAACGAACTCAGTGGTAATGTTCCTTAATAAATGTTTGATTCCACTATTTTGTAGGTTTACTATACTTTTTTTTGTCGTGCCATAGTTTGAGCATTTTAGCTACGTTTGACACAAGTTATCTCTACAAGTTTTAACGTTTTTGTTTTATTGACCTCTTGAGTGCACATGTCACTTATTAGTAACGCTATCACTCGCAGCGGCTACTCAAATGTGAATAGTCAGGTTAACATGAGGCGAACATATAAATAATTATATATAGGTATAACATAGAAAAGAGAACAAAATAATAAATCGAATGGTAATACAGCCATCTATAGTGCACATTAATGTTTGCTACTATGATTTATAGAAAATTATGTGTATTATTTTGAAAGTATTTTTTTTTTCATAGCTACTATTTTTTTTCATAGTTACGAAAATTGCATTTCATAAATATTTTTCATCTGTAAACCTTTGTTTCCCACAGAAACAGGAAAATTTTGCTTTCCGTGTTTCCATTATTTTTTATACTCATAACTATATAATTATGGTACAAGTGCTTGGACTATGTTATACCTACATTTGTTCTACGTCTACACCAAAAATTTCAATACAACAAAATCAATACATTCACAGTTCCAAATGATTTTATCAACATGGTGAGCTGGATGATGCATGAAAATGGCCTGCACAACGGTTAACGATAAGCTAATAACAATATTGTTTGGATCTCACTAGAGTTAGCATTTGACAGGGTTGGTGTTTTTTTTTGTTATTTTAATATTTAAAACTAATTGACTCACTAAAGGCGGCTGACTAACTAACCTGGAGTGTGTCCAACAGCGCAAGCACCTTTCTCTCAGCAGGCGCATCGTGCCGTCCAGGAGGCCAATAGCGACGCTGTGTCTGCTGCGTAAGACTGGCGAGTTGCTCCGCATTGTTCACGATCGTTATCATGTAGTGTGTAAAGTAAGCCACACGACTGCGGTCAGCAAAGTGTGCATTCTGTGGATAATAAGAATATGATGATAAGATCTTTGTCATATTGTGGAAGGTTAATTATGATAAATAAAATACTTTCACGGTAAACACGGCACTAAACAAAGATTAACTTTTAATGGTACTTAAAAATAAATTTATATTGTATTATATTTTTAATTAAGGTAATGGAATTTATATGTCAATTTTAAACTCTCAAGACACAAGAGCAATAGGTTTGATACGGATGTCGTACTTCAGAGGAGTATTATTAAGCAAAAAACACCCAGTTCCATCCTCCAATAATGGTATAATTCAACCATAATGGTATAATTCAACCATTTCTCTAGTTAAAAATTAACCTATATATTAACCGTTTTAGTGCCATGGTTTTTTACTCATATATACTTATAAATGCCAAAGAAATCTTTTGTTTTTGATGTCATTTACCCTCGTCTCGAAAAAAAACTATAAAAATTATCCAATTTTAGTAATTTTTCGGTGTTTCCTTAATTAAAACTTGTACAAGGATAATAAAATACAAAATTTGCATTACGCCAAATTGTGAGCGCACCACAATGTCACTCCCACTATCACTTTCTTCACAACTTAAAAAATGATCATTTTCATCCGAATTATTTTCGTATTCCGACATTATGGGTTAAAAATTTTCATTTCCTGGATCCGTTTTATATTGTAATTACTAATAATATTATAATTTGAACTTTATGTAACACATAGAAAGATAAAAAATTAGCGATACGTGCGAGCGACCTCCCCTACCGCCCGTTAAATAGCAACTGATTTCATGAGCGCCATCGCGCTCATGTCAAATTTATTTAATACGAGATTCATGAAACAAATTAAACGGTTAATTTGTATCATGAATTATGTCAATATGAAGTTTAATGAAAACATGGCTAGAAATTCAAATGTGAATGAATTATAACAACTTGAATAACTAAGTGTCGAAACTCAAATCATACTCAAAACCCAAAAATGTTTTTCTGTATTATAATCACTTCAATATACTAGATGGCCCAGTGCAAATAATTTGCAAGTCACCATATTTTAGTTAAAAAGATTGTCAATAGATGGCACTCAAACTAGAGAATAAAATAGAGAATGAAAAAATTTAAATAAATTATTACTTTTGTTAAAATTACAATTCATTCAAATTGTAATTTTTAAAAAAATTTAAAAATTTAATTAATGAATTAATTTTGATTTCTTTGTCTATTTTTCGTCAATAGCGAGGAACATAAGCTTTAAAATGATATTTGAATCATTAATTTTGATTAAGAAATAAAGGAGATATGGCGTTGCCACAAAAAACGCTTTTGAGAAATAAAATATAGGATATAATTTAAATTCATTTCAGCATATATTCCGCTAAACTGTGACACCTATTGTCAGTCAGAACTAGCACAAAACAGTAAAACTCTGGAGTCTATTTACTTTGTAGTGGTGTATTTTCAAAGGCTACCTGTGAATTCGATACCTCAAAATATGGCATCAACGCCATCTGAGGATACGTTAATAAACTTTTGGTTATGTTACTGTCATTTGCTACTATAACAAACAAAGTTTAAGTTTTACTAGGCAAACTACAGTTGAACATTATTTACTAACAAGTTTACATCATACTTGATTGTGATTCTCGTTGGTGCAATCACTTGACCAGCAATTTTACTTCTGTTATATTTATAATATGACCTGCCCCTTGGGCCTATGGCCTACTCATTGTCAGTCATATTTTTTCATATTCCTCCTATATTTATTGGCTGGAACCCTGGTTTTATAACTCTATCCACTTTGCAACAACAAAAATACCCCAATAGTCACACATATGAAACCAAATATTCTGTGATTTGGAATGCTTTTTAGCGATCTCAGTTTCATGTACCATTAGTAACATTATACACTTTCAAGGCCAGTTAAGCCTCATATGAGCTTATAAAAATATTTTCCATTCTGACAATCAATTAATATTTCCAAAATTTAATTTTTTTTAAATCAAAACACACTTTTAATCTAAAAAATTGTGATCACTTCCCGCTCAAATGTGGACTGGATTTTTTTTGTAATTTCCACTATTCCACAAAATACTCTGAAAATTAATATATTCCACAAGAAACCCTGAAAATTAATGTATTCCACAAAATACTCTGAAAATTAATATATTCCACAAGAAACCCTGAAAATTAATGTATTCCACAAAAAACTCTGAAAATTAATATATTCCACAAGAAACCCTGAAAATTAATGTGTTCCACAAGAAACCCTGAAAATTAATGTATTCCACAAGAAACTCTGAAAATTAATAAATTCCACAAGAAACCCTGAAAATTAATGTATTCCACAAGAAACCCTGAAAATTAATGTATTTCACAAGAAACCCTGAAAATTAATGTATTTCGCAAGAAACCCTGAAAATTAATGTATTCCACAAGGAACCCTGAAAATTAATATATTCCACAAGAAATCCTGAAAATTAATATATTCCACAAGAAACCCTGAAAATTAATGTATTCCACAAGAAATCCTGAAAATTAATGTATTCCATAAGAAACCCTGAAAATTAATGTATTCCACAAGAAACTCTGAAAATTAATATATTCCACAAGAAACCCTGAAAATTAATATCTAGCAATATTATTACACTAAGTTTCCTTGATCAGTACTTTAATAATGTTTAAAAAGATACACAATTTCTACCTCCCTTAAATGATCAGCAACTGATATGTGGTAGATTTGAAGAAGATCCACATACGGTAGAAGTCGACCATTTGTTAACCATAAACCCAGCAAGAGTCAGACTCTATATCTTCAAATATGTTAAGGGAACGCGGAAGCTCCATACATTGCCTGCTACTGGTACCTAGGATATTTATCAAAGCAAACTTATACTGGATAATAATGTCTATGACAAACCTTAAAAGCGATGACTTCATCTCGATACATTTGTGCATACCGAGCCACCTGCTCCATGCTAAGCACCAAAGCCTTGAAGGTTACTTCTTTGCTAATTGTGTTAGTGACCTGAAAACATAAATGAATAGTATAAATCATATGTCAACAAATGAAAACACTAATTTAATTTCTGCCAAAACAGAAAATAACTATTACAGTGGAATCCTAAGCATATCATCATCAGTTATATAGTTCTTATATTATAAAACGAGTGTGAGTTTACTTCGGATAAACTTGAAAATTATTGGACCACTTCCAAAAATTCTTTCATTGTACTCCCGATGGGTACAGGTTAAGTGTTATTTTCAAAAGTTTAGGGTTCCTTAAGATATAGTCATTTTTATAACTCAAACTGAAGAAAAATAACAAAATTTTCTACATTCTTGGCTTACGTTGGGTAAACCATTATAGATATAACAAAATAATATAAGAATGAATTGCGTATTTCGATGAGTTCTATAATGAGGTTATCTTATTTAGACGAGAGATGATGTGAAGTTATAAACAGATAAACACAATCAAAACGATTAAATATTAACCGTTTTAGTGCCGACGAATGCCATCGCGCTCGTTCGTGTACTAACTAAATTTGCCACGAGCACGATGGCGCTCGCGAAATCAGTTGCTGTTTAGCGCGCGGTAGGGGAGGTCGCTCGCACGCATCGCTAATTTTTTATCTTTCTACGTGTTACTTAAAGTTCAAATTATAATATTATTAGTAATTACAATATAAAAAGGATCCAGGAAAAGAAAATTTTTAACCCATAATGTCGGAATACGAAAATAATTCGAGTGATCATTTTTCAAGTTGTGAAGAAAGTGATAGTGGGAGTGACATTGTGGTGCGCTCACAATTTGGTATAATGCAAATTTTGAGTGATAGTGATAATATTGACGATAACAATTATTTTGCTGATACGGAGGATGTACCGGACTGCGAAAATACAATGTGACCTTGATTTCAGTTTTTGTTATACTTTTTGTTCACAATATATATTTCCATAATTTTCTTTGTATTTTTTATCCTTGTACAAGTTTTTATTAAGAAAACACACAAAAAATTATTAAAATTGGATAATTTTTGGAAGAGATACAGTTTTTTTTCGAGACAAGGGTAAATGACATCAAAAACAAAATATTTACGTATATATGAGTATTTTTAAGTATATATGAGTAAAAAACCATGGCACTACAATGGTTAAAAACATAATATATGCGCTTTTATGAAGATAGGTTTTTTGTTTGGTATTATTTTTTGTTCTTTCCTCATTGCCAATTTGACTAGTTCGTTTGCTTTCTATATTCTAAAAAAAATCCAGCTTTTTTAAAAATCATATTCTATTTCTGTAACGCCAGGTCCATTTTCACTGATGTCGTTTAAACCTGAAAATAATAACATAGTGAAACATCATTACTTGGAGGTTCTGATCGATCATCTGAAAGACGATGACGGGTGCATGCGTGTGATAGGCATGGGTGTGGGGCTCCTGCTCAGGTGCTCTGCCCGCACCCCACTCGGCACGCTCTGCCGCTAATGTCTTCTCCATCCACTCTGCGTAGTTTGCCTCCATACGCTGTAAAAAGTAATTAATGAAGTGAATGGAACAGTAGTGAAATGTTTCGAGCATTGTTCTGCTTCGAACATTTAGAGATGTAAAAGATTTATTTGATTCAGCATCCCGTCATTTTTTGAAATGTTCCAATTATATATACATATATGCAATTTCCAAAATTCATATCTTACTCGCACTTCTTCAGCTTTTGAATTTCCCAAAATTGATCTTTTTGGGTTCTTTCCTTAATTAATTTACCATAAACAGAACAGAATATTTATACGTCCGGCTGTTAATTTGTTCTTTGATCACGAGAAATCTACTGGATGGATTTTGATCAAATTTAGTACGATAATACTTTATATCCTGTAGCAACATACAGAATACTTTTTATCTGGATATTACAGATAAAAAAAACTGACTAGATATTGGTACTGCCAATGCCATCTATTAGGGTTTTAGTAACTTTTATGCTCATAGATACATTAGGATATGGTATTGCCAATGCCATTTATTAATTTCCAGTAAATTTTATGCTCATAGGCTCATAAATATATTATGATAGCTACCACCAATGCTATTTATTAGCGTTTTTAGTAAAGTTTATGCTATAGATATTGTAAAAATAAACAAAAAAAAACAAGAGAAATGATAATGTTCATTATTCCTAATAACTTTTTTCTTCCAAATTTCATGCGAACAAAGTCAAAGGCACAATGAGTTATATATAATTTATTATAAAACATAACTTATAATTTTTTTGCGAGAAGATCAGACAAGGTCGGTTTGAGTGGCGTTACATGTCTTGCTTTTTATTTAAAAGTTCGTTTGTACTTTGTTTAAAATGCAAGTAAAAAATTTGTTCGTGGAAAAACTATCCATGGATATAGGTGAAAATAAGGCATTGCATTTCTAGAAAATTCTGATTTTATTTAACATTGAGCCTGTGTTCGCACTTGATTTAATTAGTACTGCTCAAGATTTGGCTGTTTTACCAAATACTGAAAGAAAGAAGTACCCAGCTAGATGTACATCAGCTGTAGTACCGTCATCTGTATTCGTATGATGAATGAAAAATAAAGCTAAAGAATACCCTATGTTAATATTTAATAACTTTTTAATCCATAGTGCAATTTTTAAATGCTTTCACATATGAGATTCTGTTTACATAAAGAGTTTAAAGTAGTTGTAATCTTGGTTTATAAAAAATGTCTGATCCTTACAATAACATAACCATGAAGTTATAAAATGTATATAAAACAATTCAAATTTCCACTCACATTCCTCCTCAAACACTTTCACTAGATGAAACTTTAAACCAAGCTTACCTGTAGATATTCAGTCTGTAACCTCTCCAGCACATCCTCACTGAGTAGGGGCTCCAACTGCGTAAGGTCGACCATCAGATCAGGGTGATGCATCAGCTCTGGTCCGGGGTACGTATTCAATATCCACGAGAGTAGGGACACATACTCGTTACCCTCTAGGCCATTCTGGATAACGTCTAGAAGCTGTGCGATAAATTCGTAATGTCAACATCATGTCATTCCATTCTTCCAGCTGACCAGCATAATAATGCCCCATGTAGAATACGCAGTGTTTAATAAAATCAAAAGGAAGGTTGGGACATTAAATTCGTATAATAACATGAGACAGAGAAACAATTTTCTTTATTTGTTTCTTGCCCAATATCCCCTGAAATATCTGAACTATCATTAGCTTTGTTATATATACACACACACACACACACACGCACGGACGCACGCACGCACGCGCGCTCGCACACACGGACACACGCACGCACGCACGCACGCAGGCACGCACGCACGCAGGCACGCAGGCACGCACGCACGCAGGCACGCACGCACGCACGCACGCACGCACGCACGCACGCACGCACGCACACACGCACACACGCACACACACACACACACACACACATATATACACTCTTTTGCATAAAAACGGGCGGTTTTGATTTTGTTATATTATTAACAAAATATAATTTATTAAGAGGTTGTATTAATTGTAATTGTTACTGGCAGGTATAGTGTATTCTGGCACATAAAAATCAACGTTCTAAATTTGAAATTTATTCGTTTTGAATGAAAATTCTCTTTCACTGACAAAAACGTATTTTTTGGCGGTAAATGAAATCCAACTCTTATTAAGTTCTTTTTCATTTGTTACGTTTTTTTATTTTAAGGAATAAATTTTAATTAAATTTCTGCTGTTTGCTTCATTACTTAACTTCTATTTGCTGTTCTCAGTATGGTTGAAAAAACGATAAGAGCTAGTAAAATTATTTATATATATATATATATATATATAAATGCAGTTGTTATTTAAAAATTATTGATTTTTCCAATTTTTCCGGGAACTTTATCTATATGTGAAGACAGAGTGAAGTGATTCACTAAATCCGAATCTCTAAAAATAATTGATTCACCTTAATGACACAACAACTCTAATGAATGGAGTAACACTGAAATTCCATGTATTTAAACACAAATGGCATAAAATTACTTTTTCAATAAAGCCAACACCACAGCCATAATCATGATTTTTATCTGTTTTTTTTTTATTTTAAAGCTCTAAAAACCCCCCTTACATACACATACACATAAACAAACATACATACACATAATTATGCATTATATGAACACATTAAAAATTGTTGAGATAAAGTTAAATACATACAATTATTTATTGTGATTATTGATAAAAAAAATTATTTACTGCATGTAGCAGGTGGAAACTGTGTTAAAAACCTTCATATATCCAGGTTCACATGGTATTAGTTAAAACCACTATATATCCTGGAAATAAACGAGAAGTAACCCAAGTTTGTCCAGCAGTGCATGCATTGGAATGAAGCAAAATTGTTTATTCTACGGTTGAGACGAAGCACCTAGCACTTGATCTGCTCAATTAAATACGAACAATCGTTAACTCCTGTTAATTATATATAATATTAATTTGAGTAGAAAACATAAATCTAGAAGGGTGCGAAGAACTGAGAATTTATATATGCCATAATGTTAAAGCCATAATCATTGTATGTTAAGTTCCTTTATAACTCCGTGGACATATGAGGGGGCGTTTTTAAGCTCATGGAATGGAGAGGTAAGCCATTAGTAAAGGTGATTAACGGAATGATAGCTAGTTAAATAACTCATTATTAGCATAAATACCAAGTTTTATCATAATCGGATCATTAGTATTTGAACTATCGTCGAACAAACAACCCAATCTGGAAAAAAGTCTGAACTATGGAAAAAATTGAGTACCGCACCGTTATAAAGTTCCTTACCAAGCAAGGAAAGTCGGTTCAAACCATACTGAAAGACATGGCATCCATTTACGAGGACTATTGCCCGGGTAAATCCATGGTTTACAAGTGGCATAGTCTCTTTATCCTCTATCTTTTCGACCCACGCCCCGGTCAGCCAATTGAAAGGACTACTCCGGAAATTATTGAAAAAGTTGAAAAATTAGTATTGGAAGATGCCAGACTAAAGAAGAAACAGCTTGCAGAGATGGTTGGAGTATCGGATACAACATGACAAAGGTCAACGCAAGATGGGTGCTGAGAAAGCTCACACCGCCTCAAAAACAACGCCGCGTGGTGTGATCTCATGTGATTTTGGACCTCTGTAGTGAAGACAAGGATGGACTATTGAGTCGAATTATTACTGGAGACGAAATTTGGGTTTCATCATTATGAACCTGAGTCCAAACAAGACTCAATGCAGTGGCACAAAAAAGGCACACCACCCAAGAAATTTAAGGTGTCACAATCGGCTGGAAAAATCATGGCGACAGTCTTTTGGGATTCAGAAAGGATCCAGTTGACGGATTATAAAGATAAAGGTGTTTCCATAATTGGAGAATACTATGCGTCAATTTTAGGGAGGTTGAAAAAAGCAATCAAAGAAAAGAGAAGGACCAAAAGTGTCTGCTTTTGCACAACAACGCGCCCGTTCACACGAGCCGCGTTGCAGTGGCCGCCCTGCACAAGGTGGGCTTCAATATTTTGGAACACCCACCCTACAGTCCTGACCTGGCTCCCAGTGATTATTATTGATTCCCAAACCTTAAAAAAGAACTTTGTGGAAAGAAGTTTTCAAGCGATGAAGAAGTGAAAGACGTAGTTTCAGCTTATTTTTCGGGCAAAGATTTTTTTATGAAGGTATACATAAGCTAATTGAAAGATCTGAAAAGTGTATTAGGGCAGCAGGTGAATATATTGAAAAAGAAAAATAATATTGTATTATATTCTCACTCCTTATCCTCCATTCTGCGAACTTAAAAACGCCCCCTCGTAACATTAATCAATACAAAACATTGTCTGTCCTAACCTGTTGTCTAGAATAATATTTTATATACTGTCTAATCACTATTGACCTCATGAAACTTGTAATTTGTTTGTAAACACACTACATCTGAATTATTATCGACATTCAATACCACTCGCTACTTAACATGTTCATAGCCAAACTTGCAATATTGCACAGTCCGACACTTTAAAATAGTAGCCGACCATTCAATATCATGTGGTAAGTTCAAGCAAACTTTAAAGACTTGTTTTTCACCATCCATATGAACTCGATTGTCTCCTTTGCTACTTAGACAAGGTAAAAGCTTATAGTAAACGGAGGCACCATTGTAATGTCAGTAATTTTTATTATCGGCCAGTGTAATTATTGTTATTGTGCTGGCTGGTTTATTTTAAATGTTATTTATACGTTTCGCTTAACTTTGAATGTTTTATTAATTTCCTATTGTTTGTTAATGAGTAGATGTATTTGTGTACAAAAAAAGATATGTGTCACGGACCACGAGGTCACTGGATTTTTAATGATTCAAATCTTGATTTCTCTGAGCACTCCCGTTAATCCGTAATCTTCATCCTCGTTCCTGGCAATGAACATGTCAAACATTGAAATTTCACCTTGTTATTGATGCAATTTTACTTGTCAATGTATGAGCTTTCTCTTTTAACGCACATAAGTATTTAATTCAAGCTACAGCTTCGCTAAAAGAGACAAGATAAAATCTCAACTCACACTATTGGAAAGACACTTGTGATACATTCGCACATATTTGTTCACAATATCGTAGTGCGGAGGAAAACAGGGCGCGCACAGTGTCTTCACCACCCTCAGGTCTTCCAGCATAAGCTGCCTCGTCAGCTCGAGGTAGCGCACCAACCACAGCTTGTTAGTGTCTCGTTCGTCGACGCGTGTCCCCTCTATGCGCTGCGCGACGACATGCTCTAGCACTTCGAAGGCGATTGCGCGCCATTTCTTCGGACGCCCGGGAGGTAGGAAACCGCTTTGGCTCTGTTGCTGTTGATAGTTAACAAATGAGAATTGGGAGTTTGCAATAATAGGTTGCAATAACAATATATTGACTGATATCAAGTTGACAAAATGTCATAAAATTTTACATGGTTAATATTTTACTACACAATATGTTTTTAAATTGACATAGGCTTTTAAGAGATTGTTGGTAAAAAATAAGATGTTAATGCAGGGCTTAAGCGCTGTGGAGTGTGTGCACACTGTGTGCCAAACAGCATCATCAAAGCTATATGACGCAACGTAGAGAACCCCTTATAGGGATTTAAATAATTTTGTTACGAATATTAGGTTGAAGAAAGGAAAAAAATTCTAATGGTAATTCAGTTTCTTTTCAGAATTCTGTAGTACCTCAAAAGGAAAAAAGAACCCTTACAGGATTACTCGTTGTCCGTCTGTCTGTCTGTCAATACCCTTTTCCTTAGGAATGCATGGAGGTATCAAATTGAAATTAAAATCAAACACTTAAGTTTACAATCCCTTGGAGCTGCAAATCAAGTTCCTAAGTCAATGCAGTCAAGAAAGACTTGAAAAATATGTCCATTTATGCCACATATTTTGACACTCTGAAATAATTGAAATTTGGCAAGAAGCAAGGTCTCACAGCACAAGTAAAGGAAAAAATCCTAAAATCGTTAATTTGTAGTTTATAACATAAAAAAATTTGTTTTTTTAAATATGCGACTTAAAAGATATAGTAGACAATATATTGTCGTTCTTAAGAATCAAAATTTTGTAAATACTTTAAAAGGAATATTACGTAACGATTAAATATTTATAAATGCCTATACGTGTACGGAACCTGCGTAGTGTGAGTTACACTTGAACTTGACTAGTTTTATTTTTATGTAGCTTCTGTTTATGATAATGAAACATTAAAAGTTTTTAAATTTAGTAAGTGTTTAATACGTTTTACTTAATTTTAATCACATTTATACAGTTTACAATTAAAAACTTTGAAAGACCATAAATGTAAAATTTTTCTATTTAAGATAAAGACACCGTTATAAAAAAACAGACATTAGCCCATCTAAATTCTGTATAGTATTCATCCATCTCTCCAAAAAAGTAAAGCTGTCGATATCTTTGTTAAATCAACATTACTATAATTAAAACAAACCTGCAAAGCGATCGCATCTCTCTTTTCCTCCCTCTCAATAAGCCGCAGCACGGTGACGATAACAGTGGGTTCCTTCCGCACGGTGTTCAATGTCCGACCCAACACCAGCCGAATTTGTTTCTCCAACAGTCCTGAAAGCAGAGCCACATCCTCGAAGTAGGCCTTTAGCATGACCCGGTCGTGTGAAGCTTGCGCCAACCGGTGAAGCTCCAGTAACAGCTCGTCACGCGATCGTTCCAGTTCACTTAGACACTAAAAATAAAAATTAGTTTTATACTGAATATTGTACGACCTAAAACGAATTGGATTTTTTCTAATAAAGAATCTTCTTGTATGTAGTTTACCTTTATATACTTATGGACATATTTAGAGAAATTGAAAAACCAAATAGACTAACATAAAATGTTTTCTCGTTTCGCACTGACCGTCTATACCAGTTAGTTTTATTTAGTTATCTGTTAATTTCTTTATTGCATTCAATATTTAATATTGAGTAGTGCGAGATATTTTGCAACAAACTAGTTTTGGTGTTCTCACAAGTTTCTTATCACTGTGTTAAGGGAACATTATTTAATAAATTTAAGTGATAATGCAAAATCTTAGCGTCACTCAAGTGTCAAAAGCTGTAACTTTAATTGAAAATGGTTAAAATAACAAACCATTTATTTTTGTTGTTTTTCACAGAAGTTTCTTATCACTGTGTTAAGGGAACATTATTTAATAAATTTAAGTGATAATGCAAAATCCTAGCGTCACTCAAGTGTCAAAAGCTGTAACTTTAATTGAAAATGGTTAAAATAACAAACCATTTATTTTTGTCGTTTTTCTCACAAGTTTCTTATCACTGTGTTAAGGGAACATTATTTAATAAATTTAAGTGATAATGCAAAATCCTAGCGTCACTCAAGTGTCAAAAGCTGTAACTTTAATTGAAAATGGTTAAAATAACAAACCATTTATTTGTGTTGTTTTTCACAGAAGTTTCTTATCACTGTGTTAAGGGAACATTATTTAATAAATTTAAGTGATAATGCAAAATCTTAGCGTCACTCAAGTGTCAAAAGCTGTAACTTTAATTGAAAATGGTTAAAATAACAAACCATTTATTTGTGTTGTTTTTCACAGAAGTTTCTTATCACTGTGTTAAGGGAACATTATTTAATAAATTTAAGTGATAATGCAAAATCTTAGCGTCACTCAAGTGTCAAAAGCTGTAACTTTAATTGAAAATGGTTAAAATAACAAACCATTTATTTTTGTTGTTTTTCACAGAAGTTTCTTATCACTGTGTTAAGGGAACATTATTTAATAAATTTAAGTGATAATGCAAAATCCTAGCGTCACTCAAGTGTCAAAAGCTGTAACTTTAATTGAAAATGGTTAAAATAACAAACCATTTATTTTTGTTGTTTTTCTCACAAGTTTCTTATCACTGTGTTAAGGGAACATTATTTAATAAATTTAAGTGATAATGCAAAATCCTAGCGTCACTCAAGTGTCAAAAGCTGTAACTTTAATTGAAAATGGTTAAAATAACAAACCATTTATTTGTGTTGTTTTTCACAGAAGTTTCTTATCACTGTGTTAAGGGAACATTATTTAATAAATTTAAGTGATAATGCAAAATCTTAGCGTCACTCAAGTGTCAAAAGCTGTAACTTTAATTGAAAATGGTTAAAATAACAAACCATTTATTTGTGTTGTTTTTCACAGAAGTTTCTTATCACTGTGTTAAGGGAACATTATTTAATAAATTTAAGTGATAATGCAAAATCCTAGCGTCACTCAAGTGTCAAAAGCTGTAACTTTAATTGAAAATGGTTAAAATAACAAACCATTTATTTTTGTTGTTTTTCTCACAAATTTCTTATCACTGTGTTAAGGGAACATTATTTAATAAATTTAAGTGATAATGCAAAATCTTAGCGTCACTCAAGTGTCAAAAGCTGTAACTCTAATTGAAAATGGTTAAAATAACAAACCATTTATTTTTGTTGTTTTTCTCACAAGTTTCTTATCACTGTGTTAAGGGAACACTATTTAATAAATTTAAGTGATAATGTGAAATCTTAGCGTCACTGAAGTGTCAAAAGCTGTAACTTTAATCGAAAATGGTTAAAATAACAAACCGTTTATTTTTGTTGTTTTTCTTACAAGTTTCTATCACTGTGTTAAGGGAACATTATTTAATTAATTTAAGTGATGATTTTAGCATCACTCAAGTGTCGAAAGCTGTAACTTTAATTGAAAATAGTTACACTTACAATGAAGTGGCTGACACATTACGAGTTTCCAAGTCTGTGATTTTTCAGTGTTAAACGATACCGGCAGACTGGACAGTATACAAGACGGAAAGTGTAAAGTCACAAAAGAGTAACAACTGAGAGGGACAACAGATTTATTGTAAGCTGTGCCTGAAGAAACTGCACTTCGACTTCTTCTAAGGTAAGAACCAAGGTTCAGGAAGTTAGACAAATGACAGTTAGCACTAAATCCAGTAGAAGAGACTTAAGGCGGCTGGAATAGGAGCATACATGCCTGCTAGAGGATCTTTACTCACTGTCGGTCATCGAGTAACTCGGTCCAACTTTGCTTGTTCACACCAAAACTGGGATGATGACATTTGGGCAGAGGTACTCTGTACTGATAAGTCCAGATTCTCTCTTCAATTAGATGATAGAAGGGTTAAAGTATGGAGACGACCTGGAGAAAGATACGCTCAGTGTAAGATTGTTGGAAGAGAGCCTTATTGTGGAGGGTCGGTAATGGTATTTCCTTAGGAGCACCTATGGAGCTATACATCATAGAGACATCATATACATCTCTGACTGCAACAAGACACGTAGCGGACATTTTAGAGCAGATTGTGGGGCATTTCGTCCCATATATTTAAGATGATGACCTCACACTGCGGTTGTATCGGAGTAACTTACTGAGGTTGAAAATGAAATTTTAAGGTGGTCAGCATGCTCACCAGACTTTGTTCCAGTAGAGCATGTTTGGCATAAGCTGAGAAAGCAAAGAAATCTAGGTACTGCTAACTTAAGGAACCTCAAAAGTGCATTGATGGACAAATGGAACTTAATGGAACAAAGTGTCATTAACGATTTAATAAAAAGTATGTCCAGATGGATGCAGAGAGTTTTTAGTCAAGAGGAAGTAACATTAACCATTTGAGTGCTGACGAGGGCCGTCACGCTCGTGCGCGTACCTACTAAATTTGCCACGAACACGATGGCGCTCACGAAATCAGTTGCTGTTTAGCACGCAGTAGGGGAGGTCTCTCACATGCATCGCTAATTTTTTATCTTTCTACGTGTTACATAAAGTTAAAATTATAATATTATTAGTAATTACAATATAAAAAGGATCCAGGAAAAGAAAATTTTTAACCCATAATGTCGGAATACGAAATTAATTAGAGTGAAAATGATCGTTTTTCAAATTGTGAAGAAAGTGACAGTGGGAGTGACATTGTGGTGCGCTCACAATTTGGCGTAATGCAAATTTTGAGTGATAGTGATAATAGTGACGATAACAATTATTTTGCTGATACGGAGGATGTACCGGACTGCGAAAATACGATGTGACCTTGATTTCAGTTTTTCTTATAATTCTTGTTCACAATATATATTTCCATAATTTCCTTTGTATTTTATTAAGAAAACACCGAAAAAATTATTAAAATTGGATAATTTTTGGAAGAGATACAGTTTTTTGATGACATCAAAAACAAAAGATTTCTTTGGGTTTTTTTATTATATATGAGTAAAAGCCATGGCACTAAAACGGTTAAATATTGATTGTGTCACCCATTAAGAAAAAAATTACTCTTTAGGACTATATTCAATTTTCACTATAATATGTCAAAATTCCTTACAATTAAGGTACTGAGATTACTGATTCTAATTTGTTTTTTTTTCGTTAATCTAAGTTTGTTTATGTTTAGAAATACTAATTTAATTGATTGATTCAATTCAATAATAATTATAAACTCACACAACACATATATATTTATATATATATATATATATATATTTTTTTTTTTATGTAAATCCCTTTTTTTTGCATTCCTCTAAATATGTCCGTGAGTGTATATTGGGTCTCTTACAGTGTGATTTGGATAAAAAAGTAATAGATATTTATTTATCAATATTTATATTTTATTAATTACTTGATGTATCAATATTTTTATAATTACAGGCAACCTATTCATATTGAGAATGAATTAATGGCTTAACAAAATTCTTTTTAAAAATCTTTTTAAGCTATTTGTCTATTTTTAGACAAATAGCTTAAAAAGATTGGATCTAAATACAAAAGTACATAAAAATTGTAAGAGAAAATGGCGACAGGTTTTAAAAATTTACTTTCGTAAATAAATCCCCCATTGGTGGGACCACGATCTGGTGGTTGAGGAATTGAACACTGCGGGAAAGTGAAGAGTTCTCGTATAATTTGGTTTTAGAAGGTACAGCAAAGAGGTGATAATTGCGTGAGCACAGGAAACAATTGGGCATGAAGAATGAAAGTTTAATCAATAATACTGAACACAGTATGTCTCCATTTAACAGTTGGAAGATAAATTCCATGTGCGTAATGTCTCTTGGAAACTTAGCATATCCAGGAGGATATTAGTAGGGAATAGAAAAGAAAAGTAAACCTACCATCATGTGTACAGATATTGTAGGAATGTTTTTAGTACTCGAGCTGTCTGTTTGTTTGTCTTTCTTCAACAATTAATATATTAAAGAAAGACAAACAAATATCTTCGTGTGGGCTCCAAATGATGGAACCTGATTCTATTTGCAACAAAAATTGCAAGAAAGTACACCAAAAAAAATTGCAAGCAATTCCAAGAAAGTACAGCAAGAAAATTGATGACACGTATTGAAAATTTTTTGAGTTACACAATACGAATTCAAACAATTTTTTGCTACACCTGGTATATGCTTACCAAACGTCAATAATAAATTAAATCTAACTCCTAAATCAATGACCTCATCCAGACCAGCGTATATACATATCTTTACACAACAATTTCTAGAGAGGCTAGAAGACATAACTATCAGTAAAAGAGTTTTAAAATGGAAAATTAATTGAGAAACAAACTCGACCAAATCACCTGATGCGCATGCAACAGTTTTCCCTCTCCAATCCACTGCTTCGTCTTGGCTACACTCTCCGGTACAGTGAAGATGTGCTTCAATGATTCCATAGCAGTGACATACTGCGAATGTCGGGATTCCTCTTCGCGCACGGCCTGAAGCGAAACACACAGCGGAGCCACGGCTTCCAGTGACTCTTGAAGCTCATCTAGCCTGCAAGTCAAATAGGCCTCGTTGAATGCATTAATGCAAGAGAATAATTTTTAAACTAATATTGGGTTCTTAGTTTGTGTAGTTTAATTTTATATATAATGCAAACAATTTTTCAAAGTTGTTTCCTTATTATTTTCAAAAACAAAAACAACCAAACAAGTATAAAAACTTATTTCTTTAATTTTAAGATGAATAAGTGTCAGCATATGAGCATAAATTTATTTTCCATAGAACTAATACATACTTTATCTACTTGTTTTTTGAATTGATAAAGAGCCTTGTATTGAATAGAAAAATTTGGATACAAATTGAAACTGAACCTAATAATTTTGCTAACAATAAAAATTATATAAAGTTAAATACAACAAAGCTGCACATAAGTAATTCCCTTCAACGTCTTGAACAGGAGAGTGGAAACCTTTTCTATTTTAAATTCTGCATAATAAAAAAGTTATGAGCATTTGAAAAATTTTTAAAAAATCAGTCGTCGCTTGGGTTTTATTATATAATCATCAGTTGATTTATGAAATAGCCAAAGACATATGTACCATTTTTATCAAACACTTATATGTAATGTGTTTTATATAGGCTTTCTAAACCCAACAATGATGCAACAAACATTTTGTTTAAAATATTTTTGTGAATAATTTATGTGATTCGTTGGCGTTTTTGATTTTATAGAAAAAATTTAGATTTTTTGTTCAAACACTGCATCATTGAATGATATTTTAAAATATGAAAATAATATATGTGGAAATTATGGTAATTTAAACATGAGAAACTCTGGTATAGCTTCGAATTTTAAAAAAATGTCACTGTTCTCCCGAACACATAGAAAAGAATTACCTCTCCACGACTTTGTCATATTCAACTTTATACCTGTATAATGAAACTTAAAAAAAATTAATACAACATTTACAGACAATCTTTACTCTGTTTCATATGTGACATTAGACCATCTTTATTCTGTTTCATACGTATCTTGAAACAAAGCTTCGTCATGCATAGTAAACATAAATTAAAGATGTTGTGGCGAAGTCATTTAAAATCACCAATATTAGATAATCATGCGTGATCGGTATCAGCAGGAGTCTTCATATATAAGCACTGTTTGACAATTATTATGTATTTATTTTTGACTTTTGTCATTTTTCTAAGCTATTTATTGACTACAGCTACCCATCAATCAATAAGACTCATCTCTAGTTTGGAAGTCATATCTGTATGTAGAAAACTATTTAACTATATTAATCATAAAGCAATTCCAAAATAGTTTAATTTTAAATTTTGATGGAAAAAACCTTAAATATATTTCAATTATTAGAGTGTCATATTTCAAATTAAAAAATGGAACCCTTATAAGATCATTCAGTTGTCTGTTTGTCATTCCATCACAACTGATTTTTTAAAAAACAGTGTGACGTAGCAACTTAAAATTTTGGTACAGTAATACACCGCATTAGCCGACATTTCTCTTACTATTTTTAAATATTCATATAAGTATTAAAGAGGAAATAAATGAAACACGGAACAATTTTTTTAAATTTTATGTCATGTTGGATATCATTTCAAAGGGCTTGTTAAAAATATTTTTTTCATAATTGTAAACTGCATATTTAGAAAGTTATTCTCAAAATATGTGAACCTACAGCCCCCTTCATTTATTTCTGAAACTAATGAATCAAAAATAATTGAAAAACAAAATTGGTAAAATTTGACAAGAAGATTGTTGGAAAGATATAATGATTACTATAAATCTTATAATTTTTTTAAAATACGCACCATGTTTTCACACCTCCAAAAATTATAGTGGGCAATATAGTTACGTTGTGAAACATTTATATTTGTAAATAGTTTAATAGACATACTATGACACAAAAACAGAGGTTTTCGCCCATTTCAGGAACTAAAAATATTTTCTTGACTCAAAGTCTAAATGTTATCTTATAGGTATCAATTTCAAATAAGATTTTAAGTCAATCCTTCTGGTTCAACTTTGGCATTATTTTTGAGTTATTGCCGAAAATAACTTATGCTACACTTGAAATTCCCGAACTACAAAGCCTATAAACTTGAAATTCGGTATGTATGTTTCTCTTGGCTTCCAGACCAAAAATAAGATAGAAAAAGATTTTTCAAAATTCAACCGCTATATTTATGAAAATAGGGGTTGAAGCTTGTATAATAAGTTAGAGAAATGAAAATTAGTTTTAAACTCGCGAATGGAAATAAAGAAAATTCTTTTTCAGCTATTTCTCCAAAAACAATATCAATCTTTTTAGATTTCCAAAAGAAAGTGATGTTAAAGAAAAATGGGTTGAAATTACAGGTCGCAAAGATTGATTTTCTGCAAAGTTAAGCACAATTTGTTAGGAACATTTTAAAGATGATGAAATAATTTTAAAAAAATTGCAGAAGAAGTTTCTATATCCTGAAGCAATACCAACAATAAATATTTGGACATGTATTAAGGTGAGTGAGTTCAGAAAGTGGATGTTAAGCCAAAAAGGAGTGAGCATATTTATGAAGTGAAACACATTTTGTTTGAGGATATTTTTAAGATTTCGTGTAAAAACTATTTATCCCCCATAAAAATTTTGACAATTAGGTGAGCATTTATGTGAGGTGTTACACTCTTTGCCAACTATTAAAAGACGTAGTATTAAAGTTTTTGTTTTACATTAGTGTGATCGCTGTTTTCTTTTAAAGTATGTATTTTCAAAATCACCTGTATAAAATATGTAAAAAAAATGTTAAATATATATTTTAAATATTTATATATATATATACATATATATATATATATATATATATATATATATAGTTTATTTTATATAGTTTCTAATATATATATATAGTTTATTTTTTTCCGTCCACTAATAATTTTATAGAACATAATAGTAAAAAATACAATTTACGATACAATATACAATTTAATAATAAAATCTTTGTTCCCTTTTATCATATCATTACCCAGACAATGCTCACAATGCGACTACAATGTTTGTTCAAATATGAATATAAAAATGCTATGCTTAGTTAACAGGCATAGAACTTCATGATGATAGCTAACTTATTGTACAGAATAATCACATTAAATAAAGTTTACACTTTTCTTGACGATTCACAAGAAAATTTGCTCTTATGAGATTTATAATTCATTTGTTAAGACGAAGAATTTGTTAACCCGTATCAATAGTGAGGCTCTCTTTCTTCGTATCCCATCATTTCTTGAATTCAAACCATCATCTTTGGCGAAGCCATCATTAAACTATTACATAAAAACCAAACTATATAGGAACTCTTCAATTTCCACAATATTCAGTGACTGAAACACCTAATTGTAATTGTGCCAGAATATAATTTGTATATGAAAAATTAAAATGAAACACACTAGAAGGTTTTTACTATAAGGTTTTTGTAAAAATATATTAAAAAATAAAGAGATTAATATAATCTTAAGTCTACTCAATTTTAGTTATTATCGTAATAATGACAAAAGTTGAATATATTTAATATTATATTTATTCGTTCATATAGTTCATTGATAGAACTTTTTTTGTCAAATTTGCTGTATACATGAATCCTTATGAGAAAATATATAACTACGCTTTAATACCAATGACAATTTCACTTTTTTCTTTCTATAATAATATACACAAAAACAATATATTAAAAAATGTACGGTTGCGATTATTTCAATAAATAAAAATAGCTATGAAATATGCTACAACTGAAAAAATGGTTGTTAATTGGTAGACAAACATTTATAACCTCTCTTTATGAGATCCTTTTTGCTGATTTCAACTTTTGGATTATTTGTGTTTATTTTTTTATTTTTTTATAAAATTCATATTTGTATATTTAGTGTTTACTGTTACCAAGAACGGCAATTAAATTAAACAAATTATAACCAACAGCACCTTGAAGAAATGCACTTTGTAAAAGAGCCATTTTTCAAAAAAAGTTTTCATGATACACTAATCGCAATGCAAGTATTTTTGTTAAATACATTTTTTTAATGTATATTCTTTTCACAATTAAATGAAACTACGTGATGTAGTATTATTTCTACTTAATTTAAGTTCTTTACCACAACTTAGGTTTCGTTGTATTACAACCTCTTCAGGCGGGCTATTAGCAAAAATAATAAAACAAAACTAGGTTTAGTTGTTGTAAACTAGGTTTAGTTGTGGTAAAGAACTTAAATTATGTAGAAATAATACATCATGTAGATGTGTTTCATTTAATTGTGAACAATGAATTTCTACAAAATTAACGCCAAATATATTCAGTATATTCTTTTGTTTAATAACCAATAAACAGTTTTTTGGTTTAAATGAAAGAAAGTAGGAAAAAAGTAGTATCTGCAAATTTTAGGAGTCGCTTACAATTATTTCAATAAATAAAAATAGGTATGATAAGAAAAGTGATTTGAAAAAGTTCCCATACAATAGTGCGGTTGTCCAAGGAAGTGTAAGTTATAAATTGTCGACTTAATTGCCATTTTTAGTTAAAATTATTCGTTACATACAAAGAGGAATTGATATAAAAAAAACCAAACCCAAAAAATAGAAATATAAAAATGCTTAAAAAAAGATCACGCAGATAGGTCATGAAATTTATGTTTGACAACCAACAGACAGGCATTTCACCATAGAAAGGGCATAATTCAAATCAATTTTTTATGAAATAGTCAAGTTCGACGCCTAATTTAAATACGTTGTTTTTTATGAATATTGTTTCATTAAAAATAAAAAAAAATGGGAAAGTCGCATTTTCGCTAAACCAGACTTATACCATTAAATATATACATCAAATATAAACATACTTGACACTGGTTTCTTTTATATCTTCGAGACACTCTTTCAACTGCTGGAGACCGACACTGACACCGTCCAACTTACTCTGCACTGCTGATTTAAGTTGCGCTTCAATAGACGCTTTTTTATGAGTTATTCTTCGCTTATACTGTTCCACCTAAATAAAACAAATAATTTACACTTATTTCACTTAATTCTTTCATAGCATTAATTAAAACTATGGGGTATTGGAATGATTCGTTGTAAAAAGATTTATTAAACTTTTAGACATTAATCTAATGAAATGGATTATTAGAATGATTCATTCTAAAAAAAGTTATTAAACTTTCGACATTAATCTAATAAAATTTGTACTCTAGACCTTTTCCAATTGTCCCGGACGCTGCATCATGTTCATAACTAATTTTGCAGCCTCCCGTTTTGCTTCTTCCTCTATTTCCTCCATTATATGCATTTGTAATTATAATTTTTAATGATAAACTATATTACACCGTGATTGTTTTCTCTTTTGACAGCCACTTATCATGTATTGGTTGACAGCTACGGATGAGAAGTTTTTTTTAAGACGATGGCTACTAATGTCAAAATGCAGCCATAGGCGTTAATGCTATTTTTACGTTAATTTTAATCCTGTTAACGTATTTACGTTTAGCATGCTATTGCTAAATGCTAAATTAATATACTATTTTTTGACAGCTGCTATTTGTGAAGTTATTTATTACGGGTATTAGCATTAGTACAGTTTATAACATTGAATGCTAAATTAACAGACTATTTTTGACAACTGCATTTGCGAAATGTATTTATTACGCGTATTAGCGTTAGCACACTTTATAACATTGAATGCTAAATTAACGGACTATTTTTATAACAGATCTTATTTGTGAACTGTATTTCTATTACATGTATTAGCGGTAGCATATTTTGTTTAA
Organism: Druceiella hillmani; assembly: GCA_039881145.1. Lineage (NCBI taxonomy): Eukaryota > Metazoa > Arthropoda > Insecta > Lepidoptera > Hepialidae > Druceiella > Druceiella hillmani. The sequence continues at coordinate 12,933,425 of JAYKKI010000030.1, read as the reverse complement.
TGTTTTTACGAGTTGAATTACGTCTGATATAGACATTGAATGACACTTGGCAGTTATTCGTGAGGTCAAAATATGTGACAAATATTGCATTTAACAGTCAAAACTACATAAACAACTCGTGTGAAAACTAAACAGTTTTATTTTTAATTGTTTAAAATCATTAATGTAAAAAGGGTGGCGATGAAAATCACGCAGCTATCCCAACTATCTTTGCTTTTATGTTAAGGGTGGAAAGAATATACCTATGTTTTAAAAATATCTAAACAACTGAAAATATCAAATAAGGTTCTAATGTTGACCTCCAAATTTGAAATTCCTTGTGCTTACGTGTTGTCGGGATAAACGCGTGTCAGGGGTTGCGTACGTTAATATAAACAATAGCGGCGAAGTTTTTGTTTATTATTTGTACTCGCATCTTTGCGAGTATTCTAAAAACATTTGGACGGGTTTTAAAATATTATCAAATAACATCCTGGCATAAGAGTGAATGGACAACAAATGGTTGCTTATTCGAATTCCTTTGAAATGGTTTGACGTAGAGTTGATTGGAAATATGTTACAATTAAAAACTTACAGTAAATTTATTTAATTATTTCGTCACCTTTTCAAGTGTCTATTAAGTATTTACAAGTGGACAATATAATTGTTATTTAAAAATATTTGGTCCTTCTCCTAAGGGATTACTAAATAATGAAGATATCTATAATGGTTCCAGCCTCAGAGTCCTGAATATTAGTAGATATTGAAGTCTGCTCGGAATCCCTATCACTTTGTTCGTTCTTTTGTAGTTGGGTTAAAAGCGTTGTATATGCAGATAGGTGCTTAAACTTTAAATGTGTTTTTAAATTCGTTATGGACGATTTGTAAGAAAGTGTTTTTAACATAGGCTAAATATGGCAACTCTTATCGGAGACACCTTCGTAAAAATTCCATAGGTAAGATAAATACCGTTGACGACTCATTTTCATGTTTAAAAAAAACATAAAAAAATATAATGAATACTAGAGTAATTATGCCTGCTTTCACAATTTATTAAGGGAAAACAATTTATGATAAAAAAATTTAAACACAACCTAAATGTAAAAACAATAATTAAAGTTGCAATTAATTGTTTATGTATAACTATTAAAATACTATATCTTTAATTCTAAACCAATCATACCGTTTTAGATATAAATAATCACTAGTAATTTAGAACGTTAAACATATACTTATAGTAATGAACTAAAAAGTTGGGCCGTTACTCTATCAATTATCAATCAATTAATATTTGAATAATATTTATTTGGCACTTATATCATCCTAAAACAATACTCCGCACTCAGCTTTCTATACAATTTAAATAATACTGTAGCGACCAAAAGTAAACAATCTGCTAGACCCAAAGTAAACAATCTGCTATAACAACGTATCGGTTATGCTACATCCACTAGGTGTCCCTTACATCACCGATTTTTTTTTCTTTTAAATATTGTAACACATACCCTCTAATTCTTTTTATAGTACTAAAGGCTACCTTCGTGTAAAATTTCATCGTCACATGACAATGGCAACCCGTGCCGACAAGGCATCAATGTTTTTCTAAACAACGGTTTTAGAAGACTTAGTTGCATGTAAGCTATATTATGATCAAAATACATATTTTATAATAGAAAACAGTGGAAGATTAATTTAGGTTATGTATTTATTTATAAAATTGAAAAAGATATATAATTCAGGATTCAGGATACTTTTTTTTTTAAGTATCTTGAAATCTGGGTACAACTTTCTGTGTTCTTGTACACAACGTAACAAGAACTGTTTTTGTTCTTCTGCAGCAGTTAATAATCCATGAAAATCTTGCATGAGCTTCACGCCTCTCTCTGCTGTGTCATTGACTGCCTTCAAGTGCATAACTTTTTTTTAGCTTCCTGAAAGGAAGGGATTTGTTTCCATGAAGAGACGTCTTCTTGGAGAAAAGCGTTATCAATTTTTAACCGCGATAATAAATTTGTGCTCTTGATGGTCACGAAATCACTCAAACGTTTTCCTGAAACAATAAAATAAATTTATTAACAAAATTATCACATTTTCTAATGATAAAATGAAAAAAAAACACTTATTCAACTCACCGTACAAAGAAGCAGATATTTCTTCCTTCGATGGAATATATCTCTTCCAAAAATCATACAAACTTTCCCTTTGTAAATTCGATACGATATCAGTTTTGGTTTGTGTATCAACTTCATCATCAAATAATGAAAATAAAACTATTTCTTCTGATAAATACCACAAGTGTTGGCTGAACTTGGTCAGAGCTGCTTTAGAAATCACTTGGTTGACTGTTTCGTAGTTTTTCAATGTTTTTAAGAAACATAAATCTTGATTCGCCAAATTGCACTCAAGCCAGGGCTTTACATAAGCCATTGCAATAAATAAGCAAACATCTTGCAGTGCTCGTTTGTCCTTAGCACTCATTATAAACTGTGATTGCAGCAAGCATATCTTTAAAGAGTAAATAGCTCTTGCCATCCATCTTGCCTGATGCATGGCGCCAGGTGGTCTGATTTTAAATTTCTTTTCATTATCTCCCCCCAAAAACACTATACACAGTTCAATCAACTCCCGATAATCGTCACGTATAATAGATTTCAGTAGTTCTTTTTTATAATAATTAATAAGTTCGTTAATCATCGTTTCACAAAAATATTTCTTAACGGAATCTGTACATGTTTTGGTAGCAGTTGCATTAACGTTCTTCCAATTGTCTCTAAATTGTTTAAATAACGGGATATCGGGACTGCTAGTAACTTGATGGATCTTTCATTCAAACACACATTTTAGTACTAGTTCATACATATGATGGCGGCAGGCAAAAAGTAACAATTCCCTTTCTAATTTTTGCTCCAAGAGCACACAAGCCCCATTTAAGCGGCCTGTATTAGAAGCCGTTGTGTCGCAGCACATAATCTGTACCTTGTCATTGAGATCCCAATTAGAAAAGGCATTTAAAACAGCTTCAGCTTGATCTTTGCCAGTAGAACTATCGAGTTTTGGCACTGCTAGAAGTTGATCTTTTTCTCCGAATGAAATGACAATTGGCAGGCGTTCTTCTTTTGAACCTGTCACATTTAAACTGGGCAATAGCTTTCCTTCCCAATGAATAGTTACAATTGCAGGCACGTTGTTCTGAAAATCAGTTTTTATCGATTCTGCTCTCTCTTTTCTCATTTGGGTCCGAATTCGTTGAATAGAAGACTTGTTGATAGGAAAGTCTTCACAACTGAGACCAAGTGCTTCTACAACAGCCTGAAGTATGTAAACAGAATCCCTTACACTTAGTTGACATCTATCTAAAGCTGCAACTAGTTTAAGGGTAATAAAACACGTCCTTCCTCTTTTTGTAGCAGATAGCGAAGTCACGGATTGCGATTGCGAGGTGGAAGGTAAATTTTCTTCCAAACTTTCGTCAGAACTGGTAGACTGTTCGTGAAGGTCTTGAGGGGGGATAGAGGTGTCTGAAGTCAATAAATTCATATCAGTCAAATGCTTTAGTCGTTTTTCCTCTTCTCCTAGTTTTCTCTGCCTTACTCTTTCTTCTTTCTGAACTAACTTTTTGTCAACACCCGCTAAGCAACCCGAAGGCCCTGGCTCTCTTTGTTTTTGTAAAAATATTTTGTCTTCCTCTATTTTGATTCTTTGTAGAGCATCGGCATGCGCGATATCAAATCAATTATCTAAATCTTTTTGGAACTTCTCCTCGCGGTGCTTATAAACGTCCTGTGTTTTTTTACAGTTTTTTGTAGCTCTCTCCAAACATGGTAAAGATCCACAAGTTTTTTCACACAATTAGGTGCAGCTCTGGTAGGTATTCTAGCTTTTTCCCAAAATATGATGCACTTACGAATCACAAGATTTGTGATTAGACGATAACTTTGCACCCGTTATTTGGTGATTAATCTCACCAACCAAGAAAATATATTTCTTATTACTTCTAAGTTCCACTGACATCTTGAAAATAAACTATTATGCACATTAATTAAGCGATACGCCGGAGAAAACTCGGAAACAAATGACTACAAGAGCGAGTACGCGCCGGTTATCACTCAACTCGGCACGGGTTGCGGTGCTTCAAATAAGATAAATATTTATTTTCGAGTGTTTTATGGCCAAATGAAAAAAATGCGTTACAAAATAAAAACTTTGAAAAATAAGGGGGTGCCCCTTATTTTAACTACCCTATCCACAGTTAATACTTAAATAGCATTAGTTGCTAAATGTAAATAGCATGCTAACACATATTTTGTAATTAGCATTTAGCATAGCATGCTAAATGCTATTTTTGTCATCCCTATCAAAATGGGTAAAATTAACGTCCGGGAACATGAATTTGATAGTAATGTACTTACTTCTCATATTTAGTTTTGCGATCTCGAAAATACTCAATTTTATCTTTAAACAAAACGTACTAAGTATTATTATTAATGCCTGTTTTATCGTCGATATCAACATTTTTACAAAAATAATGATCTTTCTTTTATTATCTACTAACTTTTGCCCTCGGCTTCATCCACATAGTACATTCCCTTTCCTCCTTTTTCATTTTATGCCCATGCCCAAACGCTCCATCCACCAGAATTTCCCACCCGGTTAAAATAGGTTGGTACCGTATACATATATGCTAGGATACATGATTATTTTTGTAACTACTATAAATGAAAAGTATATGGTGTCAAAAGAACTTTTGTACCTAAATATATTTTCGTACTGACTGTAAAATTTGTTTAAATAAGGATTCAGAATTTTTTTTCAATAGACATCCATGAATATGATGTTCAGCAACAATATTTTTACATTAAAACTTGCATGTGTTACTTATGACTACTGTCTGTTATCTTTTGACGATAGATATAAGTGTCGTGAACTTTTTCTATAGTTTCAGTAGCGTATTTAGTTCTTCATGCGCTGTCATAATTTTTTTTAATCTTTATGTTTGCTGATTTGCTTCTATTTTTCTTTCATGCTTACTTTAAGATGTATGTTGTCTTTCATTTAAATTGATTAGCCTATTTAAGCATGTAACATTTCACTTTTATTTTAGTAACGGGGATTTTTGTTCGATATATTTACACAGCAAATTATCTATTCAAATCTAGAGAGCAAACGCTTATTTCTGTGGTATTCATACATTTTCATATTAGTAGAATTTGTATTTTTTGAATTGATTAAGTTGGTAAGTTATTTCATTTCTCACACTTCGTTTGACACCTCTATAAGAAAGTGTAACAGTATTTGATAAAAAATTCTTCACACAAAATTTATATTATAGATAAGTACAGAATTATAGTATGTTTATTGTAAAATAATGCTTAAACTAACATTTTAATGCACTGACTGAGTTTGTATATTCACACTACCCATTTCTACCATCGCAACTACCCTCGACTCCTTTCTTCATTTTTTTTATCCTTTCTTCATTTTTGTAAGCGACTTCAGTTTTCATCATCCGTAACTATGTTGAATATAGCATTTGAATGACCTCCGTCAAATATTTCTAGCATTTCACAACATCAATCCACGCGACAGTGTTATTGAGCTTCGGTCATAGTGTTGGGCACCCACCTAGCATGAAGTTACCTGATGCCTAAATATTCATGTAGAATCTTTTGTACTTGACTCTTAGCAATACCTTAACTTATTTAAATCTGGTACTTTTTTGTCAATCTTAATCATGATCCGCATAGTATTGTTATTATCTTCAGTTGTCAAATATCCCTCATGCAGATATTCATTGAGATTGGTATAATCAGGCTTAAATTTGTCAAATTAGTTGTAGACAGAAGTGCATGATGGGGCTTTGTCATAAAATGCCAACTGAATTTGATTGTAACTTTATTACTGAAAGACACTACGACGAAAGTCATAATAAATCACCAAAGAAAAAATGTTTTTCATGTTAAAATGATCTTGAAACGCTATGCACAATTTGTAAAACAACATTAAGCCAAGTAGCGAAATAATTAACTAAAGAATTCGGTTTTTGAAAATACAATTTATTTTTTGATTATTATTATTAGAAACAACCAATTGGGTATTTGACTAAATTTTTTTTATTTCATTAATCATAATTTCAAGGTACAAGCTGATGAAAAGTGAACATTTTTTTTAATAATCTTAAAAATTGACCGAGTTATAAAAGTTTAAATTTAACCTTTAGAGAAGGACGGCAATACTGTGTTGTGAGGTCATTTTTAATATTGCACATTATATTCTACGAGAGGAAAAGAGACAGGGATATACCCAACTCTAACCGTATCTTCAAATTTAGAAGCCTATAACTGGCTTATTTTTCAATCAATTTTTGAATTTTTTTCAAGACTGGTTTTTAATTAACTTGTATTTCACAATATTGTAAGAGAAATATCAACATTTAGAATGAGTCAACTACCGTATTGTATTATCTGTCAGTATTACCTTCTTATTATTATTATTCACTGGATTTATATGTCTTTATTTCAGTATAGTTGTATTGTTTGGAAATAAATACAAATTGCCATAGACTTATATTACTTCCTAAGGACAGGCCCATAGCAACTGAAAAATGTCCCATTAGAAACGGTGATAAATAGTAGTATTAGCAATATTTAGTTTAAGTTGCCATTTCGATTCTCGTGAGTATCTTTATTCTGAAAACAATAAAAACAATGTCAGGTTGTATAGTTTAACTATGTTTAAATTACAGTTCGAGAATTTTAAAAAAGGTTGATGCACGTTGCCTTCGGTTAATAATCGTTTCTCATACATGTTTTTAGTTATTTATTAAAAAAATATTTTCAGTAACTATATGAATTCCAACATTGTGACTTTGTAAGGATGTGTTTTCACACATTACTTTAATTTTACTTTGCTTTACTTTTTAAACATATACTGATGAGTACAGTGTCAGAAACACAGGAAACCTTCGAAGCAAAATTAATTAGTATTTGTCCATTTGTCTGTCACTTGAATAGCTTAAACATTTCTAAACCAATGAACTTAAAACTGGAAATGTAAGTATAAAATGTTCATAGGTTTGAGTCATTTAGTGATTAAATATGGACAATGCACATAATTTTTGACAAAGCCTATACGTTCCATGCAGGCTTACACGCACATTGTATTTTTAATTATTGAGAGCAATGTCTGCTATGTTGTAGGTTATTAAAATAATTTTCCAGGTCGTTTAGTATAAGTAGTAGAAAAAGGATTTCGCAGACTATTTAAGAAAATTGCAAGCATATATATATATATATATATATATATATATATATACCCTTTTGCAAAAAAACGGACACTTATAGGAATAAACAATATCAGAGTTATATCATTATTATTTGATGCATTTTATATGGCGATATGATGAGAATATTGTTATTTATTATTGAGATATCGTTTTTACCTACTTCAGTCATTAAAAATGTGAATAAATAAAAAAACGATGTAAAGTCCACAGACGAGCGTTTTCGTACTGATACATTAAAAATGGCTTAAGTTTATTTTTGAATATTTTTTATTAATTTAACATAAAATTTGAAAATTTAGTAACGAGTGTGGCCTCCTCTAGCTAAAATCAATGCGCTTAACTGCTAGGCATGCTTTTGACCACGTTTTTTATCATTTCCTGAGGAATACTTTCCCATTTCCCATCACATTTTTAAGGGCCTGAATGGTTTCTGGAGCTGGGTTTACGGCTCTAACGCATCGTCTGAGATTATCCCATATGTGTTCTATCGGATTGAGGTCGGGACTTCTAGCTGGCCAGTCTAACCGACGAATTCCAGCCTCCTGCATATACGCATCAACGTCTCTAGAGCGGTGGGCGCGAGCGTTGTCATCCATAAAAATGGACTCGCCTCCAACTGCTGTTAATGCGGGTCGGGCATGAGGAATAAGAACCTCTGTTATGTACCTTTACGCATTAAGTGTGCCATTTTCAATAAAAACTAACTCGGTACGGTCATCTGAGTTAATACCAGCCCAAAACATTACGGAGCCTCCACCGTAAGGGGTGATTTCCTCAAAGCACACTTCTGCAAAGCGTTCTCCAGGTCTTCGTAAGACTCGCCGACGTCGATCCTCATCACTAATCGATATACGAGCTTCATCGGAGAATGAAACACTATTCCAGTCTTGTTGAGTCCGTGACGAATAATGTTGAACGAATCTCGATCTGGCAACTCGATACTGACGGAGCAATGTAGGGCCTCGAGCTGGGCGATAGCTACGTATATTGATGGCCTGAAGTCTCCTTCTGAATGTCCATAGGCTTACTCGTGTACCTCTGACGTCCTCGAGGTTCTGTTTGAGATCCACGTACGTAACTTGACGATTTCGTAGCGCTTGACTGACTTTGAAGCGGTCGTCCCGTGGCTCAGTGCACCGTTTTTTTCCAGAACCGGGCCTTCTACTGACGGAGTCCGTTTCTTGGTATCGTTGCAAGGTCCTTTGGATGGTGGAACGGCTCACATTATACTGCTGAAACACATAACATTGGCTACAGCCTTCTTCAAGCAGCCAATAATTTTACTAGCTCTTATCGTTTTTTCAACCATACCGAGAACAGCAAATAGAAGTGAACTAATGAAGCAAACAGCAGAAATTTAATTAAAATTTATTCCTTAAAATAAAAAACGTAACAAATGAAAAAGAACTTAATAAGAGTTGGATTTCATTTACCGCCAAAAAATACGTTTTTGTCAGGGAAAAATAATTTTCATTCAAAAACAATAAATTTCAAATTTAGAACGTTCGTTTTTATGTGCCAGGATACACTATACCTGCCAGTAACAATTACAATTAATATAATCTCTTAATAAATAATATTTTGTTAATAATATGACAAAATCAAAACCGCCCGTTTTTTATGCAAAAGAGTGTATATATATATATATAGTGCCAGACTGGGTATATAGTAGAGGTGGCGTTTGCCAGCCAGGCTCTAGCCTGTGCGGGCCCCCGACTCCACCTACCCCCTGGCTGACGACTTACATGTAAAATGGTTCATACATACCTGGAGAGAAATGAAACAGCAATATTTTAAAAATTCTCCCTGAGACTCTCTGAAATTTTCCGCTATTTTCGAGCTCAAAGCGCTCAAAAATATGACTTTTGTTTATTTTGTCAATGCTGCTTTTTGTATAAGAAATGGTATTTATTCAATAATATCGCTCCATCAAGATGTTTGATAGTTATTTTGAAAAGGTACTTTTTTGAAAATTTTTATGGCAATACCTTCTAAATGAATTAAACGATTTTGAGGGCATTCCACAAGGTTTTTTAAGTACTTTTTAAGAATTATATTTATCTAATAATGTATGTCATTGAAAATTCTTTAAATGCATTACAAAATAAAATATATTTTTTTAATACTTTCGTATTATAGTAATTATAATTTTAAAGTGCAAATCATAAAATATTAAACGCCATTGTTTACATTTTGAAAGGTGTTGCAGATTTTGAAAGGTTCCGTTTCTGGAAGGTTCCGGAAGTTGCAATCGAATATTAAAGCTCTGATGCTTATGAAGAGATGTATGCTTGTTTATCAAGAAATAAAGGGAAAAAGTACAAAAGTGGATCAAGTTTTGGAGTGGCAAACATTTGCGAAAATTATTCGCAGGGGAAGAAACATGAAGTACTCGCACTGTTCTCGGTATTAATATTGTCATAATTAATGTTAAGAAAAAAAATTATTCAATTTTTTTTTAAACTTCAATTGGAATACGACGAATACATTTAATTACAATCATATAATTGTACCGTACGTTAGGTCAGCGTTTCTCAAAAGTTTTAATGTCACAATTCGTTCAAATATAAAAAAATTAAATTAATGCTAGGTCACAACAAAGATATACAATTTTTAGGATGAATTTACATGTGACAACGTTGTGAAAAACGGAATCGCATGCACGTCAACACAAAACGACATCACGAACGCACTACACGTTGGGGAGAAAAAACTACATTGTACATGTAGAAGATATTTTGAAATAAGTCGAAAGAAGCTGTTCTGTAATATAAAGCGATTGATAAAAGCTTAAAATGTCAAAGGCTCGTCGTTTTTTAACCTTCGCACTAACACTCATTAAATTTACATTCTCACTATATATTCACTTTTCTACCAAGACCACAAAGGTTTTCCAGAAAGCCTTACTCCCAGTCCAGAAAGCCTTACGCCCAGTCCAGAAAGTCTTAGTTCCAGACTACTTCTTCACGACATTAATTCAGCTTTCATCTCAACTACCAGCATTCATTCCCAAACCAGTAATCAATCGTTGATATAATTCATAACTTTACAAAAAAGTCGTATATATTTGACAAATCTTTAATAATTTCTTTGTTATTTCTTTACTTCAAACAAACGAGAAATTACGACATACAAACTCGATCATCACTTTTTTATTGTTTTTTATTCGTGTCTGAAGTTGTTATTTTTGAGAACAACAATAAATACAAGTTGCATATACTCAATAAAATAGATTGGTTGTACTCAAAATACACTAGTGTTTACAACAATATATATATGTATATATATATATATATATATATATATATATATATATATATATATATATATATATACAATATATATATATATATATATATATATTTAGTGTAATATAAATAACTTATTAAACATACTTATATGTATTATGTAATGTATTTTCCATAAATTTATATTGGTAGAATAAAATTTTTAAAAAAAACTAAATTTGCAACTTGATATTTTAATGCCGAACTATTACATAAGTGTTTAGTACCACTTTGGATAATAATTATTCATAAAGTTTAATTGCTTATGTCATCATTTTAAAAATAAAAAAAAATTTAATTATATTTTCAACGTAGCAATATTATTGGATAACTATTTGTCGTACGTGTTCCATTACAACAATAACGGCAAAATATGTTTTAAAATAATGTTGAAAAAATTGATTTATTCCATTTTAATGTCAGCACACACTATTTTGGTATTAACACATACGTAATTTTAAAGCGTTTATGATATTTTCTAAACAATGCGTATCGTAACGTATTTTATAAGTACGCGTGAATATCGCGCGTAGACGTCGGGGTCTTGCACCTCTTGCGGTCCACGAAAGACTGAATAGAGGTCCGGCGTATTTATTTATTTATTTATTACCGGTAAAAATACTCGATATCTCACATCGAAATACGTATTTGGTATGCAAAATACAAAACACTTGGTATCGTTTATACTTGTATAGTGTGGCCAAACAGACGATCGTACAATGGTTACTTTATGGTCGGGCTGCGGCATGACTTTACCTCTCTTTGTCTAGCTAGCTACAGCTATTTCACTCACGTAAATCGTAGTCAGGTTTTCTCGCTCTTTCGTATTTAAAAGGTGTATGAAATAATGGACAAACTGAATATTTAAATACTCGTAAGTCGTAATACTTTTGAAGTATCTAATACGAGTACGTCAAACATAATCGTATACTCATTTTACTCATTACGTTAATTATTTCTTCACAGTTCGCAGTTCGCGGACAAATATTTACTCAATACGACAGGTACGGGTATTTTTAAATAAGCATTTTAAGTACGATGATCTTTACGTCTAATGATTCTACGTTTTTCTGTTGGCACAGTTGAGCGTAATTACTTTGTAGTGTAAACATTGTAAATGTATAGTGTATATAAAAACTAACTTTTAATTAAGTCAAATTCTAATTTCGTCATTATGTCTACAAGAAAGTCTAATACCCTATAAGAGTATTTTACCGACCTGGGTGATTATTTTGCTTCTTGCAGTTTTTACAAAACTAAATTGTTATTCAAAACAGCTACATATCATTCAAGATAACATTTGAATAGTAAATATCCAATTTAACAATAATCAATAAGGAACAATTTGTTTGTTTCGTTATGTTAAAAACAATTTACTCAAATAAACATGGCAAAATAAAAAAAAATTTTAATAACGTGATTCATTTTTCAAATATGCTGTCAAAATGGCTATACCAAATGAATTATTTAGTTACCAGTCCTAAGACTGGAGCCATAAATATTTATGTTAATATGAAAGAAAAATGAAACACAGAATTTTATTAAAAACGTTTCATTTAGAAATTATAGGTATTCCCGCCAATTTTAGTTGTAAGAAATAAAGGATATGAGCGTTGAACCCTTCATAATAGGTTACAATTAAGATTTATTTTACATCTCCAGCTACCATAAGTAATATGGTTTTCTCACAACGGAATTACGCCGCCCAAACTCGTCGAGTATTCTGTCACCGATATCTGTCACAAATATTTTATAATACTCGTACTCGCCGTACTCAGTATCTCAGAATACTCGTATCGCCCAAGTCTATGGGTTAAGCTCGGTCAAAATATCTCGATATATAAAAATATCGACAAATTTTCATGAAATAATCGATATTTATCGTTGATATTTTTAATCTCGAGGTAACCAAAATCGATAATTTTTTTTAATGTCAATTTAAGTATCAAATTCGATTTTTTTTTAATGCAGCTCAGTCTCCAATTTTATACGTCTGATCAGGGATCTTCTCTCATGTGTTAACTATAGTACGTTTACGTATACGTAAAATAAATAAAAAATCAAATATATTTCTTTAATTTCCATAGCTAACAATAATAATTAGATTAAACAAATTATTATTAGTTTGAAATGAATAACAACCTTTGAGAAGCGCAATGTACTTACAAGTTTAAATTACTATCTATCATGCTTCACTCTTGGTTTTTGTAATTAACTTGGTGGTAACAAACAGTCGGAGTCGATTAAAAGGGGAACATATAAGGCAGAGAGTCCTTCTGATGTCAATATCAGGTGAGTATTGGTTTAATTAATCGTAAAAATGATTAAATTAATAAAAGTTTTCACAACTGACGCACGTGTCTTAATTTTTCCTAATTTTACTGAAATATTCTATATACTTAATTTTATATTAATTTTTTTGTAATTAAATATTAAATAAATGTATATATTTGGAATACTTTTGGATAACTACTGACTTGCAAAAAAAAATTGACTATCGGGATATCGATATTTTTTAGACATTTTTTTTCATTTGTTGCAAAACCGAAAAGTTTCAATACAATTTTATTGTTTACACAACTTTGATTGATTAACAATCAAATTTAAATTAAGCATCCGATTTTATTTTGTAAAACTTGAAACAACAAACTTTCTTCGATTTCATTTTATTTAACGACTTACAAAAAATGAAGGTTAGGATACTTATAAGTAATTGTCAAGAACTTACTGAAAAAGTATAAAAGACTTACTGAATAGTCACGCCAATCGCGGTATTCTATAGGATCATACTAGAATCTTTCTGGTATAATTCTATATTCAGAGTTCTGCGGAAAATTTACTGCCAAAATACGGCTGTAGACTATCATTAAGTGGTACCCACAAGTTACAGTTGGTTTAGTACCAAGTATTGTAAGTGCAGAACTTAGTGAAAACTTGACGTTGATTTGCTTCCAAGTTCTAACCTTCAAACACTTTATGAGTAAGTGTTGCTATCAGGATATAAAGCGATTGGCGATGCGCTCCCTAGGACCCTGGGCCCGGGTGCTACTCCTGGGTAAAGTTGGCCCTGTATAGTGATGGTTCTAGGTGTCATTATTCTTTAGATTTGCACCATATTTTTATGCCTGTCAAAGATATTGTAGGTAGTATAATTACTTTGTGAATAATTAATATTAGTAAATGGTATAATGAAAATACCATATATCATTAAATATGCCTACAATAGTTTTCTTCTCTGAAGTTTGAGTATGGTTTCCAGTAGTTTTTCAACTGCTGATGTATCAAAATAATGAAAAAAATCTAACACGTCACATTTCTTTCATATATTGCAATATTGATTTTGCCCAAAATCACCCTCCGCGTTCGCTTTCAAGCTCGATAATACATGATGAAAAGTGATCTAACCGCTTAAATGTTGTGTAAATGGTTTCTATTAGTGCAAAAGAATACATTCTATTACATAATTGCTAATTATTAACTGATTGGAACATCATTAATGTGTGATTTACACGCCCGATAAGCTCAGTTCGAAATAATACCACTAATTGGTGATTAAATCTCTATTACATTCTTCTGTCACTTTGATTAATTAGAAGAGAGTTGATGAGGGTAAGAAATAACAAAGAACATATGAATACTTGGAGCGATTTTAAAGTACATCAGTTACACTGTACAATTTAATACGTTAACTTTAAAATGTCGTCGCGAAGTTGTTTAACCTCATCGGACAGTTTTTGTCACATTTGTGGGAAATTCATGTTGACAAAACAACAAAGTGCTATAATAGACTTTGTAAAAAATGTTTACAATATATATTTTGACCTACCCATCAGTAACCAATACAAGTTGTGGACACCTCACAGGGTTTGCGCAACGTGCTTTCTCGAATTTCGCAAGTAGTCGAAAGGGCAAAATAATACTTTCACAATAGAGACACTCATGATTTGGGGAAAACCTCAGGATCATGCATATTGTTACTTTTTTTGCTGAGTGTGGCTGGTCACAATTCAAAAACCAAAAAGGAAATAATCTCCCTAAATGCAATCGGTAACAGAGGTAATGTTTCGTGATCCGGAAGCTGCACAGCCATCACACCTTATTCATAATCAGTGCCAAAGAGGAGAAGGTCTCAAATACCTTAAAAAACTTTTTCGCATCGTTATCAGATGCCCAATTGAAGGAAGGTGTTTTTATCGGCTCCGATATAAGAAAATTGATGAAGGACACGTAATTTGACAGAAAACTCAGTGAAATCGAGTTACAAGCATGGACTTCTATTAAAGAAGTGGTTAAAAACTTTCTAGAGTACAACAAGAGTCCTGATTATAAAGAAATTGTGGCTAAAATGATAGAACATTTTGGTAAAATAGGATCTGTTTTTATAGGATATATTTTCTGTTTTTATAGACTCTAAAAATCTGAACGTGTTGGAAAAAAAACTGATTACATATTCGTAATTAGTGCTCCAAAATCAGTCATCAAATTGCTGTGCTATATATATATATATATATATATATATATATATATATATATATATATATATATATATATATATATATATATATATATATATATATATTGCATATTCTGTGGTGTATATTTCTTGGTTTGTCTCCATGGAAGAAATTTATTTCAAATTTTGGTAAAGCTTTCAATTCAAGTTGGTATTCTTACAATTATTACATTACATATTTTATTGACTAATAAAACTAGGCGTCGCCGATTAATGACTAAGGAAGCCATACATTTTTGACTTCCGATATCCCCTCTGCATGTTCTCTGTGAGTTTCACGCCGATACGATCTGTCTGATTGTCTATCACACCGTTAGCTGAATCAAAGTTTGAAATAATTTTACAGGATGATGAAACCTATAAAAATTAAATATTATCTAGATCCGAGGTTCCTAAACTTTTTTATCGTAGACCACTTTTCACAAAATTTTACTGGTTTCTACCATATTCCCATAACTTGTCAAAAAATGTGAAGATTAAATCTAGCGATGGAAATTTGCGTCGCGGCTGAGTTCCCAATCCTAAATTCGGAATGGTAAAAATAAAAAGAAAAACAGTATATTTTCTTGTGTTCTATTTATTGAAATAATATGATTACAGACTTAATAGAATTAAAATTAAACATTAATAACGTAACGTAACTTCAACAATGCAAATCGACAATTAAAAAAACAGTCATAATTTTAATGGGAGAGTGTACCTGGTGGATTGACAGCAAATAATCAATATTTGGCTTCAGTTTTGTAAGGAATAACCGCAAATGTCGCGTTCTGTGATGTTCCCTCTGCTCCTTTTCTTTGTTAATAGGTTCGTAACGAAGCTAAAACTTTTTTCGATGAGGTATGACGAGGGAAAAGCTATCAAAAGTTTTCTCGTAATTTCCCACAGCCCAGAATATTTTTTGGGTATTTCTGCCTACAGCCAAAATGTTTGAAGGCGTTTTTTTAATTTCACCTTCAGCTCCTCATTGGTGCTAAGCTCGAGTAGCTCCTCTTGTAATACCACATTCGCCCCTTCCGTTTTATTAAATGAATTCATGATCCATGGGGATATTTCCATCGTCATAATATTTTCAAATCTGCATTTGAAGTCATCATGCAGGGCATTTAAATGTTGGACGTATGTCTGAATATCCTCATAAAGACGTTCTGCCTGTGACAAGTTTGGAAATTGGAAGAATTCGCGCCGATTAATATTTTGCTTCATAAATTTAAATTTTTCAAGAAAAGCCGAAATTACACCCTCTGTTTTTATTCAATTTAGGCTGCCCCCTTGTATTACATTTTTTGAACAAATCTGTCAAATACGCGATGTCTGCTTTCAAGTTGATCAGGTTTTTTTTTAAATCTGGATCTTTACTTTCCAGAAAATCCAAAAACTGATCTTAATTATTAAAACCAATAACCCGCTAAGACCCATATAGAGGTTTTCACAAAACGGCCGAACCAATTTTAACGTAATATAAAATATTATACGTATATATATATATATATGTATATATATATATATATATATATATATATATATATATATATATATATATATATATATATATATACATATATTGTCATCGTTTATAATAAATAATCTATTATTGCTCAAATAATAGATACATATCTAGATCAGTGATTCCCGAAGTGACCTAGGCGCGAAAAAAATGAGGGTTCACAAGTTGTAAGTGGGGGTCCACGGAAATATATCTGGTTTCGATAGTAAAGAATAAAAATATTGGCTTGGCTTTACCTATCAATGTAGGCAGATAATATTTTAAGAAGGTCAGCGACTGTTACTTGTCAAAACTTTAGTTATTTCTTCAGTACATTTTATTTCCCATGGAACACAACGTCCCAAAGTGGCTAAGATATATTTGTAGACAGATGATAGCCCATATCCGCTTCTCAGTCAATACATACGCCATTAATTGTAAACTCAAATTCTTGTGGCAGTTTGTTTATATTCGCGCAGGTACAAGTGGCAAGGCCGAGAGCGGAACAGATTATCTTCCGCGCTCCCCACTGACCTCATCTCCCTAAACTGCCTTGATACGGTCGTACCTCTATGGTTTAAACCGATAAATTATACCACATTCTTCCTGATTGTGTGAAGAATTAAATTATTAATATTTGATTATTATATTTAAATGTTTACGACTATCGGTGTTGCTTTTCCACATAAATTGTTTTGTTTGTATTCATTATGTTTATTTTATGCAACATGAAGAATGAATGCGATGCGCTTTAATATATTTAATAATATAATTAAGTAAATACATTTATAAATTTAAATCAAATCGTTTTTTTAAATTTTTGTCTTAAACTATGAACTTATGGATACGTACTAACTATTAAATTATTTAAAATTATATTACGTCATTTTGCAATTCGCAATTTACTTTCTAATTTGATTGTTCATCATCTTCATCATCAGTCGGAACAGCCGAACGTATACCTCCCCCACTTCTGAATATAAATCGTCCCCATAGATTCCCCATAGATTTTATCCAATGGGTTCCCGCGACCTTTATCAGGTCATCTGTCCACCTAGCAGGAAATCTTCCCACTCTGTCTTCCGGTACGTGGTCGGTATTCGAGAATCTGTCTTCCTGAACGATTATTGGTTCTGCGGGTTGTACGGTCTGCCCATTGCCGTCTCAGCCTACCGATGCTACAAGTAATACCGGTAACCTTAGTTCTCTTATGGATCTCCTCATTATGGATCGTATTTCTTAGAGCAACCCCGAGCATAGACATTTCCATAGCTCCCTGAGTGACTTGCAGTCTATTTATGAGCCCAATAGCAACTGATTAAAGACCATAGCAAGTTAGATTTGGTTGCTGTACGTAATTATTCTATAAAACACTTGCTTGGCGCACTAGTGACCACCTACTTTAATCTTGATGAATGAGTTTTTTTGCAAACAGCTTTATTTAATTTTTCTTTTGAGGCACGTCCGCTGGGAAATTTCAGTCATACGGTTTCAATTTGATATCATAAAACAATTATAAATAGAACCTCCGTCCGTCAGTACGAATAGAACCTCGACTATAAGTGTTCCATACATACTGAAGTTTAAATATTAATAATTTAAAATAAAATATGTTTCTATTAAACTATTTAATTGTTAATAATATTAAACTGTTAATATTAGTTTCCGTCGTATTAATGTGGCGCCCAGCAAATTATTCACAGGGCAAACGTATTGTGCCCTAACCAAACGTAGAATAATAGATATAGTTTTTCTTTAATCTCCTAGTTAAATTACACCAAATGTTTTTTTCATGATTTTTGGTCCTGGAATTTCTTAAAAAATTAGTTAGGAGAATTCCCCTTCTTGCACATTTTGGTGTATATCTTTAATGATGGGTTACTTAAGATTCTGAAAAAAAATTTGTTAAGTATTTTAGTCCTTTTAAAGTCACTTTTCACTAGTCCTTTTAAACGTTACCACGAACGATATGTAAAATTAAAATAAAATTTGGAATATTTGATTTTCGCCCTCTAAAATTAGCATATTTTATAGTATTAGCTACTGCAGAATATTTGGAATAATATAATTTATTATTAGGTACACTTTCAAGGTTTCAGGTGTAATGATTTCTAAGAAAACCGGCCGTAATAGACAGATAGACAGATGTGTCTTAAAGGTTTTTATTTTTGACATACGAAACTCAAAAAAATCTTGCAAATATATAATTTTCACTTAAGCAAGAACAAGTTGCACTTATTTGAGCGCAGAAAAAATCGGGGAACTTTTGATCGACTTTCCTTATCGAGCTGTTGGCAAAGGATGCCATATTTGGCGCTATTCTTACGAACTAAATCGCAAACGAGTCAGCTTGAACGGATGTCACCAGGTTAACGGATCTGCGTAAACACTTATCAGGGAAAATCACCGTAGAAATTAATATTAATGTAGTGATGAGCAAGAAACGCATTCAGGTCAATGCTCAGTCGTTCGTGGACCGCGAGAGGTGCAAGACCCCGACATATGCGCGCGTAAATAAGCATTATTTGTAAAATACGATAATCGATTTAAAATTAGTTAGGTTACGTGACAAAATAGTGTGTGTGATACGTTAAAATGGAATAAAACTAATTTCTCAATAGGTATTTAAAATGTTGTTTACCGGCATTATTTAAGCAAAACAAGTAAATATTAATAATAGTGTATCTTCAAAGTGTTGTCAAACTTTTAGTTTAATCCTTTGGCATTAAAATATGCAGTTGCACTGTTAGTTTTTTAATTTGTGCCAAATGCGACAATTAAAATATGTGTATATAATAAGTTATTTGTATGACACGTAATATAACATTGTGAACATTGGTGTATTTTGAGTATAACCCATCTCATTTTATTGCATACTTATAAACTTCTTTCTGTTTCATTCTCAAAAATGACAAGTGCGTACAAGACTGATAGCAAGAAAAGAGAAGAATGAACGAGTTTGTATGTTGTAATTTGTAATTTTGTTTGAAATGATGAAATAACGAATTAAATAATAAAGAATTCTAATGTATGGATGATGCGTTAGTGAAATTCTGAAGAAGTGTGCGGTCTTGTTCGAAAAGTGAATATGGCAAGAATATGAACTGAACGAGCGTTAGTGCGTAGGTTAAAAAAAACTACTTGATAATATTTAGAAAATATTCAGGCGTTTTAAAAGCGAGTTTAGCGTGCCAGGGTTAATCAATTGTATGTCAGTGATGAAAGCAGATGAAATTTTCAAAACCGTCTGATTTATTTTTTCGATGTTTAAAAGGAAAACTATTATAGTCTTATAACGTTTGGAGCGAGTCTATTTTAATGGCTATTTATTGTTTTTATATATTTTCATAAATTTGTCGACAAGCCTTTGGTACTAAAATATTTTACGGGTGATTACACTTTTATGACTTATTCCGAGTTGCACCAACATTTTTTTTCGCAGTCAGGTTATTCCCCACAACGTATAGCATGTAATCCCATCAATTTTAATTGTTTTTCAAAGCGGGGTCCTATGCACATTCGTCGTATAAATTATAATTTTTGTGGGGTGAAAAAGTGGAGGTATGTCTTAATGTCAACTTCTATTTTGTTTCTGTATAACATATTTAGACCGGACCACAACTTTAAAACGTTCGGAGAACGCTGATGTAAGGCACGCTACAGTGAGTCCATTATTACGAATTTGTAAATTTTTATTTATTTAAACTGGAAACTTGCTTTCGTTCTTTGAGAAAAATGTGATAGGTATTGTTTTTTGTTTCAAGGTTTCAAATTCAAACCACGTATTCCTAATTGCATCGTGTCTATCCGTCTGTCTGTGTGCAAAGCTTCTATAGTTTTGGCTAGTTTCAGCTTCTCTTGCCTCTGACAAGCACCGAGTTGATCTTTAAAAACTTAACCGTAAAAAGTAGAGAGATGGAAGCTGTCAAGGGCTCGCAGAACTTCGCGAATTATACGTTTTTATATGAGTATACATATGTAGATAGATATGTAATTGCTAGTGAGATATGTCACATAGAAAAACAACTGATAACTTGATAGAAGTTTAAGATGAGAAAAAGATTTGAAATCTTAACAAAATTCTAAATAAAGCAAGTTTAGTGCCAATCGATCTTGTGCAATACATTCGGTGTACGTACAAATATTTTATGTGGATAATTTTCGTTTAGTGCGGACTTTATTACGGATTTCATTTTTTTTTTATTTTACTGTGAACAATTTAAGTCACATAAAAACTTTTCATTTTTTTTTCTTTTTTAAAATAACCATTCCAAAAGTTTTGTCATATAAATTAGTAGTCATTTTTAAATAAGATTGATAGGTTAAAAAATACTAATTCATTTGGTACCCCAAAGCAATTTCTGAACTGAATATTGCGTTTTTAGCGTATTCCCTTTATGGAAATTATGCTGTTGAGACTATTCTTGCCACATTCTTTCACTTATATATATATATATATATATATATATATATATATATATATATATATATATATATATATATATTGAACTTGGCCGCGGCGTATCCTTCTCAAATATTTATCGCTTTAATAACCAGAATTAGTCAAAGAGAACATTCTTAATTGTGTCACTTTGTACTCAGGAATTCGCAGAAGCCGGAAGCAGGAATTCGCAGAAGCCCGCTTTCTATATCAATTTAACAACGTCTGTATACAGACGTTGGTTAATATTTGTAGAAAGAATTTTATTTTAGATTCCTCTCATAAAAACAAGAAGAAAAAAATGTTTAATAAGTTTTTCGGATTTCCCTAAAAACTAATCTAGATTTATTTTAGACCTAAGCTATTTTTATGCAAGTTTCGTGTCGGTCGGATATGAAACATCTTTGCACCTCATAAGTTAGCTTAATTTAATAAGTTAGCTTAACGTGTGTTTTATTTTTTTAATTACTACACTTTGTGTATTGTAATTCAAGGATTTGGAACGTGTTGAAATCATCCTTTATTACATAGAAATGTACAAAAAAAAATAAAAAAAACAGAGCGGTTTACAATATACCTAATCGATTTGGACAATAAATAGTAAAGTTGAGAGAATTCGGTGTTTATTTAAAAAAAAATTATTAAAATACAATGCGAAATTTCATTCGCTTTGCATCGCATTTCGCTTTTCGTGTCAACTCGGTCAATCAGGGAGTTGAATCCGGAAATAAACAAATCAATAGTATTTACTGTCAGTTTAACGCTAATTTCTTTAACAATGTTTGTACACGTTAATTTCCTATAATAGCCTCCTTGGGCAATTTCGAAAAACTGAAATTTTTCGAAATATATCTCATACACACCTAAAACTGTAATATTTTCCCGAGTAACGTAATTTAGTTTGAAAAAAATTACTTTTATTGCAGTCATACAAAGTTTTGCATCAAAACACTTTGTCACGTTGTATGTAAATTCCATGATGTCCTGTCACCCAAACAAACAATCTGAAAAGTGGGACATCTACCTCTCTCACACACTTCGTCATTATATGGAAGTTGCGATAGAATGTGACAGATAAATATCGCTTAAATGGAATTCAATTTATGGGTTATAGAAAGTGACAGATAAATATATTTTATTTGAATATAATTTAATATAATTTTCGTTTTTTAATGTTCGTGTTATATTTGTTTTTTAATTATCGTATTGAAAATTTGCAACATACACAGTACGCTTATATTGGTTGCCAAAGTATTTACTTATACGTTGTGGTCTTAACACATAAATTTTGTTTTGTTCTGTAAGAGTATAATGTGTTTCTTTAAATAATGACATTGGCCGGGTTAACTTAAAACAATTGAAATGCTGTTTGGCAAGTCGTCTCCTTTCGTTTAATGAACGCGATATCATTTTGTTTTCCTTCTTGTATTAAGTTGCATTTTGCGGTGCAACTTGAAAGGACTTGATTAGTTGATAAGTTGTAACGTAATACAAAAGAAGTATATATAGTCCTTATATGTAGTTTTAATCTAAACGCGTAATCTGTGGAGGTCGCGTACGCGTGACCTTATAATGTGTTGCTCGCTAACTGCGTTTAGTGTCGCGATGCTACCATCATTTGAATTAATATATTTGCGTGCGTAATTTTTGAAAACGTTTTCCTTGCAACGTCTCGTTGGCGGGTATCAAGAAAATGAATCATTTTAAGCTAAACCATTATGGAATTAAATTTATGGGATCGCGCTATTTCGCTCAGATAATTATATGAAGTTGGCCATATATTATCCAAGAATTTTACATTATACATGAAGTTGGCCATATATATTTATGTTGGCCATATATGATCTGCGTGGTGCACTTAGACGTTACGTGGTGCACTTAGACATTCTTATTCTTATCTATAAATTTTAAAACACAATATTACTTCTTAATTTAATCATTAAATACAAAATATTTATACCACATTTATTGCAGTGAAATATCGTTAATCAATAGTCATTTTTAATCAATGACATTTAATATACTTTTTCAAATCTCGGTATTAGCTATGCGCACGAGATTTCCCTTTGCTAAACTATCTCGTTATCTGTCTGGTGGTATATGCAATGTGTTAGATGAATATAGCACCGCTGTGGTGACCATGAAGTTGGCCTTCCCCCATATTATGTATACACGAGACGCATGACACGAAATAGTTATGTATAAGCGCGTGAGTGTCTGAGTACTCACATTGTCGCTTCGTAAACAGAAGCAGCCAAATTGCGGTTTTGATGCTAATAAAAAGATTATAAACATGTATTGGTTTAGCTTATATGGTTTAGCTTAAAATGATTCATTTTCTTGATACCCGCCAACGAGACGTTGAAAGGAAAACGTTTTCAAAAATTACGCACGCAAATATATTAATGTAAATGATGGTAGCATCGCGACACTAAACGCAGTTAGCGAGCAACACATTATAAGGTCACGCGTACGCGACCTCCACAGATTACGCGTTCAGATTAAAGCTATATATATGGACTATATATACTTCTTTTACATTACGTTACAACTTATCAACTGATCAAGTCCTGTCAAGTTGCACCACAAATGCAACTCAATACAAGAAGGAAAACAAAACGATATCGCGTTCATTAAACAAAAGGAGACGACTTGCCAAACAACATTTCGATTGTTTTAAGTTAACCCGGCCAATGTCATTATTTAAAGAAACATAAAAAAATTGTGTTTTAAGACCACAATGTCGAAGTGAAGACTTTGGCAACCAATATAACTATACTGTGGATAAAAATTTTCGATTTGTATTGGAAATTTTCAATACGAAAATAAAAAAACAAAAAAAAATACTCGTGTTATGTTAAGTTATACGAAAGTAAATTATTATTAAAAAAATAAAACGTAATTCTTGAAACGATGCACTCCGTGTTAGACAGTGAACTCGCTCGGCCGACGCCGAAGGGAGTCGAGTTTACCCGAACAATGCAGTGCACATTCAGTCGATCACATTTCATCATTTTTGAATTTGGAACTCGCTTGGCTGATGCCGAAAGGAGCCAAGTTTAACTGATTCAGCATCACCATCACGAACCTGATGGTTCACTTTCGTTCATTGCTCAGAAAAAGTGCACAAGTGTGCCGAAAGAAGTTTCACTTCAAAAAAATGACTTCAGGAAATGTTCACACATAGGATGTGAAGTTGTCCACAAACATTCAAATGTAGAATATGACAAACAGAGACAAATCAACTGACTATTGAAAGAGATAAAAGAGATAGCTGTAATTATGACAGTTCAGTTATAATAATTATATGCGGGCGAGTACATATCAGATGTAAATGGAACAGTAACGTTAACGTTTCAAACTCAGAACTTTTCAAACGTAATAGTCTTGACGCAATTGTGTTTGTTATATTTTCTACATCTTAGTGGTATACTATTTGAATTAATATGGGCAAAAAATAAAACTAAACATTACTTGCACATATATACAAATGTTGTTCCTAGATTTTATCAGCGATAGCTTTGTAATTAAAATGCTTTATTATAACTCAGGAAGACATTTATTTATTTCAATAAAACAGCGCAATGATAGCAGCCAACACTACCACCAACCACGTTATGAGTTGTAAATTCACGCTTAACGACAGTTAAGTAAAAAAGAGGACAGAACACTAATGCCATATCCAATATAATATCATTGATCCCTGCGTGCGTAGATTCAACATTTTTATCTTAAACTTTAAGACACCGTCCGATTCTCGAAACTGTTGGTTTATATTTCAATAACTTTTACTTTTTAGGGTTCCATGCCTTAAAATGAAAAACGTAATCTTTTTAACATCACTCAAGTTGTTGGTTGTCTGTTTGCAACAGATATTTTTAAATAGACACCGTTTGACGTTGAAACGTGAAATTTGGCAGAATAATAAGGCATATTAATCCACGTATATTTCAATAAATAATATTCTAAAATATTCGTATGGAAATTTTAGGAGAAAAATGAAGTAGGTACTTGACAAAAATTGTAAAATTTCATACATAATATAGTGCGTCATTTGAAACGGCTAGTTGCAGCGTCTAAAGATATAAAAAAACATTCTTTTTATAATTTTAAGTATGACATCTTCGGAGACATACTGAAGAATGTGAAAAAGAAATATTCCTCCTAGATTTAAGAACCTATTCAACCTAAAATTATGAAAGAAACAATAATATATTTACATTGCGAAAAATTAATCTTTGCAAAAAGTTTTAGAAATACTACATACCCTTAAATATTTATACGTGCCTAAATTTGTACGGAATCCTCCTCGTGAGAGTTCTGCTCTTACTTGACAGGTTTTTATTTCTGTTCACCATCATTCAATTAATATTTAAAAAAATCATTTAACAGCTTGCTGAGTCATACACGGGAATATAATTTTTTATGAGATACCTCATGGAGAGGATATGGATACGCCACAATCATATTATACGTAACAATCAAGATGTGAAGTCACATACGGTGCTCCTCAGGGAAGCACCCTGGACTTGATAATATGGAAATTACACATTCAAAGAGGATACTGACAAACGGCACATCATCTACGTGTCCTTCGCTTTATTATCAATGAGTAATTTAACACCATATATATATATATATATATACACATATCGACATATATATATATATATACACATATATCACACATAGCCATTGTTTAACTACTAATATACTGTCATGGTACATTTCACGTATGAACTGACTTCTGTTATAATCATTTCTAGTAACTGTTTTATTGGTTACTTGACATCCAGAAAATTACGGAGAAAATATCCCCAACAAAATGGAACAACTTTTATTTGACCCGATTCACTCATTCCAAATTAATGCAGAAGACAAGAAAAAAATGGCAAGGCTAAAGATATCTTTGCAATTATTGGATATATGCGTAGTTAACACAACTCCTTCTATACACAAATGTGTTTATTGCAAACAGCAGAAGGTTGTGATGAGGCCATCCGACGTACTTCTAGATTAATTAATAATTGAAACGGTTTGTTGCACATAAAAACAAGGCCATTTCAAGCAAACTACTCTACCATATAGTAATATTACAATAAGTTGCACGCACAAAAACCATCTGCACGATAATGGATGTCTTCATTTTTTTAATTAACTTAGAACTTAACTAACCGAACTAATTTTGAAAACATGCATTAATTAATTGTTAAAACATTAATTAATTTTTTGCGAATACTCATACTGATATAAGAATTAGAATTTTATATTTTGTATGTTTTAAAACTGATCAATATTAGAATATAAACAATTATAGACATACAATACGCACTATCTTTTCGCACTTAAGTTTATTTCGTGTATCAGTTGTGTTCATTTAAACTTTTTTTTTAAACTTGTTAAAATTTAATATACATGAAGTTACAACTGCTATTGTGTACTGGGTACATTACGACTATAGATTTCATACAAAAACTAACAGACGTCACCAGCCTGGAGGTCTAATATGGCCACAATTTTGACTTTATCAGGTTCAGAGACGTATTTTCTTGTCGATAGTTTGGGTAATATCAGTAGACCTGTCTTACTTAGAATTCTATATAAAATACAGTGTTCGATTCCTCGTAACTTGATATCTTGTTCGTTGCCCCGTCTAATATTGCTTATTTATATATTCGTTTTTTAATTTTTGAGCTATATGCCAGATTTCAAGTTTTTGTCAAATGTTCCTGAGAAATTTGATTAGAAATTTTAAATTTCTAATCAAATATTCCTGAGAAAAATGGTTATGAGAGACAGATGAACTAATGGCTTATCGTATAAGCATTCTGTTCTTTCGTTTTGCGGTACGGAATCCTAAGAAAAGCCACCTAATGATCCAATTATTTATATATATAATTGGATCATTAGGTATTATTATCCACATATATATTATTATCCACCTAATGATCCAATGATGTGCATACATTTAAAGTGCTTCACATCTGGTGACAAAATTTCTCGTTACTTCGTATTGTTTTTTAAATATTGACAATACTGAACTTGCAATTAAAATGCTGTTCAGAATAAAGAATTAATATTGGCTATTAACCCACGGCTTCGCTCGTCTGGTCGACGTGAATATTAAATATTTTATTTTATGCCTATGTGAGAAAACATCAAAAATGAAACGAAAAAGAGTCATTTATCAATTTTGCATTTTTTATGTAAAGTGTCCATACATACTGGAGTATAACTGGATTTCGTACACACTTAGGCGCATATATACGTTTAAGCGTACATAGCATTTATATTAAACTATTTACAGGTACTAATATTATGTCTCACAATATAAACATATAAATATATTGCCTATATATCTTTGACAGACATGAGAAACAAGTATTTTAAAATATGAAGCTATGTTATTTAGCCTTTGATTTATGTCATTGTTAAGTAATTTATATAAACTTTTTACAGACCCAACTACATGTGATAAGTTGGTTGAATACTACCTGTAAACTGGTAAAACTTACTTCGCTGTAATAAGTTTCCTTTTAAATTCGTTACATGTACTAATTAATAGCAAATAAAAAAATAAAATTAATTTCGAAAAGTGAATATTCTCCGATAATTAAAAATAACAGTTTAACTGGTAGGCGGTGGGGACACATAACTCTGACAAAAATAATCACTTTGAAGCTTTATATTTCATACACGGGTCCCTATTGTAAAGAAGTGTTCTTGACATACCTCCAATATCTTTAAAAGATCTATTCAATGGTACTCCTCATAATGAAATACGCGAAATTAAAAAATTCCTATCATTCATTCAGCCTTAAAAAGTTTTTGAATAGATTTTATTTCATAATAAAATTCATAACAATTTACATAATTAGAAGTAAAAATATCAGTTTGTCCGCTATTAAATCTACTAAACATAAATTCGCAGTATTCTCAAAATAGTTGACAGAAATTTTGATGAGCAGCTCTTTACATAGAAAGTTGCTGGAAGCCATTCAGCATACAACAATTTGAGCAATATTTGTTTCTACACTTGATCTTAGAATTATTTCAAATCATCAATGTCGAAATCAGTGTTTGTGTCATTGACTATTTTGTGTTGCTGCTTACAGTTGGGAATATGCCAGTATGAAGGTAAGTTTGTGCAGACTCACATATAATATACATATTTGTAATCTATTAAACATTATGATTATTGCGTTAAGATTTTAAAATTTAATGGACACAAATTATATTTTACAATTTAATTTTTAATATATTTGATGGAATTAATCAATTGACTGATTGATGAAAACAATAGTTTCCGGTTGCCTTTTTGCAAGTGGTTTTAAATATATTTAATAAACACACTACAAAAATTTTAGCGTGCCTGAAATATACTTGTAGCATATTTTTGTATTGCAAATTTGAAATAATCTGCCCATATTTTAATACCACACAAAACTTCTGCCATTTTCATATTTAATTTACGACTCTTCAAATGTCATAGCGCCCAAAACATGTTTTTTACAAATAATTTTTTCAAAATCAGCATAATGCACGTAACAAAACTATTACAAATGTCCAAGCATGCTTTTAATACATTGCTACTACAAATGCTTAAACCACCTACCCAAAACATGTTATCGGCTTTTTGGCTGTAAATTTTGTACAGATTGAGAAAAAACAAAACGAGGTATTTGGCAAAATACTTGTTTGTTATTTATAAACATGGTTTAAGTCTCATGCGTAATTAAAGCTGTTAAGCAATATTTTCTTAAATTAAGCGTGTTTAAGAAAATAGTTGTTATTAAGCAAATATAACACAATAAAATGACGCATTTAATAATGAGGAAATAACCGGCAACGTTATTGCGATTTACTTAGATCGTAAAGTGATTATCTTTAATTAAGTTTATATTTGTATTTAATTATGAAGCTGTATGTGTAGATAATGAATTATATTGTGTCAATGCCACACTAGCTGTAGACATATAATACAAGCTAGCAAATGGCCATTAACAATGTGTGTTTTAAGCATATGCTTGCTTGTGTGTGTTAATAAGTATGTTTGGATCGATCTCAAGACTCGTTAGAAGCCTCCAAGGAAAGTCCCACTGCTAAACCTGATTATATAACTTGAAGAAATGTGTACACGTTAGCCTAGATTAAATTGGGAACTGCTAGTTGTTTAAATATGAAAGAGTCTCTTCAGCACTACTATCAGAAATAAAACTCCATTTTAGTTACAATTTTATTCTTTATTTATATATTTGTTTTTAAACATTGGTGAAGATTGTATTAGCTGACATTTGTTGAAACCATCTCATAGTAATCACAATTAAACTGTACTGGTAGTTCTAATAATTTTTAATAAACTACTTTAATTTTTTAATATTATTTTCATTCTTTTAAATTATTACTTATTTGCAATTTTTATTTATAATTTATAAAATATTCAAAGTTCATGCAATGACATTGTGGTATTAAGAAATGGTTTTGTATTTGCATCTTTTCCTAAAATGGTTTTATTATAAAAAATTACCGTTTTCAATTTGCTATAACTTTCTACAAGGAAAGGTAAATTGGATGCATCAGCAAATGACGGGTGAGGCTTAATGCAATGAATCAATACAATAATTTGGAATAAATAAGACGAACTAACACATAATTTTTGATTTGAATTGTATTACACAAACTTATTAATTCATATGTAATTACATCAAATTTGGCATGTATTACCCAAGATATTTACATGAATAATTGCAAACCTGACTGATTTTTTATTTATACTTGAACATTGACATGTTGCTTAAATACAGAAATTGTCTAGCATTATCCTCAATTCATTTATAAATATCAACAGGAGATGGCTGCATGACACGATACGGAACTGGAGTTTGCAAGATTATTACTGAATGTCCCAACGCTGCCGCTGATCTACAAAAAGGAATTCGACCACAGGCAAGAGATTTAAATATAATTTTTAATTTTGGTTTCTGTCACCTGAGACCAATTTTTGGAGAGACATTGGCCATGTTAAATTATGAAAAAATTCTTTTTTCTTTTTTCAAATCAACAGATATGCAGCTTCAGTGGAAAAACAGCAGTGGTATGCTGTGTTCGGGTCCGTGTGGAGTCAAAGCAAGAGGAATGTGGCCCTGTACCTGAAACTGCCAGCAGGGTTTCGCGTACAGGAAGCAAAGCTTGGGATAGTATGTATTAATTGGTCTTGTGTCAAAAAATCCAAGCGGCAATAGCAACAATCAGAATCAGTGATTGCAACAATCAGGGAATCGTCAGCTATTTTACAGGCTGAGCAAGAACTGTTAACGCCCAATGTCATATGTAGACTGTAAAACAATGCGGATACCTTGAAGATCACTTTTATCACTTTTAATCACTTTTAGCTGATTGATTTTGTTGTCAATCTTCAACTCTTACGTCTATACTTGCACAACTTTGCTTACTTTTGTGGTTAGAAATTTGGAAGTGGAGTAAATCTGAGTTGTATTTATGCTTTTATAGAAGGAACACACTTAGCTTTGCTCTAATGAATATCTGAAGATGTTGCCATAGTCACACCATTAGGATTTTTTGTGTAAACCATCACCATTTCAAGTTTTTAAAATTAGAAGAAAATCAAATACCTTAGCACGTAACGGCAAAGACTATAATTGTAGTTAGATCACAAAACTTGTTACTTTTTGTTGTGGGTTTAATTTATTTTAAGTTTTTAATTTTATTTTGGTAAAATTAATTTTTAATATTTGTATTTTACGTGTGAAAATTAAAGAATTGAAAGTCTTGAATCCCGGGATTTTTGGGTAATTGAATTCTCTGGTCACTTTCACTTTTGAATCAATTTCAATCCTTTCTTCCACTATTGGTTTATAATTAACCTATATTTTCATTATATTTTACTAAAACCCACAAAACCAGTACTACTCAATTTTAATGATAATTTAAAGAAATTAATTTCAGAACGGGGATAACATTCTTGAACATGGGATAACATTCTTAAGTATTATTTGTACCAAACACTTGATATTTTTTGTCTCACGCTATAACGGTTTTTTTATTTTTTATAACATATCCTACAATGCATATCTAAAACATTTTTAAAAATAATTTCAATGTAGCTAAAATTTTTCAAATGCTTATCTCAAAAATGCATCTGGTTCATTAAGCATTCCAGGCAGATATTATGTAACATAGGAATGTCCATCTAGACGCTATAAACTATAAGATAGTGAAGTCAATTGAATAAGCCGTTTTTGTACCAAACTCTAAAAAAACAAACAAAATAACAAAACTTCCTTCTTTATAAACTAAGTGTGATTTTTTTAGGTATGAGCCCATCTCTAATCAGCTGGGGGGCTATAAGCAGTTTCTTTCTTTAGTTGCTGCATAGTTCTGCTATAGTTATTACTGTTTAGTACTGTTGTAGGAGTTGTTGCTTAGTACTGCTATAGTAGTTGTTGCTCAGTACTAATATAGCATATGCTGCTTAGTACAGCTATAGTAGCTGCTATTTAGTTATTGCTATAGTAGTTGCTGCTTAATACTGCTATAGTATGATGTATATGACACATCATAGTATGTTGGATATGAAAAATTATTATGAAACGTTATGCAGCTTCTAAATAATTCTTCAATTCTTACTAATGATACTCTCAATATGTCAACTTCAAGTTCTGGTCTTGGCAAGTATTCAAAAGTTTCTGAATAAATTTAATACTTTTTTATCAACAGAATGCCTTGACCTACTTAAGCATGTATACCCATGCAAGAATATAACGAGGTGGGAGCCGTGTTCACAAAATGATAATCAAAAGTTATGCGACCGTACAACAGTTTCTCGAATCTACAAGTGTGGACATTACGAGCCGCCGATATTCCAACGCCTAAAACGTGCTGATGAAGATAATACGCCAGTTTATACAGCTGCAGTAGGTGGTGTGGACTCTGTCGAAAAGGAGTTTCCTCATATGGTAACCATTTGTTTTATTTTTATTGAAATAATCTCTTTTAAAAATATCTTTATAAAATTTTATAATACTCGCTTATTTGAAAGTTTTCTTGTACATAACATTATGGTATTGCTTATAAAGGACTTTGACTTTCTTTCATATTAAAAGAGCAAATATTGAATTATAATTAAAACTAAATTTTGTTTATGCTTAATCAAATGAAAAATATTAAAATAAAAAACAAATGTTTAGTCATTTAGACTGGGTGACTATTATTTAACTCAAGTTATTCATCTTAGACATCCAATATACCCAGTCTGTATTTTCTCTCATCTATTGACATTGCAATGTCCTGGATCAACTTTTAAAAAAGGCCACATTTTCTAGGCGCTTCTTGGATTTGGACAGAGATCGGATACTGCAGCCTGGGTTTGTGGTGGAACAATCATCAGTGAGAACTTTATTTTGACAGCCGGACATTGTACTTACGCAAGAGATTTGTAAGTGATTTTATCCAAAACTGGAAATAATAACTTTTTTATAATTTTCCATAACAAAGATGAACAGTTTTTTGATGTATTGATGAAATTGAGACCCAGAAAACAGCAATCAACTGAAATTATAATGAATTCCCTTTACCTGTTTTTTATTTTTGACCTATTCAACATAAAGATTTAAAAAAAAGCTCAAGTGAAGGTAGGTCATGTTAATTTATAATCATTGACAGTTGGAACAATTCAGAAAACTGAAAACACTATATTTACGGTATTAGATGAAAAGTTGTTTTCTATTATTTTATTATACACGACGTATGTAGTAAATTAAAAATAACAATGCATCGTATTTTGAGAAGATATTAAAAATTAGAAGAAAACTGTTTTACCCCTTATTATTTATTTATTTTAAAAATTTTGAAAAAAAATTAGTCAAATTTTACTCTACATTTAATATAATAAGAAAGTTGAAAACAGTGCAGACATCTACCCAGACGCTAGTTGTGTCTATATGTCTTCTAACAATAAAAGGGGCCTTGTAATCCAACAAGCTTCCGCAATAGCGCATATCTACAGCATAATGTTCTGCCACTGTTGTCTGTTGTGCAGCAGAGGGAGATAAGATGAGAACTAATTCAAAGAAGTAGAATTGACCAAACTTGAAAACCACAGCGTGTAAATTCAACTCTAAGAATTTTTTAATATATAATTACATGGACGTTCTTAATGCAATCCATGCTAATTTCCTCAACTGAGGCCATAGGGTCTTGCTAGTGAAGCTAAAAGATAAAATTAATAACCAAATTCATTTGCAAACTATCGTAAGCTTTTGATTCTGCAGAAACTGGGGCCGTGTTTCAGTCACTAAAGAGTTTCCCTATTGACTATCGATATACTGAAGTGTAAATGTTTGTACAACAACCCCCCATATCAGTCCAATTACAGGACCAAAATACGAAACTAATTCAACTACAGAAAGGTGTTAGTAATCTCGCCAAAATTTTTCACTACATCACTGGAAAATGTTAATGGAAAATGATGAAGTTAAGTGTCAAATTAAGCTCTTAACAGAGGAATATAGTTACCCACTACGATAGTGTCATCTGCTATGGATAACTGTTTACTGACCAGTTAAAATGATGTTTTATACTTTGTTTTGTGTATGTTTTGTCAAGATTGTTTTAATGATGGATGTTTTTGACATACCTGATAACTTAGCAATAGAAGAAAACCATCAAACATTTGATTGACACTATTTCTACTTATTGCGGCATTAAATTTAGTGGTAATTAACGTCCAGGCAGCATCTATTTCTCTGTTTGAGACTGCGTCAGTTTTCTTGTTTTCTAGTATATTACGATAACTGGTGACTAATTCAGTCAATAAGCTGACTTTGCATTGTTAAAAATTAGATGAAATTCATGTTTCTTAATTTTTTCCATTTTTAGATTTTTCACAACACAATTTATAAATAACACACCACGAGCACCCAGAACGAAGCAAACAAATAAACAATAGGTTAGTTTTATGTGTGTTGCATTGAATGTCAAATGTCAAATTAATGTTTTGTTCCTGTTGCTGTCAAACATGTTGAATTCTATACATGTCCATCTCGCTTGCACATGTTTAGTGTGACGTTGGTCGGACTAAACCACAGATAACTTTTCTTTGAATGACGTACCATTGAAAAATGCAAAATGTTTACAGTCAAGCTATTTGTAGAAGAGTTATTATCCGTTTTACTTAACGTTGGATAAATCAGGCTTCAGTCAATTTAATATTTACAAGACAGAAATATATATGTCTTTTAAATTTTACTTCAAGGTATTTTGGAATACTTAAAATAAATATTTAAACGCAATTAGTACGTTTGTATTTATGCAATTAAATTTTGTAAACGCTTGGTACAAAAATATTTTATTAGCTATTAGAATGTTTGTCCGCCCATTTCTATTAATGTTTTCTCAATTTTCTTACAAACAATATATTACTAGAAGCAGCAACTATAAATCTGTATCAAATATATGTGGATACCTTCAAGGGCTATTGAAATAGATGTTGATATAACATTTTTCCGCATATCAATAAAGATTTAATTCTTGTCTATTGTATATGAACAATTTACATTGTATTTTTTTTGTAAATTTATCACCATTTCTATTCACCACCATTTTAGTTACATGTTATTTTCAGTGGTAACGTTCAGTTCATCCGTGTAGGTATGGCTAGGGTCAGTTCACCGATTGAACGAAACCGTCTTTACATTGTGGGCCAGATCATTAAGCATCCAGACTACAAACCACCGAGCAAATATAATGATATTGCTCTACTGAGGACTACTACAGAGTGAGTATTTTGTATAAATCAATGCCATAAGATTTCCCAGTCATACTATTCATAAAGTTTTCAACGCTGTGTATATACATGTATATATTCAACTCTGTATATATACATGTATATATTCAACGCTGTGTATGTATATGTACGATAACTATAAATCAAAGAAATAATTTGTTTGTAATACTTTTTCATTAAATGGTCACAATAGTTTTTAAAATGAAACACAATTAGCCTTCGTTAACATCTTGAAGACCAAAACGCTTAACTAAAAATATCGAGAGTCATAATAGGCTGCAGTTGAGAGTATGGCTTATAAAAAAAAATGTGATTTCCCTCTCAAGTGTGATTTCCTTATCAAAGTGTTCATTTTGTATAAAAATAATTAAATAATTCTCCTTACAGAATTAAAATGGACGAATTTGTGTATCCTGCGTGTCTGCATACAGGTAATGATATCGATGATCGTAATATGGTGGCAACTGGATGGGGGTTGCTTCAGTACCTGGGAAACACTGCTGATATTCTACAGAGGGTAATCTTATATTATAGATTTGTTTGGTGGAAAATGCGAACACATACGAAAGGCGAAGAACAAGTTAGAATAGTCAATTACTTGTAAAGGAGGATTTACAATGTTATTTCCCAATTTAGCATCAAATTACATGGGTTACTGTTGGCGCTTTCAGTATTTGTTCCCTTTTTCAGCGCAGGCATGTTTTAATTGATATTTCTTTCGTGTTTAATGAAAATTTCGTGTTTAATGAAAACTGAAAGAGAAAAGTAATGAATATGGGGTAAAGAAAATTATTGATAATCGTCACAGAGAAATCAACAAATTATTAACAATAAACAAATGTTATTTCTGCTGAATTTATATTTGCAAATTACAAATCATGCAATTGGCAAATTTATATATGGTGGTCTTTTAAATTTGAGGTGTAATGTTAATTATTTTAATTCTTTCAAGTTTAAAAGTAGTGTTTAAAATGAGTGTAAAATTGGTGTTCAACGTTTCTACGCAAATTGTTATTGAATTATTCGAAATTTATATTGTTTGTTCTGTTTGATTTATATTTTGAAACTGGCATCTCACGCTATTATAAATACTTTTAATAGATTAATGGAAAAAAAATAGTGCGTTATTCTCAACTTCCTGGATCATGTGATGTGTGGATGGATCGCAAAAATAAAAATGGCTCTTCTAAATATTTGTGTCAAACATTTTTGTGAGCAATGTGAAGTGCTTTTTTTCATTATATTATATTTAATTAATATATTCTCCAAGAGAAATATATAAATTACTTTATATATATATATATATATATATATAGGTTTGTAATATTACAGCCCAAAAAAAAGATTATTTTCAAATGAACTTTATTGGCTGCTTTTGTCAGTGATGAGTTCATATTAGTAAAATGGTTTAAAAGTGAGAAAAATGCAGAAAGGTACTAGTAGACATTTCTTGATTTATGATTGGTGACGTCCTTCATGTCCGTATTATATTCCTGTCAAGTGCTATCATGTGAGATTATCATTACTGCCCACAATACTGGGAGCACCGTGTGATATCTGGATCATTCTATGAAATTTAAGTACGAGTGAGTGTACTTCGCGTTTAAATTTTTCTTGCTTCCAGGTTGACTTGCAGCCGTTCAGTAATGAAGAGTGCTCAAATTTGATTAAGCCTAGCAGAACTCAAAAGTTTGGCCTCGATCCTAAGACCCAGCTATGCGCAGGGCATCATCAACTGACAAGGGATACCTGTCAGGTTTGCATTCTTTGTCTAGCCCACCATCAGGAGAAAATATATTTCTAAAACAAAGTTTCCCATATACTTCATTCTTTTTTATATGTTCACTGTTTCCGTTTGCGGGCAGTTTTTGCTGAATTATCATAGTCAATTTACACATATTTTATATTTTATACATCAATTCATCTTAATTTATACATTTCTGTTTCCAAAAGTTTTAGAAAATTTATGAGCATATATTTTATTTAAATATTGCTACATTTAATTTCAATAATATATCTCAATTTAATTTTTAATCTCTCTGATTTTGCATTGAAATTATACTGCCAGATTGCAATAAATGTTAATTTTTATAAACCCATTTCTTACAAATTTTATTTAAACTAATATTTAACTATGTTAATACATATTTTTTCTAGGATTTGTAATTAATTTGACAGAGTTATTTAAGTACTGACAAACTATTTTAAAAGCTGCATTTTGACAATAAGTAGCACACACTCAGTCAATCGTTATGTGGATGGTTAACAAAAAACACTCTACAACCCAACTTACTGAATGTGTATTAATGGGAAAGTGTAAAAATAACTAGTTAGAAGGACAAAAATTGGTAATATCGCTATATGTGTACTAATATACTATATTTATTTTACTATATTTATTTTATAGTTAAACCGTTACAAAATTTGTTTTCAAAACTATATACAATCTAAATATTATCACATTTGATTAAACATTAAATACTTTTTTATGCCACCACTCCTCATAATTGTGTTCATTCTGACTCTTCAATATTACCAATTTCTCTGTTGTCTAAACATTCAATTATTGCTAATATATATACTTCCACATAATGGTGTGCTACACATTCTTCCATTCACAATGCTAGCAACCACGTTAGAAAGTATCTTGAGTAATGCAAACCCTAGCAAAGGCTACTGAATGCTGTTGAAATTAAACATGTCCTTCATTTGACTGAGTTTGCAATGGTTAATAAGTTTTGACGATAAATTTTAAGAAAAGATAATACAAAATAAATTAAAATGTTATAATAGAAAAAAACGTAAGAAAATTAAGATATGAATACGTCTACATCCCCAATACAAGTAATCAAAGGAACTGTACCAATGGAAATATGTGTGAGTGAATATTAAATATATACATCAGGACAGAGATGCACAATATTCTCTGGTAGTTATTGGTACCAGACCTGATCAACCATTCGGCTCTGATTTAGCTGATTCCTGTATCACGTCTTTTGAACGTATAAGTGTTTATTTTTATACCTCGTTTATTACCTCGTACACTCAACAAATATCAAATTTTTTCATAAAATTTTTTTTTACGACAATAATTAATAGACTTTAAAAAATAAAGTACTTCGAAGTTAAAATTAAATTAAAAATTAAAAATAATAAGTTCAGGTATTGGGGGCATTGAAATGAACAGGGCAATAGTCAATGAGTTGGTATGTTTCCATGTTTCGATACCAAAGAGTAAACTTACAGTATAAATATCCATTATGTCTTTATAATTACTTTAGATAACATTCCATTTCTATTCAGAATTAGTTAAATCATTTAAACTTTATCTGATTAAAATCCAAAGCTCAAGCGTAAGATATTGCACAAATTTTATTATAGGTATCCATATAATATTGTTCATAGTATCCTGCAAGATTGCATCTGTTGCGTTTAAAAAATGAAATCAAGTATTTTGCATAGTTGCATATGGTCTGCAGCTCATATGTGGCGTTGAATTCACACCCTAAAATTCTATTATATACCATTTTTAAATATGATATTTTTAACACTTAACAAACATTTATAGGTTAGAAAATAAATGTATTTTTCAATAAAAATGCATATGCAAATTTCTAAAATTTAGGTATCTCACTTATTCTCTTTAAATTCGTCATA
The DNA here is from genome assembly GCA_039881145.1 of Druceiella hillmani. Taxonomy (NCBI): domain Eukaryota; kingdom Metazoa; phylum Arthropoda; class Insecta; order Lepidoptera; family Hepialidae; genus Druceiella; species Druceiella hillmani. Next base: position 12,894,976 of record JAYKKI010000030.1, on the reverse strand, counting down.
TTTTATGATACTTTAAAGACATAGGTGAAGCCTTAATGAGTTGTGTTTTAATACTGGCTAGATACGAATATAATGTTACACTCTAGAATATTTCAATTTAGGAATTACAAGAAAGCTAAATTGAAATTTAGATGTTCGAATACCACAGTCATAGAGACATGCTGCGAGGGTTGATCAAAAACAATGCAAAAAAGAAAATTGAACATAACAAATTACTAAATTTTGTTTACAAATCAATGTTAGAATAAAATGGTGTGAAAAGAGGATTTCATCAAGTGTTTATAGATTTGACGTGTCATTTCAATAATAACAAATTCTGTGCAATAATGCAAGGCATATAATTATCTTTTTCAATGATTATCTTTTTAAAATAAATTTTACTTGCGAGCACGGAGGCTTTGCACAATTTGTTACTGAATAAGACATTGTACATAAATAAAGTATTTCTTAATACAGGGTGACTCCGGAGGTCCTCTCCAAATCTATCATCCAGATGTGAACTGTATGTACCTGGTGTTGGGCATCACGTCTTTCGGCTGGGGTTGTGGCATCATCGGTTCTCCAGGAGTCTACACGCGTGTCTCCTATTACATACCGTGGATTGAGAGTGTTGTATGGCCATAAATGTATATTATAAAAGTATTTTGAGAAACTGATCTTTATTTTCTTATGATTCTTTATTTTATGGCTTATTACCGACAATCTTTCAAAGTACTTAAATAAAGCATAGCGCTATTGGGCTAGAAATATTAATTGGTTTTGATAAAAACAAAACCAAACGCTTTGTTGTTTTAAAGCTATCTAAATGATATCACAAAAGTGGTGGACAAAAGATAAGATGGTATGTGGATATTAGTTAAGTCAACTTGTATTTTAATTACACGTTTAATGAAATCAATAAAAGCCGTTGCACCGACGTTGTTTTGTTTCATTCATTGACCATTCTGAAATAAATATAGACTTTTTAAAATGTTTTAGTGAAACGAGAAAGAATTATAATTTCCTAATCTGTCTGACCATCTGTCGCAGTTTCTTTAGTTATATATTTATGTACATGAAATATTGTATATCATTTCAGAATTCTCAATTAATATCTTGTAAAATAGTTGAATATATCTTCCCATACACGTAAAGACGCGGCCAAGCAATTGTTTTTTTGCGTTTTCCATCTGATGAGTGCTTGACTAATTTTCGTGTATGCCATAAATATTAATTTCAAGGCACGAGTTAAAAATGAGTGAAAATTTTTTTGGCAAATCTTTTTTTCCCGAAAAATTGCCCGAGTTAAACTTAATCAGTATAACTTAATCTTTAGGCAAGAACAGTATTACTGAATTGTGTATTTTTAGTAAGACTTATTATATTATGTGAGAGCGCGTGAAACAGGGAGATATCCATACTTTATCCCTACTATTAAAATCCGCTTATTTTTTCAATTTAAATGATTTTTTCATTACTGGTTTTTAATTAACCTGTATTTTTCTAAACACAATATTTTTAGGAGTAATCAACTGTCCTTATTCATTTAAAATGGAATTGTGATTTTGCTTTATACAATAAAATAAATTCTAATTCAAAGCTAACAATGCTACTTTAACAATATGTTATGTGATAAATTCAAAAATACTCTAACCACATATTATTGGAGTTACAATTGATTTTCATACTCTGTTTTTTTCATTATACACTTTGCGAATGTGACTTCTTTTGTGAGCCTTTGAATAAATAAATAAGACCACAAGCAATTTTTCACTTCTGTTTGAAGTTCAAGTGCGGATTTAAAAAGTCTAAACAGAATCTAAATATTAGTATTTGCAATTAAATGAAACTACGTGATGTAGTATTATTTTTACTTTCTTTAAGTTGTTTACCACGACCTAGGTTTCATGGTATTACAACATCTTCAGGTGGGCTATTAGCAAAGATTAATTCCAACAGCATTTATATATTTCAAACACAATAACGGAAGCTGGATTTGTGTGGGTTTTCCCACTGCTTATGTTAGTGAGTTTATTGTAGGGGATCGGAGTTTTATTATACTTCTGGTAATAAATTAAATCGTTGTTATTCTATGAGGTTCTACAATGCAAATATTCCGGTGTATGTAATAAAATTAAATAGAATAATATATTATTTTTATATATAAGAATAATGTATTATTCCATTTAATTTATGGCTAGGTGGATAGCTCATGATTTGATTGAAACTCAAAAATATTGACGCATTAAATGACGTCGCAAATTGTTAGAAAAATTCGAAGGAGATTACTCAAATTCTTTGTCATAGGTAACAAAAAATGCATCTAGTGTTATGGGCCTGAAAGAAAGAGGCAAGCAACGCAGTGTTTCTTCAAATGCAGCATCTGTTACGCAAATTTATACTACTTTACCTACCCCAAACAATTTGAAATAAAATTTTCTTGGCCATTTTTAGTGATAACTGTCTTAACTCTCCCTTTCAGTTGTTACCCATATGCTGCGCGATATTGAAATTGGGTATTTTATTTGCATACATATATAAGCGTGGGATCCAGAGTTCTGTTATGATTAATATTACAATTGAAATGATTAACATTTTTTACTTCTGACTAAAATCATGTATCACACCATTGGCAGTTGCAAAGTCAAACACAGTTTTCTTAAATCGATGTAAATTTGTCATGAAATAATTTACATGATTTTAAAGGTGATTTTACCGCTTCGACTACTTTTTTCAGGGACATTTGCTTCTCCTGTTTTTCATTTGTTGAGAAACTGAAATTCTTCAATGGAGAAATTTGATTGTGTATTCCTTAATCTCAACAATAGTAATCGTCATAGTTTCTAAGGTGACGATTTATTCATTACCACACTGACTATAATAAAATTGATTGTTTTGTGAGATAATTGTCAATCTATGACCATAATCACTGACTCCACAAGCTATGACCATAATCATCCTAAGCGAGCACCATTGCAATTCAAAACAAAGATTACCTAAAAATACATTTTCTTATTAACACGCTTCTATTAACCCGACTGTATACTTCCTAACATTGTAAGCCAATCTTACAATTCACTTTTCACCCGTTCTGATTGTCATGTAGATTTGAAACTTTACTAACATTGACCTGATATGATGATGGGGAAGGAAGATTATAGAATCTTCTGGACAGTGAACAGTAAGTATCGACCCCAAATCCCATCGAGTTAGCACTCATTTGACTTATTTGAATTAATCCCTTAGTTATATATTGTTACCGAAAGCATATATATGATATTGGAGGTAGGCGGTGATTATGGGACCTTCTTAATGACTGACAGTAAACCTATGTAGTTTGGGCATGCTTGAGTTAATTTGATGAGCGCTTCGTTGGCATGTTATATTCAGGAGGGTCTATGACAGAGGAAGAAGATGGTCAAAGAAATTCCTAAATGTCTTACAGTAACTCTGTCAAGTTTGGGCTCATTTGATCTGTGTCAATGAGTCCTTCGGTTACCAAGGCATACTTTTTGTTTCCATGAAAATATGAATTCTCTTATTAGAAGGAACTACATTATTATTTTTAGAATTTGTTCACTAAAACTTAGTAAATTTAGGTTTTACTTATGGTTGTTCAAGTGGATGCAACTTTACATAGATTTTACCCTAAATATTATGAGAAATGTTTCAAATAATTTAAAACAATTACCCTTGTAACAATATACTATCTACTGCTAAGAACGAATACGGTGTTGCAAAATGGCGGAGTGCATGAAACAATCAAATAAATATGTGGGGTTAATCCAGCCAAAGCAGCAGAGCGTTTGACTATTTTTTTATATCATAATTCATAATTTAAGAATACAAGCTGACAGAGAGGAGAAATTTTTTTGACAAATCTTCGAAATTGGCAGAATTGCAAAGATTTAATTGTTTAGGTGAGGATTGCAATACTGAACGTTGAAGTCACTTTTTGTTGTGATGATTATAGGAGAGCGAAGGAGACAGATAGATATCCCAACTTTAGCCCTACCATTAAATTTTGAAGATCATAATAAGTCTTTATAATTTTAACTACCAGTTTTAAATTAACATGATATTTTACTAGCAACAGCAATTTCAAAGGTAGTACTACCCTATTGTCAGACTGCTATTCTTCAACGCTTCTTTAACTTAACTTTAAGTAAACGGCATTAAATAGAGAGCACAAGTTTAAAACTTACAACGGCATAAAGGTAAATTTTTTGAGGCGCCAGATTTGTTTTTCAATAAAGATATTAATGGAAAGATATAAGAAGTAAACTTAATAAGAATGAAAAACTTCATCAAAAAAAAAATAAAACACAAGGTACTCAAATAAATAAGTAGCTAAGTAATTTTTCCATAATTCTTTTACAGATACACACATAAGTTTTTCGAATAAACTTCTAATAAACAGTACAGTAAATTAATCATTGTTCAAAATTTCTTAAAAAGTAACAACCTGTAGACCATATTCAATAATTAAACATGGATTTAACGGAAACAGTCAGCTGGATTGTGCTTGTAAGATATTGCTTTTTAAGAAAAATTTATTTCTTTATACAGGTAACTTGTTTATTTCTTTTCAGTTTTTTGTTTCCTTCATTTTTTGCAGTTTAGTTTCTCAAATTTTGTTGACTTACAATTTAAGGTTGAAAACTAGATTTCCATTACAAAAAATTAGTCGAAAGCGCAAAAAAAACGTAATAGCGCAAAGTCAAATTATGTGCAATGTAGCTCGGTGACTTTTTAAACATAATTTTATTAAACATTGTATTAATTTTATAAAATATTCTTCTGCCTTTTCACATTTAACATTTTTCACATAGGGTAAAATGACAACTCTCTACTACCATACTGCACGGCTCGTTTCATCACTCATCTAATAATACTAAGGATGTTGAAAGGATCCTGAGGACAAATTTGTAGAAATTGGTTCATCAGTTACAGCTCTAAAGAGTAATATTTGTACACACCTAATCTAACCCAACCTAACCTGGCCTCGTCTCATCTGACCTCTCTAGTCTTTATCTCGCCTGGCCTCACCTGGCTTCGTTTGGCTTTGCCTGGTCCCACCTAGGCTCGCCTGGCCTGGCCTTGCCTGGTCTCGCCTGGCCTCGCCTGGCCTGACCTGGTCTTACCTGACTTCACCTGACCTGACCTGACATTAATCTGACCTGCCCTGACCTGATCTGAGCTAACCTAACATAATTTAATCTAATCCAACCTAATTCGAACTAACCCGACCAAACCTATCCTAACCTAATATAACCAGACTTAACCTGGCCTGTTCTCACCTGACCTTGCCTCATCTAGCCTCCCCTGACCTGGTCTCGCATGGCCTTGCCTGGCCTCGTCTGACCTCACGTTGCCTGGCCTTGTCTGGGTGCCCAGGCTGATTTGGCCTGACCTTATCTGATCTCACCTGGCTTGGCTTGATCTGACCTGACCTTACCTGACTTGACCTAATTTGGCTGAAAGTTGGCTGGTAGGACTATCAATAAATTCTTCAATGAAAAAAAGGCTCAAACTCGAAACCGAAAGACCTGATGGATAAGAAGAATGTGGAAAAATATCTAAGCCTGAACATTTTTCACCATATCTCAAAAAATGGATGTGACTGAATATTTTCATGATGAAACATGATATCTTATCATTCATTTAATAGAATTATTCAAATGATGCCCTGAATTTTGAGGTACCAAATCCATACCTACATTATAAGACTGACGTTGGCAAAAATGCTGCAGATCACATAAAAATGAAGAGTTAGGTACATAACTTTGTTTAATTCCTTTTTTTAACTATGTTTATTTCCTTTTGTTTAATTCCTCGTTTTTGTTTCAATAAAAGCACATTTCAATAGAAAAAGAGTATTAATTTACCTATAGTTAGGTATTGACGAGTGACATAAAGATGGAGATGAGCGGAAACAGCACTACGCATTAGAGTAACTAGTCATTCGATGTGAGAGTGTACCTTTTACAATAAAATATGAAAATTTGCTTCTGTCATATGTAAAAAAGTCCTTAATTACACTGGATCTTCTGTTCCGAATTCACTTAATGGCCGATTATGTAGGCCAAGATTTATCGCGTCTCAACATCCAATCTCGTACCCACATTGTCTTCTCCATTTTGTTATTATTTAATATCACTAAAATTATCGCTGCTCATGCCTTGTGATACGCCTGCTTTAACTAATTGCGGGTAAGTCGTGTGGGTATAAGTTTGCGAGTACTTGCAGGAACATAAATTCCAGAAGATTGACGTAGCTCGCGACGAAAGTATTACGTAGATGGAAAAGTATTTGCTAGTGGATAACAACAACATAGTAATAATAGATAATGATAGGTTTTTTTTACAATTGTTCAACAATAGAACAAGTGTGCATTACTTGTATTCTATCATATCGCAGATCTTCAAGTATGGCTCTCATTCCAAACTTTTATCATTCTGCACCGAATTGCTAAGTTGAATTTTTAACTTAATATAAATTTGTATTAATTTTAAATTACATTCCTATGAGAATACAGAAAATCTTTTAAGTTTTTTGTATACTATTTACAGGATATAAACAACATTATGACATTACAACACATCTCGGCTACATTACAGACTATTAAGTAAAAAAATAAACTTTGTCTTTAGTTATTACTGTCCTTCAACAATATCGATGTATGCTAAACATCAGACTTACAGCATTTTCCGCATCTGAGTTATAGCGTGTCAAGATTACTGCGAAGCGCTTTACATAAAGTATGCATTGAAATATCATGCAGTAATTACCCCGTGAAATACTAGCACGGAGTTCAGTTTTGCATTCAGTTTTTATCTTAGTATTCACTGCCCTGTTTTAGTATTCACTGCCCTGTTTTTGTAAGTGATATTATAATTATATATCACCTATTATTCAATCTGTAATATCCATTATTTATATGAAGAATTTAAATGAAATTCATTATCCTTTAAATATGAAAGAAAGACAAACATAGTCAGTACCCAATTTAGGAATACTTATGGTTTCATACACATATCCTCTGTCTGCATGTCTGTCTTATGTCACAGCTGTTGTATTCGCATACCATTAGTGCTATAAAACAAAAATTTGGTGTAGTTATATATATTTACAACAACAAAATGTAATATCTATAAGTTTCTTCTATATACCCCACTGTGTAGAATGTCGTTAAATAGATCGTTATATTGGAGTATGTTTTTTTAGAGTTACATATTCCCCTACCAGGAAAACCGCTTTCTGAACATTTGAAAAGTACTCATAATAGTACACTTAATGAAATTAAATGCAATTAAATGAAACTACGTGATGTAGTGAATAATGAATTTCTACAAAATATTTGTGTTCATGTCCAAATCAAACTCAGTAAAGTGATTAATTTGTTTTGTATGCGTTTACCAAAATAGTGGACAATACGGCGAACATGTTCGATCAACACAGGGTAAAATTTTCCCAGCACTTGCACTAAACCCAGGAAGTTGCCATTATTAGGAGTAAATAAAGTTTCATATCCATAGAGTCCTTTAAACAACAAATTATTGCTTGATAAGAATAATAGTATGGACATCATTGGTTCAAGAATAGCAATCCAGTGTGATTTTTCATCTGCAATCTATTTTTACCAATGGTTGTTTATTATACGGAAGTTTTCCAATCTAATTGACGCTTCTATCCTGTTATTCGTAGCACGCTATATGATAAATGCCTCCAGTCGTCAAATCCTTCTTTGCTTAAATTACATTGGAGTAATATATTATATAGATTGCAGCTAACACAGTATACTTTATCTGCAAATTTACAGTAAACAAGTCATTTTCTTTTGAAAGTTGCACCATTTGTCATTATTCTTTGAAAATGAGCATTAGAAAAATGATGTCCATCATATTTTCTTGGGTAATTTTCATTGCTCATTTCATTAGTGACAAGTCCTCGAATAATAATTTCATCTCTTGTTGCACAATCGAAATAAATTATATATAATTAAAATAAATTATATATAAAATTTACTGTCTAATAAAAATAAGGTAAATACCTTATTTTATTTTTATTTGATTTACTATCTGCAATTGTCTTTAGTTAGAATATCATGTATCGATCTTTAAGGTTTAGTTTCATTAGAGAATTTACCGCATAATATATTGATCAATTAGCAATGTTATGTATATATATATATATATATATATATATATATAAAAAAAAATACATATATTTATATATATATATATATATATATATATATATATATATAAATAATTACAAAATTTCATATACATATACATAAAACTAAAGAAACTGTGACAGATGGTCAGACAGATTACGAATTGTAAATCTTCCTCGTTTCACAAGAACAACTCTAAAAACATTTTAGAAAAGTCTATATATGTTTATTTCAGATTGCCCGATGAATAAAATAAAGCAACATCGGTGCCACGGTTTTTATTTATTTAATTCAATGATTCCTGGCAATGAACATAAATACCGAACTCATTTTGTAAAAATATTTGTTAACAATATAAACGACCGCTGCAGTGTAAGGTCAAGCATTGTTGTGACACATGTCGAACTTCCTGAAGTTTGATTCTTATTTCGGAAGAAGTTGAAGTGCAGTTTCTTAAGACACTGCTTATAACAAATCTGTCGTCTCTCTCTGTCGTTACTCTTTTGCAACCTTGGCCTTTACGTCTTGGCTACTCTCCAGTCTGCCGGTATCGTTCAACATTGCAAAAAAATCACAGACTTGGAAACTTGTAATATTTAAGCCACTTCATTTTCAACTGAAGTTACAGCTTTTGGCACTTGATCAACGCTGAGATCTGGCATTATCACTTAAATGTATTAAATAACGTTCCTTTGACGTAGTGATTGTGAGAAAAATAACAATAAAAAGGTGTTTGTTGCAAAATTTCTTACACTACTCGATATCATCGTACGCGGTAAAGAATTTTGGAAATAACAAAAAAAACAAATGAAAGGCGTAAAAAATTCAATTGAAATCCTTCTTTTTTCAAAATACATATACTGGCATAGGTAGCCAGTGCGAAATGGAAAAAAATTATGTTGTTCTACTTTTTTTGCGTTCCTCTAGATATGTCCATGAGTGTAATTATCTGTCATAATTATCGCTTCGAACTCTGCTAGAAATATAGCCTATGTCGATTCCAAGGAAAGTCGTGTAAATATAGATATATCGTCCGTCGAAGTTACTTATGGTTATATTTTGCGTAGCCTTTATGCGATGTCTGAGCGTTTTATATGTTTGTATGTGAATCATCTAATGGTGCGTTTGGAAATGAGTTAAAACATTCTGATGGCAAGTTGCGACGTGCTACTCGGTCAGCTTGTAGGTTTTTACCGACTTAACGCTTTCCTCTACAATACTACACACACATGTGTGCATTGTTTCTTGCATTAGCATTGTTTCTTATTTACTAGGACTTGCAACTTTACTCATTTATATCGGTGTATTGCATTAAACTGTCTTAATACGTTAAGAACGTTTATTAATTTAAAACACACAGTTACAGTGACACATACTGAAATGTCTCTATCGTGTACTGAGCATTTACTACGTAACATACAATCGAGTGATCCAACCATAGGGTAAATTGTTGTTTATTTTTTCTTAACTCATTATAAATGTATCATCTATTCTCCATAATGCATGCCTTCTCTCGTTTCTACAACGCCAACCTATTTCTTTAGGATCTGCCAGGCTTCTTTTATAATGAGCATTTTTTTTTAAATTTAAATGTTTTTAAAAATTTTTATACATGAATATATCCTTTAACTATATATTAATACGTGAAGAGAAAACTTTGTACAATTTTTTTGTAAAGAGGAAACTTTATACTCCTCCGTACGCGCAATATGCTTATATTGTGCGCACGGAGGAATGTGAGATTTGGCATAGTTAATCTTTATATGGAGAAGGAGTGCAGACAGCTAAAATTTATATATAATATGTATTACAAATACATTAAATGATACACTACAAATACATTAGAAGATTCATTGTTTGTTTATACTGTCAATGCCAAACACATTATAATAGACTGTGGTCAAATAGTCGCACAGAGCTATTGACCACAGTCTATTATAATGTGTTTGGTATTGACAGTATAAACAAACAATGAATCTTCTAATGTATTTGTAGTATATCATTTAATAGATTGTCAGATTTTTAAAATGTCAGATTGACTGAACGAGTCTGTGGAGCGTATGTCAAGGCAAAAAAGCGTTTATTTTATATTTTGTGTAATAGATATATGTGTGTTATAAATTTAAGTGAAATACAGCTTACTCAATGTACACCTGTTGCAAAAGGAAAATTTTGTAGCAGAAATCTGAACTGACTTACTCTCCCCTACCTATTAGTGTTTTTCACAAAGTTAGCAGTTAAGTACATTACAGTCGAATTTCGACCACTGGGCGACCACTGGATACAATAATTATTTTAAAAATGTGAAGAGCAATTCTCAAAAATATATTGATTTTGAGTACTCCATGTTATTATAGTTTGCTCTTGTCTGTGTCTGTTCGTCCGTCTGTCCGTATATCTGTGGAAACTACAAGTGTTCTCGTAGTTTCTGTTTTTATAGACCTACGTGCATAATATTTTGCAAATATGTGCTTCAGATAAATATCTCAATTAATATGTAGAAAAAATATTTTTAAACTACCTCCCCTTGTTAAGAAACGAAGATAAAAAAATCGGGATGTGGCTGTGTCGGGGACACGGCCGTGTATTTTACGTGAATACGTGTACGCATGTGATATTTATGGGTATCACTGGATTACACCTGAGAAGTTCTTTCCAACCGTATACGATTACTATATTTTTATTTTTATTTTTAAAATTTACGAGTACAAGGTTGACATTTTATTAAGTTTTCTCAATTGTTAACTTTAATACCATACATATTCACCATAGTCACTCCACACTAAGGTTTTACACACGCAATCGTTAAATTTTGAAGATATCTATCAATTGAAACTCAAACAAGTATCGTAGTTTCTCTGGGTTAACATTTACACCAAACGGAAATTATGTGATGCAGCGAAATAATCTGAAAATGGAGGCGCGCCCCCTTCGCCGCGCGCGATGCGTCACAGTCCCCACTCAACATAATTAATTCTTTGATCCGTTTACTATCGAGTGGTGCAATTAAATTTTGGATGTAGATAATAGTTACGTAGCTGCAGTGCCAAACTGTGTCCTTCGATTTTATTATCATCAAGTTTTCTGAATTGCTTCCCACTATAGATGCAAATTCGAAGACATATTCACGTCCAAAAAATTAGTTTTCAAAATGAAATTTTGGACTTTCCCATTTTACACATATTTTAACCCCGTTTACGAAATATTGAGCTTCAAAGTCATTTCCAAACAAGACTAGATAAACATTTGAAAAAAAAACACCTGAAAACAAACAAGTTTTGATGAGTACTTTTAAATAATATAATTTCGAGTACTTTATCAATTTTGGAACTACCATTAAAACTCTTAAGCACGCGGAAATAACGCAGATGGAAATTACTAGACGACTAAGCCTGCTGGTATACCTAGAAATGGTAATAGCAGGTCGACTGGCGTCGTAATGAAATCATTATTTGTCATAAATTTTTATTGGCACCTGTGTGCACAATATTAGATCTTTTAAAATATATATGTAAGTTGTTTGATATTTCGTGAAATGACTACGGTTTTTATGTAATAGTAAGAAGTACGGTTTTTATAGCAGGAAATGATTCCTACAATTTTTATATTCTTTTTAAAAATACGTAAATTTAAAAAAAAGAAACGATTAAATATCTATATGTTTCGTCTTATTTTTCATAGACTGATAATAAAGTGCTAAAATTAAAAGTAAAAATACATTTAGAAAATTGTCAAATATATACAATATTTGACATACAGGCTAACACTTGAATTATTTCAACTTTATGATCCATTGAATATTATTCAATACAAACAGCTCGCTAACAAAGCGACTCATAGCCGAGTTGTACTCCATGATTTCACTGATGAATGAGGTTAAATAACGCACGCATCTACCGCCATGCGAAGGATGACCATTAATAACACATTTTATTAATAATATGCTTGTGAATTCCCCATTAATTCACGAAGCACGATTAGTCGTCGGCTGTTGTCATTAGAAAAAAGTCCTTGTAAGAAATCTAGCCGAAGGTCTGGTTTCCTCAATGGCTTGTGAAAGTCAGATGGCAGTCGTTTCGTATAAAAACCAACACTCTGGCCAATACCTTGGGTTAGACAGCAGGCTACGTTTAAAAGATACAGAATAATATTAAGTCGAAGAAAGCAAACTGTGTGGTAAATGCGACTAAATAACGATGATTCTTATACTTCAAGTGTCTGACTGAATTCAAACAGCAGGTTATTAGCTGGACGTTATATAAATTCTTTACAGTATAACACAGTACAGCACAGTACGTACTTGTGTCTACCTGTTCTCATTTCTCAAAATCGATCACAAATGTCGACGTTACATTTTATTAAACTATTTAGTATACTATTTACCTATAATAAATTATTTTAAATATTATGTTGACTAATAAACAAATCGGGTTCACGCAATATTTATGTAAATTATTCGATTTTTGGAGGTTAAACAATATATTAGACTCTATTTTCCATTCGTCTATAGCGTTATTACAATTCATAATTGGCGAACAATTGAAAAGTGAGACAATATATTTGAAAGGTCCAAGAAAGTACCTTGTAGACTTTATGGTAATATAAACAGTGGTTGATTAGTTTGCGATGGCGCCCTGGTTCCGTGCTGATATGCTTTATTTTTTGTAACCTCTAATTGTACATATTAATCATTATGCATATAAATATTTGGACATATTAATAATTTGGCATATTAATTTTCATACAAATTAATAGTTTTTCCGCTCTCCAAATATTGCCGCACTAAACCCAGGCCTCACGGACTTTGGCCTAAATCCGTCAGGAATATTTTCATAATAATGTCGAGTCAGTTCGACTCTTGGGTCGTCGATCGTGCCGTGGGCAGGTTTTTATGACGAGGCGTATGCCTTTTACTAGAACTTCTCGATCTCCGTCAAAATTCCTGATCTCGATGAAATTAAATCCTCATTGTCGGTCTTCAAAACGGACAGATCTCTTGCGAACAATTTGCAGCCTTTATTCCACACGATCGACTCGTTAATACATTAGGTATTAAACGTGCGAATATCGCGTCGCATAAACTTGCAAATCATTTTAATCCATGGAGTCGCGAATCCCCTTCTAACGAAGAAGTTAAAGCAACTTTCACGGTGGACAGCGAAAGTGATACTTTTTATCATTTCGCTATACGAAGTACAAATAATTCGAAATTTAATTATTATTGTAATAATTTTTCTCTCATTCACGCATGTACAAATAAAACGATCGAGAGCGAAACGGACGATTATCTTTTCGGCTCCACGCTAACTTCTGAACACCCCTATAATTTGACCACATTTTCTCCATTAAGTTCGCTATTTATGTCGTAAGGAAACCTCAATAATACCTTGTTTGCATTCTTCTATTCCCACTCATTAGGCTAGGCTGGGTGTCAGAGAGTCTCCAGTTAGTACACCAACATCAAGGACCTTCTATATTCATTATATCTTTTCTCATTATTGTTTACATATATATATATATATATATATATATATATATATATATATATATATATATATATATACACACACACACACACATATATATATACACACACACACACACATATATATACACACACACACACACACACATATATATATATATATATATATATACATATTGTTGTCACCTTTATATTATCTATAAAATTGAATTAATTTATTTTATTATAGTAAACTCCTATTTTATTTTCTTTTTGCTCTTTAGTTTTCCTTATCAAGCAACAGTGACAAATATTCTGAGTGTAAACTAGTAAAGTAGTGTTGCCTGGCCGACAAATCTAAACTTGACACTGGCAAAATTCTCTCTGGAGAAAATAATCGCCACTGAATAAAAAAAGAAAGTCCGCTGTACGTCGATGAGACGGTCGTGCGTTGTGCTCCATTCGGACTTTTGGAGTTATTCATTGGTTTTGTATCGTCATGCAAGCTTTATGTTAGGAGTCCGTGTAACAAGTAATTGTTGCAAAATTCAAACCATTATTAAATTGAATTTAATAATGGTTCCATGTTGTGGGTTATTAAAATAATGTCTACTATGTTGTAGGTTATTTAAATCATTTTCCAGTTTGTTAAATATAAGTAGTGCAAAAAGGATTTCGCAGACTAAAGAAAGCATCAGTATTTTATCAGTTGAAAATTTTAACACACAAACACACACACACAGACACTTGACACTTGACACTGGACACTTGACCCCTTGACCCTTGACACAAGACACTTCACACAAGACACTTGACACAAGATACTCGACACAAGACACTCGACACAAGACACTCGACATAAGACACTTGACACAAGACACCTGACACAAATAACCTGACACCTGACATCTGATACAAGACACCTGACATAAGACATCTGACACAAGACACTTGACACAAGACACTCGACACAAGACACTCGACACAAGACACTCGACACAAGACACTCGACACAAGACACTCGACACAAGACACTCGCCACAAGACACTCGACACTCGACACCTGCCGCAAGACACCTGACACAAGACACCTGTCTTATGTCGAGTGTCTTGTGTCGAGTGTCGAGTGTCTTGTGTCGAGTGTCTTGTGTCGAGTGTCTTGTGTCGAGTGTCTTGTGTCAAGTGTCTTGTGTGAAGTGTCTTGTGTCAAGGGTCAAGGGTCAAGGGTCAAGTGTCGAGTATCGAGTATCGAGTGTCAAGTGTCGAGTGTCTTGTGTCGAGTGCACTGTGTCGAGTGTGTTGTGTCGAGTGTCTTGTGTCGAGTGTCTTATGTCGAGTGTCTTATGTCGAGTGTCTAGTGTCAAGTGTCTAGTGTCTCGTGGCTTGGGTCTTGTGTCTTGTGTCGAGTGTCTTATGTCGAGTGTCGAGTGTCAGGTGTCTTGTGGCAGGTGTCTTGTGGCAGGTATCTTGTGGCAGGTGTCTTGTGTCAGGTGTCTTGTGGCAGGTGTCTTGTGTCAGGTGTCTTGTGTCGAGTGTCAGATGTCAAGTGTCAGGTGTCAAGTGTCAAGTGTCAGGTGTCAAGTGTCATAAATATATATATATATATATATATATATATAAATATATATATATATGTATATATATATATATATATATATATATATATATATATATATATATATATATATATATATATATATATATATTGTCTTGTGTCGAGTGTCGAGCGTCGAGTATCAAGTGTCGAGTGTCTTATGTCGAGTGTCTAGTTTCAAGTGTCTAGTGTCTTGTGTCATGTGTTGAGTGTCTTATGTCGAATGTCTAGTATCGAGTGTCGAGTGTTGTGTGTTGAGTGTCGAGTGTCTTGTGGCGAGTGTCTTTTGTCGAGTGTCTTGTGTCGAGTGTCTTGTGTCGAGTGTCTTGTGTCGAGTGTCTTGTGTCAAGGGTCAAGTGTCAAGTGTCTGTGTGTGTGTGTTTGTGTGTGTGTGTTTGTGTGTGTGTGTGTGTTTGTGTGTGTGTGTGTTTGTGTGTGTGTGTGTGTATGTGTGTATGTATGTATATATATATATACATACATACAGTAATATGCTTAAAATGTTCAACTGATAACACGGCCAGGCAACACCGATTAGTTTACACTCAGAATATCTGTCACTGTTGCTTGATAAGGAAAACTAAAGAGCGGAAGGAAAATGAAATAGGAGTTTACTATGATAGAATAAATTAAGCGAAAATATAAATCAATTTTATAGATAATATAAAGGTGACAACAATATATGTACATATATATATATATATATATATATATATATATATATATATATATATATATGTAATGAGAAAAGATATAAAATTATACATGAAGGTCCTTGATGTTGGTGCATTAACTGGAGACTCTCTGACACCCAGCCTAGCCTAATGAGTGGGAATAGAAGAGTGACCCAAATGCAAATAAGGTATTATTGAGGTTTCCTTGCGAGATAAACAGTGAACTTAATGGAGAAAATGTGGTCAAATTATAGGGGTGTTCAGAAGTGAGCGTGGAGCCGAAAAGATAATCGTCCGTTTCGCTCTCGATCGTTTTATTTGTACATGCGTAAATGAGAGAAAAATTATCACAATAATTATTTAAATTTCGAATTATTTGTACTTCGTATAGCGAAATGATAAAAAGTATCACTTTCGCTGTCCACCGTGAAAGTTGCTTTAACTTCTTCGTTAGAAGGGGATTCGCGACTCCATGGATTAAAATGATTTGCAGGTTTATGCGACGCGATATTCGCACGTTTAATACGAGTCGATCGTGTGGAATAAAGGCTGCAAATTGTTCGCAAGAGATCTGTCCGTTTTGAAGACCGACAGTGAGGAATTAATTTCATCGAAATCAGGAATTTTGACGGAGATCGAGAAGTTCTAGTAAAAGGCATACGCCTCGTCATAAAAACCTGCCACGGCACGATCGACGACCCAAGAGTCGAACTGACTCGACATTATTATGAAAATATTCCTGACATCAGCGTGGATGGGAATATAAAGCCTCTCAAACAACTAAATAGAAATAAGCCGATGGATGACGATGCAATTACCTCAGATCTCCTGAATACAGGTGGCACTCAGTAACCAAAGTCTTTCAGGAGCTGTCCAATCCCATTATACTCGAGAGCGTTATGCCACAATAAAAGAGATCATTTCCTAGATAAGTTCTTTATTTTATTGTTTCTTTCACATCGTTATTAATTTATACAACTTTTTACATTTATATATTATTATGAAATAGTTCATATTTTAAATTATTTTTTTAAAGCAGTGAGTCCACAATAGTGTGTCACAGTTACATTCTGTTTCACTGGTAATAGCAGACACATTAATTGTCAGTCCACAATAGTGTGTCATAGTTACATTCTATTTCACTAGTAATAGTAGACACATTAATTGTCAGTCCACAATAGTGTGTCACAGTTACATTCTGTTTCACTGGTAATAGCAGACACATTAATTGTCAGTCCACAATAGTGTGTCATAGTTACATTCTATTTCACTAGTAATAGCAGACACATTAATTGTCAGTCCACAATAGTGTGTCACAGTTACATTCTGTTTCACTGGTAATAGCAGACACATTAATTGTCAGTCCACAATAGTGTGTCACAGTTACATTCTATTTCACTAGTAATAGTAGACACATTCATTGTCAGTCCACAATAGTGTGTCACAGTTACATTCTGTTTCAATGCTATTACTAGTGAAGATACTGAATAAATGACTGGAATGAAAAATGAAAATCAATTTATTGTTTTTTTAACTGTGTTTAAAATCAAACCTCAGACTAAAAGATCTTTTGTTTTTCTATTAAAAAATAAAAAATATTCCGAGATTCGAATGTGGTACTTTCGAGTTTCAGACTCCAGTACCTTACTGCTGCATCAAAGACTCGTTTGTGGGAGGTGAATAATAAAGTTATATTTTCTCCGTACTTCTTCTAATTTGTATGGTAATTATTTAGATATTTCAAACGAATGCACTATCCAAACGTGTAGTTTTGTACTCTTAGCTCAACTAGAGTTCTAGATTCAAGTTCTAGAATGCCATAATTGCGCAAACCTATTCATAACGGTTTTCTACGTTAAAAACCTTTCGAACGGTTTTTATCATTTCAAAATAAAACGTATCCAGCAAATAACCGACGTAGGAGTCAGTTAGTATGAAAGATAAAACTATGTACCTCCTAAGATGTATATTTATACTCTGTGACAGATTTAGGCCAAAGTCCGTGAGGCCTGGGTTTAGTGCGGCAATATTTGGAGGGCGGAAAAACTATTAATTTGTATGAAAATTAATATGCCAAATTATTAATATGTCCAAATATTTATATGCATAATGATTAATATGTACAATTAGAGGTTACAAAAAATAAAGCATATCAGCACGGAACCAGGGCGCCATCGCAAACTAATCAACCACTGTTTATATTACCATAAAATCTACAAGGTACTTTCTTGGACCTTTCAAATATATTGACTCACTTTTCAATTTTTCACCAAATATGAATTGTAATAACGCTATGGACGAACGAAAAATAGAGTCTAATATATTGTTTAACCTCCAAAAATCGAATTAATCACTTAAATAAAACTTTAAAATATTAAAAACAAGAATAATTTACATAAATATTGTTTGAATCCGATTTGTTTATTAACCAACATAATATTTAAAATAATTTATTATAGCTAAATAGTATGCTGAAGAGTTTAATAAAATGTAACGTCGACATTTGTAATTGATTTTGAGAAATAAGAACAGGTTGACACAATTACGTACTGTGCTATACTGTGTTATACTGTAAGGCATTTATATAATGTCCAGCTAATAACCTGCTGTTTGAATTCAGTCAGACACTTGGAGTATAAGAGACATCGATATTTAGTCGCATTTACCACACAGTTTGCTTTCTCCGACTTAATATTATTCTGTATCTTTTAAACGTAGCCTGCTGTCTAACCCAAGGTATTGGCCAGAGTGTTGGTTTTTATACGAAACGACTGCCATCTGACTTTCACAAGCCACTGAGGAAACCAGACGCTCCTTGGGCTAGATTTCTTACAAGGACTTTTATCTAATGACAACAGCCGACGGCTTATCGTGTTTCGTGAATTAATGGGGACTTCACAAGCATATTATTAATAAAATGTGTGATTAATGGTCATCCTTCGCATGGCGGTAGATGCGTGCGTTATTTAACCTCATTCTAAGTGAAATCATGGAGTACAACTCGGCTATGAGTCGCTTTGTTAGCGAGCTGTTTGTATTGAATAATATTTCATTGTATCATAAAGTACTCCACATAAGTACTCCACAGACTGTTGAAAAAGGAACATTTGAAATCACATAAAATTCACATCTCGAAACTCATTCAGTCAAACTGACATTTTAAAATTCTTCGCTAACAATCTCAACTCTGTGCGACTGTTTGACCACAGACTGTTATGTGTTTGACAGTATGAATGTAAACATTGAATATTCTAATGTAATATGTAATTTCATGTAGTTGTAACAATATATTCCGATTTAGATCATTATTTTAGTTGGGAATTTTATTATTTATTAAAAGATTTGTTAAAACCGTATTTACAATTTACAGATTGACCAAAAGCGTTTAACATGTGTAGGTAATTAAGCAAAATAAATAGTTTTAAAATATAAAGCAACCATTAATGAAAAGTATAGAGAAAATACAAGAAATTGTAATTAACAAAGTTCTAATTAACTTGTAACGTAATCAATAAATAACTCATTAATGGAATTCCAAAAATGGTAAACAGAGCAAAAAAAGTCGAGATCGAGCACATCTCGCAACGCCGCGTTGTTAATGTGCGCGGAAAAAGTTCGGTATTGTATGATCCAGATACGTCCATGATCTCATCTTGTCACGTAACAGTCGGGTGTCCAAAGCACTATTAAATCAAATTTCCAGAGATCGTCAACATAATTTAGAAATTTTAATAACCGCTTTAGCAAAATCCATACTCGTCGGAGTTGAACGAAATGTACAAAAGTTTTGTAGTAGATTTTAACCTTTTAATGTTTTTTTTTATTTTTTCTCAACACACTTCTCTTAATTGTGGATTTCTCAAAAGCTACGAAATTTAGAATGATCGCTATAGTTTTTCAGTAAACTCTAGTACCTCTGGTGCTTTATGAGGCAAAATTCTAGTTACTTTGATTCTTTGAGATAAACCTCTGGTAATTTTGACTCTTTGAGGTGAACCTTTGTTTTCTCTAGCGCTGTTTTTTCATATTTTTTTATTCTTTGAGGTAAAAGTCTAGTAATTTTGACTCTATGAAATAAACCTCTAGTAACGGTGCTTTTTATAATTCTAATTCTTTGAGGTAAACCTCTAGTAATTTTGATTCTTTGAGGTGGACCTCTAGTAGCACTGTTTTTTCCTTATTTTTTATTTTTCGAAGTATAACTCTAGTAATTTTGACTCTTTGAAGTAAACCCTCAGTAACGCTGTTTTTTTGTAATTTCATATTTTTGATAGTAATTTTAAAATTTGTAATTTCGTCTTTTTTCATATTTTTGATTGTTTGAGGTAAACCTCTATTAATTTTAATTTTTTTAGTTGAACTTCTAGTAGCGCTGTTTTTTTCATATTTTTCATTCTGTGAGGTAAAAATCTAGTAATTTTGAAGCTTTGAGGTAAACCCCTAGTGACTGTGACCGTTTGAGGTAAACTTCTAATGATTTTGATTCTTTGAGGTAAGCTTCAGTAAAGCTGTTGTTTTCATAATTTTGACTCTTCGAGGTAAACCTTTAGTAATTTTGACTCTTTGAAGTAAATTTCTGGTAACGTTGTTTTTTATTTTTGAAATCTTTGTAGTAAACCTTTGTAGGTTTTTAGATGGTCGCTTAGGGATGTTGACGATATTTTCAATAATATCTCAGGACACAACTTAAATAAAATTCTGACAAAAATTTTGGAATCCCCATAACTCGCCGTTTTAGCAGATACCTACAGATGCGATACACCAGTAAAGAACCCTTGAGGTCAAAAGAATTAAAAAAAAACAATTTTCAATTTAAATTGGCCCTTATAATATCTAAATCTACGTATGAATGGGGGATTTCTATGTCGGACAATTTCTCTGAAAACTGGCTCTGGCATGTACGGACCGGCTATGACGGACGGACACGCGAGTTATAAGGATTCAGTTGTTTAAGGTTCCGTACGTCAAAAGGAAAGACAAAACCCTTACAACATCACTCATGTGTCTGTCTGTCCGTCTATCACAAGCGATTTTCTCAGAAACTGCTTGATGTGGAAACTTGAAATTTGACACAGTAATAAAACGTATTAACCATCACTCGAGAAGTCTCAATAGATAGCATTCAGAAATATTCATATGGAAATTCCGTATATAACGTTTGGTATCGCTTAAAAGGGCTGATAATAAATACAAAAAAAAAAAATTTTATATTTTAGGTTGTATATCTTCAAAGACATCCTGAAAAGTATGCAACAAATAAATTTAAATATTGAGGCGTAAAATTGTGTGTTTTAAATGTTTATTCTAACGATTAAAAAAGTCGATTCGAAGGGAAAAAAAATATTCGTATGTTCTATAAGGATAATATACTGTTACTATATATGATAATATACTGTACTACTTTCTTTGAAGAATACTTGTATTCTTATATTTCTATTAAAACAGATTCTCTTTGCGAACATTACAGCCCTTTCTGTACATAAATTCTTAATAGTATCGTCATGAACAGGTGTCGATTCTGTAGGCACACTCTTAAGGATAGTGTCGGAACACGATTCAAGTACTATTTATAAGGGTAGATGTCGATACGCCCCTACGGTATTGATATTTTATAGATATCAAAATGTCCCTGCTCGTAGGAAGTCCTTCCTTTATAATCTTGTTTAATGCTGATTCAATATCATATTGGAACAGTTTGCTGTCACGTAGTTTGTCTACGCGTAAGAGTTTCAACTAATTCACAAATAAAAGGCATGAAGCAGATCTGATCAAAAGAATTCAGGAATAAAAAAATATCTTCATCAAATTCGATATCTTCCATGTGCTCAAATGGCGGTTTTATCATATTGTGATATATTCCTCTAGGACAGATTCCAGGGACTTTAAAGTTGGAAATAAGGATTATAGAGGCATTAGTAATCTTCTTGTCATAATGGTATGTCTGGCTTTCGAGGAGTTAACAGAGCAACATTACATCCTAGCATAGACATATATCCTAGCATCCTAGCATTACATCCTAACATCCTAGTATATTCCCTCCGTCATCGAAGCTGTTGAAGCGAAGATTATGAAAAAAATATCGTTATTAGAGGTTCATTTAAAGTTTTCCGCGAAACTGTAACGATGACTTTAAATTTCATAATTTTTGAGAAATTTACAACATTTTTGTGACTGTAGTACATGCGTACTAGGTAATATAAGGTGATTATTTTTGGTAATTGGTGGTAGGATATGGCGAAAAATGATATAAACACTAGCAAATAGTTACTATATATACCTTAATTTTTTTACAAAAGCGTGTACGAAACTCTCTCAGTGGAAGCAGGTACTTCATATTGAGACCTCGAATGAGATGTAGCAAAACATTAGAAAAAAAATTGATCCTCAAGGACCTTGACCAATGATGGAGGAATTGACCAATGATGAAGCAAGTAATCAATGCGATATAAACGGAAACTTGGTAGAATTGAATATTTATAATTTTTTGAAATAATATTTTGCTATCTATTGTCTAATTTTATAAATAGTATGCGAAAGATTTCCGTGGAATATGATGATGTTAACGCCCAAGAGTGCACGTTAGCAGGATGTTGCTGATAAAAGGATACGCGGATGGCACTTTACTTTGGTTGATTCAGATTTGATATATATTGAAGGATGGTAAAATGTTAAGAAGAGGTTTTTTTGGTTTAATTGTCCGTAGCGCAGCTGAGATTTGTCCCAACATCATAAAGCGCCCTAGCCAAAGGTTTTTACATTCTTTGAGGACTACAGACAAACAAATTATCGTAAAAGAAAGTCTCTAATGCAGTAGGAATTCAATTTTAGCTTGATATAAATATGTAATAATCTACGAAATTAACACCGAACTTCGTGACAGAATAATGTCTAAAGCTTCTATGACACCTGCAAAATAGAGCGACGCGAAGCGGGAGCGTAAACTAAACGTCGACGAGGCGATCCAATAAAAGTAAACGTACGCGATTGTTGAGCGATTATAACGAACGCCTACTATTAACTAGATAATGTGGGGTGTTGCCATGACGCGACACACATCCGAATTTCTGATTTAAAAAGTAATTGCTATAATTAAAATGTATGAAAATGCTTTACGATTCGCACTGATTGATGGATTCAATTGATCGTTTTTGAAGTGAAACTTCTTTGAGCGTGATTAGAGTAAAATGTCAAGATCGCGACGTTTTTCATACAATGTTTTGTTGTAACGTCTGAATGTAATGAATATATCGCATGAAGGACGTAAAATAGATACTTATATAGTTAACAATTTAGAGAGATAGATGAATACGACAGAATAAGACAAGAAGTGTACGTATGCTACCGTTCACTGCCGCTATCTGCTGTTTTGTACATTATGTGTGTCAAAAGTAAACTGTCAAAATTTTGCAAACAAATAAAAATGGCGCACACTACTTCTATTAGTTGTTTTGTACTTTGTGTGTGTCAAAAGTAAACTGTCAAATCTTTGTCGATTGATTTATTTTTAATTTTGTGTGTATTTCATTCGTTACAAGATTAACAATATAAATATTTAATGAATTTATATATCACACATATAATCACATATAGCTATCGTATATATAATTTATAATAGGAGTAATGCATCCCGGCTTCCTTCATCTGCATTTATCCGTGTTCTGGTACTCGCGTTGCTGCTATTTTTTAATTGATAATTACCTATGTAAATTTATGTCAAGACTTTATTAGATGTTTACCTTGTAATGACATTTTTTAATTTGTAAAAAAATAATGGCAATTTTATTAATTTTCTGAATGTATGGTACTAAAATCTCTTTTTACAAATTTAATACAATCTATAGACTTACACTTAGTATATTTTTTAATGTTTAACTCAACGTATTTATCCTGCGCTTAGGCACGTTTGTCACTTTGAAGTTTACGCATGCGCATGTGCTGAATGTATTTCAGCAGTGAGTATTATTTATAGTTAATTAATATTTATTTATGTCCTCCCACCTCTGCTGTTTTACCCATTACTATATGCTTACAAATCGAGGTTTGGATCGCCAAAGAAGTTTCACTTCTGTCACGTGTACTGAGTTGCACACGATTTTTTTACTCTTTTTGTCAATTATATGAATAGAAGTCCATTGAAATCTGTTATGTTCAGCTGTATAGTTCGATAATGGTGTTGTCAATGGTGCGCCAAACTAACATTTTTTACCAACCCAAGAAGGAGACTATTGTGTTTATGTTATTTTCTATGGCCGAAATGACTAAATGAATCGGTCAGTAAAAAGAGTCGATTCATCCTATTGTTTCAATGACTGATGAATCAATCGAATTAAGTCGATCGAGACCCACTTGAATCTGAATCAAATAGCTATTGCGTTACGTTCTATAATATTTATTGAATCATTCTATAGCATTTATATAAAAAAGTGATGCACCTAATGTGAATGTCTACCAAAGAGTAAAGAACTATTTAACTGAGGTGAAAACAGAGCGGTTAATGAGTCATTGCACCAATGCCACGCAACTCGCAAACGATCCATCCATTGGTTGTTACACCGAAACGTTCCTGAAACAAGGAGTCAAATTAAGCAATAAGATTTCGGGTGAGTCATTTAGCTTAGTTAATCAGTGCACTGTATTTATTCTTTTGATTCACTCACTAACCTGTTAGATATGCATAGCCGAAACAGATAATCCAATTTATACAAATGAAAGACATCATTAGAATCGGTATTAACGTTCCGGGTGTCCTTAAATAGACGAGATTATGATCAATGTAGTAATGGCGAAAATAGCATTTAGCATGTTACATGCTATTTGCAAAATACGCATTAGCATGCTATTTACGTTTCGCGACTAACGCTAATTTGCTAATGCTACTTAAGTATTAACCTTAGATGCGAAATAACTGATATGTTGTTAGTAGATTCATTTTTTATTTGCGTTTGTTGCAGTATTTGCATCATATAGAAAGCCGCGTGCGTTATGCTGTTATAATTGCTAAGTACTGTTTATATATTAATCGATTGATTCATTAACGGCATACTCGCGGTGTAAAAGGTTTTGTGATGTTGTTATATTGTTTGTGATATTGTGCATTTTTTCTATACGATTAATGTTGTATACGAATCTTGATTATTTATGTTTTGATTAAATGAAAGGTTTATAATACAATATTTACTGTTTAAACTCATACAATGAATGTCAACAGATATAGACAATTATTTGCAAATTTAATTATTGTGTTTATATTTAGTTTGTTTTTAATTATTTTTAGCGTAAATTGTTTTTAAACGTCTATTGATGAATAGTGAAAGTACTCGTAGTTCTCATAGAACTCTCTCAATTATGTTTATTGTTATTTTTTTAAACTTTGTAATGAGCCGAGGACCGCTACAAACTTACAAGTTCCTCTCCGAAAACAGCAAAAGTCATTACATTATATGTTTCGTGAAAATTAAGTCCATAAGGAAAGAAATATTATTAAACCGATGAAAAATATAGTTTTGATGTCAACCATTCTTAGTAGGACAGGATACAGATTTAGTGCAGTTTGTACACAGTTTAAATCCCAATTATACATTAGCTAACAGAAAGTTCATTTCATGACTATAATCCCGATATTATACCATAAAAGGCAATACAAATAAATTAATGGAAGAACTCGCACAATGTATTTGCTTGACAACAGACTGTGGGACATCCAAAAACATGGAAGCATACGTAGCAGTAACCGCCCATTTTTTTCACAAGAGAATTTAAGTTTGTTTCTTCTTTTTTAAATAGCACACATTTCAGCGGTTCACCTACCAGTACAGCGTTAGAAAAAAGCAAAACTTATAAAAATCCCTTAGATTTAAGGCCTTTCTAAATTAATTATTTTAAAGAAATACAAATCAAAAATAAAACTACAATAGTCTTCATATTATTCGTTTATACACTTTCAACAGCCAAACGCAATATTTGTTTTTTTTTATGTTGTTTTGACCTATATTTCATTTGCATCCGCTACTGGATTTTTAGACACATTACTTACATATATTTAACATCTCACAAATAACTACCAAGTGTCATTCAATGTTTATATTACACGTAATACAAATCGTAAAAATATATACAAACCATGCTAACGCTAACACGCTTAATAAAAATACGTTTGGCAAATAGCATCTGTCACAAAAATATTCTGTTAATTTAGCATTAGCGTGGTAATTGCAAATAAGTTAGCATAATTAAAAGTAATCGAAATTAGCATTAAAACTAATCGCTATGTCAGCGTAATATGACTGTTGAGAGTTGACATCGTGTCCGATTTTAAAAAAATGAAATTGCAGAAGTCCATCAAGATTTTTATCAAATTAAGAGTATTGATGAAAAAATATAAAAAATATAAAACATGTTGTATAGATAGATTCGACATTTAATAAAAAAAATATTTAAAAAACTCATCGAGCAACATTTATTATTAAACTATTCGGTAATGATCGAATTGAAGAAATTATATTGATAAAATTCAAACCTTAAATTGCTATATAGTTACAATTTCGTAACAAATTTTATTAAAAATAAAAATAACTTAAAAACTCAACTGCGAAAAATAAAAGAATCAGAAAAGCTTGAAAGAAAAAACATAAGTTACTTATCTAAACAAATATCTATACAGGCATTGTATTTTTTTACAGCCACATGCATAGATTATTTAGATAAAGTTTTTTTTTAAAGCAATGTCTTGCAGGCTCCAGTCCGGTTTTGGTTGCCAGTTTGGTCGTTGCTTCTTAACAAACTTTGGACAGCAATCGATTTATTCAGTTGTTTTTTAGAAATTAAACTGTATATTCTAAAGATAAAATACTTAATCTTAGGTATATTCTATGTACGTATCTGTAAAATAATAAAAGACGTAAGTCATTTTTTTTTTTTTATTGAAATGAAAACTTTTATTTTATCATAAGACCTTTTACACCTGCGCAATTTTTCTGAGTAGTGAACGAAACTGAACCGTCGGGTTCGGGTCGGCGATGCTACATCGGGTAAATTCGGCTTCATTCGGCATCGGCAAAGCGAATTCCAAATTAAAAAATGATGAAATCTGGTCAATTGAATATTCATTGCATTGTTTGGGTAAACTCGGCTCCCTTTGGCACCGGCTAGCGAATTCCAAATTGAAAAATGATGAAATGTGGTCAATTGAATATTCGTTACATTGTTCGGGTAAACTCGTCTCCCTTCGGCATCGGCAAAGCGAATTCCAAATTCAAAAATAATTAAATGTGGTCAATTGAATATTCGTTACATTGTTCGGTTAAACTCATCTCCCTTCGGCATCGGCAAAGCGACTTCCAAATTCAAAAATGATGAAATGTGGTCAATTGAATATTCGTTACATTGTTCGGGTAAACTCGTCTCCCTTCGGCATCGGCAAAGCGAATTCCAAATTCAAAAATAATTAAATGTGGTCAATTGAATATTCGTTACATTGTTCGGTTAAACTCATCTCCCTTCGGCATCGGCAAAGCGACTTCCAAATTCAAAAATGATGAAATGTGGTCAATTGTATATTCATTACATTGTTCGTATAAACTCGTCTCCCTTTGATAGGAGAAAATATTTCTCATCATATTTTGGAGACGTTAGAAAGCTTGCATTTAGATATTTCGTTATGCTGAGGTTATGCATATTATAGAGGAGCCAATATGAGTGGTAAAATAAAAGGTGTTCATGCATATGTATCCAATATTCAGCCTTTAGCTTTTTACGCACAATGTGCAAGTCACCGACTCAACTTAGCCATTAGTACAGTTTGCACCGTGCCTAGTATAAGAAATGCAGTGGGGGTTATTTAGACCGTTGCAACCTTTTTCCGTGAGTCAGCTGGACGAATTTATATCCTCCAAGAAAAAATGCAAGCTAATTTGCCTAAGGAAAAACAAAACACACTAAAGAAAATGTGTCAGACGAGATGGGTGGAAAGACATAAAGCAGTTTTTAAAATTTTGGACGTTTTGCCGTGTCTTTCTGCAATTTTGCAAAATATGACCGATAAAGGGGATAAACGTGCTACAAATGCATTTTCATTGCTGCAAGCTGTAATCTCGCCGGAATTCCTTATAAGCTTGGTCATCCTCGCTGATATTTTAGGAATCACTCGTCCTTTATCTCGGTCCTTACAAGCCATCGAAGTTGATATACTTTCGGCTATGAAGCTTGTTGATATGACTACAGCCAGCATCCAAATGCAACGTGATACTTGCACGGATGGATTAGAAAAGTTTTTTGATAAAGTTAAAGACCTGGCAAATTAAATTGGAACAGAACTCACGGTATGCAGAGTAACCAACCGTCAATCCAACAGATCTAAAATTCAGGCTCAGTCTGTTAAAGAGTATTACCGATTGTCGGTGTGCATTCCTTTTCTGGATTATTTATTGAACGAAATGTCCTCTAGATTTCCCAAAACTCAGCTGCGGAGAATCGGACAGTTAGAAAAGTTACTTTTTATATTTAGTAACGAAGATATTGAGTATGTTATTCAAGGTGCTTTATTATATAAAAATAACCTTCCTTGTTTCTTATATTTGAAGGGTGAACTAGAAATTTGGCAACAGATGAGAGAAAATTTGCCAAAGTCTCCAGTGGAGGCCTATAAAAGAGCAACGACGTTGCCAAACATAAGAATCTTGTGCCAATTGTTGTGTACGTTTCCCGTAACAACTAGCTCTGCGTAGCGATCTTTCTCCATTCTGCGACGACTCAAAACATATCTTCGCAGCAGGATGACAGAAGATCGTTTAAATGGACTGGCTTTAATACATATTCATCAAGACGTTGCATCATCGATGAACGTTGATGAAGTATTGGATGTATTCAGCAGGAAACATAAAATATAACTTTCATTTAATTATATGTAACTTTTACATTAAAATACGGGTAAATAATAAAAAGGATATTATTTCCAATATGTCTTTATTCACAAATAATTTAAAGAACTTATGAGGACACTCGTTGCCAACTTGGTTGTGCACCCCCCCCCCCTCAAATATCTGTATCCGCCCTTGTACATAAGCTTATAACAACACATGATGTTAAAATCAGTAATATTCAACATGTAAATATTTGTTTAAAAAAACTGGCTTTGACTGCAGTGTAAGATTATATGTTGTGATTTGTTTATGACATTGGTTTTGTAAAATTACGTGATCTAGTAATATGAAATACTTGTTAGATTGAACTCAAAGTTAATCTGGTTGTTAGTGAAACCTATAAGTCAATATTTTGAATTAATGGAAAAAAAATTAGTCAACAGTGAATTGCCATTATTCTCTGCTATCTTATGCTATCTCTCATTTGACCTTGACTTATGTTCTACGTTTTCTATGTGATCAAAGGGCCTCCATGTGCTTTCCTCAACAGATCCAATTTTTAACCATCTTCTTTGACTATCATAACATTGATAAAATTCTGAAGAAATGTTTCGGATGGATGCCTTAATGAATATGTAAATCAAAGCTTCAAAAAGTGGAAGGTGACAATTTTTCTGGATGAAGAATGGGGCTCCTAAAACCATTCTTTATTTTGTAGTCTCATTTGTGGAATATTGAGTTTGGATGTGGTATATAATGTGGCCACTGTAAATTCTGGAATTTTTGAAAATTGATGCAAAAAGTCTCGTGGGTAGCGTTTAGTGAGAATGTTGCTTTAAAATGATTTCTGGTATGTTACATAAATAATTTTTTTCTGGGATGACTATCAATATTTTATACCACTATCTGATCAGGTCCTAATATTATCAACCCCAAGATAATACGATCAGTGTCATTGTTGTAATTAGCCCAACTCACACCCACAGCCACCTCTCTTTATTGAGACTGATAATTCATTAGAATCAAAACGATATCCCTTGGTATTGCTCATATTACCCTCGTTACCGCACTGTGTAAGAAAGGAAGTAATTACACTGGCTTGTATTTAATAATTGTTAAATTACCAAGACTCCCTTACAGTATAACAACAAAATAAACAACTCAATAAACATAGTACTATGTGAGGAGTTTTATTAGGTGTTTATC
This sequence comes from Druceiella hillmani, assembly GCA_039881145.1. NCBI lineage: Eukaryota > Metazoa > Arthropoda > Insecta > Lepidoptera > Hepialidae > Druceiella > Druceiella hillmani. The sequence continues at coordinate 12,865,023 of JAYKKI010000030.1, read as the reverse complement.
TTTATATCGCTCTATAGAAAATTACTTGTATAACCATGTAAAGAATCATCTTGCACTAAGTCAAGAATTTAATAAAGTTGATCAAAATAGGCGCTGTTTTCATCGAAAATTAATTTTTGTATGAAATAGCAAGCAATACAAATCACCAAGTTTGGTAATTGGTGTGATTACATAGAGTACGTTCCACTATCCGGTCGCAACTCTTACGCCTACGACCGCAATCGTATCCATTCCACTAGCTTGTCAACATTGTAACTGTCAGTCCAAGTCGAACGAGATAGGAACAATGTGCATTCATAAATATGAGTAAATGGCGGGTATTAGACAAACATAAAGAGATTATATTTTTTATTATGTTAGAGATTGTATTTATTGTGTTAGATAACAATTTAGACTTACAGTACTGTCAAAGTGCAACTCAATTTCTATAAAAGTTTGATGATTGCATGTTTTGCATTTTCTGGTGTAACCTTTATTTTTATTAGGTACTTCTCAAAACTGCATAAAGTGATTCTCTCCATCATCAAAAATGATACAAATTTTGACGGAAATTTCATATATCAATGTGTCAAAGTTAAATTGACAGATAAACAATGGCAACGACATACTATGTGGGTCATCGCGGTCGTGAACAATGACGCCATCAATGACGTTTTAATCACGACCGCAGCGACCGCGGTCACCAAGTGGAACATACTCATAATTTACCTATGTACCTAAGTTATCATTTAGGATTTTGAAACGAATATATTATCAGTGAATCGTACAGAGTACGGAAAATAAATTTGGCTTCCACTTTTTTAAATTTATGCTTTTAAATAGATTTTGATGTTTTGTTTAGGTTGCTGCTCCTGAAAGGTTTTAGTGTATAAGACATTAATATACATGTGAGGTTATTGTGCTACAGCAACATTTGGGAGGCAGGTCAGAGAAAGATCCTTAGATTGTTACTTCTTTTGGTTATGCTGTCTAAACCATAGGATATATATTGAAATTATGAATAACAGAGTTTTAGTTCTTACATAATTCTATAAAACAGCAATCATAGCACATATTTATAAATGAACTGATTTATCTTTCAGCATCTTATTTTAATGATTACATTATAAGATATTGGCAAATGAAAAAAATGATGAGCAAAAATGTGCAGGCGTTACACGGAGCGGCATCAGATTGCTCAAAACACGGTAGTTGACTCATTTTAAATTTGGATATTTTTCGTACAATATTGTGAAATATAAGTTAATTAAAACCCAGTCTAGAAAAAATTCAAAAATTGATTGAAAAATAAGCCAGTTATAGGCTTCTAAATTTGAAGATACGGATAGGATTGGGTATATCCCTGTTTCTTTTCCTCTCGTAGAATATAATATGCAATATTAAAAATGACCTCACAACACAGTATTGCCATCCTAGTCTAAAGATCAAATTTAAACTTTTATAACTCAGTCAATTTTTAAGATTATTAAAAAATTTTTTCACTCTTCATCAGCTTGTGCCTTGAAATTATGATTAATGAAATAAACAAAATTTAGTCAAATACCCAATTGTGGTATTAAAAATATGTTTAAAGAGTAAATGTAATTTTAAATCGTCAGATATCTATAAATCATTCAAAGACGACTCTGCAGTAAAAGTAAACATCACATCTTCCATGTGAGTAGAACTGCAGCCAAAGTTAGTGTAATATAAAACAGTAATGTTAGTAAAAGTAACTGATAACATTAAAAATTCTTCTAATTAATTAAAGTATTACTTAATTAATAGAAGTAATTTAATGGCCTATTCCTCATGAGATATTTTATGGCATATTTTTTCCTTTGTGTCGCATGCATGATAAAAGTGAGGCTTCATAAAGCTTTGATGAGACCAAGATAACTTACCGAGTAATATAAAAGACAAAATTTTTTTAAATACTCAAATTGGTTTTCAATAATCTGTTTTTTTATAAATTTTTTTTAATTTTATTTTCCCTACATTTTCAGGCAAAGAAATTTTTTGTTCATTTCAGATTTTAGCTCATGCAGCGTAGAACTAGTTCTTCACAGATAATACCCAGTTTTGCAATTTGATAATCAGTATGGATATATGAGGTGCATCGTTCCATATTATCTTATTTAGCAGTTGCCGTGCTAGTTATTTTCTTTAGGTACTTAGAAATACGATAAACTTTTGTAGTTCGAATCTATATAAAGTATTCTTCATTTCAATATAAAAATATGCTTCGTTTCAAATATTAATGCGCTTAATCAACTTTTCAAAAGCATCACAAAATGTTTATATTTTGAATCTTATTTTTTCATCTTGCTGTAGAGTTACTTATTTGTTTAAAAACTTTGATAAATAGTCATCTGACGAACATATTACTATAGGAGCAATCTCTTACAGCTATCCAAAGTTACAGGTCAATAAAAAGAAAATGGGATAGACATAAAGCTAGACATTATAATAATATGTAAAAGATAAAATAATTAAAACCAAAAAAGTGACAATAAAGGATGGGTAGAAAGCCACACATTACAACAATATTTAAAAGATAAAATAAAATAAACCAAAAAAAGAGGCCAAAGAAAACAGAACAAAACAAAAATCTAAATTGATATGTCTGCTGGGGTTTTAGATCTGGATCCAGGGAAGAATGGGACATGAAAAGGAATAGAAAGGGTAGAAAGGGCTGTGAATTTTGTTGGAAGATAAGAGGAACTGTGAGGGTTACATAAGATATTCTAGAGTAGTAAAATAATATGGAAATTGCGTCGGTCGCAAATCTCCATCCATCTGAGCCGCATCCTGATGTCAGAATGTGATCAAATCTTCTAAGATTGAAAACAAAGTGAATACATAAATGTTGAAAGAGTTGAAGTTTGTTAAGCAATTGTTCTGAAAGATCTGGATAGCATACATTTCCGTAATCTGTTAGCGGTAAAAGTAATGTTTGTCACAGGTAAATTTTAGTTTCATGTAGAATCAAATGTTGAAGACTGACATCATTAACATGGGGCTGCCAATTAAGAAATTGATCGATAACAAGGCCTAAGTCTTTTACAGTAGAAGAGAACGGAATAATTTTATCATTAAGCAACAGATGTGGTAGATCAGGTAAACTAATTCTAGAATAAAGTTTCCTGCTATCAATAACATTAGCCTGGGACTTAATTATCATTTGGTTATCATTAGATTATGAATTTTTTTTATTGTAGTTCAATTTTAAAATCTTGTATGAAGTGAAATAATATTTTTTGAGAAAATCTTTAAGCTTGAACTTAGTTTTGTTTATTTTTCTTTTGTGATTTTGTTGTTGGTGACAAACCAAAAATAAAGTGTTTTTTTATTATAGCCTGTAATTATAGTAAAAGTGTATCATAGAAAAAAGTAGGATAACTATTGTAAAATGACAGGTAAAATGTTGTACAAGATGCCTTCACCGAGGTTCGTTTTTATAGTAAAGACATAATTAAAAGAAAAATCACATGTGTGCCATAAAACTCTTACATTATTTTATTTCAAAGCATATTATTTGAGGTTTGCTTTACCAATCATATTTGCTACACCAATCATATTTTGTAAAGTTAGGTTATAAATTACGGCCAAACAATGCCTTCGATCCAGGGTATATAATAAGAAACACGTGTATAAACTCCTGGTGTGCCGATTATGCCGCAGCCCCAGCCAAAGGAGGTGATCCCAATCACCGTGTATGTGCACATAACATCTCGGTTGTAAATTTGTAGCGGCCCTCCAGAATCGCCCTGTTGGAAATATTTGTTTCAGTTAGTGGGGTTTAATTTTTATAGATGCAGACTAATTTTTTATAAAAATTTATTTGAAGAATATCAAAATAATTTCATTTCAGACATAATCTCATGTCTCAAATGAGACATGCCAATGAATACATTTACATACTTGACAAGTATCCCTGACTAACTTGCGATGTCCAGCACACAGCTGGGTATTCGGGTCCAGACCGTTCTTTAACGTTCTGCTTATTGGAATTAAAGGCGAGCACTCTTCAGTACTGAACTTCTCTAGTTCAACCTGCAAAGAGTAGATATCCTTAAGTTTAATTTAATTCTTAGCAATTGTGTTTATCTCCTTTATCTACTAGCAGTATTTCTTTCGTACAGAACAACAATTTGTTTTATGAAGATTTGTTTATTTGTTTTATGACGCTATCATGAGGGCTATCACAGATGTAGACGCTTCAAATGACTGCCCTTTAGTTTAAAATTGTCAATGAGGCAATTATGGGTCAGAATAAATATTCAAACATTTCGATTAAATTCATGTTAGCTAATGAAGTCGGTTCTGGAATGTCTGAGGTTGTAAAGGTCTATAAATGATTGGTATTTAACATCAGGGATGGCTTAACTAACATGACATGCTACACCAAATAATATAATTCTTCAAAGGTAAAAGTCACCGAGCTTGCTAATATGATTAAATGCAAATTTAATGTTTTTCTAGTTCCATTTGTTTTGTTTGGCTTTACATTCTTTAATGAATTTACATAAATCTGAAACTGTTGAAAGTATACGTATGCAACAGACAGGGATGAACGACAGACCGACGTATATGAACAACTGTGAAGGTTCTGTTTTGGCAAATTGACTATGGAATCCTAAATAGGTGGGATTAGTTTGTTGTTATCGTTAGCATTGCAATAAGTCACATATTAATATCCAGTGAAGAAGTAAAATAAAATCAATGTACTGAAAAAAGACTCGTAAGGACTCGTAAGTCTGAGTAAGGACCATTTTTTGCTTCTTTTGTTGGATTATGATTATAATAGAATCTCAGAGAATTTTAAATAGCCATTGAAATTTGCTGAAATTTTCAGTAGATAGAATTAAGGCCTTCTCCTAATCCTGAAATAATACACATATCAAGTGCGTACGAAGTTACTTTGATTTTAAAGCTATTAATTTTTTGATTGTGTATATAATATATGATGAGTTTGATTAAATATGATATAGATATGATGAGTTCGGTTGCGAGATGATACGAGACAGATTTCTTTTATTTATGGTTTTTAAAATAGTTTCAATTTTCAATTATTAATTCTCTAGATATTTTAGAGTTAAAGTTTAATTCCTACGTTTTAAGTTTCTTTTTTTTCCAATTTGTTTCCATTTGCAATCGATCTGGGACCATAAGCAAATGTTTTGAGTGCATTCGTGTGGAGCAGCCAGTGCTGCCCCTCCCATCAATCAGATAAGATGGTCTTGTCTAAGCCTCTCAACCACCAGTGGTTGATCTAATAGCTCAACGATGAGTGGGTTAGAGTGTAAGAACAGATACTTCATGTGATGACGCCTGTATTTGTCGACCTCTGGTAACACTGTCGGAACCTTAAGGTACTCGTGTACTTCATCGTTACTTGTGTACCATGGGTCATTCACTATCGCCCAAAGGATGCTGTTCTGGACTCGCTGTAAACAAAGTATGTTGGTTTTACTCGCTACGCCCCACAATTGGATACCGTAGATCCAGGTTGGTTTTAATGTGGAGTTATATATCAAAAGCTTGTTATGTACTGATAACATAGAGTTTCTCCCCAGAAGCCAGTACAGGTTACGAAACTGGTGGTTGATTTGATCTCTCTTTTGGTTTATTTGCTGCTGCCAGGTGAGTCTTCGCTCAAAGTGAAAGCCCAGCTACTTCACATAATTATGGTGTGGCATAGTGTCATTGTCAAGTTTCACAGGGGAACAGCTCTCCTTGCTCAATGAGAAGGTTATGTGGCTAGATTTAGCTGCGCTATCTTTTATGCGCCATTTGCCAAGCCAGTCGTAAGTGGCATTTAATTGTTGTTGGAGTTTATTACTAACAACAGTCGGACAGTTATCCACTGATAAAAAAGCTATGTCATCAGCATATGTTGCAACAGTGTTGTTATCTCACTCGGGAAGGTCAGATGTGAATATTTTGTATAGATCAGGGCCGAGGACGGATCTCTGAGGTACTCCGACGTTTTAAGTTGTTTCATTTTTAGAATAAACATATCTAAGTATTTTTATTCTCAAATATACTGACGGTATCCTGGGAAACTATCAAATAAATTGAAATATTAGGTTGTGTCACATGAAGACCCTTTCAACTTTAGTGCAACCACTTTTTAACACAAAGACGTTGGGTTAAAATAATTTAAAAGATCATAAATCATAGAGTAGCCAAAGTTAAAATAATTTATTCATGTGGGGGACTGCTTTTATTTCGTTTGTCGATTATTGTTTTTCCATACTCGCATTGAGTTAATTCGTTTACATTTCTTTTTATTGGCTATTATTAATTTTTGTCTGGATCAATTTAATTACGGAATCATTACCATTGGTACACTATGAACATGTTGATAAGCCATAAAAATAACATTTTTCTAGATCATTTCATTTAATTCTTAGTCATACATCAATGCTACACTTGTTGTTTAAATGTAATGAGCATAATTTTACAGCAGTGTTATAAAATATAGTTTTTATTTTTATTAACAAAACTACGTTAACATGTTTAATCAGAATGTCAACACATTGTAATCATAAAATGACTATTCTGTGTGATTAGCGCCAACACGTTGTTGATGTAACAACTTTACTCCTTATGTCTGGTGTTGACATATCAATAACATGTGTCATAAATTTCGTTAAGATAAATACGTATTATAATTTTTTTTAACATGATAAATAGTAAATGGATTCATTTGAAGAAAAAAAGAATTCAGTAGCCACTTAGTAGCAAACCCATATTCATTTGCCGCATTGAATATATTACGATGTTAACTTTATTATTTTGATTACCCATAATATTGTTTAATAAAAAGAAAGTTTTTCACAAAATATTAATATATAAACTGATAAACCAAATAATCTGGTTTTGCACTATTTGAATTATACAGTGGTAGTCAATTTAAGATAATTTACTTTTCCTTTATCATCTTGCTTCGACTGCTTGGTACAAAATTATAGATTTAAGACTTTTTATAATCATAATGTTTAAAAATATTGAAGGGTAAAAATTCTAAGAACTTTTTCACTTTAAAAAATTCAGTAATGTACGATAATTCTGGGAAGGTCTTATTTAGTTAAAAAGCGAGCTCTCTTTTTAATTCTTTCTTCTTTTATAATTCTTTAATTTGCTTTGTTTGTGTCCAATCAATTTAAATACCTGATATCTGACCTGACGAGTGTCTCCCCTTATGGAAGGCTGTTTCCATATCTTTGAAGTAATGAGAGGGATGTTCTCTGTGTACTTGAAAACCATCGCCATGGCTTTCCCGACCGATTGCGACACCTTGAACTTCTGAAGTGGGGTATCATTTTCATATTTTTATTGTGGATATCATTTTTGTGTGAGTGCATGGACTCTTGTTTGGTTTTAGGCTCACAATGATCAACCCAAGTTTGGTTACCAGTAACGATGCGGTTAAAAATTTTATCCTTATCTTCTCTACAGAAATCTAAAAAGTTACCGGAACACTCGACACGTTGCTTTTGTGGGGTGGTGTAGGCATTTTTGGCATCTATGTTGCGCTGACTTTAACATGCAAGATAATCATGAAGAATATTCGAAATGATTGCATAAGATGCTTCAACCATTTCTCCCAACTGCGTTTCCTCTAATCGGGCATCTTTCAATACAAATTTTTCAACACTTTCAATAGTGTCGTAGGAGGTGGCCTCGGTTGGTCATCCGGAGTGTGGGTCGAATTTCTGCATTGTTTGAAGTGATTATGCTACTTGTAAATTATGGTTTTATATGGGCAAGAGTCTCTGTAAATGGATGACTTCTCATTCAATATGACTTGTGGTGTTTTACTTTGTTTTGTCAGGAACTTGATGACAGCTTAAAATTGATTTTCTCCATAGTCAATGATTTCTTTCAGAATGAGTTGCTTGATTAATAATAGCTCAGATGTCAATTAAAGTTAAAACTTGGTATATATAGTCATAATGAGTCTATCATTAACTATTACGTGAGTAAGTAACCCCCATCCCTTGCCTCCATTCTGTTAACTTTTCGACTCACCCCCTCGTGTAGGGATTATGAGTGAAAATCAATTTACATACGTACAAACTCATCCACATAAACACGAGAGTGTAACAGTTTCAATGTGCGGATACTATCACAAATAGGTATTTAAAAAATGGAGCATAAAATTGAAAGGAAAAAAAATTAAATAGAAACTTTACATCCGATTTATTAGAGGTACATACGGAAACACATGTCACTAGGTTTTCAAGTATGAAAAGATTATTAATATGTAGGGAACAAATATTAATTTATCATTTATATTATGAATCTATTGACTAAGAAACTGTTGAATATATTTGGCGTTAATTTTGGAGAAATTCATTATTCACAATTAAGTGAAACTAAGTGATGTAGTATTATTTCTACTTTCTTTAAGTTTTTTACCATGACCTAGGTTTCGTTGTATTACAACATCTATGTTGTAATACAACAAAATGTTGTAATACGAAATGTTGTAAACGAGATGTTGTAATACAACGAAACCTAGGTTGTCGTAAATAACTTAAAAAAGTAGAAATAATACTACATCACGTAGTTTCATTTAATTGTGACTACTGTAGTATATCAAATGTTTTATGTTCGTCTAAGGCTTACTTATACATACATACATACATACTTATACATACCTCTTTTGTTTATTAATATATTATGTTAATTTTTATTGTTCGTTTTTGTTATTGGAATGAAATCCTATTCCTTGTCTTTATGATCAGACGAGTAGTTTCTGTATTATAAACATTTCTTTATATCACTTAACATGAGTAGAAATAACTTTTCAAAAGTAAGTATTGTTCAATTCCTTATAAGCAGGCTACAATAAAATTCTGTGTCATAATTTGGGATTCAAGGTTTTCTTGGATGTAGATCATTCATTAGACAAACAATAAACTGGAGAAAAATGATTTATTATGGTGAAAGGATATTTAAAAATAGTGTCTCCTAAAGTTTATATAATTTTAATGAAGCCATTATCATAGTCATAGAAATATATTCGTAATAGAAACGTTTTTGGAGAACAATTTTATTTTCAAAAAAATTACTTTAAATGTAGAAATTATTGGTTTCATATAAATGAACAGATTAAAATATATATATTTACTAGTCGTCCACCCCGGTGTTCTTGGACAAAAACAGACCACAGGACCAGGGATCATTTTGTTTTATTTATTTTTTAATAAAATAACCATTTGGAGTTAGGGACTTTTAATTTTATCTGAGGGTCTAAATGTAAATTTTCATATTTCTAACTCTAATTAATACGAAATTCCTACCAAATCTTCTACCTCTATTTGTAAATCTTTAATTGTCAATGTTTAGTTACACAGAATCACTTGCAGGAATATATACACTAACATACCTACACTATTTATTTTTAATAAAGTTTTTTCCCAGATTATATTCATAAAAACACTTCATTGTGAAGTCTGAAGAATATCACTTAAACCAATTTGCTTGTCCATCCCTGATATTTTCATTGTTTGCATTATCATTGTGAAAACGTGTTTATTTATATATTGAGACATTGGAAAGTTTTCTATTTTTTCTATGCTGATTGTTAACTATGTTGTACCTTCTGTAATGTGTTAGAAGTTGAACCCTGGTACTGGAGTAAGCCCCACCCAGTGGCCAGCATCATTCGGTCATCTACAGTATTACCGGTGTACAGGCAGGCTGGAAAAACTTCGTTGTCCAGGAATATACTACAGTTATATTAAAATGTATAATCATAATCATATTTTTGTCAAATCATTTGTAATGATGTATAAAATGATGTAGGGATGCATACATCATTTTAGACCAAAGGTTATTTTGCTTAAAGTTGAGAAAATTCAAGTCGGTGTACATTTGTTGAAAAATTACAAATACGAACTGGTGATAATCAATTGAAATTGATTGTGTAACAAATTTTGTGTTCATGATTAAGGAAGTTTGTTTCCACAGAGAATATCATCAGATCCACATAATTGATAATATTCCATAGAAACATAAAGTAAGTCAGAAGTTTTCACAAGGAAGAAATAAATCAGTGCTTCTCCCTTCAAGCTAGCAAATGTGACAGTTTTGATGAATTGAATGTAAAATGTTTGTTGAAGCTAAGGCGCCATCGGCAATAAGTAAAGTGAGTGCTTTATTGTAGACGAAAGAGTGCAATATCCATGAACGCCTGCAATTTTTAAAAAAGCTTGATTGATAACTCGCCATAATATTATTGTGCATATTATTCAGTAACAAACTACCTTCTGTATAAAAAGTATCTGGAATTGTCATGTAAATGAACTGCTTAAAAAGAATCGGTAACATTTTATATTGTTAAGTTTACAGCAGTTGCCGTAATAGGTTGACCTCAAAGTTGCGTTGCAAATTTTATTGTGGACAAATTAGTTGAACAAAGAGTTTGCTTTAAATTTTGAGTTTGACACAAAATTTGTTATGCGGAATCGTTAGAAATGTTAAAAAAGGCCTATGGTGACTCAATTATGTTGAAAATACATGTTGCCTCATTCCAGATGGCCTTCAACATATTCTACGGACAATAGTATCGAAAAAATCAAACGATACAGAAAGTTGGCTGGAGAGTTGAGCACTGATAAAATTACTATTCATGGAATTTTGACCAATGTTTTGCAGATGAGAAGCGTTGCTACAAGATTGATTGATTGAAGGCATAAACGTAATATTTACATATATAATGAAATTAAAATGAACTTTATAGTGTTGTTGCTGTTCGATCATTCAAAGATTCACTTTGAATGAACATGGTGCGCCCATGTAATTTTTTAATTCATTATCTTCCTGATTGATTGAAGACTCGATTGAAGGCATAAACGTAACATTTACATTTATAATGAAATTAAAATGAACTTTATAGTGTTGTTGCTATTGAATCATTCAAAGATTCACTTTAAATGAACATGGTGCGCCCATGTAATTTTTTAATTCATTATCTTCCTCTTTCATAATTAAAATTTACAATTATTACTTTGCAGAACTTCACTTTAACAATTTATTCAATAAAATATGTGACCTGTGTACAAAACTTACGGTTTAGCAGTCTTCAGTAGAGCAATATCATTATATTTTTTAGGTGGTTTGTATTCTGGGTGCTTTATGATTTGGGACACACTGTAGACACGGTTGTGGTCAATCGGCGTGCTGACATCGACCATGCCCACACGAATGAATGTAACATCACCACTGGAATTATAAAATAGATTTGTTGGAATGTTGTTGTTGTTATTGTCGTGGCCACATGAGATGAAGAATATCTCATATTGAAAAATGGTTGGCAAAGCCTTGAAAGGTTGGACTTCTCCAGTCCCGCTTCGATGAGCAGCCGGGAATTGAACCCGAGTCCTCGCGGTGCGCGGTCATGCGCTCAATCCAACACACCATGGTGACGACCGTTTGTTGGAATAACTGACAGAAATTTGTTCTTTCATATGTATGCACACACAATGGAAGGATTGGTGTTACTCAACGCTATAAGTATTCATTTAATTAATAGGTTATTACATGATTAATTGGCAGACATCAGCTTCTTTTATAAGCAGCCATTATAAATGTTTAGTTTTATAATTCTCCACTAGATGGTGTTTGTTTTGTTTTAATAAACACTTTTAATTTAACAATACATGTACAATGTGGCTTTGACCATTTGATATTAAATAAATCCTCATATACTAAATGGTGTTTTTCAAATGTTTATTGTTGTTTCTCAAAAAAATTTAGTCACGGGAATAGTTTTAAGTGATTTTTAATTTCCAACACAATGTATTTTCACTAAGAATACATTGCGTTTGAAATTAAACTCACTTAATATACGTTGCCATGTTGACACCTTCGCATAAAGTTATTTTTTAATTACAGGCAAATAGTAAAATAATTCTTATGCCTGTGTCATACAGTCATAATACAATACGAGTCCCCTGTAAAAGCGAAAAGCGTATATATATATATACACATATTTTTTTTTAAGAAGTTATGTATCGGGGGACATAATTGGAAACATTTCGTTTCTTTTTCAGGGGACTTGCATATAATGTGCTCTTTTACAATGCGAAGAGAAAATTGCAATTATACAAAACGATAAATAGTCACATGATATGCGGAAGATCAATTTGACATTTTGATATAATTTTTTTTATTTATTATTTACAAAGCTAGCTGCATGCACTTAACTTTTGTTTACGCATGAACAGTGAACGATGGATACTGAGATCTCTGTATGCACACATTCTGTTGTGGGCATTTTTTATGCATTTAATGATATTTCTCTTTAGAGACATTTTGTTTAAATTCGCATAAATTTCTCTGATGGTATATTTCATAAAATGTGAACTTTTATAACACAAAATATATCAATCATGTTGAAGGTGAGTCAAAAGGGAGTACCCTTTTTAGTCAGATTCTATGTTTTAGTAGACAGATAAATGAATGATACTACTATACAACTGTGTAACAGTAAAACTTTAAATAATTTATGTGCAATGTTTAAAAACTTACAAGTCTCTGTGAAAAGTGCAATGACCAGCTGTAAGTACATAGTTTTCACTGATAACAGTACCGCCACAGAGCCATCGTGCAGACGCGACAGCCGTCCCATACCCAAGTAGTGCCTGGATCATTGAGTAGTTATTTTAATACAGTATAATATAGCTTGGATAATGGAGAATAAATTGGCACGGTAATGTTGATTCACGTGCTTAATGTTTTGTATCTATATTTCATTACATGAAGTTATTATTAATGTGTCATAAATGCTTTGTCTAAATCTACAATATCTGTGTAAAATCATGTGCAAAAATGTCTGTTCCTAGTATCATTGATAAGAATGGTAACATTTTTAAATAATGTGAATTATTTTGAAAACACGTAGCAATTTCGATAGGTCATCAAATTGCTTGGTTTATCAGAACATCCAAATCATCATTAAGAAGGAAATACAATTAATATTAGCTAAAGAACTTTACTCCGAAATCAGTTCATCTTATAATTTTTTAATCTAAATCTTAATCTAAATTCTAAAGGATGGAAAAATTGTTATAATAATTATATCACTCACAAATAATGAGAGCTTTGATAAAGAATGAAATGTATAATAAATTACGAAGAGTTAATTATAAAATAAATGGAAGAATGAAATATTTAATAAATGAAAGAATGAAAGAAAGAAATATTTAATAAATTATATTAAAAATTTAAAAAAGCACAAGGTTTTAACGATATAATAGTTCAAATTTCATTAAATTTTTTTTATATTGCTTTCGGTTCAATCAACGTAAAAGACAATGCATTATTCGAAGACCCATTAACATTAATTTTCAAAGAAACCTAATTAAAATTTTTAAGGTATGGTTTTGCATTAAGAGCCACATAAGGTACTTGACAATTTTTTTAAAAGTGGCCAAAATTATTCAAAATATATCGATGAAGCTTTTTCTGGCAAACAATGAGTCACTCATAATCGTAAAACTACATTCCATACATCACTAAATATCGGAGGCATCACTATTTAAAATATTCCAACAAAGAATCTCCCAGAAACTTAATAATTTTAACTTAATAAGTTTGTTAGTACTTAATAAGTTTAATAATTTTTCTTAACTGACATACACTAATTAGATATTTTTTATACATGTATCAATACCCAATTAGTGAAAACAGATATTCAAAATTTTGTAATTCCTATTTAAAATAAAAAATGGAATGGGGAAACGTTTACCAAAAAAGATATGCAGTTTCTAAAAAAAGTAAAGCTTTATTGTATTGACCTATGTACTCTTCTCAAAAATTCAAAGTGCTTACCAATGGACTTTATACACAATTTTAACAGCTTTTGATTCCGTATACAACATGTATATAATTGTTGTATACTTCTTTGCATATATCCTGTTGATTTATTTATTTACTTTAACAATACAGTAGCTTCATACTTACCATATGAGGGAACTCTTTTTCTTCACCATCCTCTCCACCGACTACCTCACCTTCACGCTTTCTGCGTGACAGTGGTCTATATGTCGATTGGCTGCACCTGTATCTGCGATGAAACGTCAGACTCGGGCACGATTTTCCATTTCCGCATGGCTGCCATATAGTTCTGTTTTCACACGGATATACGTACTGGAGGTTGTCAATGCATTCTATTGAAAAACAATCATAATTTTTGTTATATTTTGAAAATAGTTAGAGGAAGTATAATAAGTCATATGTGGAAGCTTAGAGCAAGTAGCAAACATGTTACCGCATTTTCATAACATTTGATAAAATCAAAATAATAGCTTTTTAGTTAACTTTAATTATATTTTCAAATTACCAAAATTACGATTACATATACCTACACAATTTGAGCTGAAGGCAGGTCGTTTATCATAATGAGAACGAATAATAATCTGGGCTGTCTTCAGATTGAGTAATATAAGGTCATTATTTGAAATTTCCAACTGGACGTATTGTCTATATATCAATTTTCTGTGATTTTGTTTTATATGACGGTTTAAAAAACCATCCCAAGTGCTCTAGTGATAAATCATTAAACAGGCAGTCCTCGTATTTGCGGCATATTAAATTAAAATTAAAAAAGCTTTTTAATTTCTCACAAATAACTAAGTTTACAAAATCGATTTTTTACACAAATGTGGATATTATGTACAAAGTAAATTAATATATATATATATATTAATATATATATATATATATATATATGTATATATATATATATATGTAATGTAATTTAAGTATGCGTTATTTATATATTTGCAAGAACCCCTCCACAGGTAAAGGCCTCCTCCAAAGATAACCAATCATCTCTAGATTGGGCTAAACTAATCCAGTTTGAGCCTACTATTCTTATAATGTCTTTGTCCCATCTAGTATGAGGTCTTCCCCTCTTCCTTTTTCCTTGAGGGCCCTTCCATGTTGTTACTTTTTTCGTCCACCTCTGGTCTTGAATGCGTGCTACATATCCAGCCTATTTCCATTTTGCTTTGCAAGCTTGTATTAGTGCGTCGATTGCTTTGGTAGTCTAGGGATCTGACATTGTATGTATGTACGTAGAATTTGTTTAGAGAGTTAACTTGAATCTTTGGAGGGTTTTGGTCGTAATCTTCCACGGACCTGCCGTCTTGGAAGATGTTGTTTATGTATTGCTGGTATCGTTGCTTAAAAATAAGGTTTGAAACACATTTTTTCACACATTTCCATATAATATTCAGTAGTTAGGTTTTACGTGGTTTTTTTTTATTAAAACTAAATCTATATTTAATATAAAGAAAAGTGGTTTATTACTGAAAGTATATATATATTTAATGAAAGCTCTTTTTTAGCGCTAGCAATAGATATTATTTTTGTGTTTCTGTTGTTTTTCCTGTGCTTCGGATCCAATGAGATTCTCATTAGTCAGTTCTTGCGAATGTGAGTTTAATAAATCTTCAATATCATTAGCAGCGACTTCAATATTGAGCAACTGGTTGGCCAAATCAACAATGTTAGTTATCATCTCATCCATATTTGGCTGATCTGTGGTTGAAGAACATCCAGATGACTCAAAGACGTGTGTAAATAATTTTCACTAGAGTCCTTTCATTGCCTTTAATTGCTGGATTTTACCGCTTCAGATGATGCAGCAATATTATTTACACACTGCAAGATGTAGCGTTTCCAAAAATCTTCCATTTCCATACGTTCACCTTCACTGCCTGTTAAAATGTCCTTCAGAGATAGTAAGCCTTAAAAGATGCAATGACTCCTTGATCGGTTGCAAAAAAGACGTAGTATTTTGAAGGAAAAATACAATTTTCATTTGGGTATCAAAATCGCCAATATTCAGAGGTTTACCCGGAGCATTGTCGAGGAGAAGTAAAGCTTTATAAGCCAATTACTTTTTTCAACAATACTGTTTTACTTCAGGTATGAAATGTTTAATAAACCATTTTTTTAAAGTGCTGATTTTACCCATATCTTTTGGTTAGCCCTCCAAATAATTGGCGGAGTATCCCTTGACATAATTTTTAAGTGCTAGTGTATGTTTTGCAAATATTGGTTATTAGATTTAACATATGTATTTTAATGTTATAATTTTCATCAAGCAGTATTTTTATTTTGTGTTTGTACCTTACAATTCTATCTTAGGAGGACTTCACTTTTATGGGGATCAGTATAAAGGATAGCCAGTCTTTTCCGCATTGAAATATTTTTCATATTATTTTGGGTATTAACTGTACTTTAACTAATCCTTGAAGAAAAACCTACACTTTTTCTTCAGGGGGTAGGGTAGTTCAGGGGTAGCTAAGTTTAAAAAAACGGAATTGATGTTTAGGACATTCGTAGAAATATTCCAGAGATCAATTCCGTGGAGAATATTTTGGAAAGATCTGTTAATTTTGCACAATTTTTTTTAGATTTGTGTCAAGATTATTAAATGGCAACGGAGTAAAAGTTGATACAATTCACATGTGTTATTATAAAGTATGATCTCTATTGATCAACATACTATCCCATGCCTTGCTGCCTTTCCGTTGAACTTTGCTTGCTTGAGCTGGAACAGGTCCGCACTGGTCTGATTTGCAGCACACTATTGCTGTTTTACCTCTGAAGCTGCATATCTGTCATTTGTAAAACATAAGAAAACATGTTAATTAACTATGTAATTACTTTTTTTATCTCGATATAAAAAAGATTGCGTATGAAATAGTGTGATAATAATGTACTAAAATATACAATTCACATATAATAATATGCTTCAGTCTTTTTTGTTAAGTTTTATTACGTAAAAATATATATCAAAAGTATTTAGTAGATAGATGAGTGTGCGTTTTGGATCATGCCAAATTTTGTGTACTGCTTATCTTTGTAATGAAATATAATGGAAATATTATTATATATTTTAATTTGTTATATACGTATATTCATATCTTATTTGTAGATCTTCATTGTAACTTTTTGGCTTCAAAAATTCCAAAATTTAAGTTGTTTTATGGAGGTAGTTCGTTACACTAATCAGATAAGCTGAATAAAGTGGGTTAATCATATTCACCATCGGATGACACTTCGCAGTCTGTAGTTATGGGTTAAAACTTCTTTCAACCTCTTTCTGAACCTTTTGTTACTGTAATTAAACTGCAATTCAATTATCTTTTTTATATTGCTTTATATTAATAACTCATCATATGTTCCTTATTTTATAGTTAAATTCTTACTTAATTTATAGCTTGGTACTGATGCGTTGGGCATATTTGTGAGAATTACAAAATATTTAGCGTAGTGAACAAAAAGTAAGAATTATTGAAAAGACAAATAATAAATAAAAATTATAATCAAAAGTAGTGAAATTGAGAGCGAGCTGTGAACCATCTAAATACTCCATGCCATTGATTTTAAAGTAACAAATCGAACAGCAGAATAAGTCTTTAGGAGGCAATGCTCCCTATATCGAATTAAGCAAATTCAGAAAGCAGGTAATCGGGGTATGTATTTCTGTTCTTATGCAAAGCAGTCCACTATAGAGAACGATATAATTCCATCATTCATAGGTCGTCAAAGTAAAAGTTTAAAAGTTTTTTGTAAACGCATTGCCAGATACAACTCTCGTCTTACTCATAGAGACTGATATAATTCACATCTAATAATACCAAAAATGAAAAGCGGGAGGTATATTTGAGGATAGTATCTATAAACTATGGACATCAATATCAAGAATATTTATTGGGACAAAATTTTCCCCTTGTTGCATTGAGGATCGCAGACAATGAATATATGACAATAAAAACTGTGTATATTGTCATTTTTGATCTTAAATCTCAGAGTGCAAGGGAACATGGCAATTTATATTAAATAAGGTACAATGACAATGAAAGACAATGAAGTTGTAATACAATGAAACCTAGGTCGTGGTAAAGAAATTAAAGAAAGTAGAAATAATACTACATCACGTAGTTTCATTTAATTGCCGATAATGAATTTCTACAAAATTAACGCCAAATATATTCAAGGTACATTCTATTAACTGCCCACAATGCTAACACCCACAACCATAATCATTCCCATTGCAATAGTTTGTGGGTGTTACAATGGGGAGTCCAAGTGGAACGGGATATGAGCTGGTATTTAAGAAATTGAAGAGGTTATGGCATTATATTTTGGATATATTAATCAGGTAACCGTTTGTATGTTTTGTATCTTATAGTATCACTTCTATTTCTATTAATGCATCTCTTTTAAAGATGCATAATTCAACTTTCTTTGTTGCCATATTTATCTTCACATATTAATGCATTAAAGTCTAATTGACAAATGAACAACAACATCAACTTGCTTTGATACAAGGGTTAACAAGGTCCAAAGTGGTTGTGGTCACTGATGTTATCAATGATGTTATGACTACATTGAATATGGTCGCCGAGTGGAATAATGCAACTATTAGTCTGTGGAACGTGTTCATAGTATTACTATTTACATCGTCCTTATTTTTGGTTGAACATGACTACAAGCACCTCATAATATAATGGAGACATTCAGATACAAGGTGTCTGTAGAAGTATATTTTGGAAAATACTGTTAACTACATTGTTATATTTAAATTAAATGAATATGCAAATTAGCAATATCATTTGTTATTTCATTTATTTATTTTATATTATTAATATATCATTAGAGGGTGACATTATAAATTTATGGACATTAAATGAAATATTGAAAGTTATTGCTGTTTTTCTAAATATTTTGAAAAATGACTGTTAATTTCGCATTTTTATACTTTTTGATGAAGTATGTGCTTCACTTTTGGTATTATGGAAATTGTTTGCAAAAAACTTGTCAATGTGGTAAATTTTTGTCAAACATCTGTTTCTAAAATGTTCTATAGGCTTTAAAAATTCAATCCAATATTACTGTTTATGGTTAAAAATATTTTAAAATTTATTTTTTCTAAAGAAATTGGGAAAAAATAAGGTTCTGGCTTGAACAGCAGTAGTAGCTGGAGTATTGGACTGATAATGAATGGAATCAATATAGTTTATTCTGTGAAAAGTCATACTTGCGGATGGATCCCCTTCTGCACATCGGATGCAGCCTGAGGACAGCTGGTAACAATCTTGCAAACGCCGGGTCCCGTTGGCGTTGTGCATGTGTCGCCTGTCAACAATTAATTTCTCTAATATATAATTTTGATTTGTTATGTTGTCTTAAGAACTTAAGGGTTTCTAAGACAAGAAGAACTTAGAAAGAAAAAGTATAATAAGAGCTGAATGTACAGCTTTCAAATAAACATTAAAAAAAATGATGAAGATTACTAAGGGAATATGTGTAGAACTTGAAAGAGGGATTTAAAAAGGATATTTTTAGTGCATTGTTTATGGTTCCCGCACGTTAAATATATTTTTTAGAAGTATAAGTGAAATTAACTTTTACTATTGAATCTGAAACGACCCATTGTTGTTTCAGTTGCTTTATGAATGAACATAGTCAAATCAATGTATAAAATAAAACTCAAAATTTTGCGTGTGTATTGAAGATATTTGAGGAAAAATTATTCAGGGTGACATGAATGTAGTAAGAGCACAAAAATATTAA
Organism: Druceiella hillmani; assembly: GCA_039881145.1. Lineage (NCBI taxonomy): Eukaryota > Metazoa > Arthropoda > Insecta > Lepidoptera > Hepialidae > Druceiella > Druceiella hillmani. The sequence goes on along the minus strand of JAYKKI010000030.1, from coordinate 12,845,430 downwards.
TTTTGAAATTTCGGTCTATTTGTCACTTTGTCTTTTTGTTTGCACATCACGTAAGAATGAGTAAAGGGGTTTCGTTGAGGTTTTTCTGGTAGATTCCGTAGATCCTTAGGATAGACTTGTTTCATTGTAATTGATCTACTAAAAACAGAAGATATGGTAATTTGAAATTTTAGTACAAGGCAGGCTTTACTTGAAAAAGTTTTCTTTTAAGTTGGTGCATAAGTTCTTAGACATTCAAACACTTTTTTTGATGTTATTTTTATTTATTTGTACAAAACATTCAATCAACAAAATATTCACCATCATGCATTCAAACATCACACACATTCAAAACATTCCACAATGTTGTTTTTAAGGTGCTCATAATTATCAAACTTTTTTCCGCATATGTTGCTTTAAAGATCGAAACAGATGTTAGACCTACACAGCAAGGTCTGGAATGTATGGCAGTCGTGGTCATGTATTCCAGCCTAGATATTTCAGTATGCGATAGACGGGTTTCGTAATGTGTGGTCGAGCAATGTCCTGATGGAGAGCAACACCAAGTCATTTCGATCGTTTTCCACGCAATGCTGCGGCAAACTTTTGGAGTTGTTCTCTTTATACAGTAGCATTAATTGACTTGTTTGCATCGTGAAGCTCCTAAAATAGCATTTCTTTCCAATCCCAAAAAACTGACGGCATACATTTTTAACCATCGCCTCACCAAAACCTGACAGTGATGTTATTTAGCGACTGTAATGTGATAATGAAATGTACATTAAAATTTTGTCTATACAAACAACTGCCACTACGCTGCCGTTACGCAAGAAAGAGGTGACACCATTTACTTGACAACCATCATAGCAGTAGTCAGTACTTTGGCAACACTTTTACAAGTATTTGCATATTAATTGAGGATAATTTTTCGTGGCTATAAATTTAAAATTAGAAATAATTTGAAACGAAAATTTCTTAATAACATCCAGTTAGTTGCCATATTGAATATACAGTGACAAAATTTAAGTTTTTTTGTGTTACAAGATAATATATATAAAAAGAAAAAAAAATAAATTGATGAATACAACGTTTTCACAGCGCTTGGTTTACCGCCATTCTAATATATTTCTTGGAAAACATTCACTTTATCAAGAACACTGATTGTATTTAAAGATATATGATAAAGTGCATACCTATAACATTACTTTTTTTACATTCCTGTTACAATTTATTCAACTATAAAATCAATCAAAAATTACTGTATTTACCTAAAAAAAAATTTAATATAATGATTAGATATAAAATTGAATATTGAGCCAATATCACAGCCTCAACGTCATCATTTTAATTGACACTTAGGCCTTCAATAGCCTTTTTAAACCTGCTACATCATGTCTAATTACAATCACTAGGTTAACGCACTTCTTTCTTAAGAAATCTTAGCTTAAGCAGACTCGGAGCTATGAACAATCCTTGTATAAAGAGAATAATTATGCTTCACTCCAAGTGTTTGTTATTCTCACTGTAAAACCATTAACTGATTATTTTACAAAGAGGGCAATTATAGCCATATTCAAAACATTCATTACTTTCATTATAAAAGGAATAGCTGGAGATTTTTCATTAATTTAGAATGAAATAGGACAACTTTTTTCAATAGAAAATGATACTTAACCGTTAAAGTGCCGATGAGCGCCATTGCACTTGTGCGCGTACTTACTAAATTTGCCACGAGCACAAAGGCACTCGCGAAATCACTTATACGAAGTGACCTTGATTTCAGTTTTTGTTATAATTTTTGTTCACAATATATATTTCCATAATTTTCTTTGTATTTTATTATCCTTGTATAAGTTTTTATTAAGAAAACACTGAAAAAATTTTGATTTTCGATACAGTTTTATTTCGAGACAAGGGTAAATGACATCAAAAACAAAAGATTTCTTTGGCCTTTTTAAGTATATATGAGTAAAGAACCATGGCATTAAAACAGTTAAACATTTGAACTTCTTTTTTATGACACTTTTGAAATTTTTGTTTTAGACAAAAACTCTGCGTACCATGGAGACCCCGAAATCTTTCCATTTAACAACCATAAAATAAGTTTTATTAATGAAAACTTCCTTCCTTGCTGGCAAGAATGGTAACTCAATATGTCCAGGAGAAAGCGGGTAGAAAATAGTAAAGCAAATTAACTATAACATCTCATTTATAAATAATGAAGGAACTTCCTTGAGATAATACAGTCATTAGGGTGAGTTTAGTATTTTTGTGTGGGCTTCAGATCGTCAAACTTACTTTTCATCAGAGACATGTACCTACAATGAATTAATCGAAAACACATCGAAGTCCCTAACATTGTGCTACACAAATCCAAACCTTCTGAATAATTTTTTTCTCTACCTCTGTCAGTTGCGCTCAAAAAGTTAGGTGAGAATTTATTCTGGTTCCCAGATTGATTATGCTTAGAAATACATATGGGGTATCCAGTAAATGGCATATTAGTACTCCAAAAAAAAGCATGTACGTTACCATAGCTCACGACTGAGCATTTGCTTGAGTTGAATCATAATCTACTTGCAATGCTCCACTTGAGAACGGCATTAACGTTACGTTGAAGAAACTTGTAGTCTATTATGCGTGTAACAGCTAAAAAACTTTGAGTTTTCTTTAAATAGCAGGCAGCATGCAGTTTTTAAGCATTGCTTATATTATTTACCAGGAGAGCAAACAGTAAAGACCCGTGATTAAAAACCTTGACTTCTGATCTTGTATATAAGATGGAAATACGGAAATTATCCATTTGTATGTGGGTACTGCTTCCTATCCACAATGAACGAAGGGAAGTTATCTAAGAATGGAAGGGGGAATAACAGCATGACATTTTTCCAAACAATCAAAACTTTCTGATAGTTTAAATATGCAACAATAACCTAACAACCCAGGATCTGTTAGAACGGAAACCTAATAACCAGAAACTATCGGAACCAGGATCTGTTAGATTACAAAATCAATGAAGTATACGAGATTCTTAACCCTAGAAAGCCTAATATATGACTACATAATATAAAATCATCTTATTTAGCCGATGTTTTGTGAATATTCTTTTTTCATGATAAGTTTCCCTTTTTAATAATTTAAATAAATTACAGTTGGTCCGATTGTACAAAAATTTATTGGTAATTTTTATTCTCCATCTTATCTGATGGCTCTAGAAAGTATTACTGCTAAACATATAACATAACAATAACAAAAATAGTAGAGTAAAAACTGGTAACCATGGCAAAGCTTGGTTTTTTAACTCGAGCAATGGTATTTTTAATTCACATAATAACACAGAGGTATAATATTGTAACACACAGTGTTACAATATAAAAAATAAGATTATTCTATTATTGGAGACTGTTACAAATTTCCATTTTGCTCTGCATCTGGTTCAAAATAATTAAAGATTATTTCATCTGCTATTTTGAACTTCATACGATGATGGAAAGCTAACTTACATTGCAACTATATTTAGGTTAAAAGACAAACCGTGTCTGTTATTCATACAGATGATTTGAGTATCAAACTAAGTAAAAACTGTTGAATCATATAATGTATGTGTCATCACACCAATACACTTTTTTTCTGAAAAAATTACTGCAAACTTTCGATTTCAATAAAATATCAAGTTAAGTTTTTTTACAGAAATACACTTTAAATTTAGAAAACTCAAAAAATTTAGGAATCCAAGCGTGAGCGAGTGTCGATTGACGTGGCTTGATGCTGAGTTCTTGAAGTTGGCTACCTACAGAACTCACCTTGGCTACCTACAGAACTCACCTTGGCTACCTACAGAACTCAATCCACGATAACCCAAATATTTTTCTCCATCATCATATCTCTCATGAGTCTATTTTTTTCTTCTCAAGTATCACCTCTACGGTGCAGAGAAATATGGGGAATACCAGAGTTCACACGAGACGAGTCTTTCTTGCTAATGTTTTGTTCTCTCCATATATCCTTTTTTTTAATATGACACAATCTGTATGTTAAATAAAAATGTTGTTCTATGTCTTACTGCACAAAGTTAATTTGAAATAAATTTCTCCATATTTAAAATATGGCTATTATTCCAGCAAATTTTTCATCGACTTTTCATGGGTGTAGTTACACTGTACTTAATTACTTTCTTGTTAAGTCTGAATTGTTTTTTTATTTAACGACTTAATTACAGACATATTGGTGCTGGGGTTAATGTTATTTTTGGTTTACTGGGTATTCATTTTCATTTCAAGGAACATTTTCCTTTGCATATATAGCAAATGAAACTTGACATTCCCTAACACACTCCAACATTGGACCTCACATTCATTTGTAATAATTTTCCCCGCTTTTTTGATCCTAAAAAATTATGATCATTGGGTTTAGGTTTACCGTAAGCATACATATTATTTCTGTTTATGTTTTGTAATTATTTAATTAAAGATATTTTCTCTACTTGCAAAAATATAATTGCCTAACAATTAATGCTAAATTATAGCATTAATAAAAAATATCAGACAATTATGTTTGCATGTATGGAAAATTCTTCAAAATTTGTTAGCGCCGTGGTGTGTTGGATTTATTATAAGGTTCTTTAGGGGGAGGGGCATCGCGGGGACCTGGGGTCGATTCCCGGACGCTCGTTGAGCAGGGCTGGACTGGTGTTCTAGTTGGTTGTAAGAGATTGTTCTCCTAATAATAAGTCTGCCATATGTCTCAGTTGTACATATTAAAGTTCATAAATAAATAAATTATAGGTAATATTTTTTATAAAAAAAATATATAATATAAGTTAACATATGTAAACTCACCTTCATAAAGTTGACACATCCCAGGATGTAAACAGCAACATGATGCCGTCAATAAAAATAAGACAAACTTCAACATTTTATATTATTCTCCTCATTCAACTTATATTCCACATGAAATCTATAAAAGTGAATTAATGTCATAAAAATATATTACGTAAATAATAGACTTGGCACTGATCGAACGAATAACCTAATTGAGGTTTATCATTTTAGTGAACAAACGAGGTATTTTATGCTTTATCGTGTTGTTCAGAAGGTAAATGAACTTCATGCATTATGTCAATCAGACGAGTTGGGTGGTGCTGTGATGCTTGGTTGTTCAATTTTATTAATCGTTTGCTTTATTGTGTATTGCATGTACGTTTTTAGTATAATAATATTAAATTGTGTAAGATTTAAAATGATTATTTAGTATTTAAATTATTATTATAATTTTATATAATTTCTTTCTTTTTTGTGTTTATACAAATAGTTTCAGATACAATTCTGATGACAGTCCTAAACCTGCCTAAATATGATCGAATGAATTGAATGTGTAGTCTATGAGTTTGAATAATCTATCAATAATGAATCAGGGCAATGAATGATCAAGTCCAAGACTAATAAGGGTTCAAATTTTAATTTTGTCCAATACAAGCCCTCATACAGTTACGTTGGTGTTGCCAACTTAAATATTTTTGAAGGAACTTGTTAAACAGTGATTATATCTGGCTAAAGTTTTCTGTAAAGGTTTTGGGCTGTTCTCAGCGATTACGTAAGATAGATTTCTACGTACACAAAATTATGAAGACTTCTAATACTCTAATACTCTACTAATTCTTTTAAATATCTGAAAATTAACTGCAACAAATATTTATAAACAGTATTAATTGAATTTTCTCACTTGAAAATAACAGTCATAAATGGTTTTGATTTATCGATATTGTCTCAAGTCACATCAAGAAATGAAGGCAACATAAGTAACACCATTAAGCACAGAAGTATTCGAGGAAATTAAGTGAATTACGATTTTTAAAAATAGTTTTTCACTGCTGGTTGTGCTATGTCTAAGCTATATCAGCAAATATTTCTTATTTTCTTTAACATAATTATGGATTAATTACGAAATATTTCTAGGAAAAAATGAGAATAAACTCTCATTCTTTTCTTAATTTCTGAAAATTTTCGAGTCAATTAAATTTTCGTTTCTGACCGTACCGGTGAGAAGCTCCAGCATGTACTGAACCTTCATGTATCTTCAATGTAAGAGTAATTTTGATAACCGAAAACTGCCAAAACTATGGAACATAGGTGGTGAGATTCTTGGTACTGGCAAACTCTCGAGTTAAGGCCAAGTGACATGTCCTAGTGTGTTACCTGCTGGTCCTTAACCTTTCTTCTTCTTCTAGTAACCCATTTGAGTAAGGTGTCTTCCCTAACACAACTGACTAACTATGCTTCACCTATATATATATATATATATATATATATATATATATATATATATATATATATATGCATATATATATATATATATACATATATATATATATATATGTATATATATATATATATATATATATATATATAAATATATATATATATATATATATATATAGAACATCTGCTTTAGAAATCCTATTATATAAACCCGTTTTAATTAATGAATACGCCTGCTTGTCTAAAATCGTTCTATAAAAGACGATTATATTTCTTTGTCGGTTGCCAGTATTTTCCGTACTTATAACGTTGTAAAATGAATTGGCGACGACTCGCTAGATTTATTTCAAATTTTGCGTCATCTTAATTTCAAATTTGTCGTTACGAAATGGGGTAATAAACATATTCTTCGCATAATAAATACTTTTCGGTATCCCACCGTAGTACCGAAATGAAAATTTAAAAATTAGCATTATTAACGTTGAAAATGTCCAAGTGCGTTTTCGTATTGCCTCCGAAGCAAAAACAATACAAATCCATTTATCGCGATTCGCTTAAAAGTGCACCTTGAGTATTGTGTTTATGTCGCGTACGTGGGTCAATGATACATCGTTAAATACCGGTTTCGCAGAAAAAAATAGTGGCTGAATATCGCACGCGTATCTTATTTACAGTTTATTCATTGAGTTCAACGGATAATAAATTTATTATTCGTAAAGTTTACCGAACTATAGAAATAAGTCGTTTTTGGGACACAGTATAACTATTGCATCCGAATATGAGTATTGTTTGAACAAAAACAAATAGAAATATATTAATAAATAAAGAACATTACACACTTTTTCACCCAATTTACCGCGACATTTTCAATAGACATCATGCGCGTATATCTTGTTTATAGTTTATTCAAGTTTAACGAATTATAAATGTAATATTCGTAAAGGATAAAGTTTATCGAACCACAGAAACAAGGCGTTTTTGGGACACAGTATAACTATTGCATCCGAATGTTGAGTAATGTTTAAACAAAAACAAATAGAAATATATCAATAAATCAAGAACATTACACACTTTTTCAACCAATTTATCGCGATATTTTGATCAGACATCATGCGCGTATATCTTATTTACAGTTTATTCATCGAGTTTAACGAATTATAAATTTAATATTAGTAAAGGATAAAATTTATCGAACCACAGAAACAACGTTTTGGGACACAGTATAACTATTGCATCCGAATGTTGGGTAGTGTTTAAACAAAAACACATAGAAATATATTAATAAATCAAGAACATTACACACTTTTTCAACCAATATACCGCGATATTTTCAATAGACATCATGCACGTATATCTTATTTACAGTTTATTCATCGAGTTTAACGAATTATAAATTGAATACTCGTAAAAGGTAAAGTTTATCGAACCACAGAAACAAGGCGTTTTTGGGACACACTATAACTATTGCATCCGAATGTTGGGTATTGCTTGAACAAAAACCAATAAAAATATATCATTAAATCAAGAACATTACACACTTTTTCAACCAATTTACCGCGATATTTTCAGCAGAATATATTAAAAAAAATAAAGTTATGTACTTATTAATTTATTCACACGCGTTGCGCTTTACACGGTCAGCGGATAACTGGACGGATCGGTAGATGAGCTTTAAGCCTTGACCTGGTGATACTATTTGATATCTTTGCACATAAAGCGTTTGATATCTTAATGGACATGTTTGGCCGTTTATTCAGATTGTCGTTTGAAATGCGTTATCTAATATGCCAGTTTTCGCTTTCCTGACGACTTTCAAAGAAAGATGGATTGAATTTAATTAAAAATAAAAAGCATTCGTATAAAACAAGCTCACTACCAATTTCTCCCACTATGGGGCTATTTGTACTATAACTTAAACATCATAGATAACATGATGTGACTTACATCCGTCTGTGTTGTGAATTTCATTGGTTTATTTTCCAAAGATTAAATCTTAATTTATAATAAACATGTATCAGTGCTGTGCAGTTGGATGCTGTTGCAAATAAATGTTGTTGAAAATATAGTTGCCCATTAATTCCCTAAGGATAAAAACCGCCTAAAGCTGTAGGAAATGGTTGTACCTTGCAAAACCTGTAAGGCAACAAAACAAATCTTTGGCTTCGTTCAGAGGATTCATTTTATTCTGATTCTTTGATTCCAAGTTGTTAAATATCCGTAATTTTTCTTTTCACATAAAAGTTTTCAATTTTGCACGCCACAAAAATCTACCGTTTTTTTGAAAGCTAATTTTGTTTACGTCTTGCTTCGGTGGCGTCATCATATATATTAAGATATCTCAAACCGATTTGTTACTCGATTCAGAAACTAAACATTCGTGTTGTTTAGAAAATTCTAAACTATTAGTTATTCTCTACTATCACTAAAATTATGGTATTAAATTTACTAGACTATAAGCTTAAAGAATCCATATCAGTGACCCCCAAAATATAAACGGAAACAAGAAAGGGAGGAGTGAATCTGGTTTAATTTTAATTGTATTATTATACAATCGGTCAGTCAATATAAATATATTATATTGAACACAAACCCGAATTTAATTATATTAAGGACGCTAATATAATTAAATTCGGATTCGGGTTATATTAAAGACGCTAATATAATTAAATTGAGCCGACCAAGAAAGACCTGGCAGAGAACGATCCAGGAAGAAGCAAAGACAGCTGGAAAGGCCTGGAGAGAGGTTAAGCAACTGGCAGCTGACTGCACCAAATGGTTAAGTTTTACGTCTGCCATATGCTCCGACCGGAGCGACAGGAACTGATGATTATGATAATAATAAAGACGCTAAGAGAAGTATGGAAGAAAATATTATGACACACTATATTGTTTTTAAAGTATAGTACGATTTCAGATATTCAGAACTTTACTGAATGCTGAAATACGCGGTAAAAATACCAGCAATTTATGAATGTCACTCTGTGTCATTGAAAATATTTATAAAAAATAATTGGAGGGATGAAGGATATGTCACGTAAAAGTTTTTTTTTCAATTTTAAATTCTATCATCCAGTGTGGGTAAAATCTGATCAGCAAATTATAGGAAAACTATGGCGTTCATCCTAGATCTTGCACTTTTTTGAAATATGTACCATATTTTTAAGCTATTAGGCAATATATTTACATTAAAAAAAAAAAAATTTTTACCTAGTTTAATAGAAATACATAACATGTACTTTTAGGTTTTTATAACCTATGTACGGATACTCTATGTATGGAACCCCCGTAGTGCGAGTTCTACGCATGCTTGACAGGGTTTTATTTAAAGATGTGTAGATGTTATAATTTTAAAATGTCTTTACCGTAGTCATTATAGCATTACAATGATACTCAAATTAATCACTTCTCAATCTTATTACTGGTTTAAATTTCATTCCATTTGTTCGACTATTTAACCCATTCCATTTATGGAAGTTAAACTTCTTTACGCACGCTTGACTTATGAAAAGTGTGATCGGGCGAGACGAACGGAAGTTGAGAGGGAGATATAAGTTAGTGAAGACAGAAAGGAGAGAGTTACGTTTCGTATATTACTATAGGGACAAGAGAGAGAGGTGCGAGTACACATTTTCTTTCTCTCTTCCTGTCATAGCCAGTGCATGAAATATATATATAAATACTCGTATACATATATATATATATATATATATATATATATATATATATATATATATACATATATATATATATATATATATACATATATATATATATATACATATATATATATACGAGTTTGCTAGCGTTACGCGAACGGTGATTTTTTTATTATTTTGTAATTTCATTTCGTTCTTGAATAATTTTATAAATTTTTATTTTGTTCAATACATTAAATATTCTACGTTTAAAAAGTGAATATAATTGTAAATTCATTTTGAAGTTCATATTTTGTGAATTTGAAGTTTTGCTTCAGTCGTGTGGTGTGGAAGCACACTCGTTTTTTTTATAATAAGTTATTTTAGCAAGTAAAATGAATTTTTTAATTCTTTATTATTTCGCTCATCCTTTTTATTAGTTTGATTTCAATTTCGAATAGATGCAAACGGAAAACCCAATTCGGACCACATTTTTTTTTAAATATAAGCGTTAACTTGAAGTAACATTTTATTTTTATTTCATCTCAATCCGAACGCTTAATCAATTGTTAATTTAATTATTAGATACGAAAATTTAATATTTTCATAAATTTATTCACATTGCATTAGCACAATGACAGAAAAGAAATGCCTAGTCACTAAACGCGTTGTAATTATACAAATATATGGTGTAATTTAAATCGCGCAGTGAAATTTTCCACAGGGACATTTTGGCAAAATTGTCGTGATAAAGGTGAAGCATGGAGTGGTGCGGGAGGGGGAGGCGCTTGAGTAAGCAATCCATATACGGGCAGACACATGAAGGGCAGATGTCGTTGTTAGTTGTCCTCAGCACATGACATCTTTCGAAGTTGTATGTATTTGATATAAGCTTATTTTGTTTCCTCAATTTGCTTAAAATTTTGAATTCGTTGATAATATTTGCTATTTAAATACATTGATAGGTTTAATATTTGGTTGTTACGAAATTTCTTATATAAATATATAATAAAACCGTACAATTGGTCTGTCTGTATATTGAATGTATTTACGGGAAAGTTATTTAGACCAACAAAATAAAAGTAAAAGAGCACAAAAATATCGTTTCTAGACTTTTTGTATGTTCGTCTGTGGGTTTGTTTATTTGTTGGTGCATCATGCAAGAACCATTGATCTAAATATCAAGATACTGACAAAGGGACATTCACCAAATATAACATGACAACTCCAATTCATGTGCGCCATCTATTGCAATTAAATGAAACTACTTTGGCAGTCACATGACCGACTGTATGCGACCGTAGGTGTAATGTTGTCGTGGCGTTAACTTGTTTTATTATTTTTTAACCAAATTAAAAAAAAGGTACTCAATTTGTATGCATGTATATTGATATGACAATAATTAAATTTTCATTATTTTACATAAATTCCGAGCTAAATTTATGGCAAATGATAAAACATGTTTTTTTTATATAAAAAAGACAAGTATAATAGGTAGATACAATGGCACTAAATATATATGTCAGGAATGATTCAAAATTAAGTTGGCTCAATTATCTCAACTTCATTCTGTGTCAGTCAGTTTTAATTTACTCACTCTATCGAGAGGTTGCGTGCTTATAGTTGACGCCGTTCGTGAGATGATTATGCAAGAACCAATATATATTTCATCAGCGATGAAAAGGTTAAGATTTAAAAAAATAAAATGTATCTTCAAGAAATTATGTTATAATACTCTCCATCTACATACAAGTACACATCTACGACATGTTTTCGATAATTATTTACTCTGTTTTCCTATTTTATTTTATTTTAGTTTCAAATATTTGTTTATTACTTTAATGCAAAATTGGTAACACGCATGTATAGAAATATACCAACGTATAGAAAGATATCAACTCATTCAGGATCACATTTATATTCCATCTTACTACATAAGAAAACGCGAATTTTAGACAAGTCTCTCACAATGCAATTCAAAGGTTATATACCGAATATTATTAAATCATCTTCAATTACGTTGTGTTTTCCTGTTTTATTTATCTTTACAAAAAAATTGCTTTTTAATTGTTTTTCCTTACTTTGAAAATTAATCAAACATTTGACGCAAATCAATTTAAATTGGTTTTAGAGAGAGATAAGGCAATGTCGAGTTCTTTGCAAATCTATTAAACTAGCTGTGCCTACGACTTCGTACGCGTGAAATTTGGAATAAGGAAAGTTATTAGACTTCTATTACCATTCAATACGCTAAGTCAATCACCCTTTTTAAAATATTTGCTATTGACAGAATCTGCTCTATTACAATTTTATTATATATATATATATATATATATATATATATATATATATATATACATATATATATATATATATATATAGATAATTATTACTTGGAAGGAACTATCTAGAACATTCTTCGAGTCTGTTTTCTAACGAAAGGCAGTTGTTTCAAAAATAATTTATCTTAAAGCTCTTCTCGATAAATTGCTCTCAATAATTGAAAACACAACGTGTGTGTAAGCATGTATGTCTTTCGTGTGTAGGTTTTGTCAACAAGTATATGCGTGCTATATTCAATCACTAAATTACTCTAACCTATGAAACATTGTATATTTACATTTCCAGTTTTAATTTTATCGGTTTAGAAGTTTTTACCGAAGTGACAGACCGATGGACAAATAATAATTAATCTTACTTCTAAGGTTACCTGTTTTCCCAACACCGTACTCATCGGTAGATTTTCAAAACCCAAGGCAAAAAAATGTATAACTAAAAAAAATAATGTGTGGAAACACGTCCTTACAAGGTCACAACGTTGGAATTCATATAGTTACTGAAAACACAACTATTGTGTCAATAAATAATAAAAAATATGGATTGAAAAACGATTCTTAACCGAAGGTAACATGCGTCAACCTTTTTTGAAATTTTCAAATTGTAATTTAAACATAGTTACATTACACAATCCGGCATTTTTTTATTGTTTTTAGGATCAAGGTGAAGAGGTGGTAGATTTTGTTGGGTCTGGTGTAACAAATATGCTATGTTTCATAGCAGTGAATCAACTAAAAATATATGGCAATTAGACGTTTCAATACATTGCGCACTTACTTAAAAATGTTTATTTTTATGATTATTATAATACGGTATTACGCGTATTAATTTTACAGTTAATTACATTTTCTCAACGACCACACGAACGACATATTAATAATTTTGCATATTAATTTTCATACAAATTAATAGTTTTTCCGCCCTTCAAATATTGCCGCTCTAAACACAGGCTTCACTGGTTTTAACCTAAATCTGTCACTGAGTATAAATACACATGTCGAAAGAAGAAGGTACATAGTTTTATCTCTTGTACTAACTGACTCCTACGTCGCTTATTTGCTGGGTACGGTATATTTTAAAATGATAAAAACCGTTTAAATGGTTTTTAAAGTAGAAAACCTTTATGCATAGGTTTGCGCAATTATGGCATTCTAGAACTTGAATCTAGAACTCTAGTTGAGCTAAGAGTACAAAACTACACGTTTGGATAGTGCATTCGTTTGAAATATCTAAATAATTACCATAAAAAATTAGAAGAAGTACGGAGAAAATATAACTTGATTATTCGCCTCCACAAACGAGTCATTGACGCAGCGGTAAGGTATTGGAAACTGAAACTCGAAAGTACCACATTCGAATCTCGGAACATTTTTTTATTTTTTTATAGAAAAACAAAAGATCTTTTAATCTGAAGATTGATTTTAAACATAGTTAAAAAAAACGATTTTCATCTTTCATTCCAGTCATTTATTCAGTGTCTGCTATTACTAGTAAAATAGAATGTAACTGTGACACACAATTGTGGACTGACAATTAATGTGTCTGCTATTACTAGTGAAATAGAATGTAACTGTGACACACTATTGTGGACTGACAATTAATGTGTCTGCAATTACAAGTGAAATAGAATGTAACTGTGACACACAATTGTGAACTGACAATTAATGTGTCTGCAATTACTAGTGAAATAGAATGTAACTGTGACACACAATTGTGGACTGACAATGAATGTGTCTGCTATTACTAGTAAAATAGAATGTAACTGTGAAACACTATTGTGGACTGACAATTAATGTGTCTGCTATTACTAGGGAAATAGAATGTAACTGTGACAAACTATTGTGGACTGACAATGTGTCTGCTATTATTAGTGAAATAGAGAGTAACTGTAACACACTATTGAGGACTGACAATTAATGTGTCTGCAATTACTAGCAAAATATAATATAACTGTGACACACTATTGTGGACTGACAATGTGTCTGCAATTACTAGTGAAATAGAATGTAACTGTGACACACTATTGTGGACTGACAATTAATGTGTCTGCAATTACTAGCGAAATAGAATGTAAATGTGACACACTATTGTGGACTGACAATTAATGTGTCTGCAATTACTAGTGAAATAGAATGTAACTGTGACACACTATTGTGGACTGACAATTAATGTGTGCAATTACTAGTGAAATAAAATGTAACTGTGACACACTATTGTGGACTGACGATTAATGTGTCTGCTATTACTAGTGAAATAGAATGTAACTGTGACACACTATTGTGGATTGACAATTAATGTGTCTGCAATAACTAGTGAAATAGAATGTAACTGTGATACACAATTGTGGAATGACAATTAATGTGTCTGCTATTACTAGTGAAATAGAATGTAACTGTGACACACAATTGTGGACTGACAATTAATGTGTCTGCTATTACTAGTGAAATAGAATGTAACTGTGACACACTATTGTGGACTGACAATTAATTTGTCTGCAATTAATAGCGAAATAGAATATAACTGTGACACACTATTGTGGACTGACAATGTATCTGCAATTACTAGTGAAATAGAATATTACTCTGACACACTATTGTGGACTGACAATTAATGTGTCTGCTATTACTAGGGAAATAGAATGTAACTGTGACAAACTATTGTGGACTGACAATTAATGTGTTTGCAATTACTAGTGAAATAGAGAGTAACTGTGATACACAATTGTGGACTGACAATTAATGTGTCTGCAATTACTAGTGAAATAGAATGTAACTGTGACACACTATTGTGGACTGACAATTAATGTGTCTACAATTACTAGTGAAATAGAATGTAACTGTGACACACTATTGTGGACTGACAATTAATGTGTCTGCAATTACTAGCGAAACATAATGTAACTGTGACACACTATTGTGGACTGACAATTAATGTGTCTGCAATTACTAGTGAAATAGAATGTAACTGTGACACACTATTGTGGACTGACAATTAATGTGTCTGCTATTAATAGTCAAATAAATTGTAACTGTGACACACTATTGTGGACTGACAATTAATGTGTCTGCAATTATTAGTGAAATAGAGAGTAACTGTGACACACTATTGTGGACTGACAATTAATGTGTCTGCTATTACTAGGGAAATAGAATGTAACTGTGACAAACTATTGTAGACTGACAATTAATGTGTTTGCAATTACTAGTGAAATGGAGAGTAACTGTGATACACAATTATGGACTGACAATTAATGTGTCTGCAATTACTAGTGAAATAGAATGTAACTGTGATACACTATTGTGGACAGACAATTAATGTTTTTGCAATTACTAGTGAAATAGAATGTAACTGTGACACACTATTGTGGACTGACAATTAATGTGTCTGCAATTACTAGCGAAACAGAATGTAACTGTGACACACTATTGTGGACTGACAATTAATGTGTCTGCAATTACTAGTGAAATAGAATGTAACTGTGACACATTATTGTGGACTGACAAATAATGTGTCTGCTATTACCAGTTAAATAAAATGTAACTATGACACACTATTGTGGATTGACAATTAATGTGTCTGCAATTACTAGTGAAATAGAATGTAACTGTGACACACTATTGTGGACTGACAATTAATGTGTCTGCAATTACTAGTGAAATAGAATGTAACTGTGACACACTATTGTGGACTGACAATTAATGTGTCTGCAATTACTAGTGAAAAAGAAACTGTGACACACAATTGTGGACTGACAATTAATGTGTCTGCTATTACTAGGGAAATGGAATGTAATTGTGACAAACTATTGTGGACTGACAATGTGTCTGCTCTTACTAGTGAAATAGAATGTAACTGTGACACACTATTGTGGACTGACAATTAATGTGTCTGCAATTACTAGTGAAATAGAATGTAACTGTGACACACTATTGTGGACTGACAATTAATGTGTCTGCAATTACTAGTGAAATAGAGAGTAACTGTGACACACAATTGTGGACTGACAATTAATGTGTCTGCTATTAATAGTGGAATAGAATGTAACTGTGCACACAATTATGGATTGACAATTAATGTGTCTGCAATTACCAGTGAAATATAATGTAACTGTGACACACTATTGTGGACTGACAACTAATGTGTCTGCTATTACTAGTGAAATAGAATGTAACTGTGACACACTATTGTGGTCAGACAATTAATGTGACTGCAATTACTAGTGAAATAGAATGTAACTGTGACACACTATTGTGGTCTGACAATTAATGTGTCTGCTATTACTAGTGAAATAGAATGTGACTGTGACACACTATTATGGACTGACTATTAATGTGTCTGCAATTACTAGGTGAAATAGAGAGTAACTGTGACACACAATTGTGGACTGACAATTAATGTGTCTGCTATTACCAGTGAAATAGAATGTAACTGTGACAATCTAAATGGGTTTACAATGTGTTTGCTATTACTAGTAAAATAGAATGTAACTGTGACACACTATTGTGGACTGACAATATGTCTTCTATTACTAGTGAAATAGAGAGTAACTTTGACACAATATTGTGGACTGACAATTAATGTGTCTGCTATTACTAGTCAAATAGAATGTAACTGTGGCACACTATTGTGGACTGACAATATTAATGTGTCTGCAATTACTAGTGAAATAGAGAGTAACTGTGACACACAATTGTGGACTGACAATTAATGTGTCTGCAATTACTAGTGAAATAGAATGTTACTGTGACACACAATTGTGGACTGACAATTAATGTGTCTGCAATTACTAGTGAAATAAAGAGTAACTGTGATACACAATTGTGGACTGACAATTAATGTGTCTACAATTACTAGGGAAATAGAATGTAACGATGACAAACTATTGTGGACTGACAATGTGTTTGCTATTACTAGTAAAATAGAATGTAACAGTGACACACTATTGTGGACTGACAATTAATGTGTCTGCTATTACTAGGGAAATAGAATGTAACTGCGACAAACTATTGTGGACTTACAATGTGTTTGCTATTATTAGTAAAATAGAATGTAACTGTGACACACTATTGTGGACTGACAATTAATGTGTCAGCAATTACTAGTGAAATAGAATGTAACTGTGATACACAATTGTCGACTGACAATTAATATGTCTGCAATTACTAGTGAAATAGAATGTAACTGTGACACACTATTGTGGACTGACAATTAATGTGTCTGCAATTACTAGTGAAATAGAGAGTAACTGTGATACAGAATTGTGGACTGACAATTAATGTGTCTGCAATTTCTAGTGAAATAGAATGTAACTGTGACACAATATTGTGGACAGACAATTAATGTGTCTGCAATTACTAGTGAAATAGAGAGTAACTGTGACACACAATTGTGGACTGACAATTAATGTGTCTGCTATTAATAGTGAAATAGAATGTAACTGTGCACACAATTATGGATTGACAATTAATGTGTCTGCAATTACTAGTGAAATATAATGTAACTGTGACACACTATTGTGGACTGACAATTAATGTGTCTGCAATAATTAGTGAAATAGAATGTAACTGTGATACACAATTGTGGAATGACGATTAATGTGTCTGCTATTACTAGTGAAATAGAATGTAACTGTGACACACAATTGTGGACTGACAATTAATGTGTCTGCTATTACTAGTGAAATAGAATGTAACTGTGACACACTATTGTGGACTGACAAATAATGTGTCTGTTATTACTAGTGAAATAGAATGTAACTGTGACACACTATTGTGGACTGACAATTATTGTGTCTGCAATTACTAGTGAAATAGAATGTAACTGTGATACACAATTGTGGACTGACAATTAATGTGTCTGCTATTACTAGTGAAATAGAATGTAACTGTGACACACAATTGTGGAATGACAATTAATGTGTCTGCTATTACTAGTGAAATTGAATGTAACTGTGACACACAATTGTGGACTGACAATTAATGTGTCTGCTATTACTAGTAAAATAGAATGTAACTGTGACACACTATTGTGGACTGACAATTAATGTGTCTGTTATTACAAGTGAAATAGAATGTAACTGTGATACACAATTGTGGAATGACAATTAATGTGTCTGCTATTACTAGTGAAATAGAATGTAACTGTGACACACAATTGTGGACTGACAATTAATGTGTCTGCAATTACTAGTGAAATAGAGAGTAACTGTGACACACAATTGTGGACTGACAATTAATGTGTCTGCTATTAATAGTGAAATAGAATGTAACTGTGCACACAATTATGGATTGACAATTAGTTTGTCTGCAATTACTAGTGAAATATAATGTAACTGTGACACACTATTGTGGACTGACAATTAATGTGTCTGCAATAACTAGTGAAATAGAATGTAACTGTAATACACAATTGTGGAATGACAATTAATGTGTCTGCTATTACTAGTGAAATAGAATGTAACTGTGACACACAATTGTGGACTGACAATTAATGTGTCTGCTATTACTAGTGAAATAGAATGTAACTGTGACACACTATTGTGGACTGACAATTAATGTGTCTGTTATTACTAGTGAAATAGAATGTAACTGTGACACACTATTGTGGACTGACAATTAATGTGTCTGCAATTACTAGTGAAATAGAATGTAACTGTGATACACAATTTTGGACTGACAATTTATGTGTCTGCTATTACTATTGAAATAGAATGTAACTGTGACACACTATTGTGGACTGACAATTAATGTGTCTGTTATTACTAGTGAAATAGAATGTAACTGTGACACACTATTGTGGACTGACAATTAATGTGTCTGCAATTACTAGTGAAATAGAATGTAACTGTGATACACAATTGTGGACTGACAATTAATGTGTCTGCAATTACTAGTGAAATAGAATGTAACTGTGACACACTATTGTGGACTGACAATCAATGTGTCTGCAATTACTAGTGAAATAGAATGTAACTGTGACACACTATTGTGGACTGACAATTAATGTGTCTGCAATTACTAGTGAAAAAGAAACTAACTGTGACACACAATTGTGGACGGACAATTAATGTGTCTGTTATTACTAGTGAAATAGAATGTAACTGTGACACACTATTGTGGACTGACAATAAATGTGTCTGCAATTACTAGTGAAATAGAGAGTAACTGTGCTACAGAATTGTGGACTGACAATTAATGTGTCTGCTATTACTAGTGAAATAGAATGTAACTGTGACACACTATTGTGGACTGACAATTAATGTGTCTGTTATTACTAGTGAAATAGAATGTAACTGTGACACACTATTGTGGACTGACAATTAATGTGTCTGCAATTACTAGCGAAATAGAATGTAAATGTGACACACTATTGTGGACTGACAATTAATGTGTCTGCAATTACTAGTGAAATAGATTGTAACTGTGACAATCTAAATGGGTTTACAATGTGTTTGCTATTACTAGTAAAATAGAATGTAACTGTGACACACTATTTTGGACTGACAATATGTCTGCTATTACTAGTAAAATAGAGAGTAACTGTGACACACTATTGTGGACTGACAATTAATGTGTCTGCAATTACTAGTGAAATAGAATGTAACTGTGACACACAATTGTGGACTGACAATCAATGTGTCTGCAATTACTAGTGAAATAGAATGTAACTGTGACACACTATTGTGGACTGACAATTAATGTGTCTGCAATTACTAGTGAAAAAGAAACTAACTGTGACACACAATTGTGGACTGACAATTAATGTGTTTGCTATTACTAGGGAAATAGAATGTAATTGTGACAAACTATTCTGGACTGACAATGTGTCTGCACTTACTAGTGAAATAGAGAGTAACTCTGACACACTATTGTGAACTGACAATTAATGTGTCTGCAATTACTAGTGAAATAGAATATTACTCTGACACACTATTGTGGACTGACAATTAATGTGTCTGCTATTACTAGGGAAATAGAATGTAACTGTGACAAACTATTGTAGACTGACAATTAATGTGTTTGCAATTACTAGTGAAATAGAAAGTAACTGTGATACACAATTGTGGACTGACAATTAATGTGTCTGCAATTACTAGTGAAATAGAGAGTAACTGTGATACACAATTGTGGACCGACAATTAATGTGTCTGCAATTACTAGTGAAATAGAATGTAACTGTGACACACTATTGTGGACTGACAATTAATGTGTCTGCTATTACCAGTGAAATAGAATGTAACTGTGACTCACTATTGTGGAATGACAATTAATGTGTCTGCTATTACTAGTGAAATAGAATGTAACTGTGACACACTATTGTGGACTGACAATTATTGTGTCTGCAATTACTAGTGAAAAAGAAACTGTGACACACAATTGTGGACTGACAATTAATGTGTCTGCTATTACTAGGGAAATGGAATGTAATTGTGACAAACTATTGTGGACTGACAATGTGTCTGCTCTTACTAGTGAAATAGAATGTAACTGTGACACACTATTGTGGACTGACAATTAATGTGTCTGCAATTACTAGTGAAATAGAATGTAACTGTGTCACAATATTGTGGACAGACAATTAATGTGTCTGCAATTACTAGTGAAATAGAGAGTAACTGTGACACACAATTGTGGACTGACAATTAATGTGTCTGCTATTACCAGTGAAATAGAATGTAACTGTGACAATCTAAATGGGTTTACAATGTGTTTGCTATTACTAGTAAAATAGAATGTAACTGTGACACACTATTGTGGACTGACAATATGTCTTCTATTACTAGTGAAATAGAGAGTAACTTTGACACAATATTGTGGACTGACAATTAATGTGTCTGCAATTACTAGTGAAATAGAATGTAACTGTGACACACTATTGTGGACTGACAATTAATGTGTCTGCTATTACTAGTCAAATAGAATGTAACTGTGACACACTATTGTGGACTGACAATTAATGTGTCTGCAATTACTAGTGAAATAGAGAGTAACTGTGACACACTATTGTGGACTGACAATTAATGTGTCTGCTATTACTGGGGAAATAGAATGTAACTGTGACAAACTATTGTAGACTGACAATTAATGTGTTTGCAATTACTAGTGAAATAGAGAGTAACTGTGATACACAATTGTGGACTGACAAATAATGTGTCTGCAATTACTAGTGAAATAGAATGTAACTGTGATACACTATTGTTGACTGACAATTAATGTTTTTGCAGTTACTAGTGAAATAGAATGTAACTGTGACACACTATTGTGGACTGACAATTAATGTGTCTGCAATTACTAGCGAAACAGAATGTAACTGTGACACACTATTGTGGACTGACAATTAATGTGTCTGCAATTACTAGTGAAATAGAATGTAACTGTGATACACAATTGTCGACTGACAATTAATATGTCTGCAAGTACTAGTGAAATAGAATGTAAAGGTGACACACTATTGTGGACTGACAATTAATGTGTCTGCAATTACTAGTGAAATAGAGAGTAACTGTGCTACAGAATTGTGGACTGACAATTAATGTGTCTGCAATTACTAGTGAAATAGAATGTAACTGTGGCACACTATTGTGGACTGACAATTAATGTGTCTGTTATTACTAATGAAATAGAATGTAACTGTGACACACTATTGTGGACTGACAATTAATGTGTCTGCAATTACTAGCGAAATAGAATGTAAATGTGACACACTATTGTGGACTGACAATTAATGTGTCTGCAATTACTAGTGAAATAGAATGTAACTGTGACAATCTAAATGGGTTTACAATGTGTTTGCTATTACTAGTAAAATAGAATATAACTGTGACACACTATTTTGGACTGACAATATGTCTGCTATTACTAGTAAAATAGAGAGTAACTGTGACACACTATTGTGGACTGACAATTAATGTGTCTGCAATTACTAGTGAAATAGAATGTAACTGTGACACACAATTGTGGACTGACAATCAATGTGTCTGCAATTACTAGTGAAATAGAATGTAACTGTGACACACTATTGTGGACTGACAATTAATGTGTCTGCAATTACTAGTGAAAAAGAAACTAACTGTGACACACAATTGTGGACTGACAATTAATGTGTTTGCTATTACTAGGGAAATAGAATGTAATTGTGACAAACTATTCTGGACTGACAATGTGTCTGCTCTTACTAGTGAAATAGAGAGTAACTCTGACACACTATTGTGAACTGACAATTAATGTGTCTGCAATTACTAGTGAAATAGGATATTACTCTGACACACTATTGTGGACTGACAATTAATGTGTCTGCTATTACTAGGGAAATAGAATGTAACTGTGACAAACTATTGTAGACTGACAATTAATGTGTTTGCAATTACTAGTGAAATAGAAAGTAACTGTGATACACAATTGTGGACTGACAATTAATGTGTCTGCAATTACTAGTGAAATAGAGAGTAACTGTGATACACAATTGTGGACCGACAATTAATGTGTCTGCAATTACTAGTGAAATAGAATGTAACTGTGACACACTATTGTGGACTGACAATTAATGTGTCTGCAATTACTAGTGAAATAGAATGTAACTGTGACACACTATTGTGGACTGACAATTAATGTGTCTGCAATTACTAGTGAAATAGAATGTAACTGTGACACACTATTGTGGACTGACAATTAATGTGTCTGCAATTACTAGTGAAAAAGAAACTGTGACACACAATTGTGGACTGACAATTAATGTGTCTGCTATTACTAGGGAAATGGAATGTAATTGTGACAAACTATTGTGGACTGACAATGTGTCTGCTCTTACTAGTGAAATAGAACGTAACTGTGACACACTATTGTGGACTGACATTTAATGTGTCTGCAATTACTAGTGAAATAGAATGTAACTGTGTCACACAATTGTGGACTGACAATTAATGTGTCTGCTATTAATAGTGGAATAGAATGTAACTGTGCACACAATTATGGATTGACAATTAATGTGTCTGCAATTACCAGTGAAATATAATGTAACTGTGACACACTATTGTGGACTGACAACTAATGTGTCTGCTATTACCAGTGAAATATAATGTAACTGTGACACACTATTGTGGACTGACAACTAATGTGTCTGCTATTACTAGTGAAATAGAATGTAACTGTGACACACTATTGTGGTCAGACAATTAATGTGTCTGCAATTACTAGTGAAATAGAATGTAACTGTGACACACTATTGTGGTCTGACAATTAATGTGTCTGCTATTACTAGTGAAATAGAATGTGACTGTGACACACCATTGTGGACTGACTATTAATGTGTCTGCAATTACTAGGTGAAATAGAGAGTAACTGTGACACACAATTGTGGACTGACAATTAATGTGCCTGCTATTACCAGTGAAATAGAATGTAACTGTGACAATCTAAATGGGTTTACAATGTGTTTGCTATTACTAGTAAAATAGAATGTAACTGTGACACACTATTGTGGACTGACAATATGTCTTCTATTACTAGTGAAATAGAGAGTAACTTTGACACAATATTGTGGACTGACAAATAATGTGTCTCCAATTACTAGTGAAATAGAATGTAACTGTGACACACTATTGTGGACTGACAATTAATGTGTCTGCTATTACTAGTCAAATAGAATGTAACTGTGACACACTATTGTGGACTGACAATTAATGTGTCTGCAATTACTAGTGAAATAGAGAGTAACTGTGACACTATTGTGGACTGACAATTAATGTGTCTGCTATTACTGGGGAAATAGAATGTAACTGTGACAAACTATTGTAGACTGACAATTAATGTGTTTGCAATTACTAGTGAAATAGAGAGTAACTGTGATACACAATTGTGGACTGACAATTAATGTGTCTGCAATTACTAGTGAAATAGAGAGTAACTGTGATACACAATTGTGGACCGACAATTAATGTGTCTGCAATTACTAGTGAAATAGAATGTAACTGTGACACACTATTGTGGACTGACAATTAATGTGTCTGCAATTACTAGTGAAATAGAATGTAACTGTGACACACTATTGTGGACTGACAATTAATGTGTCTGCAATTACTAGTGAAATAGAATGTAACTGTGACACACTATTGTGGACTGACAATTAATGTGTCTGCAATTACTAGTGAAAAAGAAACTGTGACACACAATTGTGGACTGACAATTAATGTGTCTGCTATTACTAGGGAAATGGAATGTAATTGTGACAAACTATTGTGGACTGACAATGTGTCTGCTCTTACTAGTGAAATAGAATGTAACTGTGACACACTATTGTGGACTGACAATTAATGTGTCTGCAATTACTAGTGAAATAGAATGTAACTGTGTCACACAATGGTGGACTGACAATTAATGTGTCTGCTATTAATAGTGGAATAGAATGTAACTGTGCACACAATTATGGATTGACAATTAATGTGTCTGCAATTACCAGTGAAATATAATGTAACTGTGACACACTATTGTGGACTGACAACTAATGTGTCTGCTATTACCAGTGAAATATAATGTAACTGTGACACACTATTGTGGACTGACAACTAATGTGTCTGCTATTACTAGTGAAATAGAATGTAACTGTGACACACTATTGTGGTCAGACAATTAATGTGTCTGCAATTACTAGTGAAATAGAATGTAACTGTGACACACTATTGTGGTCTGACAATTAATGTGTCTGCTATTACTAGTGAAATAGAATGTGACTGTGACACACTATTGTGGACTGACTATTAATGTGTCTGCAATTACTAGGTGAAATAGAGAGTAACTGTGACACACAATTGTGGACTGACAATTAATGTGTCTGCTATTACCAGTGAAATAGAATGTAACTGTGACAATCTAAATGGGTTTACAATGTGTTTGCTATTACTAGTAAAATAGAATGTAACTGTGACACACTATTGTGGACTGACAATATGTCTTCTATTACTAGTGAAATAGAGAGTAACTTTGACACAATATTGTGGACTGACAATTAATGTGTCTGCAATTACTAGTGAAATAGAATGTAACTGTGACACACTATTGTGGACTGACAATTAATGTGTCTGCTATTACTAGTCAAATAGAATGTAACTGTGACACACTATTGTGGACTGACAATTAATGTGTCTGCAATTACTAGCGAAATAGAATGTAAATGTGACACACTATTGTGGACTGACAATTAATGTGTCTGCAATTACTAGTGAAATAGAATGTAACTGTGACAATCTAAATGGGTTTACAATGTGTTTGCTATTACTAGTAAAATAGAATATAACTGTGACACACTATTTTGGACTGACAATATGTCTGCTATTACTAGTAAAATAGAGAGTAACTGTGACACACTATTGTGGACTGACAATTAATGTGTCTGCAATTACTAGTGAAATAGAATGTAACTGTGACACACAATTGTGGACTGACAATCAATGTGTCTGCAATTACTAGTGAAATAGAATGTAACTGTGACACACTATTGTGGACTGACAATTAATGTGTCTGCAATTACTAGTGAAAAAGAAACTAACTGTGACACACAATTGTGGACTGACAATTAATGTGTTTGCTATTACTAGGGAAATAGAATGTAATTGTGACAAACTATTCTGGACTGACAATGTGTCTGCTCTTACTAGTGAAATAGAATGTAACTGTGACACACTATTGTGGTCTGACAATTAATGTGTCTGCTATTACTAGTGAAATAGAATGTGACTGTGACACACTATTGTGGACTGACTATTAATGTGTCTGCAATTACTAGGTGAAATAGAGAGTAACTGTGACACACAATTGTGGACTGACAATTAATGTGTCTGCTATTACCAGTGAAATAGAATGTAACTGTGACAATCTAAATGGGTTTACAATGTGTTTGCTATTACTAGTAAAATAGAATGTAACTGTGACACACTATTGTGGACTGACAATATGTCTTCTATTACTAGTGAAATAGAGAGTAACTTTGACACAATATTGTGGACTGACAATTAATGTGTCTGCAATTACTAGTGAAATAGAATGTAACTGTGACACACTATTGTGGACTGACAATTAATGTGTCTGCTATTACTAGTCAAATAGAATGTAACTGTGACACACTATTGTGGACTGACAATTAATGTGTCTGCAATTACTAGTGAAATAGAGAGTAACTGTGACACACTATTGTGGACTGACAATTAATGTGTCTGCTATTACTGGGGAAATAGAATGTAACTGTGACAAACTATTGTAGACTGACAATTAATGTGTTTGCAATTACTAGTGAAATAGAGAGTAACTGTGATACACAATTGTGGACTGACAAATAATGTGTCTGCAATTACTAGTGAAATAGAATGTAACTGTGATACACTATTGTTGACTGACAATTAATGTTTTTGCAATTACTAGTGAAATAGAATGTAACTGTGACACACTATTGTGGACTGACAATTAATGTGTCTGCAATTACTAGCGAAACAGAATGTAACTGTGACACACTATTGTGGACTGACAATTAATGTGTCTGCAATTACTAGTGAAATAGAATGTAACTGTGATACACAATTGTCGACTGACAATTAATATGTCTGCAAGTACTAGTGAAATAGAATGTAAAGGTGACACACTATTGTGGACTGACAATTAATGTGTCTGGAATTACTAGTGAAATAGAGAGTAACTGTGCTACAGAATTGTGGACTGACAATTAATGTGTCTGCAATTACTAGTGAAATAGAATGTAACTGTGGCACACTATTGTGGACTGACAATTAATGTGTCTGTTATTACTAGTGAAATAGAATGTAACTGTGACACACTATTGTGGACTGACAATTAATGTGTCTGCAATTACTAGCGAAATAGAATGTAAATGTGACACACTATTGTGGACTGACAATTAATGTGTCTGCAATTACTAGTGAAATAGAATGTAACTGTGACAATCTAAATGGGTTTACAATGTGTTTGCTATTACTAATAAAATAGAACATAACTGTGACACACTATTTTGGACTGACAATATGTCTGCTATTACTAGTAAAATAGAGAGTAACTGTGACACACTATTGTGGACTGACAATTAATGTGTCTGCAATTACTAGTGAAATAGAATGTAACTGTGACACACAATTGTGGACTGACAATCAATGTGTCTGCAATTACTAGTGAAATAGAATGTAACTGTGACACACTATTGTGGACTGACAATTAATGTGTCTGCAATTACTAGTGAAAAAGAAACTAACTGTGACACACAATTGTGGACTGACAATTAATGTGTTTGCTATTACTAGGGAAATAGAATGTAATTGTGACAAACTATTCTGGACTGACAATGTGTCTGCTCTTACTAGTGAAATAGAGAGTAACTCTGACACACTATTGTGAACTGACAATTAATGTGTCTGCAATTACTAGTGAAATAGAATATTACTCTGACACACTATTGTGGACTGACAATTAATGTGTCTGCTATTACTAGGGAAATAGAATGTAACTGTGACAAACTATTGTAGACTGACAATTAATGTGTTTGCAATTACTAGTGAAATAGAAAGTAACTGTGATACACAATTGTGGACTAACAATTAATGTGTCTGCAATTACTAGTGAAATAGAGAGTAACTGTGATACACAATTGTGGACCGACAATTAATGTGTCTGCAATTACTAGTGAAATAGAATGTAACTGTGACACACTATTGTGGACTGACAATTAATGTGTCTGCAATTACTAGTGAAATAGAATGTAACTGTGACACACTATTGTGGACTGACAATTAATGTGTCTGCAATTACTAGTGAAATAGAATGTAACTGTGACACACTATTGTGGACTGACAATTAATGTGTCTGCAATTACTAGTGAAAAAGAAACTGTGACACACAATTGTGGACTGACAATTAATGTGTCTGCTATTACTAGGGAAATGGAATGTAATTGTGACAAACTATTGTGGACTGACAATGTGTCTGCTCTTACTAGTGAAATAGAATGTAACTGTGACACACTATTGTGGACTGACAATTAATGTGTCTGCAATTACTAGTGAAATAGAATGTAACTGTGTCACACAATTGTGGACTGACAATTAATGTGTCTGCTATTAACAGTAGAATAGAATGTAACTGTGCACACAATTATGGATTGACAATTAATGTGTCTGCAATTACCAGTGAAATATAATGTAACTGTGACACACTATTGTGGACTGACAACTAATGTGTCTGCTATTACCAGTGAAATATAATGTAACTGTGACACACTATTGTGGACTGACAACTAATGTGTCTGCTATTACTAGTGAAATAGAATGTAACTGTGTCACACTATTGTGGTCAGACAATTAATGTGTCTGCAATTACTAGTGAAATAGAATGTAACTGTGACACACTATTGTGGTCTGACAATTAATGTGTCTGCTATTACTAGTGAAATAGAATGTGACTGTGACACACTATTGTGGACTGACTATTAATGTGTCTGCAATTACTAGGTGAAATAGAGAGTAACTGTGACACACAATTGTGGACTGACAATTAATGTGTCTGCTATTACCAGTGAAATAGAATGTAACTGTGACAATCTAAATGGGTTTACAATGTGTTTGCTATTACTAGTAAAATAGAATGTAACTGTGACACACTATTGTGGACTGACAATATGTCTTCTATTACTAGTGAAATAGAGAGTAACTTTGACACAATATTGTGGACTGACAAATAATGTGTCTGCAATTACTAGTGAAATAGAATGTAACTGTGACACACTATTGTGGACTGACAATTAATGTGTCTGCTATTACTAGTCAAATAGAATGTAACTGTGACACACTATTGTGGACTGACAATTAATGTGTCTGCAATTACTAGTGAAATAGAGAGTAACTGTGACACTATTGTGGACTGACAATTAATGTGTCTGCTATTACTGGGGAAATAGAATGTAACTGTGACAAACTATTGTAGACTGACAATTAATGTGTTTGCAATTACTAGTGAAATAGAGAGTAACTGTGATACACAATTGTGGACTGACAATTAATGTGTCTGCAATTACTAGTGAAATAGAGAGTAACTGTGATACACAATTGTGGACCGACAATTAATGTGTCTGCAATTATTAGTGAAATAGAATGTAACTGTGACACACTATTGTGGACTGACAATTAATGTGTCTGCAATTACTAGTGAAATAGAATGTAACTGTGACACACTATTGTGGACTGACAATTAATGTGTCTGCAATTACTAGTGAAATAGAATGTAACTGTGACACACTATTGTGGACTGACAATTAATGTGTCTGCAATTAATAGTGAAAAGAAACTGTGACACACAATTGTGGACTGACAATTAATGTGTCTGCTATTACTAGGGAAATGGAATGTAATTGTGACAAACTATTGTGGACTGACAATGTGTCTGCTCTTACTAGTGAAATAGAATGTAACTGTGACACACTATTGTGGACTGACAATTAATGTGTCTGCAATTACTAGTGAAATAGAATGTAACTGTGTCACACAATTGTGGACTGACAATTAATGTGTCTGCTATTAATAGTGGAATAGAATGTAACTGTGCACACAATTATGGATTGACAATTAATGTGTCTGCAATTACCAGTGAAATATAATGTAACTGTGACACACTATTGTGGACTGACAACTAATGTGTCTGCTATTACCAGTGAAATATAATGTAACTGTGACACACTATTATGGACTGACAACTAATGTGTCTGCTATTACTAGTGAAATAGAATGTAACTGTGACACACTATTGTGGTCAGACAATTAATGTGTCTGCAATTACTAGTGAAATAGAATGTAACTGTGACACACTATTGTGGTCTGACAATTAATGTGTCTGCTATTACTAGTGAAATAGAATGTGACTGTGACACACTATTGTGGACTGACTATTAATGTGTCTGCAATTACTAGGTGAAATAGAGAGTAACTGTGACACACAATTGTGGACTGACAATTAATGTGTCTGCTATTACCAGTGAAATAGAATGTAACTGTGACAATCTAAATGGGTTTACAATGTGTTTGCTATTACTAGTAAAATAGAATGTAACTGTGACACACTATTGTGGACTGACAATATGTCTTCTATTACTAGTGAAATAGAGAGTAACTTTGACACAATATTGTGGACTGACAAATAATGTGTCTGCAATTACTAGTAAAATAGAATGTAACTGTGACACACTATTGTGGACTGACAATTAATGTGTCTGCTATTACTAGTCAAATAGAATGTAACTGTGACACACTATTGTGGACTGACAATTAATGTGTCTGCAATTACTAGTGAAACAGAGAGTAACTGTGACACTATTGTGGACTGACAATTAATGTGTCTGCTATTACTGGGGAAATAGAATGTAACTGTGACAAACTATTGTAGACTGACAATTAATGTGTTTGCAATTACTAGTGAAATAGAGAGTAACTGTGATACACAATTGTGGACTGACAAATAATGTGTCTGCAATTACTAGTGAAATAGAATGTAACTGTGATACACTATTGTGGACTGACAATTAATGTTTTTGCAATTACTAGTGAAATAGAATGTAACTGTGACACACTATTGTGGACTGACAATTAATGTGTCTGCAATTACTAGCGAAACAGAATGTAACTGTGACACACTATTGTGGACTGACAATTAATGTGTCTGCAATTACTAGTGAAATAGAATGTAACTGTGACACACTATTGTGGACTGACAATTAATGTGTCTGCTATTACTAGGGAAATAGAATGTAACTGTGACAAACTATTGTAGACTGACAATTAATGTGTTTGCAATTACTAATGAAATAGAGAGTAACTGTGATACACAATTGTGGACTGACAAATAATGTGTCTGCAATTACTAGTGAAATAGAATGTAACTGTGATACACTATTGTGGACTGACAATTAATGTTTTTGCAATTACTAGTGAAATAGAATGTAACTGTCACACACTATTGTGGACTGACAATTAATGTGTCTGCAATTACTAGCAAAACAGAATGTAACTGTGACACACTATTGTGGACTGACAATTAATGTGTCTGCAATTACTAGTGAAATAGAATGTAACTGTGACACATTATTGTGGACTGACAAATAATGTGTCTGCTATTACCAGTTAAATAGAATGTAACTGTGACACACTATTGTGGATTGACAATTAATGTGTCTGCTATTACTAGTGAAATAGAATGTAACTGTGATACACAATTGTCGACTGACAATTAATATGTCTGCAAGTACTAGTGAAATAGAATGTAAAGGTGACACACTATTGTGGACTGACAATTAATGTGTCTGCAATTACTAGTGAAATAGAGAGTAACTGTGCTACAGAATTGTGGACTGACAATTAATGTGTCTGCAATTACTAGTGAAATAGAATGTAACTGTGGCACACTATTGTGGACTGACAATTAATGTCTCTGCATATACTAGTGAAATAGAATGTAACTGTGACACAATATTGTGGACAGACAATTAATGTGTCTGCAATTACTAGTGAAATAGAGAGTAACTGTGACACACAATTGTGGACTGACAATTAATGATTCTGCTATTAATAGTGAAATAGAATGTAACTGTGCACACAATTATGGATTGACAATTAATGTGTCTGCAATTACTAGTGAAATATAATGTAACTGTGACACACTATTGTGGACTGACAACTTATGTGTCTGCTATTACTAGTGAAATAGAATGTAACTGTGACACACTATTGTGGACTGACAATTATTGTGTCTGCTATTACTAGTGAAATAGAATGTAACTGTGACACACAATTGTGGATTGACAATTAATGTGTCTGCTATTACTAGTGAAATAGAATGTAACTGTGACACACTATTGTGGACTGACAATTAATGTGTCTGCAATTACTAGGTGAAATAGAGAGTAACTGTGACACACAATTGTGGACTGTCAATTAATGTGTCTGCAATTACTAGTGAAATAGAATGTAACTGTGACACACTATTGTGGACTGAAAATTAATGTGTCTGCTATTACTAGTCAAATAGAATGTAACTGTGACACACTATTGTGGACTGACAATTAATGTGTCTGCTATTACCAGTGAAATAGAATGTAACTGTGAAAATCTGAATGGGTTTACAATGTGTTTGCTATTACTAGTAAAATAGAATGTAACTGTGACACACTATTGTGGACTGACAATATGTCTTCTATTACTAGTGAAATAGAGAGTAACTTTGACACAATATTGTGGACTGACAATTAATGTGTCTGCAATTACTAGTGAAATAGAATGTAACTGTGACACACTATTGTGGACTGACAATTAATGTGTCTGCTATTACTAGTCAAATAGAATGTAACTGTGACACACTATTGTGGACTGACAATTAATGTGTCTGCAATTACTAGTGAAATAGAGAGTAACTGTGACACTATTGTGGACTGACAATTAATGTTTTTGCAATTACTAGTGAAATAGAATGTAACTGTGACACACTATTGTGGACTGACAATTAATGTGTCTGCAATTACTAGCGAAACAGAATGTAACTGTGACACACTATTGTGGACTGACAATTAATGTGTCTGCAATTACTAGTGAAATAGAATGTAACTGTGACACACTATTGTGGACTGACAATTAATGTGTCTGCTATTACTAGGGAAATAGAATGTAACTGTGACAAACTATTGTAGACTGACAATTAATGTGTTTGCAATTACTAATGAAATAGAGAGTAACTGTGATACACAATTGTGGACTGACAAATAATGTGTCTGCAATTACTAGTGAAATAGAATGTAACTGTGATACACTATTGTGGACTGACAATTAATGTTTTTGCAATTACTAGTGAAATAGAATGTAACTGTGACACACTATTGCTGACTGACAATTAATGTGTCTGCAATTACTAGCAAAACAGAATGTAACTGTGACACACTATTGTGGACTGACAATTAATGTGTCTGCAATTACTAGTGAAATAGAATGTAACTGTGACACATTATTGTGGACTGACAAATAATGTGTCTGCTATTACCAGTTAAATAGAATGTAACTGTGACACACTATTGTGGATTGACAATTAATGTGTCTGCTATTACTAGTGAAATAGAATGTAACTGTGATACACAATTGTCGACTGACAATTAATATGTCTGCAAGTACTAGTGAAATAGAATGTAAAGGTGACACACTATTGTGGACTGACAATTAATGTGTCTGCAATTACTAGTGAAATAGAGAGTAACTGTGCTACAGAATTGTGGACTGACAATTAATGTGTCTGCAATTACTAGTGAAATAGAATGTAACTGTGGCACACTATTGTGGACTGACAATTAATGTGTCTGCAATTACTAGTGAAATAGAATGTAACTGTGACACAATATTGTGGACAGACAATTAATGTGTCTGCAATTACTAGTGAAATAGAGAGTAACTGTGACACACAATTGTGGACTGACAATTAATGATTCTGCTATTAATAGTGAAATAGAATGTAACTGTGCACACAATTATGGATTGACAATTAATGTGTCTGCAATTACTAGTGAAATATAATGTAACTGTGACACACTATTGTGGACTGACAACTAATGTGTCTGCTATTACTAGTGAAATAGAATGTAACTGTGACACACTATTGTGGACTGACAATTAATGTGTCTGCTATTACTAGTGAAATAGAATGTAACTGTGACACACAATTGTGGATTGACAATTAATGTGTCTGCTATTACTAGTGAAATAGAATGTAACTGTGACACATTATTGTGGACTGACAATTAATGTGTCTGCAATTACTAGGTGAAATAGAGAGTAACTGTGACACACAATTGTGGACTGACAATTAATGTGTCTGCAATTTCTAGTAAAATAGAATGTAACTGTGACACACTATTGTGGACTGACGATTAACGTGTTTGCAATTACTAGAGAAATAGAATGTAACTGTGATACACTATTGTGGACTGACAATTACTAGTGAAATAGAATGTTACTGTGACACACAATTGTGGACTGACATTAATGTGTCTGCAATTACTAGGGAAATAGAATGTAACGATGACAAACTATTGTGGACTGACAATGTGTTTGCTATTACTAGTAAAATAGAATGTAAGAGTGACACACTATTGTGGACTGACAATTAATGTGTCTGCTATTACTAGGGAAATAGAATGTAACTGTGATACACAATTGTCGACTGACAATTAATATGTCTGCAATTACTAGTGAAATAGAATGTAACTGTGACACACTATTGTGGACTGACAATTAATGTGTCTGCAATTACTAGTGAAATAGAGAGTAACTGTGATACAGAATTGTGGACTGACAATTAATGTGTCTGCAATTACTAGTGCAATAGAATGTAACTGTGGCACACTATTGTGGACTGACAATTAATGTGTCTGCAATTACTAGTGAAATAGAATGTAACTGTGACACAATATTGTGGACAGACAATTAATGTGTCTGCAATTACTAGTGAAATAGAGAGTAACTGTGATACACAATTGTGGACTGACAATTAATGTGTCTGCAATTACTAGTGAAATAGAATGTAACTGTGACACACTATTATGGACTGACAATTAATGTGTCTGCAATTACTAGTGAAATAGAATATAACTGTGACACACTATTGTGGACTGACAATTAATGTGTCTGCAATTACTAGCGAAACATAATGTAACTGTGACACACTATTGTGGACTGACAATTAATGTGTCTGCAATTACTAGTGAAATAGAATGTAACTGTGACACACTATTGTGGACTGACAATTAATGTGTCTGCTATTATTAGACAAATAAATTGTAACTGTGACACACTATTGTGGACTGACAATTAATGTGTCTGCAATTACTAGTGAAATAGAGAGTAACTGTGACACACTATTGTGGACTGACAATTAATGTGTCTGCTATTACTAGGGAAATAGAATGTAACTGTGACAAACTATTGTAGACTGACAATTAATGTGTTTGCAATTATTAGTGAAATGGAGAGTAACTGTGATACACAATTGTGGATTGACAAATAATATGTCTGCAATTACTAGCGAAACAGAATGTAACTGTGACACACTATTGTGGACTGACAATTAATGTGTCTGCAATTACTAGTGAAATAGAATGTAACTGTGACACATTATTGTGGACTGACAAATAATGTGTCTGCTATTACCAGTTAAATAGAATGTAACTGTGACACACTGTTGTGGATTGACAATTAATGTGTCTGCAATTACTAGTGAAATAGAATGTAACTGTGATACACAATTGTCGACTGACAATTAATATGTCTGCAATTACTAGTGAAATAGAATGTAAAGGTGACACACTATTGTGGACTGACAATTAATGTGTCTGCAATTACTAGTGAAATAGGGAGTAACTGTGCTACAGAATTGTGGACTGACAATTAATGTGTCTGCAATTACTAGTGAAATAGAATGTAACTGTGGCACACTATTGTGGACTGACAATTAATGTGTCTGCAATTACTAGTGAAATAGAATGTAACTGTGACACAATATTGTGGACAGACAATTAATGTGTCTGCAATTACTAGTGAAATAGAGAGTAACTGTGACACACAATTGTGGACTGACAATTAATGATTCTGCTATTAATAGTGAAATAGAATGTAACTGTGCACACAATTATGGATTGACAATTAATGTGTCTGCAATTACTAGTGAAATATAATGTAACTGTGATACACTATTGTGGACTGACAACTAATGTGTCTGCTATTACTAGTGAAATAGAATGTAACTGTGACACACTATTATGGACTGACAATTAATGTGTCTGCAATTACTAGGTGAAATAGAGAGTAACTGTGACACACAATTGTGGACTGACAAATGATGTGTCTGCAATTTCTAGTAAAATAGAATGTAACTGTGACACACTATTGTGGACTGACAATTAATGTGTCTGCTATTACTAGGGAAATAAAATGTAACTGTGACAAACTATTGTGGACTGACAATGTGTCTGCTATTACTAGTGAAATAGAGAGTAACTGTGACTTACTATTGTGCACTGACAATTAATGTGTCTGCTATTACTAGTCAAATAGAATGTAACTGTGACACACTATTGTGGACTGACAATTAATGTGTCTGAAATTACTAGTGAAATAGAGAGTAACTGTGACACACTATTGTGAACTGACAATTAATGTGTCTGCTATTACTAGTCAAATAGAATGTAACTGTGGCACACTATTGTGGACTGACAATATTAATGTGTCTGCAATTACTAGTGAAATAGATAGTAACTGTGACACACAATTGTGGACTGACAATTAATGTGTCTGCAATTACTAGTGAAATAGAATGTTACTGTGACACACAATTGTGGACTGACAATTAATGTGTCTGCAATTACTAGTGAAATAGAGAGTAACTGTGATACACAATTGTGGACTGACAATTAATGTGTCTACAATTACTAGGGAAATAGAATGTAACGATGACAAACTATTGTGGACTGACAATGTGTTTGCTATTACTAGTAAAATAGAATGTAACAGTGACACACTATTGTGGACTGACAATTAATGTGTGTGCTATTACTAGGGAAATAGAATGTTACTGCGACAAACTATTGTGGACTTACAATGTGTTTGCTATTACTAGTAAAATAGAATGTAACTGTGCACACAATTATGGATTGACAATTAATGTGTCTGCAATTACTAGTGAAATATAATGTAACTGTGACACACTATTGTGGACTGACAATTAATGTGTCTGCAATAACTAGTGAAATAGAATGTAACTGTAATACACAATTGTGGAATGACAATTAATGTGTCTGCTATTACTAGTGAAATAGAATGTAACTGTGACACACAATTGTGGACTGACAATTAATGTGTCTGCTATTACTAGTGAAATAGAATGTAACTGTGACACACTATTGTGGACTGACAATTAATGTGTCTGTTATTACTAGTGAAATAGAATGTAACAGTGACACACTATTGTGGACTGACAATTAATGTGTCTGCAATTACTAGTGAAATAGAATGTAACTGTGATACACAATTGTGGACTGACAATTAATGTGTCTGCAATTACTAGTGAAATAGAATGTAACTGTGACACACTATTGTGAACTGACAATCAATGTGTCTGCAATTACTAGTGAAATAGAATGTAACGTTGACACACTATTGTTGACTGACAATTAATGTGTCTGCAATTACTAGTGAAAAAGAAACTAACTGTGACACACAATTGTGGACTGACAATTAATGTGTCTGCTATTACTAGGGAAATAGAATGTAATTGTGACAAACTATTGTGGACTGACAATGTGTCTGCTCTTACTAGTGAAATAGAGAGTAACTCTGACACACTATTGTGAACTGACAATTAATGTGTCTGCAATTACTAGGGAAATAGAATGTAACTGTGACAAACTATTGTGGACTGACAATTAATGTGTTTGCAATTACTAGTGAAATAGAGAGTAACTGTGATACACAATTGTGGACTGACAATTAATGTGTCTGCAATTACTAGTGAAATAGAATGTAACTGTGACACACTATTGTGGACTGACAATTAATGTGTCTGCAATTACTAGTGAAATAGAATGTAACTGTGACACACTATTGTGGACTGACAATTAATGTGTCTGCAATTACTAGCGAAACATAATGTAACTGTGACACACTATTGTGGACTGACAATTAATGTGTCTGCAATTACTAGTGAAATAGAATGTAACTGTGACACACTATTGTGGACTGACAATTAATGTGTCCGCAATTACTAGCGAAATAGAATGTAAATGTGACACACTATTGTGGACTGACAATTAATGTGTCTGCAATTACTAGTGAAATAGAATGTAACTGTGACAATCAAAATGGGTTTACAATGTGTTTGCTATTACTAGTAAAATAGAATGTAACTGTGACACACTATTGTGGACTGACAATATGTCTGCTATTACTAGTGAAATAGGAAGTAACTGTGACACACTATTGTGGACTGACAATTAATGTGTCTGCAATTACTAGTGAAATAGAATGTAACTGTGACACACAATTGTGGACTGACAATCAATGTGTCTGCAATTACTAGTGAAATAGAATGTAACTGTGACACAATATTGTGGACTGACAATTAAAGTGTCTGCAATTACTAGTGAAAAAGAAACTAACTGTGACACACAATTGTGGACTGACAATTAATGTGTTTGCTATTACTAGGGAAATAGAATGTAATTGTTACAAACTATTGTGGACTGACAATGTGTCTGCTCTTACAAGTGAAATTGAGAGTAAATCTGACACACTATTGTGAACTGACAATTAATGTGTCTGCAATTACTATTGAAATAGAATATTAGTCTGACACACTATTGTGGACTGACAGTTTATGTGTCTGCTATTACTAGGGAAATAGAATGCAACTGTGACAAACTATTGTAGACTGACAATTAATGTGTTTGCAATTACTAGTGAAATAGAGAGTAACTGTGATACACAATTGTGGACTGACAATTAATGTGTCTGCAATTACTAGTGAAATAGAGAGTAACTGTGATACACAATTGTGGACTGACAATTAATGTGTCTGCAATTACTAGTGAAATAGAACGTAACTGTGACACACTATTGTGGACTGACAATTAATGTGTCTGCAATTACTAGTGAAATAGAATGTAACTGTGACACACTATTGTGGACTGACAATTAATGTGTCTGCAATTACTAGTGAAATAGAATGTAACTGTGACACACTATTGTGGACTGACAATTAATTGGTCTGCAATTACTAGTGAAAAAGAAACTGTGACACACAATTGTGGACTGACAATTAATGTGTCTGCTATTACTAGGGAAATGGAATGTAATTGTGACAAACTATTGTGGACTGACAATGTGTCTGCTCTTACTAGTGAAATAGAATGTAACTGTGACACACTATTGTGGACTGACAATTAATGTGTCTGCAATTACTAGTGAAATAGAATGTAACTGTGACACAATATTGTGGACAGACAATTAATGTGTCTGCAATTAATAGTGAAATAGAGAGTAACTGTGACACACAATTGTGGACTGACAATTAATGTGTCTGCTATTAATAGTGAAATAGAATGTAACTGTGCACACAATTATGGATTGACAATTAATGTGTCTGCAATTACCAGTGAAATAGAATGTAACTGTGACACACTATTGTGGACTGACAATATGTCTGCTATTACTAGTGAAATAGAGAGTAACTTTGACACACTATTGTGGACTGACAATTAATGTGTCTGCAATTACTAGTGAAATAGAATGTAACTGTGACACACTATTGTGGACTGACAATTAATGTGTCTGCTATTACTAGTCAAATAGAATGTAACTGTGACACACTATTGTGGACTGACAATTAATGTGTCTACAATTACTAGTGAAATAGAGAGTAACTGTGACACACTATTGTGGACTGACAATTAATGTGTCTGCTATTACTAGGGAAATAGAATGTAACTGTGACAAACTATTGTAGACTGACAATTAATGTGTTTGCAATTACTAGTGAAATAGAGAGTAACTGTGATACACAATTGTGGACTGACAAATAATGTGTCTGCAATTACTAGTGAAATAGAATGTAACTGTGATACACTATTGTGGACTGACAATTAATATTTTGGCAATTACTAGTGAAATAGAATGTAACTGTGACACACTATTGTGGACTGACAATTAATGTGTCTGCAATTACTAGCGAAACAGAATGTAACTGTGACACACTATTGTGGACTGACAATTAATGTGTCTGCAATTACTAGTGAAATAGAATGTAACTGTGACACACTATTGTGGACTGACAATTAATGTGTCTGCTATTACTAGTTAAATAGAATGTAACTGTGACACACTATGGTGGATTGCCAATTAATGTGTCTGCAATTACTAGTGAAATAGAATGTAACTGTGATACACAATTGTCGACTGACAATTAATATGTCTGCAATTACTAGTGAAATAGAATGTAACTGTGACACACTATTGTGGACTGACAATTAATATGTCTGCAATTACTAGTGAAATAGAGAGTAACTGTGCTACAGAATTGTGGACTGACAATTAATGTGTCTGCAATTACTCGTGAAATAGAATGTAACTGTGGCACACTATTGTGGACTGACAATTAATGTGTCTGCAATTACTAGTGAAATAGAATGTAACTGTGACACAATATTGTGGACAGACAATTAATGTGTCTGCAATTACTAGTGAAATAGAGAGTAACTGTGACACACAATTGTGGACTGACAATTAATGTGTCTGCTATTAATAGTGAAATAGAATGTAACTGTGCACACAATTATGGATTGACAATTAATGTGTCTGCAATTACTAGTGAAATATAATGTAACTGTGACAAACTATTGTAGACTGACAATTAATGTGTCTGCAATTACTAATGAAATAGAATGTAACTGTGATACACAATTGTGGACTGACAATTAATGTGTCTGCAATTACTAGTGAAATAGAATGTAACTGTGACACACTATTGTGGACTGACAATTAATGTGTCTGCAATTACTAGTGAAATAGAATGTAACTGTGACACACTATTGTGGACTAACAATTAATGTGTCTGCAATTACTAGTGAAAAAGAAACTGTGACACACAATTGTGGACTGACAATTAATGTGTCTGCTATTACTAGGGAAATGGTATGTAATTGTGACAAACTATTGTGGACTGACAATGTGTCTGCTCTTACTAGTGAAATAGAATGTAACTGTGACACACTATTGTGGACTGACAATAAATGTGTCTGCAATTACTAGTGAAATAGAATGTAACTGTGACACAATATTGTGGACAGACAATTGATGTGTCTGCAATTACTAGTGAAATAGAGAGTAACTGTGACACACAATTGTGGACTGACAATTAATGAGTCTGCTATTAATAGTGAAATAGAATGTAACTGTGCACACAATTATGGATTGACAATTAATGTGTCTGCAATTACTAGTGAAATATAATGTAACTGTGACACACAATTGTGGACTGACAACTAATGTGTCTGTTATTACTAGTGAAATAGAATGTAACTGTGACACGCTATTGTGGTCAGACAATTAATGTGTCTGCAATTACTAGTGAAATAGAATGTAACTGTGACACACTATTGTGGTCTGACAATTAATGTGTCTGCTATTACTAGTCAAATAGAATGTAACTGTGACACACTATTGTGGACTGACAATTATTGTGTCTGCAATTACTAGGTGAAATAGAGAGTAACTGAGACACAAAATTGTGGACTGACAATTAATGTGTCTGCTATTACCAGTGAAATAGAATGTAACTGTGACAATCTAAATGGGTTTACAATGTGTTTGCTATTACTAGTAAAATAGAATGTAACTGTGACACACTATTGTGGACTTACAATGTATCTGCTATTACTAGTGAAATAGAGAGTAACTGTGACACACTATTGTGGAGTGACAATTAATGTGTCTGCAATTACTAGTGAAATAGAATGTAACTGTGACACACTATTGTGGATTGACAATTAATGTTTTTGCAATTTCTAGTGAAATAGAATGTAACTGTGACACACTATTGTGGACTGACAATTAATGTGTCTGCAATTACTAGCGAAACAGAATGTAACTGTGACACACTATTGTAGACTGACAATTAATGTGTCTGCAATTACTAGTGAAATAGAATGTAACTGTGACACATTATTGTGGACTGACAAATAATGTGTCTGCTATTACTAGTTAAATAGAATGTAACTGTGACACACTATTGTGGATTGACAAGTAATGTGTCTGCAATTACTAGTGAAATAGAATGTAACTGTGATACACAATTGTCGACTGACAATTAATATGTCTGCAATTACTAGTGAAATAGAATGTAAAGGTGACACACTATTGTGGACTGACAATTAATGTGTCTGCAATTACTAGTGAAATAGAGAGTAACTGTGCTACAGAATTGTGGACTGACAATTAATGTGTCTGCAATTACTAGTGAAATAGAATGTAACTGTGGCACACTATTGTGGACTGACAATTAATGTGTCTGCAATTACTAGTGAAATATAATGTAACTGTGACACACTATTGTGGACTGACAACTAATGTGTCTGCTATTACCAGTGAAATAGAATTTAACTGTGGCAAACTATTGTGGACTTACAATTAATGTGTCTGCAATTACTAGTGAAATAGAGAGTAACTGTGATACACAATTGTGGACTGACAATTAATGTGTCTGCAATTACTAGGGAAATAGAATGTAACGATGACAAACTATTGTGGACTGACAATGTGTTTGCTATTACTAGTAAAATAGAATGTAACAGTGACACACTATTGTGGACTGACAATTAATGTGTCTGCTATTACTAGGGAAATAGAATGTAACTGCGACAAACTATTGTGGACTTACAATGTGTTTGCTATTACTAGTAAAATAGAATGTAACTGTGACACACTATTGTGGACTGACAATTAATGTGTCTGCAATTACTAGTGAAATAGAATGTAACTGTGATACACAATTGTCGACTGACAATTAATATGTCTGCAATTACTAGTGAAATAGAATGTAACTGTGACACACTATTGTGGACTGACAATTAATGTGTCTGCAATTACTAGTGAAATAGAGAGTAACTGTGATAGAGAATTGTGGACTGACAATTAATGTGTCTGCTATTACTAGGGAAATAGAATGTAACTGTGACAAACTATTGTGGACTGACAATTAATGTGTTTGCAATTACTAGTGAAATAGAGAGTAACTGTGATACACAATTGTGGACTGACAATTAATGTGTCTGCAATTACTAGTGAAATAGAATGTAACTGTGACACACTATTGTGGACTGACAATTAATGTGTCCGCAATTACTAGCGAAATAGAATGTAAATGTGACACACTATTGTGGACTGACAATTAATGTGTCTGCAATTACTAGCGAAACAGAATGTAACTGTGACACACTAT
This sequence comes from Druceiella hillmani, assembly GCA_039881145.1. NCBI lineage: Eukaryota > Metazoa > Arthropoda > Insecta > Lepidoptera > Hepialidae > Druceiella > Druceiella hillmani. The sequence goes on along the minus strand of JAYKKI010000030.1, from coordinate 12,802,167 downwards.
TGTAGACTGACAATTAATGTGTCTGCAATTACTAGTGAAATATAATGTAACTGTGACACACTATTGTGGACTGACAACTAATGTGTCTGCTATTACTAGTTAAATAGAATGTAACTGTGACACACTATTGTGGATTGACAATTAATGTGTCTGCAATTACTAGTGAAATAGAATGTAACTGTGATACACAATTGTCGACTGACAATTAATATGTCTGCAATTACTAGTGAAATAGAATGTAAAGGTGACACACTATTGTGGACTGACAATTAATGTGTCTGCAATTACTAGTGAAATAGAGAGTAACTGTGCTACAGAATTGTGGACTGACAATTAATGTGTCTGCAATTACTAGTGAAATAGAATGTAACTGTGGCACACTATTGTGGACTGACAATTAATGTGTCTGCAATTACTAGTGAAATATAATGTAACTGTGACACACTATTGTGGACTGACAACTAATGTGTCTGCTATTACCAGTGAAATAGAATTTAACTGTGGCAAACTATTGTGGACTTACAATTAATGTGTCTGCAATTACTAGTGAAATAGAGAGTAACTGTGATACACAATTGTGGACTGACAATTAATGTGTCTGCAATTACTAGGGAAATAGAATGTAACGATGACAAACTATTGTGGACTGACAATGTGTTTGCTATTACTAGTAAAATAGAATGTAACAGTGACACACTATTGTGGACTGACAATTAATGTGTCTGCTATTACTAGGGAAATAGAATGTAACTGCGACAAACTATTGTGGACTTACAATGTGTTTGCTATTACTAGTAAAATAGAATGTAACTGTGACACACTATTGTGGACTGACAATTAATGTGTCTGCAATTACTAGTGAAATAGAATGTAACTGTGATACACAATTGTCGACTGACAATTAATATGTCTGCAATTACTAGTGAAATAGAATGTAACTGTGACACACTATTGTGGACTGACAATTAATGTGTCTGCAATTACTAGTGAAATAGAGAGTAACTGTGATAGAGAATTGTGGACTGACAATTAATGTGTCTGCTATTACTAGGGAAATAGAATGTAACTGTGACAAACTATTGTGGACTGACAATTAATGTGTTTGCAATTACTAGTGAAATAGAGAGTAACTGTGATACACAATTGTGGACTGACAATTAATGTGTCTGCAATTACTAGTGAAATAGAATGTAACTGTGACACACTATTGTGGACTGACAATTAATGTGTCCGCAATTACTAGCGAAATAGAATGTAAATGTGACACACTATTGTGGACTGACAATTAATGTGTCTGCAATTACTAGTGAAATAGAATGTAACTGTGACAATCAAAATGGGTTTACAATGTGTTTGCTATTACTAGTAAAATAGAATGTAACTGTGACACACTCTTGTGGACTGACAATATGTCTGCTATTACTAGTGAAATAGAGAGTAACTGTGACACACTATTGTGGACTGACAATTAATGTGTCTGCAATTACTAGTGAAATAGCATGTAACTGTGACACACAATTGTGGACTGACAATTAATGTGTCTGCAATTACTAGTGAAATAGAATGTAACTGTGACAATCAAAATGGGTTTACAATGTGTTTGCTATTACTAGTAAAATAGAATGTAACTGTGACACACTCTTGTGGACTGACAATATGTCTGCTATTACTAGTGAAATAGAGAGTAACTGTGACACACTATTGTGGACTGACAATTAATGTGTCTGCAATTACTAGTGAAATAGCATGTAACTGTGACACACTATTGTGGACTGACAATTAATGTGTCTGCAATTACTAGTGAAATAGAATGTAACTGTGACAATCAAAATGGGTTTACAATGTGTTTGCTATTACTAGTAAAATAGAATGTAACTGTGACACACTCTTGTGGACTGACAATATGTCTGCTATTACTAGTGAAATAGAGAGTAACTGTGACACACTATTGTGGACTGACAATTAATGTGTCTGCAATTACTAGTGAAATAGCATGTAACTGTGACACACTATTGTGGACTGACAATTAATGTGTCTGCAATTACTAGTGAAATAGAATGTAACTGTGATACACTATTGTGGACTGACAATCAATGTGTCTGCAATTACTAGTGAAATAGAATGTAACTGTGACACAATATTGTGGACTGACAATTAATGTGTCTGCAATTACTAGTGAAAAAGAAACTAACTGTGACACACAATTGTGGACTGACAATTAATGTGTTTGCTATTACTAGGGAAATAGAATGTAATTGTTACAAACTATTGTGGACTGACAATGTGTCTGCTCTTACTAGTGAAATAGAGAGTAACTCTGACACACTATTGTGAACTGACAATTAATGTGTCTGCAATTACTAGTGAAATAGAATATTACTCTGACACACTATTGTGGACTGACAGTTAATGTGTCTGCTATTACTAGGGAAATAGAATGTAACTGTGACACACTATTGTGGACTGACAATTAATGTGTCTGCAATTACTAGTGAAATAGAATGTAACTGTGACACACTATTGTGGACTGACAATTAATTGGTCTGCAATTACTAGTGAAAAAGAAACTGTGACACACAATTGTGGACTGACAATTAATGTGTCTGCTATTACTAGGGAAATGGAATGTAATTGTGACAAACTATTGTGGACTGACAATGTGTCTGCTCTTACTAGTGAAATAGAATGTAACTGTGACACACTATTGTGGACTGACAATTAATGTGTCTGCAATTACTAGTGAAATAGAATGTAACTGTGACACAATATTGTGGACAGACAATTAATGTGTCTGCAATTAATAGTGAAATAGAGAGTAACTGTGACACACAATTGTGGACTGACAATTAATGTGTCTGCTATTAATAGTGAAATAGAATGTAACTGTGCACACAATTATGGATTGACAATTAATGTGTCTGCAATTACCAGTGAAATAGAATGTAACTGTGACACACTATTGTGGACTGACAATATGTCTGCTATTACTAGTGAAATAGAGAGTAACTTTGACACACTATTGTGGACTGACAATTAATGTGTCTGCAATTACTAGTGAAATAGAATGTAACTGTGATACACTATTGTGGACTGACAATTAATGTTTTTGCAATTACTAGTGAAATAGAATGTAACTGTGACACACTATTGTGGACTGACAATTAATGTGTCTGCAATTACTAGCGAAACAGAATGTAACTGTGACACACTATTGTGGACTGACAATTAATGTGTCTGCAATTACTAGTGAAATAGAATGTAACTGTGACACACTATTGTGGACTGACAATTAATGTGTCTGCTATTACTAGTTAAATAGAATGTAACTGTGACACACTATGGTGGATTGCCAATTAATGTGTCTGCAATTACTAGTGAAATAGAATGTAACTGTGATACACAATTGTCGACTGACAATTAATATGTCTGCAATTACTAGTGAAATAGAATGTAACTGTGACACACTATTGTGGACTGACAATTAATGTGTCTGAAATTACTAGTGAAATAGAGAGTAACTGTGCTACAGAATTGTGGACTGACAATTAATGTGTCTGCAATTACTCGTGAAATAGAATGTAACTGTGGCACACTATTGTGGACTGACAATTAATGTGTCTGCAATTACTAGTGAAATAGAATGTAACTGTGACACAATATTGTGGACAGACAATTAATGTGTCTGCAGTTACTAGTGAAATAGAGAGTAACTGTGACACACAATTGTGGACTGACAATTAATGTGTCTGCTATTAATAGTGAAATAGAATGTAACTGTGCACACAATTATGGATTGACCATTAATGTGTCTGCAATTACTAATGAAATAGAATGTAACTGTGACACACTATTGTGGACTGACAAATATTGTGTCTGCAATTACTAGTGAAATAGAGAGTAACTGTGATACACAATTATGGACTGACAATTAATGTGTCTGCAATTACTAGTGAAATAGAATGTAACTGTGACACACTATTGTGGACTGACAATTAATGTGTCTGCAATTCCTAGTGAAATAGAATGTAACTGTGACACACTATTGTGGACTGACAATTAATGTGTCTGAAATTACTAGCGAAACATAATGTAACTGTGACAAACTATTGTGGACTGACAATTAATGTGTCTGCAATTACTAGTGAAATAGAATGTAACTGTGACACACTATTGTGGACTGACAATTAATGTGTCTGCAATTACTAGTGAAAAAGAAACTAACTGTGACACACAATTGTGGACTGACAATTAATATGTTTGCTATTACTAGGGAAATAGAATGTAATTGTGACAAACTATTGTGGACTGACAATGTGTCTGCTCTTACTAGTGAAATAGAGAGTAACTCTGACGTGAACTGACAATTAATGTGTCTGCAATTACTAGTGAAATAGAATATTACTCTGACACACTATTGTGGACTGACAATTAATGTGTCTGCTATTATCAGGGAAATAGAATGTAACTGTGACACACTATTGTGGACTGACAATCAATGTGTCTGCAATTACTAGTGAAATAGAATGTAACTGTGACACACTATTGTGGACTGACAATTAATGTGTCTGCAATTACTAGTGAAAAAGAAACTGTGACACACAATTGTGGACTGACAATTAATGTGTCTGCTATTACTACGGAAATGGAATGTAATTGTGACAAACTATTGTGGACTGACAATGTGTCTGCTCTTACTAGTGAAATAGAATGTAACTGTGACACACTATTGTGGACTGACAATAAATGTGTCTGCAATTACTAGTGAAATAGAATGTAACTGTGACACAATATTGTGGACATACAATTAATGTGTCTGCAATTACTAGTGAAATAGAGAGTAACTGTGACACACAATTGTGGACTGACAATTAATGTGTCTGCTATTAATAGTGAAATAGAATGTAACTGTGCACACAATTATGGATTGACAATTAATGTGTCTGCAATTACTAGTGAAATATAATGTAACTGTGGCACACTATTGTGGACTGACAACTAATGTGTCTGCTATTACTAGTGAAATAGAATGTAACTGTGACACACTATTGTGGTCAGACAATTAATGTGTCTGCTATTACTAGTGAAATAGAATGTAACTGTGACACACTATTGTGGACTGACAATTAATGTGTCTGCTATTGCTAGTGAAATAGAATGTAACTGTGACACACAATTGTGGATTGACAATTAATGTGTCTGCTTTTACTAGTGAAATAGAATGTAACTGTGACACACTATTGTGGACTGACAATTATTGTGTGCAATTACTAGTGAAATAAAATGTAACTGTGACACACTATTGTGGACTGACGATTAATGTGTCTGCAATTACTAGTGAAATAGAATGTAACTGTGACACACAATTGTGGACTGACAATTAATGAGTCTGCAATTACTAGTGAAATAAAATGTAACTGTGACACACTATTGTGGACTGACAATTAATGTGTCTGCTATTACTAATGAAATAGAATGTAACTGTGACACACTATTGTGGACTGACAAATATTATGTCTGCAATTACTAGAGAAATAGAGAGCAACTGTGGCATACAATTGTAAAATGACAATTAATGTGTCTGCTATTACCAGTGAAATAGAATGTAACTGTGACACACAATTATGGATTGACAATTAATGTGTCTGTAATTACTAGTGAAATAGAATATAACTCTGACACACTATTGTGGACTGACAATTAATGTGTCTGCTATTACTAGGGAAATAGAATGTAACTGTGACAAACTATTGTGGACTGACAATTAATGTGTTTGCAATTACTAGTGAAATAGAGAGTAACTGTGATACACAATTATGGACTGACAATTAATGTGTCTGCAATTACTAGTGAAATAGAATGTAACTGTGACACACTATTGTGGACTGACAATTAATTTGTCTGCAAGTCCTAGTGAAATAGAATGTAACTGTGACACACTATTGTGGACTGACAATTAATGTGTCTGAAATTACTAGCGAAACATAATGTAACTGTGACACACTATTGTGGACTGACAATTAATGTGTCTGCAATTACTAGTGAAATAGAATGTAACTGTGACACACTATTGTGGACTGACAATCAATGTGTCCGCAATTACTAGCGAAATAGAATGTAAATGTGACACACTATTGTGGACTGACAATTAATGTGTCTGCAATTACTAGTGAAATAGAATGTAACTGTGACACACTATTGTGGACTGACAATTAATGTGTGCAATTACTAGTGAAATAAAATGTAACTGTGACACACTATTGTGGACTGACGATTAATGTGTGTGTTATTACTAGTGAAATAGAATGTAACTGTGACACACTATTGTGGACTGACAATTAATGTGTCTGCAATTACTAGTGAAATAGAATGTAACTGTGATACACAATTGTGGACTGACAATTAATGTGTCTGCAATTACTAGTGAAATAGAATGTAACTGTGACACACAATTGTGGACTGATAATCAATGTGTCTGCAATTACTAGTGAAATAGAATGTAACTGTGACACACTATTGTGGACTGACAATTAATGTGTCTGCAATTACTAGTGAAATAGAATGTAACTGTGACACACTATTGTGGACTGACAATTAATGTGTCTGCAATTACTAGTGAAAAAGAAACTGTGACACACAATTGTGGACTGACAATTAATGTGTCTGCTATTACTAGGGAAATGGAATGTAATTGTGACAAACTATTGTGGACTGACAATGTGTCTGCTCTTACTAGTGAAATAGAATGTAACTGTGACACACTATTGTGGACTGACAATAAATGTGTCTGCAATTACTAGTGAAATAGAATGTAACTGTGACACAATATTGTGGACAGACAATTAATGTGTCTGCAATTACTAGTGAAATAGAGAGTAACTGTGACACACAATTGTGGACTGACAATTAATGAGTCTGCTATTAATAGTGAAATAGAATGTAACTGTGCACACAATTATGGATTGACAATTAATGTGTCTGCAATTACTAGTGAAATATAATGTAACTGTGACACACTATTGTGGACTGACAACTAATGTGTCTGCTATTACTAGTGAAATAGAATGTAACTGTGACACACTGTTGTGGTCAGACAATTAATGTGTCTGCAATTACTAGTGAAATAGAATGTAAATGTGACACACTATTGTGGTCTGACAATTAATGTGTCTGCTATTACTAGTGAAATAGAATGTAACTGTGACACACTATTGTGGACTGACAATTATTGTGTCTGCAATTACTAGGTGAAATAGAGAGTAACTGTGACACAAAATTGTGGACTGACAATTAATGTGTCTGCTATTACCAGTGAAATAGAATGTAACTTTGACAATCTAAATGGGTTTACAATGTGTTTGCTATTACTAGTAAAATAGAATGTAACTGTGACACACTATTGTGGACTTACAATGTATCTGCTATTACTAGTGAAATAGAGAGTAACTGTGACACTCTATTGTGGACTGACAATTAATGTGTCTGCAATTACTAGTGAAATAGAATGTAACTGTGACACACTATTGTGGACTGACAATTAATGTTTTTGCAATTACTAGTGAAATAGAATGTAACTGTGACACACTATTGTGGACTGACAATTAATGTGTCTGCAATTACTAGCGGAACAGAATGTAACTGTGACACACTATTGTGGACTGACAATTAATGTGTCTGCAATTACTAGTGAAATAGAATGTAACTGTGACACATTATTGTGGACTGACAAATAATGTGTCTGCTATTACTAGTTAAATAGAATGTAACTGTGACACACTATTGTGGATTGACAATTAATGTGTCTGCAATTACTAGTGAAATAGAATGTAACTGTGATACACAATTGTCGACTGACAATTAATATGTCTGCAATTACTAGTGAAATAGAATGTAAAGGTGACACACTATTGTGGACTGACAATTAATGTGTTTGCTATTACTAGGGAAATAGAATGTAATTGTTACAAACTATTGTGGACTGACAATGTGTCTGCTCTTACTAGTGAAATAGAGAGTAACTCTGACACACTATTGTGAACTGACAATTAATGTGTCTGCAATTACTAGTGAAATAGAATATTACTCTGACACACTATTGTGGACTGACAGTTAATGTGTCTGCTATTACTAGGGAAATAGAATGTAACTGTGACACACTATTGTGGACTGACAATTAATGTGTCTGCAATTACTAGTGAAATAGAATGTAACTGTGACACACTATTGTGGACTGACAATTAATTGGTCTGCAATTACTAGTGAAAAAGAAACTGTGACACACAATTGTGGACTGACAATTAATGTGTCTGCTATTACTAGGGAAATGGAATGTAATTGTGACAAACTATTGTGGACTGACAATGTGTCTGCTCTTACTAGTGAAATAGAATGTAACTGTGACACACTATTGTGGACTGACAATTAATGTGTCTGCAATTACTAGTGAAATAGAATGTAACTGTGACACAATATTGTGGACAGACAATTAATGTGTCTGCAATTAATAGTGAAATAGAGAGTAACTGTGACACACAATTGTGGACTGACAATTAATGTGTCTGCTATTAATAGTGAAATAGAATGTAACTGTGCACACAATTATGGATTGACAATTAATGTGTCTGCAATTACCAGTGAAATAGAATGTAACTGTGACACACTATTGTGGACTGACAATATGTCTGCTATTACTAGTGAAATAGAGAGTAACTTTGACACACTATTGTGGACTGACAATTAATGTGTCTGCAATTACTAGTGAAATAGAATGTAACTGTGATACACTATTGTGGACTGACAATTAATGTTTTTGCAATTACTAGTGAAATAGAATGTAACTGTGACACACTATTGTGGACTGACAATTAATGTGTCTGCAATTACTAACGAAACAGAATGAAACTGTGACACACTATTGTGGACTGACAATTAATGTGTCTGCAATTACTAGTGAAATAGAATGTAACTGTGACACACTATTGTGGACTGACAATTAATGTGTCTGCTATTACTAGTTAAATAGAATGTAACTGTGACACACTATGGTGGATTGCCAATTAATGTGTCTGCAATTACTAGTGAAATAGAATGTAACTGTGATACACAATTGTCGACTGACAATTAATATGTCTGCAATTACTAGTCAAATAGAATGTAACTGTGACACACTATTGTGGACTGACAATTAATGTGTCTGAAATTACTAGTGAAATAGAGAGTAACTGTGCTACAGAATTGTGGACTGACAATTAATGTGTCTGCAATTACTCGTGAAATAGAATGTAACTGTGGCACACTATTGTGGACTGACAATTAATGTGTCTGCAATTACTAGTGAAATAGAATGTAACTGTGACACAATATTGTGGACAGACAATTAATGTGTCTGCAATTACTAGTGAAATAGAGAGTAACTGTGACACACAATTGTCGACTGACAATTAATGTGTCTGCTATTAATAGTGAAATAGAATGTAACTGTGCACACAATTATGGATTGACAATTAATGTGTCTGCAATTACTAGTGAAATATAATGTAACTGTGACACACTATTGTGGACTGACAACTAATGTGTCTGCTATTACTAGTGAAATAGAATGTAACTGTGACACACTATTGTGGTCAGACAATTAATGTGTCTGCTATTACTAGTGAAATAGAATGTAACTGTGACACACTATTGTGGACTGACAATTAATGTGTCTGCTATTACTAGTGAAATAGAATGTAACTGTGACACACTATTGTGGACTGACAATTAATGTGTCTGCTATTACTAATGAAATAGAATGTAACTGTGACACACTATTGTGGACTGACAAATATTGTGTCTGCAATTACTAGTGAAATAGAGAGTAACTGTGATACACAATTATGGACTGACAATTAATGTGTCTGCAATTACTAGTGAAATAGAATGTAACTGTGACACACTATTGTGGACTGACAATTAATGTGTCTGCAATTCCTAGTGAAATAGAATGTAACTGTGACACACAATTATGGATTGACAATTAATGTGTCTGTAATTACTAGTGAAATAGAATATAACTCTGACACACTATTGTGGACTGACAATTAATGTGTCTGCTATTACTAGGGAAATAGAATGTAACTGTGACAAACTATTGTGGACTGACAATTAATGTGTTTGCAATTACTAGTGAAATAGAGAGTAACTGTGATACACAATTATGGACTGACAATTAATGTGTCTGCAATTACTAGTGAAATAGAATGTAACTGTGACACACTATTGTGGACTGACAATTAATTTGTCTGCAAGTCCTAGTGAAATAGAATGTAACTGTGACACACTATTGTGGACTGACAATTAATGTGTCTGAAATTACTAGCGAAACATAATGTAACTGTGACACACTATTGTGGACTGACAATTAATGTGTCTGCAATTACTAGTGAAATAGAATGTAACTGTGACACACTATTGTGGACTGACAATCAATGTGTCCGCAATTACTAGCGAAATAGAATGTAAATGTGACACACTATTGTGGACTGACAATTAATGTGTCTGCAATTACTAGTGAAATAGAATGTAACTGTGACACACTATTGTGGACTGACAATTAATGTGTGCAATTACTAGTGAAATAAAATGTAACTGTGACACACTATTGTGGACTGACGATTAATGTGTGTGTTATTACTAGTGAAATAGAATGTAACTGTGACACACTATTGTGGACTGACAATTAATGTGTCTGCAATTACTAGTGAAATAGAATGTAACTGTGATACACAATTGTGGACTGACAATTAATGTGTCTGCAATTACTAGTGAAATAGAATGTAACTGTGACACACAATTGTGGACTGATAATCAATGTGTCTGCAATTACTAGTGAAATAGAATGTAACTGTGACACACTATTGTGGACTGACAATTAATGTGTCTGCTATTACTAGGGAAATGGAATGTAATTGTGACAAACTATTGTGGACTGACAATGTGTCTGCTCTTACTAGTGAAATAGAATGTAACTGTGACACACTATTGTGGACTGACAATAAATGTGTCTGCAATTACTAGTGAAATAGAATGTAACTGTGACACAATATTGTGGACAGACAATTAATGTGTCTGCAATTACTAGTGAAATAGAGAGTAACTGTGACACACAATTGTGGACTGACAATTAATGAGTCTGCTAATAATAGTGAAATAGAATGTAACTGTGCACACAATTATGGATTGACAATTAATGTGTCTGCAATTACTAGTGAAATATAATGTAACTGTGACACACTATTGTGGACTGACAACTAATGTGTCTGCTATTACTAGTGAAATAGAATGTAACTGTGACACACTATTGTGGTCAGACAATTAATGTGTCTGCAATTACTAGTGAAATAGAATGTAACTGTGACACACTATTGTGGTCTGACAATTAATGTGTCTGCTATTACTAGTGAAATAGAATGTAACTGTGACACACTATTGTGGACTGACAATTATTGTGTCTGCAATTACTAGGTGAAATAGAGAGTAACTGTGACACAAAATTGTGGACTGACAATTAATGTGTCTGCTATTACCAGTGAAATAGAATGTAACTTTGACAATCTAAATGGGTTTACAATGTGTTTGCTATTACTAGTAAAATAGAATGTAACTGTGACACACTATTGTGGACTTACAATGTATCTGCTATTACTAGTGAAATAGAGAGTAACTGTGACACTCTATTGTGGACTGACAATTAATGTGTCTGCAATTACTAGTGAAATAGAATGTAACTGTGACACACTATTGTGGACTGACAATTAATGTTTTTGCAATTACTAGTGAAATAGAATGTAACTGTGACACACTATTGTGGACTGACAATTAATGTGTCTGCAATTACTAGCGGAACAGAATGTAACTGTGACACACTATTGTGGACTGACAATTAATGTGTCTGCAATTACTAGTGAAATAGAATGTAACTGTGACACATTATTGTGGACTGACAAATAATGTGTCTGCTATTACTAGTTAAATAGAATGTAACTGTGACACACTATTGTGGATTGACAATTAATGTGTCTGCAATTACTAGTGAAATAGAATGTAACTGTGATACACAATTGTCGACTGACAATTAATATGTCTGCAATTACTAGTGAAATAGAATGTAAAGGTGACACACTATTGTGGACTGACAATTAATGTGTTTGCTATTACTAGGGAAATAGAATGTAATTGTTACAAACTATTGTGGACTAACAATGTGTCTGCTCTTACTAGTGAAATAGAGAGTAACTCTGACACACTATTGTGAACTGACAATTAATGTGTCTGCAATTACTAGTGAAATAGAATATTACTCTGACACACTATTGTGGACTGACAGTTAATGTGTCTGCTATTACTAGGGAAATAGAATGTAACTGTGACACACTATTGTGGACTGACAATTAATGTGTCTGCAATTACTAGTGAAATAGAATGTAACTGTGACACACTATTGTGGACTGACAATTAATTGGTCTGCAATTACTAGTGAAAAAGAAACTGTGACACACAATTGTGGACTGACAATTAATGTGTCTGCTATTACTAGGGAAATGGAATGTAATTGTGACAAACTATTGTGGACTGACAATGTGTCTGCTCTTACTAGTGAAATAGAATGTAACTGTGACACACTATTGTGGACTGACAATTAATGTGTCTGCAATTACTAGTGAAATAGAATGTAACTGTGACACAATATTGTGGACAGACAATTAATGTGTCTGCAATTAATAGTGAAATAGAGAGTAACTGTGACACACAATTGTGGACTGACAATTAATGTGTCTGCTATTAATAGTGAAATAGAATGTAACTGTGCACACAATTATGGATTGACAATTAATGTGTCTGCAATTACCAGTGAAATAGAATGTAACTGTGACACACTATTGTGGACTGACAATATGTCTGCTATTACTAGTGAAATAGAGAGTAACTTTGACACACTATTGTGGACTGACAATTAATGTGTCTGCAATTACTAGTGAAATAGAATGTAACTGTGATACACTATTGTGGACTGACAATTAATGTTTTTGCAATTACTAGTGAAATAGAATGTAACTGTGACACACTATTGTGGACTGACAATTAATGTGTCTGCAATTACTAACGAAACAGAATGAAACTGTGACACACTATTGTGGACTGACAATTAATGTGTCTGCAATTACTAGTGAAATAGAATGTAACTGTGACACACTATTGTGGACTGACAATTAATGTGTCTGCTATTACTAGTTAAATAGAATGTAACTGTGACACACTATGGTGGATTGCCAATTAATGTGTCTGCAATTACTAGTGAAATAGAATGTAACTGTGATACACAATTGTCGACTGACAATTAATATGTCTGCAATTACTAGTGAAATAGAATGTAACTGTGACACACTATTGTGGACTGACAATTAATGTGTCTGAAATTACTAGTGAAATAGAGAGTAACTGTGCTACAGAATTGTGGACTGACAATTAATGTGTCTGCAATTACTCGTGAAATAGAATGTAACTGTGGCACACTATTGTGGACTGACAATTAATGTGTCTGCAATTACTAGTGAAATAGAATGTAACTGTGACACAATATTGTGGACAGACAATTAATGTGTCTGCAATTACTAGTGAAATAGAGAGTAACTGTGACACACAATTGTGGACTGACAATTAATGTGTCTGCTATTAATAGTGAAATAGAATGTAACTGTGCACACAATTATGGATTGACAATTAATGTGTCTGCAATTACTAGTGAAATATAATGTAACTGTGACACACTATTGTGGACTGACAACTAATGTGTCTGCTATTACTAGTGAAATAGAATGTAACTGTGACACACTATTGTGGTCAGACAATTAATGTGTCTGCTATTACTAGTGAAATAGAATGTAACTGTGACACACTATTGTGGACTGACAATTAATGTGTCTGCTATTACTAGTGAAATAGAATGTAACTGTGACACACTATTGTGAACTGACAATTAATGTGTCTGCTATTACTAATGAAATAGAATGTAACTGTGACACACTATTGTGGACTGACAAATATTGTGTCTGCAATTACTAGTGAAATAGAGAGTAACTGTGATACACAATTATGGACTGACAATTAATGTGTCTGCAATTACTAGTGAAATAGAATGTAACTGTGACACACTATTGTGGACTGACAATTAATGTGTCTGCAATTCCTAGTGAAATAGAATGTAACTGTGACACACTATTGTGGACTGACAATTAATGTGTCTGAAATTACTAGCGAAACATAATGTAACTGTGACACACTATTGTGGACTGACAATTAATGTGTCTGCAATTACTAGTGAAATAGAATGTAACTGTGACACAATATTGTGGACATACAATTAATGTGTCTGCAATTACTAGTGAAATAGAGAGTAACTGTGACACACAATTGTGGACTGACAATTAATGTGTCTGCTATTAATAGTGAAATAGAATGTAACTGTGCACACAATTATGGATTGACAATTAATGTGTCTGCAATTACTAGTGAAATATAATGTAACTGTGACACACTATTGTGGACTGACAACTAATGTGTCTGCTATTACTAGTGAAATAGAATGTAACTGTGACACACTATTGTGGTCAGACAATTAATGTGTCTGCTATTACTAGTGAAATAGAATGTAACTGTGACACACTATTGTGGACTGACAATTAATGTGTCTGCTATTACTAGTGAAATAGAATGTAACTGTGACACACTATTGTGGACTGACAATTAATGTGTCTGCTATTACTAATGAAATAGAATGTAACTGTGACACACTATTGTGGACTGACAAATATTGTGTCTGCAATTACTAGTGAAATAGAGAGTAACTGTGATACACAATTATGGACCGACAATTAATGTGTCTGCAATTACTAGTGAAATAGAATGTAACTGTGACACACTATTGTGGACTGACAATTAATGTGTCTGCAATTCCTAGTGAAATAGAATGTAACTGTGACACACTATTGTGGACTGACAATTAATGTGTCTGAAATTACTAGCGAAACATAATGTAACTGTGACACACTATTGTGGACTGACAATTAATGTGTCTGCAATTACTAGTGAAATAGAATGTAACTGTGACACACTATTGTGGACTGACAATTAATGTGTCTGCAATTACTAGTGAAAAAGAAACTAACTGTGACACACAATTGTGGACTGACAATTAATATGTTTACTATTACTAGGGAAATAGAATGTAATTGTGACAAACTATTGTGGACTGACAATGTGTCTGCTCTTACTAGTGAAATAGAGAGTAACTCTGACGTGAACTGACAATTAATGTGTCTGCAATTACTAGTGAAATAGAATATTACTCTGACACACTATTGTGGACTGACAATTAATGTGTCTGCTATTATCAGGGAAATAGAATGTAACTGTGACACACTATTGTGGACTGACAATCAATGTGTCTGCAATTACTAGTGAAATAGAATGTAACTGTGACACACTATTGTGGACTGACAATTAATGTGTCTGCAATTACTAGTGAAAAAGAAACTGTGACACACAATTGTGGACTGACAATTAATGTGTCTGCTATTACTACGGAAATGGAATGTAATTGTGACAAACTATTGTGGACTGACAATGTGTCTGCTCTTACTAGTGAAATAGAATGTAACTGTGACACACTATTGTGGACTGACAATAAATGTGTCTGCAATTACTAGTGAAATAGAATGTAACTGTGACACAATATTGTGGACATACAATTAATGTGTCTGCAATTACTAGTGAAATAGAGAGTAACTGTGACACACAATTGTGGACTGACAATTAATGTGTCTGCTATTAATAGTGAAATAGAATGTAACTGTGCACACAATTATGGATTGACAATTAATGTGTCTGCAATTACTAGTGAAATATAATGTAACTGTGACACACTATTGTGGACTGACAACTAATGTGTCTGCTATTACTAGTGAAATAGAATGTAACTGTGACACACTATTGTGGTCAGACAATTAATGTGTCTGCTATTACTAGTGAAATAGAATGTAACTGTGACACACTATTGTGGACTGACAATTAATGTGTCTGCTATTACTAGTGAAATAGAATGTAACTGTGACACACAATTGTGGATTGACAATTAATGTGTCTGCTTTTACTAGTGAAATAGAATGTGACTGTGACACACTATTGTGGACTGACAATTAATGTGTGCAATTACTAGTGAAATAAAATGTAACTGTGACACACTATTGTGGACTGACGATTAATGTGTGTGTTATTACTAGTGAAATAGAATGTAACTGTGACACACTATTGTGGACTGACAATTAATGTGTCTGCATATACTAGTGAAATAGAATGTAACTGTGATACACAATTGTGGACTGACAATTAATGTGTCTGCAATTACTAGTGAAATAGAATGTAACTGTGACACACAATTGTGGACTGATAATCAATGTGTCTGCAATTACTAGTGAAATAGAATGTAACTGTGACACACTATTGTGGACTGACAATTAATGTGTCTGCAATTACTAGTGAAAAAGAAACTAACTGTGACACACAATTGTGGACTGACAATTAATATGTTTGCTATTACTATGGAAATAGAATGTAATTGTGACAAACTATTGTGGACTGACAATGTGTCTGCTCTTACTAGTGAAATAGAGAGTAACTCTGACACACTGTTGTGAACTGACAATTAATGTGTCTGCAATTACTAGTGAAATAGAATATTACTCTGACACACTATTGTGGACTGACAATTAATGTGTCTGCTATTACTAGGGAAATAGAATGTAACTGTGACAAACTATTGTAGACTGACAATTAATGTGTCTGCAATTACTAGTGAAATAGAATGTAACTGTGATACACAATTGTGGACTGACAAATAATGTGTCTGCAATTACTAGTGAAATAGAATGTAACTGTGACACACTATTGTGGACTGACAATTAATGTGTCTGCAATTACTAGTGAAATAGAATGTAACTGTGACACACTATTGTGGACTGACAATTAATGTGTCTGCAATTACTAGTGAAAAAGGAACTGTGACACACAATTGTGGACTGACAATTAATGTGTCTGCTATTACTAGGGAAATGGAATGTAATTGTGACAAACTATTGTGGACTGACAATGTGTCTGCTCTTACTAGTGAAATAGAATGTAACTGTGACACAATATTGTGGACTGACAATAAATGTGTCTGCAATTACTAGTGAAATAGAATGTAACTGTGACACAATATTGTGGACAGACAATTAATGTGTCTGCAATTACTAGTGAAATAGAGAGTAACTGTGACACACAATTGTGGACTGACAATTAATGAGTCTGCTATTAATAGTGAAATAGAATGTAACTGTGCACACAATTATGGATTGACAATTAATGTGTCTGCAATTACTAGTGAAATATAATGTAACTGTTACACACTATTGTGGACTGACAACTAATGTGTCTGCTATTACTAGTGAAATAGAATGTAACTGTGACACACTATTGTGGTCAGACAATTAATGTGTCTGCAATTACTAGTGAAATAGAATGTAACTGTGACACACTATTGTGGTCTGACAATTAATGTGTCTGCTTTTACTAGTGAAATAGAATGTAACTGTGACACACTATTGTGGACTGACAATTATTGTGTCTGCAATTACTAGGTGAAATAGAGAGTAACTGTGACACAAAATTGTGGGCTGACAATTAATGTGTCTGCTATTACCAGTGAAATAGAATGTAACTTTGACAATCTAAATGGGTTTACAATGTGTTTGCTATTACTAGTAAAATAGAATGTAACTGTGACACACTATTGTGGACTTACAATGTATCTGCTATTACTAGTGAAATAGAGAGTAACTGTGACACACTATTGTGGACTGACAATTAATGTGTCTGCAATTACTAGTGAAATAGAATGTAACTGTGACACACTATTGTGGACTGACAATTAATGTTTTTGCAATTACTAGTGAAATAGAATGTAACTGTGACACACTATTGTGGACTGACAATTAATGTGTCTGCAATTACTAGCGAAACAGAATGTAACTGTGACACACTATTGTGGACTGACAATTAATGTGTCTGCAATTTCTAGTGAAATAGAATGTAACTGTGACACATTATTGTGGACTGACAAATAATGTGTCTGCTATTACTAGTTAAATAGAATGTAACTGTGACACACTATTGTGGATTGACAATTAATGTGTCTGCAATTACTAGTGAAATAGAATGTAACTGTGATACACAATTGTCGACTGACAATTAATATGTCTGCAATTACTAGTGAAATAGAATGTAAAGGTGACACACTATTGTGGACTGACAATTAATGTGTCTGCAATTACTAGTGAAATAGAGAGTAACTGTGCTACAGAATTGTGGACTGACAATTAATGTGTCTGCAATTACTAGTGAAATAGAATGTAACTGTGGCACACTATTGTGGACTGACAATTAATGTGTCTGCAATTACTAGTGAAATATAATGTAACTGTGACACACTATTGTGGACTGACAATTAATGTGTCTGCTATTACTAGTTAAATAGAATGTAACTGTGACACACTATGGTGGATTGACAATTAATGTGTCTGCAATTACTAGTGAAATAGAATGTAACTGTGATACACAATTGTCGACTGACAATTAATATGTCTGCAATTACTAGTGAAATAGAATGTAACTGTGACACACTATTGTGGACTGACAACTAATGTGTCTGCTATTACCAGTGAAATAGAATTTAACTGTGGCAAACTATTGTGGACTTACAATTAATGTGTCTGCAATTACTAGTGAAATAGAGAGTAACTGTGATACACAATTGTGGACTGACAATTAATGTGTCTGCAATTACTAGGGAAATAGAATGTAACGATGACAAACTATTGTGGACTGACAATGTGTTTGCTATTACTAGTAAAATAGAATGTAACAGTGACACACTATTGTGGACTGACAATTAATGTGTCTGCTATTACTAGGGAAATAGAATGTAACTGCGACAAACTATTGTGGACTTACAATGTGTTTGCTATTACTAGTAAAATAGAATGTAACTGTGACACACTATTGTGGACTGACAATTAATGTGTCTGCAATTACTAGTGAAATAGAATGTAACTGTGATACACAATTGTCGACTGACAATTAATATGTCTGCAATTACTAGTGAAATAGAATGTAACTGTGACACACTATTGTGGACTGACAATTAATGTGTCGGCAATTACTAGTGAAATAGAGAGTAACTGTGATAGAGAATTGTGGACTGACAATTAATGTGTCTGCTATTACTAGGGAAATAGAATGTAACTGTGACAAACTATTGTAGACTGACAATTAATGTGTTTGCAATTACTAGTGAAATAGAGAGTAACTGTGATTCACAATTGTGGACTGACAAATAATGTGTCTGCAATTACTAGTGAAATAGAATGTAACTGTGATACACTATTGTGGACTGACAATTAATGTTTTTGCAATTACTAGTGAAATAGAATGTAACTGTGACACACTATTGTGGACTGACAATTAATGTGTCTGCAATTACTAGCGAAACAGAATGTAACTGTGACACACTATTGTGGACTGACAATTAATGTGTCTGCAATTACTAGTGAAATAGAATGTAACTGTGACACACTATTGTGGACTGACAATTAATGTGTCTGCTATTACTAGTTAAATAGAATGTAACTGTGACACACTATGGTGGATTGACAATTAATGTGTCTGCAATTACTAGTGAAATAGAATGTAACTGTGATACACAATTGTCGACTGACAATTAATATGTCTGCAATTACTAGTGAAATAGAATGTAACTGTGACACACTATTGTGGACTGACAATTAATGTGTCTGCAATTACTAGTGAAATAGAGAGTAACTGTGCTACAGAATTGTGGACTGACAATTAATGTGTCCGCAATTACTAGTGAAATAGAATGTAACTGTGGCACACTATTGTGGACTGACAATTAATGTGTCTGCAATTACTAGTGAAATAGAATGTAATTGTGACACAATATTGTGGACAGACAATTAATGTGTCTGCAATTACTAGTGAAATAGAGAGTAACTGTGACACACAATTGTGGACTGACAATTAATGTGTTTGCTATTAATAGTGAAATAGAATGTAACTGTGCACACAATTATGGATTGACAATTAATGTGTCTGCAATTACTAGTGAAATATAATGTAACTGTGACACACTATTGTGGACTGACAACTAATGTGTCTGCTATTACTAGTGAAGTAGAATGTAACTGTGACACACTATTGTGGACTGACAATTAATGTGTCTGCTATTACTAGTGAAATAGAATGTAACTGTGACACACAATTGAGGATTGACAATTAATGTGTCTGCTATTACTAGTGAAATAGAATGTAACTGTGACACACTATTGTGGACTGACAATTAATGTGTCTGCAATTACTAGGTGAAATAGAGAGTAACTGTGACACACAATTGTGGACTGACAATTAATGTGTCTGCAATTTCTAGTAAAATAGAATGTAACTGTGACACACTATTGTGGACTGACGATTAATGTGTTTGCAATTACTAGAGAAATAGAATGTAACTGTGATACACTATTGTGGACTGACAATTACTAGTGAAATACAATGTAACTGTGACCCACTATTGTGGACTGACAATTAATGTGTCTGCTTTTACTAGGGAAATAGAATGTAACTGTGACAAACTATTGTGGACTGACAATGTGTCTGCTATTACTAGTGAAATAGAGAGTAACTGTGACACACTATTGTGGACTGACAATTAATGTGTCTGCTATTACTAGTCAAATATAATGTAACTGTGACACACTATTGTGGACTGACAATTAATGTGTCTACAATTACTAGTGAAATAGAGAGTAACTGTGACACACTATTGTGGACTGACAAATAATGTGTCTGCTATTACTAGTCAAATAGAATGTAACTGTGGCACACTATTGTGGACTGACAATATTAATGTGTCTGCAATTACTAGTGAAATAGAGAATAACTGTGACACACAATTGTGGACTGACAATTAATGTGTCTGCTATTACCAGTGAAATAGAATTTAACTGTGGCAAACTATTGTGGACTTACAATTAATGTGTCTGCAATTACTAGTGAAATAGAGAGTAACTGTGATACACAATTGTGGACTGACAATTAATGTGTCTGCAATTACTAGGGAAATAGAATGTAACGATGACAAACTATTGTGGACTGACAATGTGTTTGCTATTACTAGTAAAATAGAATGTAACAGTGACACACTATTGTGGACTGACAATTAATGTGTCTGCTATTACTAGGGAAATAGAATGTAACTGCGACAAACTATTGTGGACTTACAATGTGTTTGCTATTACTAGTAAAATAGAAAGTAACTGTGACACACTATTGTGGACTGACAATTAATGTGTCTGCAATTACTAGTGAAATAGAATGTAACTGTGATACACAATTGTCGACTGACAATTAATATGTCTGCAAATACTAGTGAAATAGAATGTAACTGTGACACACTATTGTGGACTGACAAATAATGTGTCTGCAATTACTAGTGAAATAGAGAGTAACTGTGATAGAGAATTGTGGACTGACAATTAATGTGTCTGCAATTACTAGTGAAATAGAATGTAACTGTGGCACACTATTGTGGACTGACAATTAATGTGTCTGCAATTACTAGTGAAATAGAATGTAACTGTGACACACTATTGTGGACTGACAATTAATGTGTCTGCAATTACTAGTGAAATAGAATGTAACTGTGACACAATATTGTGGACAGACAATTAATGTGTCTGCAATTACTAGTGAAATAGAGAGTAACTGTGATAGAGAATTGTGGACTGACAATTAATGTGTCTGCAATTACTAGTGAAATAGAATGTAACTGTGGCACACTATTGTGGACTGACAATTAATGTGTCTGCAATTACTAGTGAAATAGAATGTAACTGTGACACACTATTGTGGACTGACAATTAATGTGTCTGCAATTACTAGTGAAATAGAATGTAACTGTGACACAATATTGTGGACAGACAATTAATGTGTCTGCAATTACTAGTGAAATAGAGAGTAACTGTGACACACAATTGTGGACTGACAATTATTGTGTCTGCTATTAATAGTGAAATAGAATGTAACTGTGCACACAATTATGGATTGACAATTAACGTGTCTGCAATTACTAGTGAAATATAATTTAACTGTGGCACACTATTGTGGACTAACAATATTAATGTGTCTGCAATTACTAGTGAAATAGAGAGTAACTGTGACACACAATTGTGGATTGACAATTAATGTGTCTGCTATTACCAGTGAAATAGAATGTAACTGTGACAAACTATTGTGGACTTACAATGTGTTTGCTATTACTAGTAAAATAGAATGTAACTGTGCCACACAATTATGGATTGACAATTAATGTGTCTGCAATTACTAGCGAAATAGAATGTAACTGTGACACACAATTGTGGACTGACAATTAATGTGTCTGCACTTACTAGTGAAATAGAGAGTAACTGTGATACACAATTGTGGACTGACAATTAATGTGTCTGCAATTACTAGGGAAATAGAATGTAACGATAACAAACTATTGTGTACTGACAATGTGTTTGCTATTACTAGTAAAATAGAATGTAACAGTGACACACTATTGTGTACTGACAATTAATGTGTCTGCTATTACTAGGGAAATAGAATGTAACTGCAACAAACTATTGTGGACTTACAATGTGTTTGCTATTACCAGTAAAATTGAATGTAACTGTGACACACTATTGTGGACTGACAATTAATATGTCTGCAATTACTAGTGAAATAGAATGTAACTGTGACACACTATTGTGGACTGACAATTAATGTGTCTGCTATTACAAGTTAAATAGAATGTAACTGTGACACACAATTGTGGACTGACAATTAATGTGTCTGCAATTACTAATTCAATAGAGAGTAACTGTGATACACAATTGTGGACTGACAATTAATGTGTCTGCAATTTCTAGTAAAATAGAATGTAACTGTGACACACTATTGTGGACTGACGATTAATGTGTCTGCTATTACTAATGAAATAGAATGTAACTGTGACACACTATTGTGGACTGACAATTAATGTGTCTGCTATTACTAGTGAAATAGAATGTAACTATGACACACAATTGTGGATTGACAATTAATGTGTCTGCAATTACTAGTGAAATAGAATATAACTGTGATACACAATTGTGGACTAACAATTAATGTGTTTGCAATTACTAGAGAAATAGAATGTAACTGCGATACACTATTGTGGACTGACAATTAATGTGTCTGCAATTGCTAGTGAAATACAATGTAACTGTGACACACTATTGTGGACTGACAATTAATGTGTCTGCTATTACTAGGGAAATAGAATGTAACTGTGAAAAACTATTGTGGACTGACAATGTGTCTGCTATTACTTGTGAAATAGAGAGTAACTGTGACACACTATTGTGGACTGACAATTAATGTGTCTGCAATTGCTAGTGAAATAGAATGTAACTGTGACACACTATTGTGGACTGACAATTAATGTGTCTGCTATTACTAGTCAAATAGAATGTAACTGTGACAAACTATTGTGGACTGACAATTAATGTGTCTGCAATTACTAGTGAAATAGAGAGAGACTGTGACACACAATTGTGGACTGACAATTAATGTGTCTGCTATTCCCAGTGAAATAGAATGTAACTGTGACAAACTATTGTGGACTTACAATGTGTTTGCTATTACTAGTAAAATAGAATGTAACTGTGACACACTATTGTGGACTGACGATTAATGTGTCTGCTATTACTAATGAAATAGAATGTAACTGTGACACACTATTGTGGACTGACAAATAATGTGTCCGCAATTACTAGTGAAATAGAGAGTAACTGTGACACACAATTGTGGACTGACAATTAATGTGTCTGCTATTACCAGTGAAATAGAATGTAACTGTGACACACAATTATGGATTGACAATTAATGTGTCTGCAATTACTAGTGAAGTAGAATGTAACTGTGACACACCATTGTGGACTGACAATTAATGTGTCTGCAATTACTAGTGAAATAGAGAGTAACTGTGATACACAATTGTGGACTGACAATTAATGTGTCTGCAATTACTAGGGAAATAGAATGTAACGATGACAAACTATTGTGGACTGACAATGTGTTTGCTATTACTAGTAAAATAGAATATAACAGTGACACACTATTGTGGACTTACAATTAATGTGTTTGCAATTACTAGTGAAATAGATTGTAACTGTGACACACTATTGTGGACTGACAATGAATGTGTCTGATATTACTAGTAAAATAGAATGTAACTATGACACACTATTGTGGACTAACAATTAATGTGTCTGCTATTACTAGTGAAATAGAATGTAACTGTGACACACTATTGTGCACTGACAATTAATGTGTCTGCAATTACTAGTGAAATAGAATGTAACTGTGATACACAATTGTCGACTGACAATTAATGTTTCTGCAATTACTAGTGAAATATAGAGTAACTGTGACACACAATTGTGGACTGACAATTATTGTGTCTGCTATTACCAGTGAAATAGAATGTAACTGTGACACACAATTATGGATTGACAATTAATATGTCTGCAATTACTAGTGAAATAGAATGTAACTGTGACACACTATTGTGGACTGACAATTAATGTGTCTGCTATTACTAGTGAAATAGAATGTAACTGTGACACACAATTGTGGACTGACAATTAATGTGTTTGCAATTACTAGTGAAATAGAGAGTAACTGTGACACACTTTTGTGGACTGACAAATAATGTGTCTGCAATTACTAGTAAAATAGAGAGTAACTGTGACACACAATTGTGGACTGACAATTAATGTGTCTGCTATTACCAGTGAAATAGAATGTAACTGTGACACACTATTGTGGCCTGACAATTAATGTGTCTGCAATTACTAGTGAAATAGAATGTAACTGTGTCACACTATTGTGGACTGACAATTAATGTGTCTGCTATTACTAGTGAAATAGAATGTAACTGTGTCACACTATTGTGGACTGACAATTAATGTGTCTGCTATTACTAGTGAAATAGAATGTAACTGTGACACAGAAATAGAATGTAACTGTGACACACTATTGTGGACTGACAATTAATGTGTCTGCTATTACTAGTTAAATAGAATGTAACTGTGACACACAATTGTGGACTGACAATTAATGTGTCTGCAATTACTAGTTCAATAGAGAGTGACTGTGATACACAATTGTGGACTGACAATTAATGTGTCTGCAATTTCTAGTAAAATAGAATGTAACTGTGACACACTATTGTGGGCTGACGATTAATGTGTCTGCTATTACTAATGAAATAGAATGTAACTGTGACACACTATTGTGGACTGACAATTAATGTGTCTGCTATTAATAGTGAAATAGAATGTAACTGTGACACACAATTGTGGATTGACAATTAATGTGTCTGCAATTACTAGTGAAATAGAATGTAACTGTGATACACAATTGTGGACTAACAATTAATGTGTTTGCAATTACTAGAGAAATAGAATGTAACTGCGATACACTATTGTGGACTGACAATTAATGTGTCTGCAATTGCTAGTGAAATACAATGTAACTGTGACACACTATTGTGGACTGACAATTAATGTGTCTGCTATTACTAGTCAAATAGAATGTAACTGTGACACACTATTGTGGACTGACAATTAATGTGTCTGCAATTACTAGTGAAATAGAGAGAGACTGTGACACACAATTGTGGACTGACAATTAATGTGTCTGCTATTCCCAGTGAAATAGAATGTAACTGTGACAAACTATTGTGGACTTACAATGTGTTTGCTATTACTAGTAAAATAGAATGTAACTGTGACACACTATTGTGGACTGACGATTAATGTGTCTGCTATTACTAATGAAATAGAATGTAACTGTGACACACTATTATGGACTGACAAATAATGTGTCCGCAATTACTAGTGAAATAGAGAGTAACTGTGACACACAATTGTGGACTGACAATTAATGTGTCTGCTATTACCAGTGAAATAGAATGTAACTGTGACACACAATTATGGATTGACAATTAATGTGTCTGCAATTACTAGTGAAGTAGAATGTAACTGTGACACACCATTGTGGACTGACAATTAATGTGTCTGCAATTACTAGTGAAATAGAGAGTAACTGTGATACACAATTGTGGACTGACAATTAATGTGTCTGCAATTACTAGGGAAATAGAATGTAACGATGACAAACTATTGTGGACTGACAATGTGTTTGCTATTACTAGTAAAATAGAATATAACAGTGACACACTATTGTGGACTGACAATTAATGTGTCTGCTATTACTAGTGAAATAGAATGTAACTGTGACACACAATTGTGGATTGACAATTAATGTGTCTGCTTTTACTAGTGAAATAGAATGTGACTGTGACACACTATTGTGGACTGACAATTAATGTGTGCAATTACTAGTGAAATAAAATGTAACTGTGACACACTATTGTGGACTGACGATTAATGTGTCTGCAATTACCAGTGAAATAGAATGTAACTGTGACACAATATTGTGGACTGACAATTAATGTGTCTGCTATTACTAATGAAATAGAATGTAACTGTGACACACTATTGTGGACTGACAAATATTGTGTCTGCAATTACTAGAGAAATAGAGAGCAACTGTGGCATACAATTGTAAAATGACAATTAATGTGTCTGCTATTACCAGTGAAATAGAATGTAACTGTGACACACAATTATGGATTGACAATTAATGTGTCTGTAATTACTAGTGAAATAGAATATAACTCTGACACACTATTGTGGACTGACAATTAATGTGTCTGCTATTACTAGGGAAATAGAATGTAACTGTGACAAACTATTGTGGACTGACAATTAATGTGTTTGCAATTACTAGTGAAATAGAGAGTAACTGTGATACACAATTATGGACTGACAATTAATGTGTCTGCAATTACTAGTGAAATGGAATGTAACTGTGACACACTATTGTGGACTGACAATTAATTTGTCTGCAAGTCCTAGTGAAATAGAATGTAACTGTGACACACTATTGTGGACTGACAATTAATGTGTCTGAAATTACTAGCGAAACATAATGTAACTGTGACACACTATTGTGGACTGACAATTAACGTGTCTGCAATTACTAGTGAAATAGAATGTAACTGTGACACACTATTGTGGACTGACAATTAATGTGTCCGCAATTACTAGCGAAATAGAATGTAAATGTGACACACTATTGTGGACTGACAATTAATGTGTCTGCAATTACTAGTGAAATAGAATGTAACTGTGACACACTATTGTGGACTGACAATTAATGTGTGCAATTACTAGTGAAATAAAATGTAACTGTGACACACTATTGTGGACTGACGATTAATGTGTGTGTTATTACTAGTGAAATAGAATGTAACTGTGACACACTATTGTGGACTGACAATTAATGTGTCTGCATATACTAGTGAAATAGAATGTAACTGTGATACACAATTGTGGACTGACAATTAATGTGTCTGCAATTACTAGTGAAATAGAATGTAACTGTGACACACAATTGTGGACTGATAATCAATGTGTCTGCAATTACTAGTGAAATAGAATGTAACTGTGACACACTATTGTGGACTGACAATTAATGTGTCTGCAATTACTAGTGAAAAAGAAACTGTGACACACAATTGTGGACTGACAATTAATGTGTCTGCTATTACTAGGGAAATGGAATGTAATTGTGACAAACTATTGTGGACTGACAATGTGTCTGCTCTTACTAGTGAAATAGAATGTAACTGTGACACACTATTGTGGACTGACAATAAATGTGTCTGCAATTACTAGTGAAATAGAATGTAACTGTGACACAATATTGTGGACAGACAATTAATGTGTCTGCAATTACTAGTGAAATAGAGAGTAACTGTGACACACAATTGTGGACTGACAATTAATGAGTCTGCTATTAATAGTGAAATAGAATGTAACTGTGCACACAATTATGGATTGACAATTAATGTGTCTGCAATTACTAGTGAAATATAATGTAACTGTGACACACTATTGTGGACTGACAACTAATGTGTCTGCTATTACTAGTGAAATAGAATGTAACTGTGACACACTATTGTGGTCAGACAATTAATGTGTCTGCAATTACTAGTGAAATAGAATGTAACTGTGACACACTATTGTGGACTGACAATTATTGTGTCTGCAATTACTAGGTGAAATAGAGAGTAACTGTGACACAAAATTGTGGGCTGACAATTAATGTTTCTGCTATTACCAGTGAAATAGAATGTAACTTTGACAATCTAAATGGGTTTACAATGTGTTTGCTATTACTAGTAAAATAGAATGTAACTGTGACACACTATTGTGGACTTACAATGTATCTGCTATTACTAGTGAAATAAAGAGTAACTGTGACACACTATTGTGGACTGACAATTAATGTGTCTGCAATTACTAGTGAAATAGAATGTAACTGTGACACACTATTGTGGACTGACAATTAATGTTTTTGCAATTACTAGTGAAATAGAATGTAACTGTGACACACTATTGTGGACTGACAATTAATGTGTCTGCAATTACTAGCGAAACAGAATGTAACTATGACACACTATTGTGGACTGACAATTAATGTGTCTGCAATTTCTAGTGAAATAGAATGTAACTGTGACACATTATTGTGGACTGACAAATAATGTGTCTGCTATTACTAGTTAAATAGAATGTAACTGTGACACACTATTGTGGATTGACAATTAATGTGTCTGCAATTACTAGTGAAATAGAATGTAACTGTGATACACAATTGTCGACTGACAATTAATATGTCTGCAATTACTAGTGAAATAGAATGTAAAGGTGACACACTATTGTGGACTGGCAATTAATGTGTCTGCAATTACTAGTGAAATAGAGAGTAACTGTGCTACAGAATTGTGGACTGACAATTAATGTGTCTGCAATTACTAGTGAAATAGAATGTAACTGTGGCACACTATTGTGGACTGACAATTAATGTGTCTGCAATTACTAGTGAAATATAATGTAACTGTGACACACTATTGTGGACTGACAATTAATGTGTCTGCTATTACTAGTTAAATAGAATGTAACTGTGACACACTATGGTGGATTGACAATTAATGTGTCTGCAATTACTAGTGAAATAGAATGTAACTGTGATACACAATTGTCGACTGACAATTAATATGTCTGCAATTACTAGTGAAATAGAATGTAACTGTGACACACTATTGTGGACTGACAACTAATGTGTCTGCTATTACCAGTGAAATAGAATTTAACTGTGGCAAACTATTGTGGACTTACAATTAATGTGTCTGCAATTACTAGTGAAATAGAGAGTAACTGTGATACACAATTGTGGACTGACAATTAATGTGTCTGCAATTACTAGGGAAATAGAATGTAACGATGACAAACTATTGTGGACTGACAATGTGTTTGCTATTACTAGTAAAATAGAATGTAACAGTGACACACTATTGTGGACTGACAATTAATGTGTCTGCTATTACTAGGGAAATAGAATGTAACTGCGACAAACTATTGTGGACTTACAATGTGTTTGCTATTACTAGTAAAATAGAATGTAACTGTGACACACTATTGTGGACTGACAATTAATGTGTCTGCAATTACTAGTGAAATAGAATGTAACTGTGATACACAATTGTCGACTGACAATTAATATGTCTGCAATTACTAGTGAAATAGAATGTAACTGTGACACACTATTGTGAACTGACAATTAATGTGTCGGCAATTACTAGTGAAATAGAGAGTAACTGTGATAGAGAATTGTGGACTGACAATTAATGTGTCTGCTATTACTAGGGAAATAGAATGTAACTGTGACAAACTATTGTAGACTGACAATTAATGTGTTTGCAATTACTAGTGAAATAGAGAGTAACTGTGATTCACAATTGTGGACTGACAAATAATGTGTCTGCAATTACTAGTGAAATAGAATGTAACTGTGATACACTATTGTGGACTGACAATTAATGTTTTTGCAATTACTAGTGAAATAGAATGTAACTGTGACACACTATTGTGGACTGACAATTAATGTGTCTGCAATTACTAGCGAAACAGAATGTAACTGTGACACACTATTGTGGACTGACAATTAATGTGTCTGCAATTACTAGTGAAATAGAATGTAACTGTGACACACTATTGTGGACTGACAATTAATGTGTCTGCTATTACTAGTTAAATAGAATGTAACTGTGACACACTATGGTGGATTGACAATTAATGTGTCTGCAATTACTAGTGAAATAGAATGTAACTGTGATACACAATTGTCGACTGACAATTAATATGTCTGCAATTACTA
This sequence comes from Druceiella hillmani, assembly GCA_039881145.1. NCBI lineage: Eukaryota > Metazoa > Arthropoda > Insecta > Lepidoptera > Hepialidae > Druceiella > Druceiella hillmani. Next base: position 12,771,609 of record JAYKKI010000030.1, on the reverse strand, counting down.
GTGAAATAGAATGTAACTGTGACACACTATTGTGGACTGACAATTAATGTGTCTGCAATTACTAGTGAAATAGAGAGTAACTGTGCTACAGAATTGTGGACTGACAATTAATGTGTCCGCAATTACTAGTGAAATAGAATGTAACTGTGGCACACTATTGTGGACTGACAATTAATGTGTCTGCAATTACTAGTGAAATAGAATGTAATTGTGACACAATATTGTGGACAGACAATTAATGTGTCTGCAATTACTAGTGAAATAGAGAGTAACTGTGACACACAATTGTGGACTGACAATTAATGTGTTTGCTATTAATAGTGAAATAGAATGTAACTGTGCACACAATTATGGATTGACAATTAATGTGTCTGCAATTACTAGTGAAATATAATGTAACTGTGACACACTATTGTGGACTGACAACTAATGTGTCTGCTATTACTAGTGAAGTAGAATGTAACTGTGACACACTATTGTGGACTGACAATTAATGTGTCTGCTATTACTAGTGAAATAGAATGTAACTGTGACACACAATTGAGGATTGACAATTAATGTGTCTGCTATTACTAGTGAAATAGAATGTAACTGTGACACACTATTGTGGACTGACAATTAATGTGTCTGCAATTACTAGGTGAAATAGAGAGTAACTGTGACACACAATTGTGGACTGACAATTAATGTGTCTGCAATTTCTAGTAAAATAGAATGTAACTGACACACACTATTGTGGACTGACGATTAATGTGTTTGCAATTACGAGAGAAATAGAATGTAACTGTGATACACTATTGTGGACTGACAATTACTAGTGAAATACAATGTAACTGTGACACACTATTGTGGACTGACAATTAATGTGTCTGCTTTTACTAGGGAAATAGAATGTAACTGTGACAAACTATTGTGGACTGACAATGTGTCTGCTATTACTAGTGAAATAGAGAGTAACTGTGACACACTATTGTGAACTGACAATTAATGTGTCTGCTATTACTAGTCAAATATAATGTAACTGTGACACACTATTGTGGACTGACAATTAATGTGTCTACAATTACTAGTGAAATAGAGAGTAACTGTGACACACTATTGTGGACTGACAAATAATGTGTCTGCTATTACTAGTCAAATAGAATGTAACTGTGGCACACTATTGTGGACTGACAATATTAATGTGTCTGCAATTACTAGTGAAATAGAGAATAACTGTGACACACAATTGTGGACTGACAATTAATGTGTCTGCTATTACCAGTGAAATAGAATTTAACTGTGGCAAACTATTGTGGACTTACAATTAATGTGTCTGCAATTACTAGTGAAATAGAGAGTAACTGTGATACACAATTGTGGACTGACAATTAATGTGTCTGCAATTACTAGGGAAATAGAATGTAACGATGACAAACTATTGTGGACTGACAATGTGTTTGCTATTACTAGTAAAATAGAATGTAACAGTGACACACTATTGTGGACTGACAATTAATGTGTCTGCTATTACTAGGGAAATAGAATGTAACTGCGACAAACTATTGTGGACTTACAATGTGTTTGCTATTACTAGTAAAATAGAAAGTAACTGTGACACACTATTGTGGACTGACAATTAATGTGTCTGCAATTACTAGTGAAATAGAATGTAACTGTGATACACAATTGTCGACTGACAATTAATATGTCTGCAAATACTAGTGAAATAGAATGTAACTGTGACACACTATTGTGGACTGACAAATAATGTGTCTGCAATTACTAGTGAAATAGAGAGTAACTGTGATAGAGAATTGTGGACTGACAATTAATGTGTCTGCAATTACTAGTGAAATAGAATGTAACTGTGGCACACTATTGAGGACTGACAATTAATGTGTCTGCAATTACTAGTGAAATAGAATGTAACTGTGACACACTATTGTGGACTGACAATTAATGTGTCTGCAATTACTAGTGAAATAGAATGTAACTGTGACACAATATTGTGGACAGACAATTAATGTGTCTGCAATTACTAGTGAAATAGAGAGTAACTGTGACACACAATTGTGGACTGACAATTATTGTGTCTGCTATTAATAGTGAAATAGAATGTAACTGTGCACACAATTATATATTGACAATTAACGTGTCTGCAATTACTAGTGAAATATAATTTAACTGTGGCACACTATTGTGGACTAACAATATTAATGTGTCTGCAATTACTAGTGAAATAGAGAGTAACTGTGACACACAATTGTGGATTGACAATTAATGTGTCTGCTATTACCAGTGAAATAGAATGTAACTGTGACAAACTATTGTGGACTTACAATGTGTTTGCTATTACTAGTAAAATAGAATGTAACTGTGCCACACAATTATGGATTGACAATTAATGTGTCTGCAATTACTAGTGAAATAGAATGTAACTGTGACACACAATTGTGGACTGACAATTAATGTGTCTGCACTTACTAGTGAAATAGAGAGTAACTGTGATACACAATTGTGGACTGACAATTAATGTGTCTGCAATTACTAGGGAAATAGAATGTAACGATAACAAACTATTGTGTACTGACAATGTGTTTGCTATTACTAGTAAAATAGAATGTAACAGTGACACACTATTGTGTACTGACAATTAATGTGTCTGCTATTACTAGGGAAATAGAATGTAACTGCAACAAACTATTGTGGACTTACAATGTGTTTGCTATTACCAGTAAAATTGAATGTAACTGTGACACACTATTGTGGACTGACAATTAATATGTCTGCAATTACTAGTGAAATAGAATGTAACTGTGACACACTATTGTGGACTGACAATTAATGTGTCTGCTATTACTAGTTAAATAGAATGTAACTGTGACACACAATTGTGGACTGACAATTAATGTGTCTGCAATTACTAATTCAATAGAGAGTAACTGTGATACACAATTGTGGACTGACAATTAATGTGTCTGCAATTTCTAGTAAAATAGAATGTAACTGTGACACACTATTGTGGACTGACGATTAATGTGTCTGCTATTACTAATGAAATAGTATGTAACTGTGACACACTATTGTGGACTGACAATTAATGTGTCTGCTATTACTAGTGAAATAGAATGTAACTATGACACACAATTGTGGATTGACAATTAATGTGTCTGCAATTACTAGTGAAATAGAATATAACTGTGATACACAATTGTGGACTAACAATTAATGTGTTTGCAATTACTAGAGAAATAGAATGTAACTGCGATACACTATTGTGGACTGACAATTAATGTGTCTGCAATTGCTAGTGAAATACAATGTAACTGTGACACACTATTGTGGACTGACAATTAATGTGTCTGCTATTACTAGGGAAATAGAATGTAACTGTGAAAAACTATTGTGGACTGACAATGTGTCTGCTATTACTAGTGAAATAGAGAGTAACTGTGACACACTATTGTGGACTGACAATTAATATGTCTGCAATTGCTAGTGAAATAGAATGTAACTGTGACACACTATTGTGGACTGACAATTAATGTGTCTGCTATTACTAGTCAAATAGAATGTAACTGTGACAAACTATTGTGGACTGACAATTAATGTGTCTGCAATTACTAGTGAAATAGAGAGAGACTGTGACACACAATTGTGGACTGACAATTAATGTGTCTGCTATTCCCAGTGAAATAGAATGTAACTGTGACAAACTATTGTGGACTTACAATGTGTTTGCTATTACTAGTAAAATAGAATGTAACTGTGACACACTATTGTGGACTGACGATTAATGTGTCTGCTATTACTAATGAAATAGAATGTAACTGTGACACACTATTGTGGACTGACAAATAATGTGTCCGCAATTACTAGTGAAATAGAGAGTAACTGTGACACACAATTGTGGACTGACAATTAATGTGTCTGCTATTACCAGTGAAATAGAATGTAACTGTGACACACAATTATGGATTGACAATTAATGTGTCTGCAATTACTAGTGAAGTAGAATGTAACTGTGACACACCATTGTGGACTGACAATTAATGTGTCTGCAATTACTAGTGAAATAGAGAGTAACTGTGATACACAATTGTGGACTGACAATTAATGTGTCTGCAATTACTAGGGAAATAGAATGTAACGATGACAAACTATTGTGGACTGACAATGTGTTTGCTATTACTAGTAAAATAGAATATAACAGTGACACACTATTGTGGACTTACAATTAATGTGTTTGCAATTACTAGTGAAATAGATTGTAACTGTGACACACTATTGTGGACTGACAATGAATGTGTCTGATATTACTAGTAAAATAGAATGTAACTATGACACACTATTGTGGACTAACAATTAATGTGTCTGCTATTACTAGTGAAATAGAATGTAACTGTGACACACTATTGTGCACTGACAATTAATGTGTCTGCAATTACTAGTGAAATAGAATGTAACTGTGATACACAATTGTCGACTGACAATTAATGTTTCTGCAATTACTAGTGAAATAGAGAGTAACTGTGACACACAATTGTGGACTGACAATTATTGTGTCTGCTATTACCAGTGAAATAGAATGTAACTGTGACACACAATTATGGATTGACAATTAATATGTCTGCAATTACTAGTGAAATAGAATGTAACTGTGACACACTATTGTGGACTGACAATTAATGTGTCTGCAATTACTAGTAAAATAGAGAGTAACTGTGACACACAATTGTGGACTGACAATTAATGTGTCTGCTATTACCAGTGAAATAGAATGTAACTGTGACACACTATTGTGGACTGACAATTAATGTGTCTGCAATTACTAGTGAAATAGAATGTAACTGTGACACACTATTGTGGACTGACAATTAATGTGTCCGCAATTACTAGCGAAATAGAATGTAAATGTGACACACTATTGTGGACTGACAATTAATGTGTCTGCAATTACTAGTGAAATAGAATGTAACTGTGACAATCAAAATGGGTTTACAATGTGTTTGCTATTACTAGTAAAATAGAATGTAACTGTGACACACTATTGTGGACTGACATTATGTCTGCTATTACTAGTGAAATAGGAAGTAACTGTGACACACTATTGTGGACTGACAATTAATGTGTCTGCAATTACTAGTGAAATAGAATGTAACTGTGACACACAATTGTGGACTGACAATCAATGTGTCTGCAATTACTAGTGAAATAGAATGTAACTGTGACACAATATTGTGGACTGACAATTAAAATGTCTGCAATTACTAGTGAAAAAGAAACTAACTGTGACACACAATTGTGGACTGACAATTAATGTGTTTGCTATTACTAGGGAAATAGAATGTAATTGTTACAAACTATTGTGGACTGACAATGTGTCTGCTCTTACAAGTGAAATAGAGAGTAAATCTGACACACTATTGTGAACTGACAATTAATGTGTCTGCAATTACTAGTGAAATAGAATATTAGTCTGACACACTATTGTGGACTGACAGTTTATGTGTCTGCTATTACTAGGGAAATAGAATGCAACTGTGACAAACTATTGTAGACTGACAATTAATGTGTTTGCAATTACTAGTGAAATAGAGAGTAACTGTGATACACAATTGTGGACTGACAATTAATGTGTCTGCAATTACTAGTGAAATAGAGAGTAACTGTGATACACAATTGTGGACTGACAATTAATGTGTCTGCAATTACTAGTGAAATAGAACGTAACTGTGACACACTATTGTGGACTGACAATTAATGTGTCTGCAATTACTAGTGAAATAGAATGTAACTGTGACACACTATTGTGGACTGACAATTAATGTGTCTGCAATTACTAGTGAAATAGAATGTAACTGTGACACACTATTGTGGACTGACAATTAATTGGTCTGCAATTACTAGTGAAAAAGAAACTGTGACACACAATTGTGGACTGACAATTAATGTGTCTGCTATTACTAGGGAAATGGAATGTAATTGTGACAAACTATTGTGGACTGACAATGTGTCTGCTCTTACTAGTGAAATAGAATGTAACTGTGACACACTATTGTGGACTGACAATTAATGTGTCTGCAATTACTAGTGAAATAGAATGTAACTGTGACACAATATTGTGGACAGACAATTAATGTGTCTGCAATTAATAGTGAAATAGAGAGTAACTGTGACACACAATTGTGGACTGACAATTAATGTGTCTGCTATTAATAGTGAAATAGAATGTAACTGTGCACACAATTATGGATTGACAATTAATGTGTCTGCAATTACCAGTGAAATAGAATGTAACTGTGACACACTATTGTGGACTGACAATATGTCTGCTATTACTAGTGAAATAGAGAGTAACTTTGACACACTATTGTGGACTGACAATTAATGTGTCTGCAATTACTAGTGAAATAGAATGTAACTGTGACACACTATTGTGGACTGACAATTAATGTGTCTGCTATTACTAGTCAAATAGAATGTAACTGTGACACACTATTGTGGACTGACAATTAATGTGTCTACAATTACTAGTGAAATAGAGAGTAACTGTGACACACTATTGTGGACTGACAATTAATGTGTCTGCTATTACTAGGGAAATAGAATGTAACTGTGACAAACTATTGTAGACTGACAATTAATGTGTTTGCAATTACTAGTGAAATAGAGAGTAACTGTGATACACAATTGTGGACTGACAAATAATGTGTCTGCAATTACTAGTGAAATAGAATGTAACTGTGATACACTATTGTGGACTGACAATTAATATTTTGGCAATTACTAGTGAAATAGAATGTAACTGTGACACACTATTGTGGACTGCCAATTAATGTGTCTGCAATTACTAGCGAAACAGAATGTAACTGTGACACACTATTGTGGACTGACAATTAATGTGTCTGCAATTACTAGTGAAATAGAATGTAACTGTGACACACTATTGTGGACTGACAATTAATGTGTCTGCTATTACTAGTTAAATAGAATGTAACTGTGACACACTATGGTGGATTGCCAATTAATGTGTCTGCAATTACTAGTGAAATAGAATGTAACTGTGATACACAATTGTCGACTGACAATTAATATGTCTGCAATTACTAGTGAAATAGAATGTAACTGTGACACACTATTGTGGACTGACAATTAATATGTCTGCAATTACTAGTGAAATAGAGAGTAACTGTGCTACAGAATTGTGGACTGACAATTAATGTGTCTGCAATTACTCGTGAAATAGAATGTAACTGTGGCACACTATTGTGGACTGACAATTAATGTGTCTGCAATTACTAGTGAAATAGAATGTAACTGTGACACAATATTGTGGACAGACAATTAATGTGTCTGCAATTACTAGTGAAATAGAGAGTAACTGTGACACACAATTGTGGACTGACAATTAATGTGTCTGCTATTAATAGTGAAATAGAATGTAACTGTGCACACAATTATGGATTGACAATTAATGTGTCTGCAATTACTAGTGAAATATAATGTAACTGTGACAAACTATTGTAGACTGACAATTAATGTGTCTGCAATTACTAATGAAATAGAATGTAACTGTGATACACAATTGTGGACTGACAATTAATGTGTCTGCAATTACTAGTGAAATAGAATGTAACTGTGACACACTATTGTGGACTGACAATTAATGTGTCTGCAATTACTAGTGAAATAGAATGTAACTGTGACACACTATTGTGGACTAACAATTAATGTGTCTGCAATTACTAGTGAAAAAGAAACTGTGACACACAATTGTGGACTGACAATTAATGTGTCTGCTATTACTAGGGAAATGGTATGTAATTGTGACAAACTATTGTGGACTGACAATGTGTCTGCTCTTACTAGTGAAATAGAATGTAACTGTGACACACTATTGTGGACTGACAATAAATGTGTCTGCAATTACTAGTGAAATAGAATGTAACTGTGACACAATATTGTGGACAGACAATTGATGTGTCTGCAATTACTAGTGAAATAGAGAGTAACTGTGACACACAATTGTGGACTGACAATTAATGAGTCTGCTATTAATAGTGAAATAGAATGTAACTGTGCACACAATTATGGATTGACAATTAATGTGTCTGCAATTACTAGTGAAATATAATGTAACTGTGACACACAATTGTGGACTGACAACTAATGTGTCTGTTATTACTAGTGAAATAGAATGTAACTGTGACACGCTATTGTGGTCAGACAATTAATGTGTCTGCAATTACTAGTGAAATAGAATGTAACTGTGACACACTATTGTGGTCTGACAATTAATGTGTCTGCTATTACTAGTCAAATAGAATGTAACTGTGACACACTATTGTGGACTGACAATTATTGTGTCTGCAATTACTAGGTGAAATAGAGAGTAACTGAGACACAAAATTGTGGACTGACAATTAATGTGTCTGCTATTACCAGTGAAATAGAATGTAACTGTGACAATCTAAATGGGTTTACAATGTGTTTGCTATTACTAGTAAAATAGAATGTAACTGTGACACACTATTGTGGACTTACAATGTATCTGCTATTACTAGTGAAATAGAGAGTAACTGTGACACACTATTGTGGAGTGACAATTAATGTGTCTGCAATTACTAGTGAAATAGAATGTAACTGTGACACACTATTGTGGATTGACAATTAATGTTTTTGCAATTTCTAGTGAAATAGAATGTAACTGTGACACACTATTGTGGACTGACAATTAATGTGTCTGCAATTACTAGCGAAACAGAATGTAACTGTGACACACTATTGTAGACTGACAATTAATGTGTCTGCAATTACTAGTGAAATAGAATGTAACTGTGACACATTATTGTGGACTGACAAATAATGTGTCTGCTATTACTAGTTAAATAGAATGTAACTGTGACACACTATTGTGGATTGACAATTAATGTGTCTGCAATTACTAGTGAAATAGAATGTAACTGTGATACACAATTGTCGACTGACAATTAATATGTCTGCAATTACTAGTGAAATAGAATGTAAAGGTGACACACTATTGTGGACTGACAATTAATGTGTCTGCAATTACTAGTGAAATAGAGAGTAACTGTGCTACAGAATTGTGGACTGACAATTAATGTGTCTGCAATTACTAGTGAAATAGAATGTAACTGTGGCACACTATTGTGGACTGACAATTAATGTGTCTGCAATTACTAGTGAAATATAATGTAACTGTGACACACTATTGTGGACTGACAACTAATGTGTCTGCTATTACCAGGGAAATAGAATTTAACTGTGGCAAACTATTGTGGACTTACAATTAATGTGTCTGCAATTACTAGTGAAATAGAGAGTAACTGTGATACACAATTGTGGACTGACAATTAATGTGTCTGCAATTACTAGGGAAATAGAATGTAACGATGACAAACTATTGTGGACTGACAATGTGTTTGCTATTACTAGTAAAATAGAATGTAACAGTGACACACTATTGTGGACTGACAATTAATGTGTCTGCTATTACTAGGGAAATAGAATGTAACTGCGACAAACTATTGTGGACTTACAATGTGTTTGCTATTACTAGTAAAATAGAATGTAACTGTGACACACTATTGTGGACTGACAATTAATGTGTCTGCAATTACTAGTGAAATAGAATGTAACTGTGATACACAATTGTCGACTGACAATTAATATGTCTGCAATTACTAGTGAAATAGAATGTAACTGTGACACACTATTGTGGACTGACAATTAATGTGTCTGCAATTACTAGTGAAATAGAGAGTAACTGTGATAGAGAATTGTGGACTGACAATTAATGTGTCTGCTATTACTAGGGAAATAGAATGTAACTGTGACAAACTATTGTGGACTGACAATTAATGTGTTTGCAATTACTAGTGAAATAGAGAGTAACTGTGATACACAATTGTGGACTGACAATTAATGTGTCTGCAATTACTAGTGAAATAGAATGTAACTGTGACACACTATTGTGGACTGACAATTAATGTGTCCGCAATTACTAGCGAAATAGAATGTAAATGTGACACACTATTGTGGACTGACAATTAATGTGTCTGCAATTACTAGCGAAACAGAATGTAACTGTGACACACTATTGTAGACTGACAATTAATGTGTCTGCAATTACTAGTGAAATAGAATGTAACTGTGACACATTATTGTGGACTGACAAATAATGTGTCTGCTATTACTAGTTAAATAGAATGTAACTGTGACACACTATTGTGGATTGACAATTAATGTGTCTGCAATTACTAGTGAAATAGAATGTAACTGTGATACACAATTGTCGACTGACAATTAATATGTCTGCAATTACTAGTGAAATAGAATGTAAAGGTGACACACTATTGTGGACTGACAATTAATGTGTCTGCAATTACTAGTGAAATAGAGAGTAACTGTGCTACAGAATTGTGGACTGACAATTAATGTGTCTGCAATTACTAGTGAAATAGAATGTAACTGTGGCACACTATTGTGGACTGACAATTAATGTGTCTGCAATTACTAGTGAAATATAATGTAACTGTGACACACTATTGTGGACTGACAACTAATGTGTCTGCTATTACCAGTGAAATAGAATTTAACTGTGGCAAACTATTGTGGACTTACAATTAATGTGTCTGCAATTACTAGTGAAATAGAGAGTAACTGTGATACACAATTGTGGACTGACAATTAATGTGTATGCAATTACTAGGGAAATAGAATGTAACGATGACAAACTATTGTGGACTGACAATGTGTTTGCTATTACTAGTAAAATAGAATGTAACAGTGACACACTATTGTGGACTGACAATTAATGTGTCTGCTATTACTAGGGAAATAGAATGTAACTGCGACAAACTATTGTGGACTTACAATGTGTTTGCTATTACTAGTAAAATAGAATGTAACTGTGACACACTATTGTGGACTGACAATTAATGTGTCTGCAATTACTAGTGAAATAGAATGTAACTGTGATACACAATTGTCGACTGACAATTAATGTGTCTGCTATTAATAGTGAAATAGAATGTAACTGTGCACACAATTATGGATTGACCATTAATGTGTCTGCAATTACTAATGAAATAGAATGTAACTGTGACACACTATTGTGGACTGACAAATATTGTGTCTGCAATTACTAGTGAAATAGAGAGTAACTGTGATACACAATTATGGACTGACAATTAATGTGTCTGCAATTACTAGTGAAATAGAATGTAACTGTGACACACTATTGTGGACTGACAATTAATGTGTCTGCAATTCCTAGTGAAATAGAATGTAACTGTGACACACTATTGTGGACTGACAATTAATGTGTCTGAAATTACTAGCGAAACATAATGTAACTGTGACAAACTATTGTGGACTGACAATTAATGTGTCTGCAATTACTAGTGAAATAGAATGTAACTGTGACACACTATTGTGGACTGACAATTAATGTGTCTGCAATTACTAGTGAAAAAGAAACTAACTGTGACACACAATTGTGGACTGACAATTAATATGTTTGCTATTACTAGGGAAATAGAATGTAATTGTGACAAACTATTGTGGACTGACAATGTGTCTGCTCTTACTAGTGAAATAGAGAGTAACTCTGACGTGAACTGACAATTAATGTGTCTGCAATTACTAGTGAAATAGAATATTACTCTGACACACTATTGTGGACTGACAATTAATGTGTCTGCTATTATCAGGGAAATAGAATGTAACTGTGACACACTATTGTGGACTGACAATCAATGTGTCTGCAATTACTAGTGAAATAGAATGTAACTGTGACACACTATTGTGGACTGACAATTAATGTGTCTGCAATTACTAGTGAAAAAGAAACTGTGACACACAATTGTGGACTGACAATTAATGTGTCTGCTATTACTACGGAAATGGAATGTAATTGTGACAAACTATTGTGGACTGACAATGTGTCTGCTCTTACTAGTGAAATAGAATGTAACTGTGACACACTATTGTGGACTGACAATAAATGTGTCTGCAATTACTAGTGAAATAGAATGTAACTGTGACACAATATTGTGGACATACAATTAATGTGTCTGCAATTACTAGTGAAATAGAGAGTAACTGTGACACACAATTGTGGACTGACAATTAATGTGTCTGCTATTAATAGTGAAATAGAATGTAACTGTGCACACAATTATGGATTGACAATTAATGTGTCTGCAATTACTAGTGAAATATAATGTAACTGTGGCACACTATTGTGGACTGACAACTAATGTGTCTGCTATTACTAGTGAAATAGAATGTAACTGTGACACACTATTGTGGTCAGACAATTAATGTGTCTGCTATTACTAGTGAAATAGAATGTAACTGTGACACACTATTGTGGACTGACAATTAATGTGTCTGCTATTGCTAGTGAAATAGAATGTAACTGTGACACACAATTGTGGATTGACAATTAATGTGTCTGCTTTTACTAGTGAAATAGAATGTAACTGTGACACACTATTGTGGACTGACAATTATTGTGTGCAATTACTAGTGAAATAAAATGTAACTGTGACACACTATTGTGGACTGACGATTAATGTGTCTGCAATTACTAGTGAAATAGAATGTAACTGTGACACACAATTGTGGACTGACAATTAATGAGTCTGCAATTACTAGTGAAATAAAATGTAACTGTGACACACTATTGTGGACTGACAATTAATGTGTCTGCTATTACTAATGAAATAGAATGTAACTGTGACACACTATTGTGGACTGACAAATATTATGTCTGCAATTACTAGAGAAATAGAGAGCAACTGTGGCATACAATTGTAAAATGACAATTAATGTGTCTGCTATTACCAGTGAAATAGAATGTAACTGTGACACACAATTATGGATTGACAATTAATGTGTCTGTAATTACTAGTGAAATAGAATATAACTCTGACACACTATTGTGGACTGACAATTAATGTGTCTGCTATTACTAGGGAAATAGAATGTAACTGTGACAAACTATTGTGGACTGACAATTAATGTGTTTGCAATTACTAGTGAAATAGAGAGTAACTGTGATACACAATTATGGACTGACAATTAATGTGTCTGCAATTACTAGTGAAATAGAATGTAACTGTGACACACTATTGTGGACTGACAATTAATTTGTCTGCAAGTCCTAGTGAAATAGAATGTAACTGTGACACACTATTGTGGACTGACAATTAATGTGTCTGAAATTACTAGCGAAACATAATGTAACTGTGACACACTATTGTGGACTGACAATTAATGTGTCTGCAATTACTAGTGAAATAGAATGTAACTGTGACACACTATTGTGGACTGACAATCAATGTGTCCGCAATTACTAGCGAAATAGAATGTAAATGTGACACACTATTGTGGACTGACAATTAATGTGTCTGCAATTACTAGTGAAATAGAATGTAACTGTGACACACTATTGTGGACTGACAATTAATGTGTGCAATTACTAGTGAAATAAAATGTAACTGTGACACACTATTGTGGACTGACGATTAATGTGTGTGTTATTACTAGTGAAATAGAATGTAACTGTGACACACTATTGTGGACTGACAATTAATGTGTCTGCAATTACTAGTGAAATAGAATGTAACTGTGATACACAATTGTGGACTGACAATTAATGTGTCTGCAATTACTAGTGAAATAGAATGTAACTGTGACACACAATTGTGGACTGATAATCAATGTGTCTGCAATTACTAGTGAAATAGAATGTAACTGTGACACACTATTGTGGACTGACAATTAATGTGTCTGCAATTACTAGTGAAAAAGAAACTAACTGTGACACACAATTGTGGACTGACAATTAATATGTTTGCTATTACTATGGAAATAGAATGTAATTGTGACAAACTATTGTGGACTGACAATGTGTCTGCTCTTACTAGTGAAATAGAGAGTAACTCTGACACACTGTTGTGAACTGACAATTAATGTGTCTGCAATTACTAGTGAAATAGAATATTACTCTGACACATTATTGTGGACTGACAATTAATGTGTCTGCTATTACTAGGGAAATAGAATGTAACTGTGACAAACTATTGTAGACTGACAATTAATGTGTCTGCAATTACTAGTGAAATAGAATGTAACTGTGATACACAATTGTGGACTGACAATTAATGTGTCTGCAATTACTAGTGAAATAGAATGTAACTGTGACACACTATTGTGGACTGACAATTAATGTGTCTGCAATTACTAGTGAAATAGAATGTAACTGTGACACACTATTGTGGACTGACAATTAATGTGTCTGCAATTACTAGTGAAAAAGAAACTGTGACACACAATTGTGGACTGACAATTAATGTGTCTGCTATTACTAGGGAAATGGAATGTAATTGTGACAAACTATTGTGGACTGACAATGTGTCTGCTCTTACTAGTGAAATAGAATGTAACTGTGACACACTATTGTGGACTGACAATAAATGTGTCTGCAATTACTAGTGAAATAGAATGTAACTGTGACACAATATTGTGGACAGACAATTAATGTGTCTGCAATTACTAGTGAAATAGAGAGTAACTGTGACACACAATTGTGGACTGACAATTAATGAGTCTGCTATTAATAGTGAAATAGAATGTAACTGTGCACACAATTATGGATTGACAATTAATGTGTCTGCAATTACTAGTGAAATATAATGTAACTGTGACACACTATTGTGGACTGACAACTAATGTGTCTGCTATTACTAGTGAAATAGAATGTAACTGTGACACACTGTTGTGGTCAGACAATTAATGTGTCTGCAATTACTAGTGAAATAGAATGTAAATGTGACACACTATTGTGGTCTGACAATTAATGTGTCTGCTATTACTAGTGAAATAGAATGTAACTGTGACACACTATTGTGGACTGACAATTATTGTGTCTGCAATTACTAGGTGAAATAGAGAGTAACTGTGACACAAAATTGTGGACTGACAATTAATGTGTCTGCTATTACCAGTGAAATAGAATGTAACTTTGACAATCTAAATGGGTTTACAATGTGTTTGCTATTACTAGTAAAATAGAATGTAACTGTGACACACTATTGTGGACTTACAATGTATCTGCTATTACTAGTGAAATAGAGAGTAACTGTGACACTCTATTGTGGACTGACAATTAATGTGTCTGCAATTACTAGTGAAATAGAATGTAACTGTGACACACTATTGTGGACTGACAATTAATGTTTTTGCAATTACTAGTGAAATAGAATGTAACTGTGACACACTATTGTGGACTGACAATTAATGTGTCTGCAATTACTAGCGGAACAGAATGTAACTGTGACACACTATTGTGGACTGACAATTAATGTGTCTGCAATTACTAGTGAAATAGAATGTAACTGTGACACATTATTGTGGACTGACAAATAATGTGTCTGCTATTACTAGTTAAATAGAATGTAACTGTGACACACTATTGTGGATTGACAATTAATGTGTCTGCAATTACTAGTGAAATAGAATGTAACTGTGATACACAATTGTCGACTGACAATTAATATGTCTGCAATTACTAGTGAAATAGAATGTAAAGGTGACACACTATTGTGGACTGACAATTAATGTGTTTGCTATTACTAGGGAAATAGAATGTAATTGTTACAAACTATTGTGGACTGACAATGTGTCTGCTCTTACTAGTGAAATAGAGAGTAACTCTGACACACTATTGTGAACTGACAATTAATGTGTCTGCAATTACTAGTGAAATAGAATATTACTCTGACACACTATTGTGGACTGACAGTTAATGTGTCTGCTATTACTAGGGAAATAGAATGTAACTGTGACACACTATTGTGGACTGACAATTAATGTGTCTGCAATTACTAGTGAAATAGAATGTAACTGTGACACACTATTGTGGACTGACAATTAATTGGTCTGCAATTACTAGTGAAAAAGAAACTGTGACACACAATTGTGGACTGACAATTAATGTGTCTGCTATTACTAGGGAAATGGAATGTAATTGTGACAAACTATTGTGGACTGACAATGTGTCTGCTCTTACTAGTGAAATAGAATGTAACTGTGACACACTATTGTGGACTGACAATTAATGTGTCTGCAATTACTAGTGAAATAGAATGTAACTGTGACACAATATTGTGGACAGACAATTAATGTGTCTGCAATTAATAGTGAAATAGAGAGTAACTGTGACACACAATTGTGGACTGACAATTAATGTGTCTGCTATTAATAGTGAAATAGAATGTAACTGTGCACACAATTATGGATTGACAATTAATGTGTCTGCAATTACCAGTGAAATAGAATGTAACTGTGACACACTATTGTGGACTGACAATATGTCTGCTATTACTAGTGAAATAGAGAGTAACTTTGACACACTATTGTGGACTGACAATTAATGTGTCTGCAATTACTAGTGAAATAGAATGTAACTGTGATACACTATTGTGGACTGACAATTAATGTTTTTGCAATTACTAGTGAAATAGAATGTAACTGTGACACACTATTGTGGACTGACAATTAATGTGTCTGCAATTACTAACGAAACAGAATGAAACTGTGACACACTATTGTGGACTGACAATTAATGTGTCTGCAATTACTAGTGAAATAGAATGTAACTGTGACACACTATTGTGGACTGACAATTAATGTGTCTGCTATTACTAGTTAAATAGAATGTAACTGTGACACACTATGGTGGATTGCCAATTAATGTGTCTGCAATTACTAGTGAAATAGAATGTAACTGTGATACACAATTGTCGACTGACAATTAATATGTCTGCAATTACTAGTCAAATAGAATGTAACTGTGACACACTATTGTGGACTGACAATTAATGTGTCTGAAATTACTAGTGAAATAGAGAGTAACTGTGCTACAGAATTGTGGACTGACAATTAATGTGTCTGCAATTACTCGTGAAATAGAATGTAACTGTGGCACACTATTGTGGACTGACAATTAATGTGTCTGCAATTACTAGTGAAATAGAATGTAACTGTGACACAATATTGTGGACAGACAATTAATGTGTCTGCAATTACTAGTGAAATAGAGAGTAACTGTGACACACAATTGTCGACTGACAATTAATGTGTCTGCTATTAATAGTGAAATAGAATGTAACTGTGCACACAATTATGGATTGACAATTAATGTGTCTGCAATTACTAGTGAAATATAATGTAACTGTGACACACTATTGTGGACTGACAACTAATGTGTCTGCTATTACTAGTGAAATAGAATGTAACTGTGACACACTATTGTGGTCAGACAATTAATGTGTCTGCTATTACTAGTGAAATAGAATGTAACTGTGACACACTATTGTGGACTGACAATTAATGTGTCTGCTATTACTAGTGAAATAGAATGTAACTGTGACACACTATTGTGGACTGACAATTAATGTGTCTGCTATTACTAATGAAATAGAATGTAACTGTGACACACTATTGTGGACTGACAAATATTGTGTCTGCAATTACTAGTGAAATAGAGAGTAACTGTGATACACAATTATGGACTGACAATTAATGTGTCTGCAATTACTAGTGAAATAGAATGTAACTGTGACACACTATTGTGGACTGACAATTAATTTGTCTGCAATTCCTAGTGAAATAGAATGTAACTGTGACACACAATTATGGATTGACAATTAATGTGTCTGTAATTACTAGTGAAATAGAATATAACTCTGACACACTATTGTGGACTGACAATTAATGTGTCTGCTATTACTAGGGAAATAGAATGTAACTGTGACAAACTATTGTGGACTGACAATTAATGTGTTTGCAATTACTAGTGAAATAGAGAGTAACTGTGATACACAATTATGGACTGACAATTAATGTGTCTGCAATTACTAGTGAAATAGAATGTAACTGTGACACACTATTGTGGACTGACAATTAATTTGTCTGCAAGTCCTAGTGAAATAGAATGTAACTGTGACACACTATTGTGGACTGACAATTAATGTGTCTGAAATTACTAGCGAAACATAATGTAACTGTGACACACTATTGTGGACTGACAATTAATGTGTCTGCAATTACTAGTGAAATAGAATGTAACTGTGACACACTATTGTGGACTGACAATCAATGTGTCCGCAATTACTAGCGAAATAGAATGTAAATGTGACACACTATTGTGGACTGACAATTAATGTGTCTGCAATTACTAGTGAAATAGAATGTAACTGTGACACACTATTGTGGACTGACAATTAATGTGTGCAATTACTAGTGAAATAAAATGTAACTGTGACACACTATTGTGGACTGACGATTAATGTGTGTGTTATTACTAGTGAAATAGAATGTAACTGTGACACACTATTGTGGACTGACAATTAATGTGTCTGCAATTACTAGTGAAATAGAATGTAACTGTGATACACAATTGTGGACTGACAATTAATGTGTCTGCAATTACTAGTGAAATAGAATGTAACTGTGACACACAATTGTGGACTGATAATCAATGTGTCTGCAATTACTAGTGAAATAGAATGTAACTGTGACACACTATTGTGGACTGACAATTAATGTGTCTGCTATTACTAGGGAAATGGAATGTAATTGTGACAAACTATTGTGGACTGACAATGTGTCTGCTCTTACTAGTGAAATAGAATGTAACTGTGACACACTATTGTGGACTGACAATAAATGTGTCTGCAATTACTAGTGAAATAGAATGTAACTGTGACACAATATTGTGGACAGACAATTAATGTGTCTGCAATTACTAGTGAAATAGAGAGTAACTGTGACACACAATTGTGGACTGACAATTAATGAGTCTGCTATTAATAGTGAAATAGAATGTAACTGTGCACACAATTATGGATTGACAATTAATGTGTCTGCAATTACTAGTGAAATATAATGTAACTGTGACACACTATTGTGGACTGACAACTAATGTGTCTGCTATTACTAGTGAAATAGAATGTAACTGTGACACACTATTGTGGTCAGACAATTAATGTGTCTGCAATTACTAGTGAAATAGAATGTAACTGTGACACACTATTGTGGTCTGACAATTAATGTGTCTGCTATTACTAGTGAAATAGAATGTAACTGTGACACACTATTGTGGACTGACAATTATTGTGTCCGCAATTACTAGGTGAAATAGAGAGTAACTGTGACACAAAATTGTGGACTGACAATTAATGTGTCTGCTATTACCAGTGAAATAGAATGTAACTTTGACAATCTAAATGGGTTTACAATGTGTTTGCTATTACTAGTAAAATAGAATGTAACTGTGACACACTATTGTGGACTTACAATGTATCTGCTATTACTAGTGAAATAGAGAGTAACTGTGACACTCTATTGTGGACTGACAATTAATGTGTCTGCAATTACTAGTGAAATAGAATGTAACTGTGACACACTATTGTGGACTGACAATTAATGTTTTTGCAATTACTAGTGAAATAGAATGTAACTGTGACACACTATTGTGGACTGACAAATAATGTGTCTGCTATTACTAGTTAAATAGAATGTAACTGTGACACACTATTGTGGATTGACAATTAATGTGTCTGCAATTACTAGTGAAATAGAATGTAACTGTGATACACAATTGTCGACTGACAATTAATATGTCTGCAATTACTAGTGAAATAGAATGTAAAGGTGACACACTATTGTGGACTGACAATTAATGTGTTTGCTATTACTAGGGAAATAGAATGTAATTGTTACAAACTATTGTGGACTAACAATGTGTCTGCTCTTACTAGTGAAATAGAGAGTAACTCTGACACACTATTGTGAACTGACAATTAATGTGTCTGCAATTACTAGTGAAATAGAATATTACTCTGACACACTATTGTGGACTGACAGTTAATGTGTCTGCTATTACTAGGGAAATAGAATGTAACTGTGACACACTATTGTGGACTGACAATTAATGTGTCTGCAATTACTAGTGAAATAGAATGTAACTGTGACACACTATTGTGGACTGACAATTAATTGGTCTGCAATTACTAGTGAAAAAGAAACTGTGACACACAATTGTGGACTGACAATTAATGTGTCTGCTATTACTAGGGAAATGGAATGTAATTGTGACAAACTATTGTGGACTGACAATGTGTCTGCTCTTACTAGTGAAATAGAATGTAACTGTGACACACTATTGTGGACTGACAATTAATGTGTCTGCAATTACTAGTGAAATAGAATGTAACTGTGACACAATATTGTGGACAGACAATTAATGTGTCTGCAATTAATAGTGAAATAGAGAGTAACTGTGACACACAATTGTGGACTGACAATTAATGTGTCTGCTATTAATAGTGAAATAGAATGTAACTGTGCACACAATTATGGATTGACAATTAATGTGTCTGCAATTACCAGTGAAATAGAATGTAACTGTGACACACTATTGTGGACTGACAATATGTCTGCTATTACTAGTGAAATAGAGAGTAACTTTGACACACTATTGTGGACTGACAATTAATGTGTCTGCAATTACTAGTGAAATAGAATGTAACTGTGATACACTATTGTGGACTGACAATTAATGTGTCTGCAATTACTAGTGAAATAGAATGTAACTGTGACACACTATTGTGGACTGACAATTAATGTGTCTGCAATTACTAACGAAACAGAATGAAACTGTGACACACTATTGTGGACTGACAATTAATGTGTCTGCAATTACTAGTGAAATAGAATGTAACTGTGACACACTATTGTGGACTGACAATTAATGTGTCTGCTATTACTAGTTAAATAGAATGTAACTGTGACACACTATGGTGGATTGCCAATTAATGTGTCTGCAATTACTAGTGAAATAGAATGTAACTGTGATACACAATTGTCGACTGACAATTAATATGTCTGCAATTACTAGTGAAATAGAATGTAACTGTGACACACTATTGTGGACTGACAATTAATGTGTCTGAAATTACTAGTGAAATAGAGAGTAACTGTGCTACAGAATTGTGGACTGACAATTAATGTGTCTGCAATTACTCGTGAAATAGAATGTAACTGTGGCACACTATTGTGGACTGACAATTAATGTGTCTGCAATTACTAGTGAAATAGAATGTAACTGTGACACAATATTGTGGACAGACAATTAATGTGTCTGCAATTACTAGTGAAATAGAGAGTAACTGTGACACACAATTGTGGACTGACAATTAATGTGTCTGCTATTAATAGTGAAATAGAATGTAACTGTGCACACAATTATGGATTGACAATTAATGTGTCTGCAATTACTAGTGAAATATAATGTAACTGTGACACACTATTGTGGACTGACAACTAATGTGTCTGCTATTACTAGTGAAATAGAATGTAACTGTGACACACTATTGTGGTCAGACAATTAATGTGTCTGCTATTACTAGTGAAATAGAATGTAACTGTGACACACTATTGTGGACTGACAATTAATGTGTCTGCTATTACTAGTGAAATAGAATGTAACTGTGACACACTATTGTGAACTGACAATTAATGTGTCTGCTATTACTAATGAAATAGAATGTAACTGTGACACACTATTGTGGACTGACAAATATTGTGTCTGCAATTACTAGTGAAATAGAGAGTAACTGTGATACACAATTATGGACTGACAATTAATGTGTCTGCAATTACTAGTGAAATAGAATGTAACTGTGACACACTATTGTGGACTGACAATTAATGTGTCTGCAATTCCTAGTGAAATAGAATGTAACTGTGACACACTATTGTGGACTGACAATTAATGTGTCTGAAATTACTAGCGAAACATAATGTAACTGTGACACACTATTGTGGACTGACAATTAATGTGTCTGCAATTACTAGTGAAATAGAATGTAACTGTGACACAATATTGTGGACATACAATTAATGTGTCTGCAATTACTAGTGAAATAGAGAGTAACTGTGACACACAATTGTGGACTGACAATTAATGTGTCTGCTATTAATAGTGAAATAGAATGTAACTGTGCACACAATTATGGATTGACAATTAATGTGTCTGCAATTACTAGTGAAATATAATGTAACTGTGACACACTATTGTGGACTGACAACTAATGTGTCTGCTATTACTAGTGAAATAGAATGTAACTGTGACACACTATTGTGGTCAGACAATTAATGTGTCTGCTATTACTAGTGAAATAGAATGTAACTGTGACACACTATTGTGGACTGACAATTAATGTGTCTGCTATTACTAGTGAAATAGAATGTAACTGTGACACACTATTGTGGACTGACAATTAATGTGTCTGCTATTACTAATGAAATAGAATGTAACTGTGACACACTATTGTGGACTGACAAATATTGTGTCTGCAATTACTAGTGAAATAGAGAGTAACTGTGATACACAATTATGGACCGACAATTAATGTGTCTGCAATTACTAGTGAAATAGAATGTAACTGTGACACACTATTGTGGACTGACAATTAATGTGTCTGCAATTCCTAGTGAAATAGAATGTAACTGTGACACACTATTGTGGACTGACAATTAATGTGTCTGAAATTACTAGCGAAACATAATGTAACTGTGACACACTATTGTGGACTGACAATTAATGTGTCTGCAATTACTAGTGAAATAGAATGTAACTGTGACACACTATTGTGGACTGACAATTAATGTGTCTGCAATTACTAGTGAAAAAGAAACTAACTGTGACACACAATTGTGGACTGACAATTAATATGTTTACTATTACTAGGGAAATAGAATGTAATTGTGACAAACTATTGTGGACTGACAATGTGTCTGCTCTTACTAGTGAAATAGAGAGTAACTCTGACGTGAACTGACAATTAATGTGTCTGCAATTACTAGTGAAATAGAATATTACTCTGACACACTATTGTGGACTGACAATTAATGTGTCTGCTATTATCAGGGAAATAGAATGTAACTGTGACACACTATTGTGGACTGACAATCAATGTGTCTGCAATTACTAGTGAAATAGAATGTAACTGTGACACACTATTGTGGACTGACAATTAATGTGTCTGCAATTACTAGTGAAAAAGAAACTGTGACACACAATTGTGGACTGACAATTAATGTGTCTGCTATTACTACGGAAATGGAATGTAATTGTGACAAACTATTGTGGACTGACAATGTGTCTGCTCTTACTAGTGAAATAGAATGTAACTGTGACACACTATTGTGGACTGACAATAAATGTGTCTGCAATTACTAGTGAAATAGAATGTAACTGTGACACAATATTGTGGACATACAATTAATGTGTCTGCAATTACTAGTGAAATAGAGAGTAACTGTGACACACAATTGTGGACTGACAATTAATGTGTCTGCTATTAATAGTGAAATAGAATGTAACTGTGCACACAATTATGGATTGACAATTAATGTGTCTGCAATTACTAGTGAAATATAATGTAACTGTGACACACTATTGTGGACTGACAACTAATGTGTCTGCTATTACTAGTGAAATAGAATGTAACTGTGACACACTATTGTGGTCAGACAATTAATGTGTCTGCTATTACTAGTGAAATAGAATGTAACTGTGACACACTATTGTGGACTGACAATTAATGTGTCTGCTATTACTAGTGAAATAGAATGTAACTGTGACACACAATTGTGGATTGACAATTAATGTGTCTGCTTTTACTAGTGAAATAGAATGTGACTGTGACACACTATTGTGGACTGACAATTAATGTGTGCAATTACTAGTGAAATAAAATGTAACTGTGACACACTATTGTGGACTGACGATTAATGTGTGTGTTATTACTAGTGAAATAGAATGTAACTGTGACACACTATTGTGGACTGACAATTAATGTGTCTGCATATACTAGTGAAATAGAATGTAACTGTGATACACAATTGTGGACTGACAATTAATGTGTCTGCAATTACTAGTGAAATAGAATGTAACTGTGACACACAATTGTGGACTGATAATCAATGTGTCTGCAATTACTAGTGAAATAGAATGTAACTGTGACACACTATTGTGGACTGACAATTAATGTGTCTGCAATTACTAGTGAAAAAGAAACTAACTGTGACACACAATTGTGGACTGACAATTAATATGTTTGCTATTACTATGGAAATAGAATGTAATTGTGACAAACTATTGTGGACTGACAATGTGTCTGCTCTTACTAGTGAAATAGAGAGTAACTCTGACACACTGTTGTGAACTGACAATTAATGTGTCTGCAATTACTAGTGAAATAGAATATTACTCTGACACACTATTGTGGACTGACAATTAATGTGTCTGCTATTACTAGGGAAATAGAATGTAACTGTGACAAACTATTGTAGACTGACAATTAATGTGTCTGCAATTACTAGTGAAATAGAATGTAACTGTGATACACAATTGTGGACTGACAAATAATGTGTCTGCAATTACTAGTGAAATAGAATGTAACTGTGACACACTATTGTGGACTGACAATTAATGTGTCTGCAATTACTAGTGAAATAGAATGTAACTGTGACACACTATTGTGGACTGACAATTAATGTGTCTGCAATTACTAGTGAAAAAGAAACTGTGACACACAATTGTGGACTGACAATTAATGTGTCTGCTATTACTAGGGAAATGGAATGTAATTGTGACAAACTATTGTGGACTGACAATGTGTCTGCTCTTACTAGTGAAATAGAATGTAACTGTGACACAATATTGTGGACTGACAATAAATGTGTCTGCAATTACTAGTGAAATAGAATGTAACTGTGACACAATATTGTGGACAGACAATTAATGTGTCTGCAATTACTAGTGAAATAGAGAGTAACTGTGACACACAATTGTGGACTGACAATTAATGAGTCTGCTATTAATAGTGAAATAGAATGTAACTGTGCACACAATTATGGATTGACAATTAATGTGTCTGCAATTACTAGTGAAATATAATGTAACTGTTACACACTATTGTGGACTGACAACTAATGTGTCTGCTATTACTAGTGAAATAGAATGTAACTGTGACACACTATTGTGGTCAGACAATTAATGTGTCTGCAATTACTAGTGAAATAGAATGTAACTGTGACACACTATTGTGGTCTGACAATTAATGTGTCTGCTTTTACTAGTGAAATAGAATGTAACTGTGACACACTATTGTGGACTGACAATTATTGTGTCTGCAATTACTAGGTGAAATAGAGAGTAACTGTGACACAAAATTGTGGGCTGACAATTAATGTGTCTGCTATTACCAGTGAAATAGAATGTAACTTTGACAATCTAAATGGGTTTACAATGTGTTTGCTATTACTAGTAAAATAGAATGTAACTGTGACACACTATTGTGGACTTACAATGTATCTGCTATTACTAGTGAAATAGAGAGTAACTGTGACACACTATTGTGGACTGACAATTAATGTGTCTGCAATTACTAGTGAAATAGAATGTAACTGTGACACACTATTGTGGACTGACAATTAATGTTTTTGCAATTACTAGTGAAATAGAATGTAACTGTGACACACTATTGTGGACTGACAATTAATGTGTCTGCAATTACTAGCGAAACAGAATGTAACTGTGACACACTATTGTGGACTGACAATTAATGTGTCTGCAATTTCTAGTGAAATAGAATGTAACTGTGACACATTATTGTGGACTGACAAATAATGTGTCTGCTATTACTAGTTAAATAGAATGTAACTGTGACACACTATTGTGGATTGACAATTAATGTGTCTGCAATTACTAGTGAAATAGAATGTAACTGTGATACACAATTGTCGACTGACAATTAATATGTCTGCAATTACTAGTGAAATAGAATGTAAAGGTGACACACTATTGTGGACTGACAATTAATGTGTCTGCAATTACTAGTGAAATAGAGAGTAACTGTGCTACAGAATTGTGGACTGACAATTAATGTGTCTGCAATTACTAGTGAAATAGAATGTAACTGTGGCACACTATTGTGGACTGACAATTAATGTGTCTGCAATTACTAGTGAAATATAATGTAACTGTGACACACTATTGTGGACTGACAATTAATGTGTCTGCTATTACTAGTTAAATAGAATGTAACTGTGACACACTATGGTGGATTGACAATTAATGTGTCTGCAATTACTAGTGAAATAGAATGTAACTGTGATACACAATTGTCGACTGACAATTAATATGTCTGCAATTACTAGTGAAATAGAATGTAACTGTGACACACTATTGTGGACTGACAACTAATGTGTCTGCTATTACCAGTGAAATAGAATTTAACTGTGGCAAACTATTGTGGACTTACAATTAATGTGTCTGCAATTACTAGTGAAATAGAGAGTAACTGTGATACACAATTGTGGACTGACAATTAATGTGTCTGCAATTACTAGGGAAATAGAATGTAACGATGACAAACTATTGTGGACTGACAATGTGTTTGCTATTACTAGTAAAATAGAATGTAACAGTGACACACTATTGTGGACTGACAATTAATGTGTCTGCTATTACTAGGGAAATAGAATGTAACTGCGACAAACTATTGTGGACTTACAATGTGTTTGCTATTACTAGTAAAATAGAATGTAACTGTGACACACTATTGTGGACTGACAATTAATGTGTCTGCAATTACTAGTGAAATAGAATGTAACTGTGATACACAATTGTCGACTGACAATTAATATGTCTGCAATTACTAGTGAAATAGAATGTAACTGTGACACACTATTGTGGACTGACAATTAATGTGTCGGCAATTACTAGTGAAATAGAGAGTAACTGTGATAGAGAATTGTGGACTGACAATTAATGTGTCTGCTATTACTAGGGAAATAGAATGTAACTGTGACAAACTATTGTAGACTGACAATTAATGTGTTTGCAATTACTAGTGAAATAGAGAGTAACTGTGATTCACAATTGTGGACTGACAAATAATGTGTCTGCAATTACTAGTGAAATAGAATGTAACTGTGATACACTATTGTGGACTGACAATTAATGTTTTTGCAATTACTAGTGAAATAGAATGTAACTGTGACACACTATTGTGGACTGACAATTAATGTGTCTGCAATTACTAGCGAAACAGAATGTAACTGTGACACACTATTGTGGACTGACAATTAATGTGTCTGCAATTACTAGTGAAATAGAATGTAACTGTGACACACTATTGTGGACTGACAATTAATGTGTCTGCTATTACTAGTTAAATAGAATGTAACTGTGACACACTATGGTGGATTGACAATTAATGTGTCTGCAATTACTAGTGAAATAGAATGTAACTGTGATACACAATTGTCGACTGACAATTAATATGT
Source organism: Druceiella hillmani (assembly GCA_039881145.1). NCBI lineage: Eukaryota > Metazoa > Arthropoda > Insecta > Lepidoptera > Hepialidae > Druceiella > Druceiella hillmani. The sequence goes on along the minus strand of JAYKKI010000030.1, from coordinate 12,744,168 downwards.
CTGCAATTACTAGTGAAATAGAATGTAACTGTGACACACTATTGTGGACTGACAATTAATGTGTCTGCAATTACTAGTGAAATAGAGAGTAACTGTGCTACAGAATTGTGGACTGACAATTAATGTGTCCGCAATTACTAGTGAAATAGAATGTAACTGTGGCACACTATTGTGGACTGACAATTAATGTGTCTGCAATTACTAGTGAAATAGAATGTAATTGTGACACAATATTGTGGACAGACAATTAATGTGTCTGCAATTACTAGTGAAATAGAGAGTAACTGTGACACACAATTGTGGACTGACAATTAATGTGTTTGCTATTAATAGTGAAATAGAATGTAACTGTGCACACAATTATGGATTGACAATTAATGTGTCTGCAATTACTAGTGAAATATAATGTAACTGTGACACACTATTGTGGACTGACAACTAATGTGTCTGCTATTACTAGTGAAGTAGAATGTAACTGTGACACACTATTGTGGACTGACAATTAATGTGTCTGCTATTACTAGTGAAATAGAATGTAACTGTGACACACAATTGAGGATTGACAATTAATGTGTCTGCTATTACTAGTGAAATAGAATGTAACTGTGACACACTATTGTGGACTGACAATTAATGTGTCTGCAATTACTAGGTGAAATAGAGAGTAACTGTGACACACAATTGTGGACTGACAATTAATGTGTCTGCAATTTCTAGTAAAATAGAATGTAACTGTGACACACTATTGTGGACTGACGATTAATGTGTTTGCAATTACTAGAGAAATAGAATGTAACTGTGATACACTATTGTGGACTGACAATTACTAGTGAAATACAATGTAACTGTGACCCACTATTGTGGACTGACAATTAATGTGTCTGCTTTTACTAGGGAAATAGAATGTAACTGTGACAAACTATTGTGGACTGACAATGTGTCTGCTATTACTAGTGAAATAGAGAGTAACTGTGACACACTATTGTGGACTGACAATTAATGTGTCTGCTATTACTAGTCAAATATAATGTAACTGTGACACACTATTGTGGACTGACAATTAATGTGTCTACAATTACTAGTGAAATAGAGAGTAACTGTGACACACTATTGTGGACTGACAAATAATGTGTCTGCTATTACTAGTCAAATAGAATGTAACTGTGGCACACTATTGTGGACTGACAATATTAATGTGTCTGCAATTACTAGTGAAATAGAGAATAACTGTGACACACAATTGTCGACTGACAATTAATGTGTCTGCTATTACCAGTGAAATAGAATTTAACTGTGGCAAACTATTGTGGACTTACAATTAATGTGTCTGCAATTACTAGTGAAATAGAGAGTAACTGTGATACACAATTGTGGACTGACAATTAATGTGTCTGCAATTACTAGGGAAATAGAATGTAACGATGACAAACTATTGTGGACTGACAATGTGTTTGCTATTACTAGTAAAATAGAATGTAACAGTGACACACTATTGTGGACTGACAATTAATGTGTCTGCTATTACTAGGGAAATAGAATGTAACTGCGACAAACTATTGTGGACTTACAATGTGTTTGCTATTACTAGTAAAATAGAAAGTAACTGTGACACACTATTGTGGACTGACAATTAATGTGTCTGCAATTACTAGTGAAATAGAATGTAACTGTGATACACAATTGTCGACTGACAATTAATATGTCTGCAAATACTAGTGAAATAGAATGTAACTGTGACACACTATTGTGGACTGACAAATAATGTGTCTGCAATTACTAGTGAAATAGAGAGTAACTGTGATAGAGAATTGTGGACTGACAATTAATGTGTCTGCAATTACTAGTGAAATAGAATGTAACTGTGGCACACTATTGTGGACTGACAATTAATGTGTCTGCAATTACTAGTGAAATAGAATGTAACTGTGACACACTATTGTGGACTGACAATTAATGTGTCTGCAATTACTAGTGAAATAGAATGTAACTGTGACACAATATTGTGGACAGACAATTAATGTGTCTGCAATTACTAGTGAAATAGAGAGTAACTGTGATAGAGAATTGTGGACTGACAATTAATGTGTCTGCAATTACTAGTGAAATAGAATGTAACTGTGGCACACTATTGTGGACTGACAATTAATGTGTCTGCAATTACTAGTGAAATAGAATGTAACTGTGACACACTATTGTGGACTGACAATTAATGTGTCTGCAATTACTAGTGAAATAGAATGTAACTGTGACACAATATTGTGGACAGACAATTAATGTGTCTGCAATTACTAGTGAAATAGAGAGTAACTGTGACACACAATTGTGGACTGACAATTATTGTGTCTGCTATTAATAGTGAAATAGAATGTAACTGTGCACACAATTATGGATTGACAATTAACGTGTCTGCAATTACTAGTGAAATATAATTTAACTGTGGCACACTATTGTGGACTAACAATATTAATGTGTCTGCAATTACTAGTGAAATAGAGAGTAACTGTGACACACAATTGTGGATTGACAATTAATGTGTCTGCTATTACCAGTGAAATAGAATGTAACTGTGACAAACTATTGTGGACTTACAATGTGTTTGCTATTACTAGTAAAATAGAATGTAACTGTGCCACACAATTATGGATTGACAATTAATGTGTCTGCAATTACTAGCGAAATAGAATGTAACTGTGACACACAATTGTGGACTGACAATTAATGTGTCTGCACTTACTAGTGAAATAGAGAGTAACTGTGATACACAATTGTGGACTGACAATTAATGTGTCTGCAATTACTAGGGAAATAGAATGTAACGATAACAAACTATTGTGTACTGACAATGTGTTTGCTATTACTAGTAAAATAGAATGTAACAGTGACACACTATTGTGTACTGACAATTAATGTGTCTGCTATTACTAGGGAAATAGAATGTAACTGCAACAAACTATTGTGGACTTACAATGTGTTTGCTATTACCAGTAAAATTGAATGTAACTGTGACACACTATTGTGGACTGACAATTAATATGTCTGCAATTACTAGTGAAATAGAATGTAACTGTGACACACTATTGTGGACTGACAATTAATGTGTCTGCTATTACAAGTTAAATAGAATGTAACTGTGACACACAATTGTGGACTGACAATTAATGTGTCTGCAATTACTAATTCAATAGATAGTAACTGTGATACACAATTGTGGACTGACAATTAATGTGTCTGCAATTTCTAGTAAAATAGAATGTAACTGTGACACACTATTGTGGACTGACGATTAATGTGTCTGCTATTACTAATGAAATAGAATGTAACTGTGACACACTATTGTGGACTGACAATTAATGTGTCTGCTATTACTAGTGAAATAGAATGTAACTATGACACACAATTGTGGATTGACAATTAATGTGTCTGCAATTACTAGTGAAATAGAATATAACTGTGATACACAATTGTGGACTAACAATTAATGTGTTTGCAATTACTAGAGAAATAGAATGTAACTGCGATACACTATTGTGGACTGACAATTAATGTGTCTGCAATTGCTAGTGAAATACAATGTAACTGTGACACACTATTGTGGACTGACAATTAATGTGTCTGCTATTACTAGGGAAATAGAATGTAACTGTGAAAAACTATTGTGGACTGACAATGTGTCTGCTATTACTAGTGAAATAGAGAGTAACTGTGACACACTATTGTGGACTGACAATTAATGTGTCTGCAATTGCTAGTGAAATAGAATGTAACTGTGACACACTATTGTGGACTGACAATTAATGTGTCTGCTATTACTAGTCAAATAAAATGTAACTGTGACAAACTATTGTGGACTGACAATTAATGTGTCTGCAATTACTAGTGAAATAGAGAGAGACTGTGACACACAATTGTGGACTGACAATTAATGTGTCTGCTATTCCCAGTGAAATAGAATGTAACTGTGACAAACTATTGTGGACTTACAATGTGTTTGCTATTACTAGTAAAATAGAATGTAACTGTGACACACTATTGTGGACTGACGATTAATGTGTCTGCTATTACTAATGAAATAGAATGTAACTGTGACACACTATTGTGGACTGACAAATAATGTGTCCGCAATTACTAGTGAAATAGAGAGTAACTGTGACACACAATTGTGGACTGACAATTAATGTGTCTGCTATTACCAGTGAAATAGAATGTAACTGTGACACACAATTATGGATTGACAATTAATGTGTCTGCAATTACTAGTGAAGTAGAATGTAACTGTGACACACCATTGTGGACTGACAATTAATGTGTCTGCAATTACTAGTGAAATAGAGAGTAACTGTGATACACAATTGTGGACTGACAATTAATGTGTCTGCAATTACTAGGGAAATAGAATGTAACGATGACAAACTATTGTGGACTGACAATGTGTTTGCTATTACTAGTAAAATAGAATATAACAGTGACACACTATTGTGGACTTACAATTAATGTGTTTGCAATTACTAGTGAAATAGATTGTAACTGTGACACACTATTGTGGACTGACAATGAATGTGTCTGATATTACTAGTAAAATAGAATGTAACTATGACACACTATTGTGGACTAACAATTAATGTGTCTGCTATTACTAGTGAAATAAAATGTAACTGTGACACACTATTGTGCACTGACAATTAATGTGTTTGCAATTACTAGTGAAATAGAGAGTAACTGTGACACACTTTTGTGGACTGACAAATAATGTGTCTGCAATTACTAGTAAAATAGAGAGTAACTGTGACACACAATTGTGGACTGACAATTAATGTGTCTGCAATTACTAGTGAAATAGAATGTAACTGTGTCACACTATTGTGGACTGACAATTAATGTGTCTGCTATTACTAGTGAAATAGAATGTAACTGTGTCACACTATTGTGGACTGACAATTAATGTGTCTGCTATTACTAGTGAAATAGAATGTAACTGTGACACAGAAATAGAATGTAACTGTGACACACTATTGTGGACTGACAATTAATGTGTCTGCTATTACTAGTTAAATAGAATGTAACTGTGACACACAATTGTGGACTGACAATTAATGTGTCTGCAATTACTAGTTCAATAGAGAGTGACTGTGATACACAATTGTGGACTGACAATTAATGTGTCTGCAATTTCTAGTAAAATAGAATGTAACTGTGACACACTATTGTGGACTGACGATTAATGTGTCTGCTATTACTAATGAAATAGAATGTAACTGTGACACACTATTGTGGACTGACAATTAATGTGTCTGCTATTAATAGTGAAATAGAATGTAACTGTGACACACAATTGTGGATTGACAATTAATGTGTCTGCAATTACTAGTGAAATAGAATGTAACTGTGATACACAATTGTGGACTAACAATTAATGTGTTTGCAATTACTAGAGAAATAGAATGTAACTGCGATACACTATTGTGGACTGACAATTAATGTGTCTGCAATTGCTAGTGAAATACAATGTAACTGTGACACACTATTGTGGACTGACAATTAATGTGTCTGCTATTACTAGTCAAATAGAATGTAACTGTGACACACTATTGTGGACTGACAATTAATGTGTCTGCAATTACTAGTGAAATAGAGAGAGACTGTGACACACAATTGTGGACTGACAATTAATGTGTCTGCTATTCCCAGTGAAATAGAATGTAACTGTGACAAACTATTGTGGACTTACAATGTGTTTGCTATTACTAGTAAAATAGAATGTAACTGTGACACACTATTGTGGACTGACGATTAATGTGTCTGCTATTACTAATGAAATAGAATGTAACTGTGACACACTATTATGGACTGACAAATAATGTGTCCGCAATTACTAGTGAAATAGAGAGTAACTGTGACACACAATTGTGGACTGACAATTAATGTGTCTGCTATTACCAGTGAAATAGAATGTAACTGTGACACACAATTATGGATTGACAATTAATGTGTCTGCAATTACTAGTGAAGTAGAATGTAACTGTGACACACCATTGTGGACTGACAATTAATGTGTCTGCAATTACTAGTGAAATAGAGAGTAACTGTGATACACAATTGTGGACTGACAATTAATGTGTCTGCAATTACTAGGGAAATAGAATGTAACGATGACAAACTATTGTGGACTGACAATGTGTTTGCTATTACTAGTAAAATAGAATATAACAGTGACACACTATTGTGGACTGACAATTAATGTGTCTGCTATTACTAGTGAAATAGAATGTAACTGTGACACACAATTGTGGATTGACAATTAATGTGTCTGCTTTTACTAGTGAAATAGAATGTGACTGTGACACACTATTGTGGACTGACAATTAATGTGTGCAATTACTAGTGAAATAAAATGTAACTGTGACACACTATTGTGGACTGACGATTAATGTGTCTGCAATTACCAGTGAAATAGAATGTAACTGTGACACAATATTGTGGACTGACAATTAATGTGTCTGCTATTACTAATGAAATAGAATGTAACTGTGACACACTATTGTGGACTGACAAATATTGTGTCTGCAATTACTAGAGAAATAGAGAGCAACTGTGGCATACAATTGTAAAATGACAATTAATGTGTCTGCTATTACCAGTGAAATAGAATGTAACTGTGACACACAATTATGGATTGACAATTAATGTGTCTGTAATTACTAGTGAAATAGAATATAACTCTGACACACTATTGTGGACTGACAATTAATGTGTCTGCTATTACTAGGGAAATAGAATGTAACTGTGACAAACTATTGTGGACTGACAATTAATGTGTTTGCAATTACTAGTGAAATAGAGAGTAACTGTGATACACAATTATGGACTGACAATTAATGTGTCTGCAATTACTAGTGAAATGGAATGTAACTGTGACACACTATTGTGGACTGACAATTAATTTGTCTGCAAGTCCTAGTGAAATAGAATGTAACTGTGACACACTATTGTGGACTGACAATTAATGTGTCTGAAATTACTAGCGAAACATAATGTAACTGTGACACACTATTGTGGACTGACAATTAACGTGTCTGCAATTACTAGTGAAATAGAATGTAACTGTGACACACTATTGTGGACTGACAATTAATGTGTCCGCAATTACTAGCGAAATAGAATGTAAATGTGACACACTATTGTGGACTGACAATTAATGTGTCTGCAATTACTAGTGAAATAGAATGTAACTGTGACACACTATTGTGGACTGACAATTAATGTGTGCAATTACTAGTGAAATAAAATGTAACTGTGACACACTATTGTGGACTGACGATTAATGTGTGTGTTATTACTAGTGAAATAGAATGTAACTGTGACACACTATTGTGGACTGACAATTAATGTGTCTGCATATACTAGTGAAATAGAATGTAACTGTGATACACAATTGTGGACTGACAATTAATGTGTCTGCAATTACTAGTGAAATAGAATGTAACTGTGACACACAATTGTGGACTGATAATCAATGTGTCTGCAATTACTAGTGAAATAGAATGTAACTGTGACACACTATTGTGGACTGACAATTAATGTGTCTGCAATTACTAGTGAAAAAGAAACTAACTGTGACACACAATTGTGGACTGACAATTAATATGTTTGCTATTACTATGGAAATAGAATGTAATTGTGACAAACTATTGTGGACTGACAATGTGTCTGCTCTTACTAGTGAAATAGAGAGTAACTCTGACACACTGTTGTGAACTGACAATTAATGTGTCTGCAATTACTAGTGAAATAGAATATTACTCTGACACACTATTGTGGACTGACAATTAATGTGTCTGCTATTACTAGGGAAATAGAATGTAACTGTGACAAACTATTGTAGACTGACAATTAATGTGTCTGCAATTACTAGTGAAATAGAATGTAACTGTGATACACAATTGTGGACTGACAAATAATGTGTCTGCAATTACTAGTGAAATAGAATGTAACTGTGACACACTATTGTGGACTGACAATTAATGTGTCTGCAATTACTAGTGAAATAGAATGTAACTGTGACACACTATTGTGGACTGACAATTAATGTGTCTGCAATTACTAGTGAAAAAGAAACTGTGACACACAATTGTGGACTGACAATTAATGTGTCTGCTATTACTAGGGAAATGGAATGTAATTGTGACAAACTATTGTGGACTGACAATGTGTCTGCTCTTACTAGTGAAATAGAATGTAACTGTGACACACTATTGTGGACTGACAATAAATGTGTCTGCAATTACTAGTGAAATAGAATGTAACTGTGACACAATATTGTGGACAGACAATTAATGTGTCTGCAATTACTAGTGAAATAGAGAGTAACTGTGACACACAATTGTGGACTGACAATTAATGAGTCTGCTATTAATAGTGAAATAGAATGTAACTGTGCACACAATTATGGATTGACAATTAATGTGTCTGCAATTACTAGTGAAATATAATGTAACTGTGACACACTATTGTGGACTGACAACTAATGTGTCTGCTATTACTAGTGAAATAGAATGTAACTGTGACACACTATTGTGGTCAGACAATTAATGTGTCTGCAATTACTAGTGAAATAGAATGTAACTGTGACACACTATTGTGGACTGACAATTATTGTGTCTGCAATTACTAGGTGAAATAGAGAGTAACTGTGACACAAAATTGTGGGCTGACAATTAATGTTTCTGCTATTACCAGTGAAATAGAATGTAACTTTGACAATCTAAATGGGTTTACAATGTGTTTGCTATTACTAGTAAAATAGAATGTAACTGTGACACACTATTGTGGACTTACAATGTATCTGCTATTACTAGTGAAATAGAGAGTAACTGTGACACACTATTGTGGACTGACAATTAATGTGTCTGCAATTACTAGTGAAATAGAATGTAACTGTGACACACTATTGTGGACTGACAATTAATGTTTTTGCAATTACTAGTGAAATAGAATGTAACTGTGACACACTATTGTGGACTGACAATTAATGTGTCTGCAATTACTAGCGAAACAGAATGTAACTGTGACACACTATTGTGGACTGACAATTAATGTGTCTGCAATTTCTAGTGAAATAGAATGTAACTGTGACACATTATTGTGGACTGACAAATAATGTGTCTGCTATTACTAGTTAAATAGAATGTAACTGTGACACACTATTGTGGATTGACAATTAATGTGTCTGCAATTACTAGTGAAATAGAATGTAACTGTGATACACAATTGTCGACTGACAATTAATATGTCTGCAATTACTAGTGAAATAGAATGTAAAGGTGACACACTATTGTGGACTGACAATTAATGTGTCTGCAATTACTAGTGAAATAGAGAGTAACTGTGCTACAGAATTGTGGACTGACAATTAATGTGTCTGCAATTACTAGTGAAATAGAATGTAACTGTGGCACACTATTGTGGACTGACAATTAATGTGTCTGCAATTACTAGTGAAATATAATGTAACTGTGACACACTATTGTGGACTGACAACTAATGTGTCTGCTATTACCAGTGAAATAGAATTTAACTGTGGCAAACTATTGTGGACTTACAATTAATGTGTCTGCAATTACTAGTGAAATAGAGAGTAACTGTGATACACAATTGTGGACTGACAATTAATGTGTCTGCAATTACTAGGGAAATAGAATGTAACGATGACAAACTATTGTGGACTGACAATGTGTTTGCTATTACTAGTAAAATATAATGTAACAGTGACACACTATTGTGGACTGACAATTAATGTGTCTGCTATTACTAGGGAAATAGAATGTAACTGCGACAAACTATTGTGGACTTACAATGTGTTTGCTATTACTAGTAAAATAGAATGTAACTGTGACACACTATTGTGGACTGACAATTAATGTGTCTGCAATTACTAGTGAAATAGAATGTAACTGTGATACACAATTGTCGACTGACAATTAATATGTCTGCAATTACTAGTGAAATAGAATGTAACTGTGACACACTATTGTGGACTGACAATTAATGTGTCGGCAATTACTAGTGAAATAGAGAGTAACTGTGATAGAGAATTGTGGACTGACAATTAATGTGTCTGCTATTACTAGGGAAATAGAATGTAACTGTGACAAACTATTGTAGACTGACAATTAATGTGTTTGCAATTACTAGTGAAATAGAGAGTAACTGTGATTCACAATTGTGGACTGACAAATAATGTGTCTGCAATTACTAGTGAAATAGAATGTAACTGTGATACACTATTGTGGACTGACAATTAATGTTTTTGCAATTACTAGTGAAATAGAATGTAACTGTGACACACTATTGTGGACTGACAATTAATGTGTCTGCAATTACTAGCGAAACAGAATGTAACTGTGACACACTATTGTGGACTGACAATTAATGTGTCTGCAATTACTAGTGAAATAGAATGTAACTGTGACACACTATTGTGGACTGACAATTAATGTGTCTGCTATTACTAGTTAAATAGAATGTAACTGTGACACACTATGGTGGATTGACAATTAATGTGTCTGCAATTACTAGTGAAATAGAATGTAACTGTGATACACAATTGTCGACTGACAATTAATATGTCTGCAATTACTAGTGAAATAGAATGTAACTGTGACACACTATTGTGGACTGACAATTAATGTGTCTGCAATTACTAGTGAAATAGAGAGTAACTGTGCTACAGAATTGTGGACTGACAATTAATGTGTCCGCAATTACTAGTGAAATAGAATGTAACTGTGGCACACTATTGTGGACTGACAATTAATGTGTCTGCAATTACTAGTGAAATAGAATGTAATTGTGACACAATATTGTGGACAGACAATTAATGTGTCTGCAATTACTAGTGAAATAGAGAGTAACTGTGACACACAATTGTGGACTGACAATTAATGTGTTTGCTATTAATAGTGAAATAGAATGTAACTGTGCACACAATTATGGATTGACAATTAATGTGTCTGCAATTACTAGTGAAATATAATGTAACTGTGACACACTATTGTGGACTGACAACTAATGTGTCTGCTATTACTAGTGAAGTAGAATGTAACTGTGACACACTATTGTGGACTGACAATTAATGTGTCTGCTATTACTAGTGAAATAGAATGTAACTGTGACACACAATTGAGGATTGACAATTAATGTGTCTGCTATTACTAGTGAAATAGAATGTAACTGTGACACACTATTGTGGACTGACAATTAATGTGTCTGCAATTACTAGGTGAAATAGAGAGTAACTGTGACACACAATTGTGGACTGACAATTAATGTGTCTGCAATTTCTAGTAAAATAGAATGTAACTGTGACACACTATTGTGGACTGACGATTAATGTGTTTGCAATTACGAGAGAAATAGAATGTAACTGTGATACACTATTGTGGACTGACAATTACTAGTGAAATACAATGTAACTGTGACACACTATTGTGGACTGACAATTAATGTGTCTGCTTTTACTAGGGAAATAGAATGTAACTGTGACAAACTATTGTGGACTGACAATGTGTCTGCTATTACTAGTGAAATAGAGAGTAACTGTGACACACTATTGTGGACTGACAATTAATGTGTCTGCTATTACTAGTCAAATATAATGTAACTGTGACACACTATTGTGGACTGACAATTAATGTGTCTACAATTACTAGTGAAATAGAGAGTAACTGTGACACACTATTGTGGACTGACAAATAATGTGTCTGCTATTACTAGTCAAATAGAATGTAACTGTGGCACACTATTGTGGACTGACAATATTAATGTGTCTGCAATTACTAGTGAAATAGAGAATAACTGTGACACACAATTGTGGACTGACAATTAATGTGTCTGCTATTACCAGTGAAATAGAATTTAACTGTGGCAAACTATTGTGGACTTACAATTAATGTGTCTGCAATTACTAGTGAAATAGAGAGTAACTGTGATACACAATTGTGGACTGACAATTAATGTGTCTTTAATTACTAGGGAAATAGAATGTAACGATGACAAACTATTGTGGACTGACAATGTGTTTGCTATTACTAGTAAAATAGAATGTAACAGTGACACACTATTGTGGACTGACAATTAATGTGTCTGCTATTACTAGGGAAATAGAATGTAACTGCGACAAACTATTGTGGACTTACAATGTGTTTGCTATTACTAGTAAAATAGAAAGTAACTGTGACACACTATTGTGGACTGACAATTAATGTGTCTGCAATTACTAGTGAAATAGAATGTAACTGTGATACACAATTGTCGACTGACAATTAATATGTCTGCAAATACTAGTGAAATAGAATGTAACTGTGACACACTATTGTGGACTGACAAATAATGTGTCTGCAATTACTAGTGAAATAGAGAGTAACTGTGATAGAGAATTGTGGACTGACAATTAATGTGTCTGCAATTACTAGTGAAATAGAATGTAACTGTGGCACACTATTGTGGACTGACAATTAATGTGTCTGCAATTACTAGTGAAATAGAATGTAACTGTGACACACTATTGTGGACTGACAATTAATGTGTCTGCAATTACTAGTGAAATAGAATGTAACTGTGACACAATATTGTGGACAGACAATTAATGTGTCTGCAATTACTAGTGAAATAGAGAGTAACTGTGACACACAATTGTGGACTGACAATTATTGTGTCTGCTATTAATAGTGAAATAGAATGTAACTGTGCACACAATTATATATTGACAATTAACGTGTCTGCAATTACTAGTGAAATATAATTTAACTGTGGCACACTATTGTGGACTAACAATATTAATGTGTCTGCAATTACTAGTGAAATAGAGAGTAACTGTGACACACAATTGTGGATTGACAATTAATGTGTCTGCTATTACCAGTGAAATAGAATGTAACTGTGACAAACTATTGTGGACTTACAATGTGTTTGCTATTACTAGTAAAATAGAATGTAACTGTGCCACACAATTATGGATTGACAATTAATGTGTCTGCAATTACTAGTGAAATAGAATGTAACTGTGACACACAATTGTGGACTGACAATTAATGTGTCTGCACTTACTAGTGAAATAGAGAGTAACTGTGATACACAATTGTGGACTGACAATTAATGTGTCTGCAATTACTAGGGAAATAGAATGTAACGATAACAAACTATTGTGTACTGACAATGTGTTTGCTATTACTAGTAAAATAGAATGTAACAGTGACACACTATTGTGTACTGACAATTAATGTGTCTGCTATTACTAGGGAAATAGAATGTAACTGCAACAAACTATTGTGGACTTACAATGTGTTTGCTATTACCAGTAAAATTGAATGTAACTGTGACACACTATTGTGGACTGACAATTAATATGTCTGCAATTACTAGTGAAATAGAATGTAACTGTGACACACTATTGTGGACTGACAATTAATGTGTCTGCTATTACTAGTTAAATAGAATGTAACTGTGACACACAATTGTGGACTGACAATTAATGTGTCTGCAATTACTAATTCAATAGAGAGTAACTGTGATACACAATTGTGGACTGACAATTAATGTGTCTGCAATTTCTAGTAAAATAGAATGTAACTGTGACACACTATTGTGGACTGACGATTAATGTGTCTGCTATTACTAATGAAATAGAATGTAACTGTGACACACTATTGTGGACTGACAATTAATGTGTCTGCTATTACTAGTGAAATAGAATGTAACTATGACACACAATTGTGGATTGACAATTAATGTGTCTGCAATTACTAGTGAAATAGAATATAACTGTGATACACAATTGTGGACTAACAATTAATGTGTTTGCAATTACTAGAGAAATAGAATGTAACTGCGATACACTATTGTGGACTGACAATTAATGTGTCTGCAATTGCTAGTGAAATACAATGTAACTGTGACACACTATTGTGGACTGACAATTAATGTGTCTGCTATTACTAGGGAAATAGAATGTAACTGTGAAAAACTATTGTGGACTGACAATGTGTCTGCTATTACTAGTGAAATAGAGAGTAACTGTGACACACTATTGTGGACTGACAATTAATGTGTCTGCAATTGCTAGTGAAATAGAATGTAACTGTGACACACTATTGTGGACTGACAATTAATGTGTCTGCTATTACTAGTCAAATAGAATGTAACTGTGACAAACTATTGTGGACTGACAATTAATGTGTCTGCAATTACTAGTGAAATAGAGAGAGACTGTGACACACAATTGTGGACTGACAATTAATGTGTCTGCTATTCCCAGTGAAATAGAATGTAACTGTGACAAACTATTGTGGACTTACAATGTGTTTGCTATTACTAGTAAAATAGAATGTAACTGTGACACACTATTGTGGACTGACGATTAATGTGTCTGCTATTACTAATGAAATAGAATGTAACTGTGACACACTATTGTGGACTGACAAATAATGTGTCCGCAATTACTAGTGAAATAGAGAGTAACTGTGACACACAATTGTGGACTGACAATTAATGTGTCTGCTATTACCAGTGAAATAGAATGTAACTGTGACACACAATTATGGATTGACAATTAATGTGTCTGCAATTACTAGTGAAGTAGAATGTAACTGTGACACACCATTGTGGACTGACAATTAATGTGTCTGCAATTACTAGTGAAATAGAGAGTAACTGTGATACACAATTGTGGACTGACAATTAATGTGTCTGCAATTACTAGGGAAATAGAATGTAACGATGACAAACTATTGTGGACTGACAATGTGTTTGCTATTACTAGTAAAATAGAATATAACAGTGACACACTATTGTGGACTTACAATTAATGTGTTTGCAATTACTAGTGAAATAGATTGTAACTGTGACACACTATTGTGGACTGACAATGAATGTGTCTGATATTACTAGTAAAATAGAATGTAACTATGACACACTATTGTGGACTGACAATTAATGTGTCTGCTATTACTAGTGAAATAGAATGTAACTGTGACACACTATTGTGCACTGACAATTAATGTGTCTGCAATTACTAGTGAAATAGAATGTAACTGTGATACACAATTGTCGACTGACAATTAATGTTTCTGCAATTACTAGTGAAATAGAGAGTAACTGTGACACACAATTGTGGACTGACAATTATTGTGTCTGCTATTACCAGTGAAATAGAATGTAACTGTGACACACAATTATGGATTGACAATTAATATGTCTGCAATTACTAGTGAAATAGAATGTAACTGTGACACACTATTGTGGACTGACAATTAATGTGTCTGCTATTACTAGTGAAATAGAATGTAACTGTGACACACAATTGTGGACTGACAATTAATGTGTTTGCAATTACTAGTGAAATAGAGAGTAACTGTGACACACTTTTGTGGACTGACAAATAATGTGTCTGCAATTACTAGTAAAATAGAGAGTAACTGTGACACACAATTGTGGACTGACAATTAATGTGTCTGCTATTACCAGTGAAATAGAATGTAACTGTGACACACTATTGTGGCCTGACAATTAATGTGTCTGCAATTACTAGTGAAATAGAATGTAACTGTGTCACACTATTGTGGACTGACAATTAATGTGTCTGCTATTACTAGTGAAATAGAATGTAACTGTGTCACACTATTGTGGACTGACAATTAATGTGTCTGCTATTACTAGTGAAATAGAATGTAACTGTGACACAGAAATAGAATGTAACTGTGACACACTATTGTGGACTGACAATTAATGTGTCTGCTATTACTAGTCAAATAGAATGTAACTGTGACACACTATTGTGGACTGACAATTAATGTGTCTGCAATTACTAGTGAAATAGAGAGAGACTGTGACACACAATTGTGGACTGACAATTAATGTGTCTGCTATTCCCAGTGGAATAGAATGTAACTGTGACAAACTATTGTGGACTTACAATGTGTTTGATATTACTAGTAAAATAGAATGTAACTGTGACACACTATTGTGGACTGACGATTAATGTGTCTGCTATTACTAATGAAATAGAATGTAACTGTGACACACTATTATGGACTGACAAATAATGTGTCCGCAATTACTAGTGAAATAGAGAGTAACTGTGACACACAATTGTGGACTGACAATTAATGTGTCTGCTATTACCAGTGAAATAGAATGTAACTGTGACACACAATTATGGATTGACAATTAATGTGTCTGCAATTACTAGTGAAGTAGAATGTAACTGTGACACACCATTGTGGACTGACAATTAATGTGTCTGCAATTACTAGTGAAATAGAGAGTAACTGTGATACACAATTGTGGACTGACAATTAATGTGTCTGCAATTACTAGGGAAATAGAATGTAACGATGACAAACTATTGTGGACTGACAATGTGTTTGCTATTACTAGTAAAATAGAATATAACAGTGACACACTATTGTGGACTGACAATTAATGTGTTTGCAATTACTAGTGAAATAGATTGTAACTGTGACACACTATTGTGAACTGACAATGAATGTGTCTGATATTACTAGTAAAATAGAATGTAACTATGACACACTATTGTGGACTGACAATTAATGTGTCTGCTATTACTAGTGAAATAGAATGTAACTGTGACACACTATTGTGCACTGACAATTAATGTGTCTGCAATTACTAGTGAAATAGAATGTAACTGAGATACACAATTGTCGACTGACAATTAATGTTTCTGCAATTACTAGTGAAATAGAGAGTAACTGTGACACACAATTGTGGACTGACAATTATTGTGTCTGCTATTACCAGTGAAATAGAATGTAACTGTGACACACAATTATGGATTGACAATTAATGTGTCTGCAATTACTAGTGAAATAGAATGTAACTGTGACACACTATTGTGGACTGACAATTAATGTGTCTGCTATTACTAGTGAAATAGAATGTAACTGTGACACACAATTGTGGACTGACAATTAATGTGTCTGCAATTACTAGTGAAATAGAGAGTAACTGTGACACACTTTTGTGGACTGACAAATAATGTGTCTGCAATTACTAGTGAAATAGAGAGTAACTGTGACACACAATTGTGGACTGACAATTAATGTGTCTGCTATTACCAGTGAAATAGAATGTAACTGTGACACACTATTGTGGCCTGACAATTAATGTGTCTGCAATTACTAGTGAAATAGAATGTAACTGTGTCACACTATTGTGGACTGACAATTAATGTGTCTGCTATTACTAGTGAAATAGAATGTAACTGTGACACACTATTGTGGACTGACAATTAATGTGTCTGCTATTACTAGTGAAATAGAATGTAACTGTGTCACACTATTGTGGACTGACAATTAATGTGTCTGCTATTACTAGTGAAATAGAATGTAACTGTGTCACACTATTGTGGACTGAAAATTAATGTGTCTGCTATTACTAGTGAAATAGAATGTAACCGTGTCACACTATTGTGGACTGACAATTAATGTGTCTGCTATTACTAGTGAAATAGAATGTAACTGTGTCACTCTATTGTGGACTGAAAATTTGCAGCCTTTATTCCACACGATCGACTCGTTAATACATTAAGTATTTAACGAAATAACATCGCGGCATATATACTTACAGATCTTATAATAATATTTCTCTATAATATGACATGTCAGCTGAAGACCGCAACTTCGTTCCGTCGCGTATTCTCATGAGTTGGAGACTATGATCTGAGGGTGTCTTGGTTCTTTTGGTATGATAAATTTTATAGAAGTCCGAAATTATGATCGGTCGCTATAACTAACGTTTCTGAACCATCTGGAAAGCTTTGATTCTATCTAAACCTGGGCTGTGCTTCAGTCTGTACAGCATTGCTACATTGAGTGGTGATATATTAAAGTTGTACAATGGTAACGGAAACAGTCGTACGTGTTAAGCATAAAATAATATAACTGAAGTTGCACAAACCGCAGATTGTTGACGTTATTTCAACCAAAAAATACCTAAATAGCTGCCGACATGCTCTTTCTGATGCTGTGCGACTTCTGTTCTTCTGATTCGTTTTGCGTGTAGTTTAGCCGATATAATGATTTTTTTAATTTACTTCATTATTTAAAGTTCCTCGCTGACTAAAACTAGTTATGGGTTTTGATAAATATAATTGATGTCTATAATTTGAGATCAAAACCGTCTTAGCTACTCCGAGAATCGAAATATACTGGCTGGAAATTTCCACTGGCACCCAAAATGGCCGCTGTTTGTCGAGCTCTCCCCCTCTCGTGCAACTCCCGGATGGCAGCAACATCACATTATAGGAAAACGGAAATATATGCCGATTAGAATGATAGTAAAATCATTTTAATCCATGGAATTGCGAATCCCCTTCTAATGAAGGAGTTAAAGCAACTTTCACGGTGGGCAGCGAATGTGATATTTTTTATCACTTCGCTATACGAAGTACAAATAATTCGAAATTTAAATAATTATTGTGATAATTTTTCTCTTATTCACACAAACGATTAAACGATCGAGAGCGAAACGGGTGATTATCTTTTCCGCTCCACGCTAACTTCAGAACACCCCTCTAATTTTTCTCCATTAAGTTCGCTGTTTTTCTCGCAAGGAGGCCTCAATAATACCTCGTTTGCATTTGGGTCACTCTTCTATTCCCACTCATTACGCTAGGCTGCGTGTCAGAGAGTATCCAGCCTATTATTGTAGGTTTTGGTGAGGACGAACTGAATCACCATATTTTTTAATGTCAATAAAATAATAAATTGCCTTCATTCGTATATAAATTATTAAAACAACAAATTCCGTTACCTATTAACATTAGACACCTTCTGGCTGTTGCCAATAAAACCATTCTAGACTTAATCATTTAATGCATAAGAGAGAACGACATCAACATCTAGTACCTTATATATTCATATATAATTTTATATCTATTCTCATGTTTGTTTGTTTGTTATATATATATATATATATATATATATATATATATATATATATATATATATCGATCATTTATATTTTCGCTTAATTTATTCTATCATAGTAAAGTCCTATTTTATTTTCCTTTTGCTCTTTAGTTTTCCTTATCAAGCAACAGTGACAGATATTCTGAGTGTAAACTAGTCGGTGTTGCCTGGCCAATAAATATAAACTTGATAACAAAAGTTCTCTATAGAGAAAATAATCGCCACTGAATAAAAAAGAAAGTCCGCTGTACGTCGATGAGACGGTCGTGCGTTGTGCTCCATTCTGACTTTTGGAGTTATTCATTGGTTTTGTATCGTCATGCAAGCTTTATGTTAGGAGTCCGTGTAACAAGTAATTGTTGCAAAATTCGAACCATTATTAAATTGAATTTAATAATGGTTCCATGTTGTGGGTTATTAAAATAATGTCTACTATATTGTAGTTTATTAAAATCATTTTCTAGTTTATTAAATATAAGTAGTGCAAAAAGAATTTCGCAGACTAAAGAATGCACCGGTATTTTATCAGTTGAAAATTTTAAGCATATTACTGTATATATGTATGTATATACATACACACATACACACACAAACACACACACAAGCACACACACACAAACACACACACAGACACAGGACACTTGACACTTGACACAAGACACTTGACACTTGACAATTGACACAAGACACTCGACACAAGACACTTGATACAAGACACTTGACACAAGACACTTGACACTCGAAACCTGGCACAAGACACTTGATACAAGACACAAGATACAAGACACTTGTCACAAGACACTCGACACAAGACACTTGACACAAGACAATCGATACTTGACACAAGACACTTGACACCTGACATCTGACTTCTGACACAATTTACCTGACACAAGACACCTGACACCTTACACAAGACACCTGACACAAGACACCTGACGCGAGACACCTGACACGAGACACCTGACACTTGACACCTGATGCTTGACACCTGATACTTGACACTTGACACAAGACACTTGACACGAGACACAAGACACAAGACACTTGACATAAGACACTTGACACTTGACACAAGATACTTGACACTGACACTTAGCGCAAGATACAAGATACAAGACACAAGACACAAGATACAAGAGACACAAGACACAAGACAAGACTCAAGACACAAGACCCAAGACCCAAGACACAAGACCCAAGACACAAGACCCAAGACACAAGACCCAAGACACAAGACCCAAGACACAAGACCCAAGACCCAAGACCCGAGACACAAGAACAAGACACAAGAACAAGACACAAGACACAAGACACTTGGCACGTGGCATTTGACACTTGGCACTTGTCACTAAGACCTGATACTCTTGACACCTGACACTTGACACTAACACTGACACTCACACACATACACACATACATACATACATACACACGCATATATACATACATATACATAACCATACTCGCGGCAGAGGTGATACTGCCACCGGGCGCGTCTCCTCGTGCGGATAGGAGGATGCTCATTGCTCTCCGGAGCAGAGGGTACGAGTGAAATAAAATAGCTCTAATGGACAAAACACCCCAAATCAAGGTGTCAAGATACCGTGCCGATGACTGCATGGCTTCGAAGAAACGGCGTCGCAAACGGTTCCCCAGGGGCACCAGGTCCCACCCTAAGTGTACATAGTGACCTTGCTCCAGCAACTGGGGCTCTGCTGGAGTGGTCTTATATTTCCCTAGGTACTCGTGGGAATAGTATGGAGATGTTTGTGATAATTAAAATAATAAAAATAAAAAACAAACTGACGTAAGTCAAGGAGTTGACAACGGACATCACGCTCGGCAAGCGGCACTGGATGAAAGTGCTGAAATGGAGAGGACGAAAGCTTGGAAACGTCTCGAGAAGCTTATTGATGAGCTGCAAGAGTGCGTCCAACCGAGACCAAACGTCCACAAAGAGATAAAGGCCAAGTCAACCAGTATAGGCAATGCCTTCAGGAGATCACTACTACTGGAAAATAAGACTCGAGCTAAACAACAAGGCACCCCTCATTAAGTGCCAAAAGGTCCGAGTACATCAACAACAAGACCTACACAGATCGCCGCTGAGATAATAGAAGTAGACACTGGGGACGATGGTGACAGCGACTCGGTCGCGGAGGAGAAACGTGACACCACGTCGACCAAAAGGAAGCAACGGCCGTCTCTGGGTTCGGGCGAAAAACAAAGGAAGAAAAAGAAGGACTATGGACTGATCGAACTCTCCAAGAAAGTAACTCAGCACGCCAACAGCAGGAAGGAGGCAACGGACTGGCAGCTGGTTCAAACCAAGAAGGACAAGAAGACAAAGCGCGAGATACAACCTAAAACGCAGTTTTCGAAGCTGCCTAAGCAGAAGACGACGAGAAGACCAGTGACCAGACCTAATGCACTAATTGTCCGCCCGAGGGAGAAGTATGCTAAGATACTTATTCGGGTCAAGAAGGGCATCCCGGATGAACAGGTCCGCTCTACAGTAGATAAAATTAGTCGGACAACTACTAATGACCTGCTAATTATACTCACCAAGGAGAACACCGATAAAGGTCAGGAATTGGGAAAAGGACAGAAAACTATTGCTGACCTCCTCAAGGATGATGCTAAGGTCATAAGTAAGAGGCTACAAGAAGACCTCGAGATAAAAGATCTTGACGATGTTACGACAAAAGAGGACATCCTTGTAGCCATGCAATTGGCGGCTGGAGAGGAATATCAAATACTGCCAGACGCAATTAGATCAGTGTGTAAAGCCTACAGAGGCAAGCCTACAAGCTTGCCAAAAGGCACTTGACACAAAACACTTGACAAAATCAAGATTGGCTGTGTTAATTGTCAGATTAAAGGAGTGGAGAGACCAACAAAATGTTTTAGGTGCTGGCAATAAGGTCATCTCGCCACTCAATGTAAGAATGAGGTAGACCGGTCTAAACTCTGCAATAGGTGTGGAGAAGAAGGCCACAAGGTTGCTAACTGTAAAAAAGAAGCTCGATGTGCCCTGTGTATCGGAAATGGCAACAAAGAGAACTGGGCACACCAAGCTGGCTCTAGCAGATGTCCAATCTTCAAAGAAGCACTTCAGAAGATCCAGAAAAACTGAAAACGAAAATTCTTCAGCTCAACCTAAACCATCGTGAGGCCACGCATGATCTGTTAATGCAGACCGTACGCGAACTAAAGACGGACATAGTACTAATATTGGTGCCATACAAGCACCTAACTACTCAACCCTGGGAAGCGGATAACACCGGTACGGCCGTCATTTGGTCTTGCGGCAAACTCCCTTTTCAGAGTGTAGTTAATAACAGAGAGGTCGGTTTTGTTGTAGCTTAGCTAGAAGGCATCCATTTTTACAGCTGCTACGCTCCACTCAGTATTCCACTTGATATATTCACGGACTTCTTGGATCGCCTGACTGAGAATGCAAAGCAGCACTCACACGTGGCAATCGCCGGGGACTTCAATTCTTGGGCAGTTGATTGGGGAAGTAAAGAAACTAATACGCGAGGAAAAGCGCTATTGGAAGCCATGGCCTCATTGGATGTGGTCCTGCTTAACAGTGGCGATAGACCTACATACATCTAAGAAGATACAAGTTCCATCGTGGATCTCACTTTCGTCAGTGGCTGCCTCGCCAAGGTGAACTGCTCCTGGGAGGTGATTGATGTCAACTCGTACACAGCCAGCAATCGTTGCGCATTACTGTGGGAAATCTCGACTGGCCGCAGTACTGGAAACGCCCACATGAAGATTAAGACAATTGGTTGGAAGGTGAAGTCCTTTGACCATATTACCTTTACGGTGGCTCTGGATGGCCACCCAATCGTCGCGGGAGATGCTGAGAAGATGACAGTGGAGTTAATGAAGAGAGTGATGGATGCCTGCCATGCAAGTATGCCCCGAAAACATGGGATAAATCATCGTACATCAGTACACTGGTGGAACGATTACATCGGTGCCTTACACAAAGAGTGCCTCAAAACAAGAAGAGCATCTCAGCGTGGCTTGAGACGACAAAACTCTGCGGAACTGAGGGCAGAGTACAAGAAGGTACGTCGGAAACTGAAGAAAGCCATCAAGGATAGTAAACAACAATGCTGGAAAGAACTAATCGACGAGGTGGACATGGACCCGTGGGGCAGACCGTATAACGCTGTTATGACACACCTAAAAACCAGCTGATGCCGATGCCTACGTATCCCAAACTCCTAGAGAAGATACTCACTGTGCTATTCCCGCAACAACGCGAAGCACATTATCTGACAGAACAGTTCGAGATTGAGGAAATCCCCCCAGTCACATATGACCAACTGATGGAGGCGTGTAACAGAGTGAGGAATAACAAAGTTCCGGGCCTGGATGGAATCCCAAACATTGCTTTGTAGGCAGCCATCAAGGTAGCACCGGAACTATTCTTGAAGGTGTACAACACATGTTTCTGATTCAAATTCACATAAACTAATCTTTAACTGTTTCTGCAGTTACTAATCGTTAAACATATGTAAATATATAGCCTATATATCTTTCACAGAGATAAACGGACCTTTTAAAAATATGAAGCTATATTAATTAATAAAAATATATAAAGAATATTGAGAGGCCTAAAGAATTGTGTTAACAAAAAGTTATTTAATATAAGTATAACTTCAATGGTTTTCATACGCACTTAGGGGCATACATATATTTAAGCGTACATAGTATTTATATTAATCTATTTAGATATACTAATATTATATCTCACAATATAAACATATAAATATATTGCCTATATATCTTTAACAGACATGAGAAACAAGTATTTTAAAATATGAAGCTATGTTATTTAGCCTTTGAATTATGTCATTTTTAAGTAATTTACATAAACTTTTTACAGACCCAACTACATGTGATAAGTTGTTTGAATATTACTCGTAAACTGGTAAAACTTATTTCGCTGTAATAAATTTCCTTTTAAATTCGTTACATGTACTAATTAATAGCAAATTAAAATAAATTTTGAAAAGTGGATATTCTCCGATAATTAAAAATCACGGTATAACTGGTAGGCGGTGGAGAAATATAACTCTGACACAAATAATCACTTTGAAGCTTTATATTTCATACACGGATCCCTATTGTAAAGAAGTGTTCTTGACATACCTCCAATATCTTTAAAAGATCTATCCAATGGTACTCCATATAATGAGGTATGCGAAATTAAAAAATCCCTACATTCGTTCAACCTTAAAAAGTTTTTGAATAGATTTTATTTCATAATAAAATTCATAACAATTTACATAAAAATTATCTGTTAAAATTATTAATTCGACATTTTCGCACATATTTTTACACAGTATATTTAAAATTATTTAATGATTTATTAAAACTTTATGACAGAAAAATTTCTGTTTCCTCCTAATTTTTGATAAGCAGCTCTTTACTTAGAAAGTTGCTGGAAGCTATTCAGCATACGACAATTTGAGCAATATTTGTATTTTTTTACAATATATGTTTTTAATATTTGTTAGAATTATTTTAAGTCATCAATGTCGAAGTCAGTGTTTGTGTCATTGACTATTTTGTGTTGCTGCTTACAGTTGGGAATATGCCAGTATGAAGGTAAGTTTGTGCAGACTTACATATAATATACATATTTGTAATCTAGTAAACATTATGATTATTGCATTAAGATTTTAAAATTTGATGGACACAAATTATATTTTAAAATTTAATTATTAATACATTTGATGGATTTAATTAATTGATTGATTGATGAAAACAATAGTTTCCGGTTTCCTTTTTGCAAGTGGGTTAAATATATTTAATAAACACACTACAAACATTTTAGCGTGCCTAAAATATACTTGTAGCATATTTTTGTATTTCAAATTTGAAATAATCTGCCCATATTTTAATACCACACAAAACTTCTGCCATTTTCATTTTCGTATTTAATTTACGACTCTTCAAATGTCATAGCGACCTCAAGACTCATTCTCAAGACTCATTAGAGGCCACCAAGGATAGTCCCACTGCTAAACCTGATTATATAACTTGAAGAAATGTGTACACGTTAGCCTAGATTCAATTGGAAACTACTAGTTGTTTAAATATGAATAAGAGACTCTCTCTTCAGCACTACATTCAGAAATAAAACTCTATTCTATGTGTCTTTATAATTTCATTCTTTATGTATATTTTAGTTTTGAAACATCGGTGAAGATTGTATTAGCTGACATCAGTTGAAACCATCTCATAGTACTTACAGTTAAACTGTACTGATAGTTCTAATAATTTTTTTGATTAATTACTACTTTAATTTTTTACTATTATTTTCATTCTTTTTCATTCATATGTAATTACGCCAAATTTGGCGTGTATTACCCAAGATATTTGCATAAATAATTGCAAACTTGACTGATTTTTTATTTTATATTTGAACATTTAGGTAATGCTTATATACAGGAATCGTCTAACAAAATCCACAATTTAATTATAAATATCAACAGGAGATAATATTCGCATAACACGATACGGAACTGGAGTTTGCAAGGTTATCACTGAATGTCCCAACGCTGCAGCTGATCTACAAAAAGGAATTCGACCACAGGCAAGAGATTTAAATCTCATTTTTTATTATGGTTTCTGCCACCTGAGACTAATTTTTGGAGGACATTGGCCATGTTAAATTATGAAAAAAATCTATTTTTTTTTTCAAATCAACAGATATGCGGCTTCAGTGGAAAAACAGCAGTGGTATGCTGTGTTCGGATGCGTGTGGAGTCAAAGCAAGAGGAATGTGGCCCTGTACCTGAAACTGCCAGCAGGGTTTCGCGTACAGGAAGCAAAGCTTGGGATAGTTTTGCTTTAATGAACATGATGTTAATTTCTGAAGATGTTGCCGTAGTCACACCATTAGGATTTTTTGTATAAACCATCACCATTTCCAGTTTTTAAAATTAGAAGAAAATCTCTAGATTTTACTACAGTGATTTTCTTTAAATGTATTTTTTTTTACTTTTTATATTTTTAAAATTTTTTTTTGGATTTATCTAAATAACCCAAAGTGACAAATTCTATGATTTCATCAATGTGAAAAAATTGCATTGAAATATAAGTGTTCTGAATAAAAAAAAATTTAGTAAAATACTAATAGTTGCATGTTATAGAAAGTGCATCAAGCTATAGAAAGTGCACTTTTGGTGTGGTTTAAGAATCATAAAAGTCAAAACATAGCTTTTGAATGATCATCTTTTATAAGAAAAAGCAAATCATTTTGCCAAACTGGCAAAACGGAGTATGAATATTCTGAAAGCTGAATATTCCGATTTCATCAACATGATGTTGTACTCAAATCGCCAGTGTTTTCCAAAATGACTGTAGCAATTGGCTAAAAACAGTTTTACCAGTATTGACAAAACGCTATATTGACAGCCAAATATTGAATGCCGATGAAACAGGGTTGTTTTTATAATTAACCCCTGAGAGGACATTAAAATTTAAAGGTGAGAAATGCATTGGTGGGAAAATATCAAAAGACAGAATCATCGTACTGAAGGATACAACCGTCTGTATAAAAATAGAAGAACGAAAATTACTGGTGACAGACGGTAAAAGGACCAAGATGCTTCAAATATTTCAAAGCCCGAATGATGCCAGAAGTTTCTGAAAAAGTTTTACATTAATGGGACTCTGAGCTAAGAAATAGTTGTCCAGCTCATCCTAAAATTGATAATTCCACCAACTGGCATTTTTAACACGAAACACTGCTCGCATTTTTAACACCAAACTGGCATTTTAAACACCAAACATCACGTTAGTTATTCAACCTATTGATCAAAAGATCATTAAAACCCTTAGAAGTCATTAGAGAAAGATTCTAGCACAAAAAATGGTAGACCATAGTGAAAAGAATGCCTACCCCATCTTTCCTTAATCTTTTGAAACATATAATCATAACAAAAAAATCTTTTTCTTTTCTAGATAAAAAAAATTAAACTTCTATCTCTTCTTTAAACAATAAAAACTTCTTCTTCTATTCTAAACAACAAAAAATATTACTTGGTGAACATCAAATAACTTATGCCACTAACTATTGCCATTATGACCAATACGCATGCATGTAACGGCATGCATGCGTATTGGTCATAATGGCAACGAGTTTTTTAACTCTGACCAGAATGGCTTTCGACCATACAGTTTTTAAATTTCTCAATATTTAAATAGATAACCTGTTGGTATTTGATTTGATGGTACTTTGAGGACCTGCCTTTTATATAAGAAAACAAATCATTGTTTATTTCACCTGCCTAGCGCATTGACAAATACGCTGCAGCATTGATATTTTTCCACGCATAGGAACAAAACAGTGTTGCAGGACGCTTTCAGTCACCATATTTTTTTTCTTCTCTATTTACCGCTTTTGAAATTTGATTAATCAAATATGTGTCGATTTATGTTGTCTATTAATTGAAATTTATTCATTTTTAAATTCTTCTTATTAAGCTTTGTGTTACGTTTTAAAACAATTTGTTTCTTTGTACTTACCAAGATGTGTCTAACACTTTTCATCAATCTATAGGTTTGACACGAGGTTTTTAAGAAAATTAAAATAATATTTAAATAATATTATCTTCAATTTCAGCTGTCTAGGAACCTCTCCATCGCAGACCATAACTGAGATTGATACGACCATGCTTGGTTAAATCAATTATAAATATTAGCTCAATTTTCATTACAAAATGCCTGTTAAAGTCAATAAAAACTTTATTGTTAAAAGAAGCCACAATAAGACTCTTAAAAAATCATTAGGCAAAAAGATTATAGTGTTAAATTTATCTTGATGTGAAACACATCATTTTTGAATTGCCGCCAATTTGTAAAAGCAAAAGATAATGCAAGCAAACTACTTCAGTGGTTTACCAAATATTTGGATTTCTGAAATTTTAATTAATTTGTTTATCTCCATTATTAAATATGTAAATTAAAATTAAAAATAAACAGCTGAGTGCATGACAGCAAATACATAAAATAGGGTTGTATAGTTGCGCACGTCTTTCAAAATTGTCTTCCCAAATTAATGAAAGTAATCATGATTTAAAGTTCTAACCAAACACTTATATATAAATTTTCTTTAAATTTTTCAAACCTTTGCCCGAAAATCAAAAATTGTCTCCCCGACAATCAAAAAGGGTCAAAAAGTGTTTATTTCACGTGCGTAGAATGTATACAAGTACACTACAGCATTGATCTTATTTCTGCGCATGTCATTATATTTGTTTATTTATTTATTGAAAAGATCACACAAAAAGTAGGTCACAAACGTATAATAAAATGAATGGAATGAAAAGGAATATTCAATTTTCTATGTAACAAAATTAAGATATAAAAATTTACTATCTGCATTTATGTCTGGTTAGAATATCAAGTATCGAACTTTAAGGTCATAAGAACAATTTGCAATGTTAGATTAATATTAACCCACATACGAGTTGCAGACAATATGCAACTATGCAAAATAATTAGTTTCATTTTTTAAACGCACCAGATACAATCTTGCAGGATACTATGGAAAATATCAGATCTATACCAATAATATAACTTTTGCAATATGTTATGCTTGAACTCGAACTTTCAATATATATATATATATATATGTATATATATATATATATATATATATATATATATATATATAAGTATATAAGTATATATATATATATATATAAGTATATATATATATATATATATATATATATATATATATATATATATATATATAATTGTATAGCTTCATATCCCTTAAATGGATTCTAAACTTCATTTAAAAAGAATAAGGGTTATTGGCTACTCCTAAATCTGTTCTTTTTAGTAAAATACCAGGAAAATATAGGTAAATTAAAGACCTGAAGTGAAAAAATTATTTAAATTGATTTAAAAATAAACAAATCATGAGCTTCTGAATTTTATGGAAGGGATATAAATCTTACTAAAAATATACAATTCAGTATTACTGTCCTAGTCTAAACATTAAGTTTAAATCTTAAAACACACAAAATCTAGTAAAGAAAGAATCATAAACCACTCAACATACTTGCGCAAAAACTGATATATAATACCCAAATGAAATACAAGTTAAAACATAGAATTCCCCAAGAAGTGCTACAATAAAGGCGCATAAATATAAAACTGGTATGCAACAGAGTCCGTCCTCCTAAACCTGTCCGAGCAACAACCGACAAACTTATCGCTCAATGTCCCAGCGAGGTAATAGATTGCTGTATAATTAAGCCAAAAAAAAGTTTCAACTGTTATAAATCGCTAAATTTTTAAGATTTGTTAGAAAATATATCGCTTCATTTTAATTTGTTCCTTAAAATTAGAATTTATGAAATAAAAAAATCACGCAAATGCCCATTATGCCGTCCGATGGAAAGCACGAAAAATAATTGCGTACCCGTGCCTTTACGTGTATGGGAAGATATATCCAACATTTTCTTTAAATATCTTGGAACATATTAATTGAGAATTCTGAAATGATTACAATATTTCATGTACATAGATATATAACTAAAGAAACTGTGACAGATGGTCAGACAGATTAGGAAATTATAATTCTTTCTCGTTTCACTAAAACATTTTAAAAAAGTCTATATTTATTTCAGAATGGTCAATGAATGAAACAAAACAACGTCGGTGCGACGGCTTTTATTGATTTCATTTATAATTAAAATACAAGTTGACTTAACTAATATCCACATACCATCTCATCATTTGTCCACCGCTTTTGTGATATAATTTAGATAGCTTTAAAACAACAAGGCGTTTGGTTATGTTTTTATCAAAACCAATTAATATTTCTAGCACAATAGCGCTATGCTTTATTTAAATACTTTGAAAGATTGTCGGTAATAAGCCATAAAATAAAGAAAATAATATCAGTTTCTCAAAATACTTTTATAATATAAATTTATGGCCATACAATACTCTCAATCCACGGTATGTAATAGGAGATACGCGTGTAGACTCCTGGAGAACCGATGATGCCACAACCCCAGCCGAAAGACGTGATGCCCAACACCAGGTACATACAGTTCACATCTGGATGATAGATTTGGAGAGGACCTCCGGAGTCACCCTGTATTAAGAACTACTTTATTTATGTACAATGTCTTATTCAGTAACATATTGTGGGAAGCCTCCGTGCTCGCAAGTAAAATTTGTTTTAAAAAGATAATCATTGAAAAAGATAATTATGTGCCTTGCATTATTGCACAGTATTTGTTATTATTGAAACGACACGTCAAATCTGTAAACACTTGATGAAATCCTCTTTTCACACCATTTTATTCTAACATTGATTTGTAAACAAAATTTAGTAATTTGTTACGTTCAATTTTCTTTTTTGCATTGTTTTTGATCAACCCTCGCAGCATGTCTTTATGACTGTGGTATTCGAACGTCTAAATTTCAATTTAGCTTTCTTGTAATTCCTAAATTGAAATATTCTAGAGTGTAACATTATATTCGTATCTAGCCAGTATTAAAACACAACTCATTAAGGCTTCACCTATGTCTTTAAAGTATCATAAAATATGACGAATTTAAAGAGAATAAGTGAGATAACAAAATTTTAGAAATTTGCATAAATATGATATTTTTAACACTTAACAAACATTTATAGGTTAGAATATAAATGCATTTTTATTGAAAAATGCATTTATATTCTAACCTATAAATGTTTGTTAAGTGTTAAAAATATCATATTTAAAAATGGTATATAATAGAATTTTAGGGTGTGAATTCAACGCCACATATGAGCTGCAGACCATATGCAACTATGCAAAATACTTGATTTCTTTTTTTAAACGCAACAGATGCAATCTTGCAGGATACTATGAACAATATCATATGGATACCTATAATAAAATTTTTGCAATATCTTACGCTTGAGCTTTGAATTTTAATCAAAGTCTAAATGATTTAACTAATTCTGAATAGAAATGGAATGTTATCTAAAGTAATTATAAAGACATAATGGATATTTATACTGTAAGTTTACTCTTTGGTATCGAAACATGGAAACATACCAACTCATTGACTATTGCCCTGTTCATTTCAATGCCCCCCAACACCTGAACTTATTATTTTTAATTTTTAATTTAATTTTAATTTCGAAGTACTTTATTTTTTAAAGTCTATTAATTATTGTCGTAAAAAAAAATTTAATGAAAAACTTTGATATTTGTTGAGTGTACGAGGTAATAAACGAGGTATAAAAATAAACACTTATACGTTCAAAAGACCTGATACCGGAATCAGCTAAATCAGAGCCGAATGGTTGATCAGGTCTGGTACCAATAACTACCAGAGAATATTGTGCATCTCTGTCCTGGTGTATATATTTAATATTCACTTACACATATTTCCATTGGTACAGTTCCTTTGATTACTTGTATTGGGGATGTAGACGTATTCATATCTTAATTTTCTTACGTTTTTTCTATTATACCATTTTAATTAATTTTATATTATCTTTTTCTTAAAATTTATCGTCAAAACTGATTAACCATTGCAAACTCAGTCAAGTGACGGACATGTTTAATTTCAACAGCATTCAGTAGCCTTTGCTAGGGTTTGCATTACTCAAGATACTTTCTAACGTGGTTGCTAGCATTGTGAATGGAAGAATGTGTAGCATACCATTATGTGGAAGTATATATATTAGCAATAATTGAATGTTTAGACAACAGAGAAATTGGTGATATTGAAGAGTCAGAATGAACACAATTATGAGGAGTTGTGGCATAAAAAAGTATTTAATGTTTAATCAAATGTGATAATATTTAAATTGTATACATTTTTGAAAACAAACTTTGTAACGGTTTAACTATAAAATAAATATAGTAAAATAAATATAGTATGTTAGTACATATATAGCGATATTACCAATTTTTGTCCTTCTAACTAGTTATTTTTACACTTTCCCATTAATACACATTCAGTAAGTTGGGTTGTAGAGTGTTTTTTGTTAACCATCCACATAACGATTGACTGAGTGTGTGCTACTTATTGTCAAAATGCAGCTTTTAAAATAGTTTGTCAGTACTTGAATAACTCTGTCAAATTAATTATAAACCCTAGAAAAAATATACATTAATATAATTAAATATTAGTTTAAATAAAATTTGTAAGAAATGGGTTTATAAAAATTAACATTTATTGCAATCTGGCAGTATATTTTCAATGCAAAATCAGAGAGATTAAAAATTAAATTGACATTTATTATTTAAATTAAACGTAGCAATATTTAAATAAAATATGTGCTCATAAATTTTCTAAAACTTTTCGAAACAGAAATGTATAAATAAAGATGAATTGATGTATAAAATATAAAATATGTGTAAAATGTCTATGATAATTAAGCAAAAACTGCCCGCAAACGGAAAAACTGAACATATAATAAAAATAAAAAGAATGAACCTATGTATCTGGGAAACCTTGTTTTAGAAATATATTTTCTCCTGATGGTGGGCTAGACAAAGAATACAAACCTGACAGGTATCCCTTGCCAGTTGATGATGCCCTGCGCATAGCTGAGTCTTAGGATCGAGACCAAACTTTTGAGTTCTGCTAGGCTTAATCAAATTTGAGCACTCTTCAGTACTGAACGGCTGCAAGTCAACCTGGAAGCAAGAAAAATTTAAACGCGAAGTACACTCACTCGTACTTAAATTTCATAGAAGGATACAGATATCACACGGTGTTCCCAGTATTGTGGGCAGTAATGATAATCTCACATTATAACACTTGACAGGAATATAATACGGGCATGAAGGACGTCACCAATCATAAATCAAGAAATGTACTAGTAGAGTCTGCATTTTTCTCACTTTTAAACCATTTTACTAATATGAACTCATCACTGACAAAAGCAGCCAATAAAGTTCATTTGAAAATAATCTTTTTTTTGGGCTGTAATATTACAAACCTATATATATATATATATAAAGTAATTTATATATCTCTTGGAGAATATATTAATTAAATATAATATCATGAAATAAAAACCACTTCACATTGCTCACAAAAATTTTTGACACAAATATTTAGAAAAGCCATTTTTATTTTTGCGATCCATCCACACATCACATGATGCAGGAAGTTGAGAATAACGCACTATTTTTTTTCCATCAACCTATTAAAAGTATTTATGTATGATGCCAGTTTCAAAATATAAATCAAACAGAACAAACAATATAAATTTCGAATAATGCAATAACAATTTGCGTAGAAACGTTGAACACCAATTTTACACTCATTTTAAACAATACTTTTAAACTTGAAAGAATTATAATAATTAACATTACATCTCAAATTTAAAAGACCACCATATATAAATTTGCCAATTGCATGATTTGTAATTTGCAAATATAAATTCAGCAGAAATAACATTTGTTTATTGTTAATAATTTGTTGATTTCTCTGTGACGATTATCAATAATTTTCTTTAACCCATATTTATTCCTTTTCTCTTTCATTTTTCATTAAACACGAAATCTTCATTAAACACGAAAGAAATATCAATTAAAACATGCCTGCGCTGAAAAAGGGAACAAATACTGAAAGCGCCAACAGTAACCCATGTAATTTGATGCTAAATTGAGAAATAACATTGTAAATCTTCATTTACAAGTAATTGACTATTCTAACTTGTTCTTCGCCTTTCGTATGTGTTCACATTTTCCACCAAACAAATCTATAATATAAGATTACCCTCTGTAGAATATCAGCAGTGTTTCCCAGGTACTGAAGCAACCCCCATCCAGTTGCCACCATATTACGATCATCGATATCATTACCTGTATGCAGACACGCAGGGTACACAAATTCGTCCATTTTAATTCTGTAAGGAGAATTATTTAATTATTTTTATACAAAATGAACACTTTGATAGGGAAATCACATTTGAGAGGGAAATCACATTTTTTATTATAAGCTATACTCTCAACTGCAGCCTATTATGACTCTCGATATTTTTAGTTAAGCGTTTTGGTCTTCGAGATGTTAATGAAGGCTAATTGTGTTTCATTTTAAAAACTATTGTGACCATTTAATGAAAAAATATTACAAAAAATTATTTCTTTGATTTATAGTTATTGTACATATACATACACATATAATAATATATACATGTATATACACAGCATTGAAAACTTTATGAATAGTATGACTGGGAAATCTTATGGCATTAATTTATACAAAATACTCACTCTGTAGTAGTCCTCAGTAGAGCAATATCATTATATTTGCTCGGTGGTTTGTAGTCTGGATGCTTAATGATCTGGCCCACAATGTAAAGACGGTTTCGTTCAATCGGTGAACTGACCCTAGCCATACCTACACGGATGAACTGAACGTTACCACTGAAAATAACATGTAACTAAAATGGTGGTGAATAGAAACGGTGATAAATTTATTAAAAAAATACAATGTAAACTGTTCATATACAATAGACAAGAATTAAATCTTTATTGAAATGCGGAAAAATGTTATATCAACATCTATTTCAATTGCCTTTAAATGTAGGCCACATATATTTGATACAGATTTATAGTTGCTGCTTCTAGTAACATATTGTTTGTAAGAAAATTGAGAAAACATTAATAGAAATGGGCAGACAAAAATTCTAACACCGAATAAAATATTTTTGTACCAAGCGTTTACAAAATTTAATTGCATAAATACAAACGTACTAATTGCGTTTAAATATTTATTTTAAGTATTCCAAAATACCTTGAAGTAAAATTTAAAAGACATATATATTTCAGTCTTGTAAATATTAAATTGACTGAAGCCTGATTTATCAATCGTTAAGTGAAACGGTTAATAACTCTTCTACAAATAACTTGACTGTAAACATTTTGCATTTTTCAATGGTACGTCATTCAAAGAAAAGTTATCTGTGGTTAAACCAAACAACTTCACACTAAACATGTGCAAGCGAGATGGACATGTATAGAATTCAACATGTTTGACAGCAACAGGAACAAAACATTAATTTGACATTTGACATTCAATGCAACACACATAAAACTAACCTATTGTTTATTTGTTTGCTTCGTTCTGGGTGCTCGTGGTGTGTTATTATTTATAAATTGTATTGTGAAAAATCCAAAAATGGAAAAAATTAAGAAACATAAATTTCGTCTAATTTTTAAAAATGCAATGTCAGCTTATTGCTTATTGACTGAATTAGTCACCAGTTATCGTAATATACTAGAAAACAAGAAAACTGACGCAGTCTCAAACGGAGAAATAGATCCTGCCTGGATGTTAATTACCACTAAATTTAATGCCGCAACAAGTAGAAATAGTGTCAATCATATGTTTGATGGTTTTTTTCTATTGCTAACTTATCAGGTATGCCAAAAACATCCACCATTAAAACAATCTTGACAAAACATACACAAAACAAAGTATA
Organism: Druceiella hillmani; assembly: GCA_039881145.1. Taxonomy (NCBI): domain Eukaryota; kingdom Metazoa; phylum Arthropoda; class Insecta; order Lepidoptera; family Hepialidae; genus Druceiella; species Druceiella hillmani. The sequence continues at coordinate 12,708,684 of JAYKKI010000030.1, read as the reverse complement.
AAACATCATTTTAACTGGTCAGTAAACAGTTATCCATAGCAGATGACACTATCGTAGTGGGTAACTATATTTCTCTATTAAGAGCTTAATTTGACACTTAACATTATCATTTTCCATTAACATTTTCCAGTGCTGTAGTGAAAAATTTTGGCGAGATTACTAACACTTTTCTGTAGTTGGATTAGTTTCGCATTTTGGTCTTGTAATTGGACTGATATAGGGGGTTGTTGTACAAACATTTACATTTCAATATATAGATAGTCAATAGGGAAACTCTTTAGTGACTGAAACACGGCCCCAATTTCTGCAGAATCGAAAGCTTACGATAGTTTGCAAACCAATTTGGTTATTAATTTTATCTGGTAGCTTCACTAGCAAAACCTTATGGCCTCAGTTGAGGAAATTAGCATGGATTGCATTAAGAACGTCCATGTAATTATATATTAAAAAATTCTTAGAGTTGAATTTACACGCTGTGGTTTTCAAGTTTATTCAATTCTACTTCTTTGAATTAGTTCTTATCTTTCTCTTCTGCACAACAGACAACAGTGGCAGAACATTATGCTGTAGATATGCGCTATTGCGGAAGCTTGTTGGATTACAAGGCCCCTTTTATTGTTAGAAGACATATAGACACAACTAGTGTCTGGTTAGATGTCCGCACTGTTTTCAACTTTCTATTATATTAAATGTAGAGAAAAATTAGACTAATTTTTTTTCAAAATTTTTGAAAATAAATAAATAATAACGGATAAAACAGTTTTCTTCAAATTTTTAATATCTTCTCAAAATACGATGCGTTATCATTTTTAATTTACTACATACGTCGTGTATAATAAAATAATAGAAAACAACTTTTCATCTAATACCGTAAATTTAATGTTTTCAGTTTTCTGAATTGTTCCAACTGTCAATGATTATAAATTAACATGACCTTCCTTCACTTGAGCATTTTTTTAAATCTTTATGTTGAATAGGTCAAAAATAAAAAACAGGTAAACGGAATTCAATATAATTTCAGTTGATTGCTGTCTTTTGGGTCTCAATTTCATCAATACATCAAAAAACTGTTCATCTTTGTTATGGAAAATTATAAAAAAGTTATTGTTTCCATTTCTGGATAAAATCACTTACAAATCTCTAGCGTAAGTACAATGTCCGGCTGTCAAAATAAAGTTCTCACTGATGATTGTTCCACCACAAACCCAGGCTGCAGTATCCGATCTCTGTCCAAATCCAAGAAGCGCCTAGAAAATGTGGCCTTTGATTAAAAGTTGATCCAGGATATTGCAATGTCAATAGATAAGAGAAAATACAGATTGGGTCATATTGGATGTCTAAGAACTATGACTTATTCATGAATAACTTAAATTAAATAGTTGCCCAGTCTAAATGACTAAACATTTGTTTTTTATTTTAATATTTTTTATTTGATTTTGCATAAACAAAATTTAGTTTTAATTATAATTAAATATTTGCTCTTTTAATACGAGAGAAAGTCAAAGTCCTTTATAAGCAATACCATAATGTTATGCACAAGAAAACTTTCACATAAGCGAGTATTATAAAATTTTATAAAGATATATTTAAAAGAGATTATTTCAATAAAAATAAGACAAATGGTTACCATGTGAGGAAACTCCTTTTCGACAGAATCCACACCACCTACTGCAGCTGTATGAACTGGCTTATCATCTTCATCAGCACGTTTTAGGCGTTGGAATATCGGCGGCTCGTAATGTCCACACTTGTAGATTCGAGAAACTGTTGTACGGTCACATAACTTTTGATTATCATTTTGTGAACACGGCTCCCACCTCGTTATATTCTTGCATGGGTATACATGCCCAAGTAGGTCAAGGCATTCTGTTGATAAAAAAGTATTAAATTTATTCAGAAACTTTTGAATACTTGCCAAGACCAGAACTTGAAGTTGACATATTGAGAGTATCATTAGTAAGAATCGAAGAATTATTTAGAAGCTGCATAATGTTTCATAATAATTTTTCATATCCAACATACTATGATGTGTCATATACATCATACCATAGCAGTATTATGCAGCAACTACTATAGCAATAACTAAATAGCAGCTACTATAGCTGTACTAAGCAGCATATGCTATATTAGTACTGAGCAACAACTACTATAGCAGTACTAAGCAACAACTCCTACAGCAGTACTAAGCAGTAACAACTATGGCAGAACTATGCAGCAACTAAAGAAAGAAACTGCTTATAGCCCACCAGCTGATTAGAGATGGGCTCATACCTAAAAAAAATCGCACTTAGTTTATAAAGAAGGAAGTTTTGTTATTTTGTTTGTTTTTTTAGAGATTGGTGCAAAAACGGCTTATTCAATTGGCTTTACTATCTTATAGTTTATAGCGTCTAGATGGACATTCCTATGTCACATAATATCTGCCTGGAATGCTTAATGAACCAGATGCATTTTTGAGTTATGCATTTGAAAAATTTTAGCTACATTGAAATTATTATAAAAATTTTTTAGATAAGCATTGTAGAATATGTTATAAAAAATAAAAAAACGTTATAGCGTGAGACAAAAAATACCAAGTGTTTGGTACAAATAAGACTTAAAAATGTTATCCCATGTTCAAGAATGTTACCCCGGATCTGAAATTCATTTCTTTAAATTATCATTAAAATTGAGTAGTTCACAATGACTGGTTTTGTGGGTTTTAGTAAAATATAATGAAAATATAGATTAATTATAAACCAATAGTGGAAAAAAGGTTGAAATTGGTTCAAAAGTGAACGTGGCTAGAGAATTCAATTCTGGGATCCCAGATAGTGAGACTGTATTTTTGTGATCCCAAAAATCCCGGGATTCGAGACTTTCAATTCTTTATTTTTCACACGTAAAATACAAATATTAAAAATTAATTTTACCAAAATAAAATTAAAAACTTAAAATAAATTAAACCCACAACAAATAGTAACAAGTTTTGTGATCTAACTACAATTATAATCTGTGCCGTTACGTGCTAAGGTATTTGATGTTCACCAAGTAATATTTTTTGTTGTTTAGAACAGAAAAAGAAGTTATTATTGTTTAAAGAAGAGAGAGAAGTTTAATTTTTTTACCTAGAGAAGAAAAAGTATTTTTTTTATTATGATTAGATGTTTCAAAACATTAAGGAAAGATGGGGTAAGCATTATTTTCACTATGGTCTATCATTTTTTGTGCTAGAATCTTTCTGTAATGACTTCTAAGGGTTTTAATTATGTTTTGATCAATATGTTGAATAACTAACGTGGTGTTTGGTGTTTAAAATGCCAATTTGGTGTTAAAAATGTCAATTGGTTGAATTCTCAATTTTAGGATAAGCTAACTAACTATTTCTTAGCTCAGAGTCCCATTTATGTAAAACTTTTTCATAAACTTCTGACACCATCCAGGTTCTTTTATTGCTTCGTAATCAGCGGGTAAAGTTTTGAAATTTTTGAAGCATCTTGGTTTCTTTACTTTCTGTCACCAGTAATTTTCGTTTTTCTATTTTTATACAGACGGTTGTATCCTTCAGTATGTTGATTCTGTCTTCTGATATTTTCCCACCTATGCATTTTTCACCTTTAAATTTTAATGTCCTCTCAGGGGTTAATTTTAAAAACAACCAGCATTCGATTTGGCTGTCAGTGTAGCATTTTGTCAATACTGGTACAGGCTGTTTTTAGCCAATTACTACAGTCATTTTGGGAAACACTGGCGATTTGTCCACAAACTTTTTGACTACAATATCATGATGTTGATGAAATCGTTATATTCAGGTTTCAGAGCATTCATACTCCATTTTGCAAGTTTGGCAAAATGATTTGCTTTTGCTTAAAAAAGGTGATTATTCAAAAGCTATGTTTTGAGTTTTATGATTCTTGAACCACACCAGAAGCACACTTTCTAGAGCTTGATGAACTTTCTATAACATGAAACTATTACGATTTTACTAAATCTTCAAGGATTTTGATTCAAAACACTTCAATATTCCAATGCATTTTTTTCACATTGTCGAAATCGTGGAATTGGTCACTTTAAGTTGTTTAGATAAATCCATATTGCTCTCACAATTATGAAGTCTCAAAATTATTGCTACTTTTTCTTCAATAGTTTAATGTACGTTTATATTTAGCTATTGGTACTATAATTACGATATGAGAAGTTGTGATTTTCTCTGCATTTTTTGAAAAATCTAAGTGTCTGCAGTCACACAAATCACTTTTGTTCGAAAACTATTTCACTAAGTCACACGAAATTTTGTAAGGAAGCAAGTTATGTAACAAGCATGTAATGAGAAATTTTCGTGTTTATTCTTAGCTTCAACTATAGTTTGAAACGTTATGTCAATTTTTTCTCTCCTCATAAAAAATACATTTAAAGAAAATCACTGTAGGAAAATCTAAATGTTTTCTTCTAATTTTAAAAACTGAAAATGGTGATGGTTTACATAAAAAATCCTAATGGTGTGACTATGGCAACATCTTCAGAAATTAACATCATGTTCATTAAAGCAAAGCTAAGTGTGTTCCTTCTATAAAAGCATAAATACAACTCAGATTTACTCCACTTCCAAATTTCTAACCACAAAAGCATGCAAAGTTGTGCAAATATAGACGTAAGAGTTGAAGATTGACAACAAAATCAATCAGCTAAAAGTGATTTAAATGTTTACTAGGAAGTTAATCAAAATTTACCAAAAATCATCAAAGTATCCGCATTGTTTTACAGTCTACATATGACATTGGGCGTAAACAGTTCTTGCTCAGCCTGTAAAATAGCTGACGATTCCCTGATTGTTACAATCGCTGATTGTGATTGTTGCTATTGCCACAAGACTTATTAATACATACTATCCCAAGCTTTGCTTCCTGTACGCGAAACCCTGCTGGCAGTTTCAGGTACAGGGCCACATTCCTCTTGCTTTGACTCCACACGGATCTGAACACAGCATACCACTGCTGTTTTTCCACTGAAGCCGCATATCTGTTGATTTGAAGAAAGAAATATAATTTTTTCATAATTTAACATAGCCAATGTCTCTCCAAAAATTAGTTTCAGGTGGCAGAAACCAGAATTAAAAATTAGATTTAAATCTCTTGCCTGTGGTCGAATTCCTTTTTGTAGATCAGCTGCAGAGTTGGGACATTCAGTAATAATCTTACAAACTCCAGTTCCGTGTTGTGTTACGCAGCCATCTCCTGTTGATATTTATAAATAAATTTTGGATACTGCTAGATGATTTCTGTATTTAAGCAACATGTCAATGTCCAAGTATAAATAAAAAATCAGTCAGGTTTGCAATTATTCATGTAAATATCTTATGAATTAATAAGTTTGTGTAATACAATTCAAATTAAAAATTATGTGTTAGTTCGTCTTATTTATTCCAAATTATTGTATTGATTCATTGCATTAAGCCTCACTCGTCAAATTTATATACCATTTGCATTCAATTTACTTTTCCTTTTCCAACTGCATCCAATTTACTTTTCCTTGTAGAAAGGTATAATCAATTGAAAACGGTAATTTTTTATAATAAAACCATTTTAGGAAAAGATGCAAATACAAAACCTTTTCTTAATACCACAAATACAAAACCTTTTCTTAATATTTTTATAACTAATAAATAAAAATTGCAAATAAGTAATAATTTAAAAAATTAAAATAATATTAAAAACGTAAAGTACCAATTAATCAAAAAAATTATTAGAACTACCAGTACAGTTTAATTGTAAGTACTATAAGATGGTTTCAACAAATGTCAGCTAATACAATCTTCACCGACGTTTAAAAACAAATATATAAATAAAGAATAAAATTGTGACTAAAATGGAGTTTTATATCTGATAGTAGTGCTGAAGAGACTCTTCCATATTTAAACAACTAGCAGTTTCCAATTTAATCTAGGCTAACGTGTACACATTTCTTCAAGTTATATAATCAGGTTTAGCAGTGGGACTATACTTGGTGGCTTCTAACAAGTCTTGAGATCGATCCAAACATACTTATTAACACATACAAGCAAGCATATGCATAAAACACACATTGTTAATGGTAATTTGCTAGCTTGTATTATGTGTCTACAACTAGTGTGGCATTGACACAATATAGTTCATTATCTACATATACAGTTTCATAATTAAATACAAATATAAACTTATAATCACTTTATGATCTCAGTAAATCGCAATAACGTTGCCGGTTATTTCCTCATTATTAAATGCGTCATTTTATTGTGTTGTATTTGCTTAATAACAACTATTTTCTTAAACACGCTTAATTTAAGAAAATATCGCTTAACAGCTTTAATTACGCATGAGACTTAAACCATGTTTATATAAAACAAACACGTATTTTGTCAAATATATCGATTTGTTTTTTCTCAATCTGTGCAAAATTTATAGCCAAAGAGCCGATAACATGTTTTGGGTAGGTGGTTTAGGCATTTCTAGTAGCAGTGTATTAAAAGCCTGCCTGGACATTTGCAGTAGTTTTGTTACGTGCATTACGCTGATTTTGAAAAAAATTAATTTTAAAAAACATGTTTTGGTTGCTATGACATTTGAAGAGTCGTAAATTAAATATGAAAATGAAAATGGCAGAAGTTTTGTATGGTATTAAAATATGGGCAGATTATCTCAAATTTGAAATACAAAAATATGCTACAAGTATATTTTAGGCACGCTAAAATGTTTGTAATGTGTTTATTAAATATATTTAAACCACTTGCAAAAAGGAAACTATTGTTATCATCAATCAGTCAATTAATTAAATGCATCAAATATGTTAATAATTAAATTGTAAAATATAATTTGTGTCCATTAAATTTTAAAATCTTAACGCAATAATCATAATGTTTAATAGATTACAAATATGTATATTATATGTAAGTCTGCACAAACTTACCTTCATACTGGCATATTCCCAACTGTAAGCAGCAACACAAAATAGTCAATGACACAAACACTGATTTCGACATTGATGATTTAAAATAATTCTAAGATCAAGTGTAGAAACAAATATTGCTCAAATTGTCTTATGCTGAATGGCTTCCAGCAACTTTCTAAGTAAAGAGCTGCTTATCAAAATTTCTGTCAACTATTTTAAGAATACTGCGAATTTATGTTCTCTGGAAAACGACGACATTGTCAATTAGAAAAGATTTAATAGTGGACAAACTGAAATTTTTACTTGGTAGCAAAAGTTAGAAGGAAACAGAAATTTTTCTAATGGAGTCATAAAGTTATAATAAATTATTAGACAATTTTAAATACACTGGTGTGCAAAAATGTCGAATCACTCTAATTATGTTTTTTTGTTATAAATTTTATCATGAAATAAAATCTATTCAAAAAATTTTTAAGGTTGAACAATGATAGGGATTTTTTTATTTTTCGCATACCTCATTATATGGAGTACCATTGAATAGATCTTTTAAAGATATTGGAGGTATGTCAAGAACACTTCTTTACGTGTACGAAAAATAAGCTTCAAAATGTTTATTTTTGTCAGAGTTACGTGTCTCCACCGCCTACCAGTTAAACCGTTATTTTTAATTATTGGAAAATATCCACTTTTCGAAATATATTTTAATTTGCTATTAATTAGAACATGTAACGAATTTAAAAGGAAACTTATCACAGCTAAGAAAGTTTTACCGGTTTACGAGTAATATTCAACCAACTTTCACATGTAGTTGGGTCTGTAAAAAGTGTATGTAAATTACTTAAAAATGACATAAATCTAAGGCCTAATAACATAGCTTCATATTTTAAAATACTTGTTTGTTATGTGTGTTAAAGATATATAGGCAATATATTTACATGTTTATATTGTAAGAAATAATATTAGTACATGTAAATATTTTAATATAAATACTACGTACGCTTAAATGTATATATGCGCCTAAGTGTGTACGAAACCCAGTTATACTCATATTAAATAACTTTTTGTTAACACAACTCTTTTGGCCTCTCAATATTCCTTATATATTGTTATTAATTAATATAGCTTCATATTTTTAAATGGTCCGTTTATGTCTGTGAAAGATTGATAGGCAATATATTTATAAATGTTTAAACAATTAGTAACTGTATAAACAGTTGAAGATTAGTTTATGTGAATTTGATGCTTGAATAACTTGAATAACCGCTTTGTTCCAATTAGGGCAAAGACCCTGTCCTGTGTCTATTGAATCGGCTTTTCATATTCATTAAAAATTAAGTTGTGTCTACCGAAAGGTAAATCAGAGGTATTTTCAAAGAACATGTTCCTTCAGCTAATTTTATAAGATCAAATATTGGGACATTACATTATAGCTATTGCCCACATGCTGCTGTTTGACTTAGTGCCGTTATAATGTGAGTGTGCAGCCTTGCTCACTGGAATTCCAAACTTCAATTATATTGAGCACACGTGGGATTAACCGAACAAAACATGTGAGAAGACGTCAGTCTACCAATTTTTACTTCCATTTACAACCATCTGATTTGACTCTAATAGGGAATCTTAAGCAAAGCTAAGCGTAAATGGCATTACTGAAGTAAGACATAAACAAAGCTATGTGAAGAGAAAATATGGTGAAAAATTACGGATATTTAACAATATTAGAATTAAAAAATTCAGAATAGAATAAATGCTCTAAACAAAGTCGAGGCTTTAATTTGTTGCCTTAAAGTTTCTGCGACGCACAGCTATTTCCCACAGTTTCCGGCGTTGTTTGTCCTTAAGGAATAAATGGACCACTTCTCCAACTGCAACAGGATCTAACTGCATAATATTATAAATTGCACATTTATTGTACATTGTTATAAATCGAGATTTAATCTTTTAAAAACTAATGAATTCAATACTTGTTAAGACAGACGGATACAAATTACAAACCGTCACACTTTTAAATACAATATTTACGTTATAGTACAGATAACCCCCTAGTGTATTACTAATGGCTTTCTTTACTTGAAGTCACTATTGATTAGTATTAATAAAAATATTTTTGTTTTAAAAAATAACAGTTCAGTTAGACGGCCAGGTTGACCCACACAGTAATATTAAACCAAAATTCAGCTAATTTTGTAATGATAATTTTTTATATTAGATAGATTTTTCCTTGGGTAATTCAAACCTAATCATTGCTTTCTCTTAATTCATATAATTTCTGGTTGGCTGTAAGGATTGCTTTCATAGCAATAAGTCTGCCATATGTATCAGTTGGATACATTAAAGTAATTAAATAAATAAATAAGCAAATTTAACATTTTATTTCAACAGATTAAACATTGTAAAAAATTTTGAAATAATTTGTTCTCCCTCCTCGGGAAATATATGAAACTATAGTTCTAAGGAAATTGGAAATAAAACGAGAGACGTAGGTAATGTGTGAAAGAGGTTAATAACAGGCAAAACATCTCAGGGAAAATAATTTCACAATACATTTTCCTTAAACAGCAAGTTGGTCTAATGTGTTTTTTTTAATTTGACATTGAAGGAAAACATTGTATTTGCTTTAGTCTTTTGTTTACATGCAGTGAGAAAACCATATATTGAATATATTTGGCGTTAATTTTGTAGAAGTTCATTATTCACAATTAAATGAAACTATGTGATGTAGTGATGGAAAATAATCATCACGCTCATACTGATAATGCCCCCTATATATTACAAATAAATACAAAAGCTAATAAACTTAATATCCTAGAAACATTAGAAATAAACAAACATAAAAAAGATACCAATGTAAATGAACAACTAAATATAATATCATCACCCATACTTAATATCTTCTAAACATAATACAATTAGACAACATTGATACTACAGTACTCTTCAAATTTTTCAGCCTACATACACATATAAATATAAGTATGTAAAAATTAAATAAATAAATATATGAATAAATAAAACCGGAGATATGTAGAATTAGTGGTATAGCCTAGTTCTAACTTTCAGATACCTACAAATACCTAACTTTTATTACATACACCGGAACATTTGCATTGTACTACCTCATAGAATAACAACAATTGAACTTATTATCCTCACTGGTATATCGGATAACTCTCGGAAATATAATAAAACCTACACCCCTCCCCTACAATAAACTCACTAACATAAGCAGTGGGAAACCCTACACAGACCCGGCTTCCGCTATTGTGTTTGAAACATATAAATGCTGTTGGATGTTCCTAAGAGTTATTCTTTGCTAATATCCCACCTGAAGCTGTTGTAATACAACAAAACCTAGGTCGTGGTAAAGAACTTAAAGAAAGTAGAAATAATAATATATCACGTAGTTTCATTTAATTGTGAAACCCCATGAATATAAATATATAATATATAATCTATATAATATATCTGTCTTGCAAACTTACTCTTACATGTAATGTGTATGTATATATATATATGTATATATATATATATATACATACACATTACATGTAAGAGTAAGTTTGCAAGACAGATATATTATATAGATGGCCTGTTTACAGTGATCCAAAGTAAAAATATCAGTAGACGGCATTGTACATTTTTTCAGGAATATTTGATTAAAAACTTAACATTTGTAATAAAATTTCTCGGGAATATTTGATTAGAAACTTAAAACTATACCAATAGTGGTAGAAACTTGAAATCTGGTATATAGCTCAAAAATTAAATTACAAAAATATAAATAAGCAATTTTAGACGTGGCAAAAAAGGAGATATCAAGTTCCGAGGAATCAAACAGTATTTTATATGGAATTGTATGTTAGCCAGGTCTACTGATATTCTCCAAACTATCAACAAGAAAATACGTCTCTGAACCTGATAAAGTCAAAATTGTGGCCATATTAGACCTCCAGGCTGGTGACGTCTGTTAGTTTCTGTATGAAATCTATAGTCGTAATGTACCCAGTACGCAATAGCAGTTGAAACTTCATGTATATTAAATTTTAACAAGTTTAAAAAAACAGTTCAAATGAACACAACTGATACAAGAAATAAACCTAAGTGTGAAAAGATAGTGCTTATTGTATGTCTATAATTTTTATATTCTAATATTGATCAGTTTTAAAACAAACCAAATATAAAATTCTAATCATTATATCAGTATGAGTATTCGAAAACAATTAATTAATGTTTTAACAATTAATTAATGCATGTTTTAAAAATTAGTTCGGTTAGTTAAGTTCTAAGTGAATTTAAAAAACCAAGACATGCATTATCGTGCAGATAGTTTTTGTGCGTGTAACTTATGGTAATATTACTATATGGTAGAGTAGTTTGCTTGAAATGGCCTTGTTTTTATGTGCAACAAACCGTTTCAATTATTAATTAATCTAGAAGTACGTCGGATGGCCTCATCACAACCTTCTGCTGTTTGCAATAAGCACATTTGTGTATAAAAGGAGCTGTGTTAACTACGCATATATCCAATAATTGCAAAAATATCTTTAGCCTTGCCATTTTTTCTTATCTTTGGCATTAATTTGGAATGAGTTAATCAGGTCAAATAAAAGTTGTTCCATTTTGTTGGGGATATTTTCTCGGTAATTTGCTGCGTGTCAAGTAACCGATAAAACAGTTACTAGAAATGATTATAGCAGAAGTCAGTTCATACGTGAAATGTATCATGACAGTATATTAGTAGTTAAACAATGGCTATGTGCGATATGTGTGTATATATATATATTACGATAAGTGTATATATATATATATATATATATATATATATATATATATATATATATGTATATATGGTGTTAAATTACTCATTGATAATAAAGCGAAGGACACGTAGATGATGTGCCGTTTGGCAGTATCCTCTTTGAATGTGTAATTTCCATATTATCAAGTCCAGGGTGCTTCCCTGAGGAGCACCGTATGTGACTTCACATCTTGATTGTTACGTGTGATATGATTGTGACATATCCATGTCCTGTCCATGAGGTATCTCATAAAAATTTATATTTCCCGTCTGACTCAGTAAGCTGTTAAATGATTTTTTTAAATTTTAATTGAATGATGGTGAACAGAAATAAACACCTGTCCAGTAAGTGCAGAACTCTCACGAGGAGGATTCCGTACAAATTTAGGCACATATAAATATTTAAGGGTATTTCCAAAACTTTTTGCAAATATTAATTTTACGCAATGTAAATATATTATTGTTTCTTTCATAATTTTAGGATCAGTCGGTGTCTTAAAGTTTAAGATAAAAATGTTGAATCTATGCACGCAGGGATCAATGATATTATATTAGACATGCCATTAGTGTTCTGGAATGGTCATCGAAAAGCAAAAGGTAATTGCCTCATCTTTACTTAGCTGTCGTTAAGTGTGAATTTACAACTCATAACGTGTGGAGTGTCTGCTATCATTGCATTGTTTTATTGAAATAAATAATTATCTTCCTGAGATATAATAAAGCGTTTTAATTACAAAGCTATCGCTGGTAAAATCTAGGAACAACATTTGTATTTATTAGCAAATATTGTTTAGTTTTATTTTTTGCCCATATTAATTTTCTGTTTAATTCAAATGGTATACCACTAAGATGTAGCAAATATAACAAACACAATTGCGTCAAGACTAAATGGAATTCTGTCTATTACGTCAAAAAAGTTCTGACTTTGAAACGTTAACGTTACTGTTCCATTTACACCTGAGACGTACTCGCCCGCATATAATTATTATAACTGAACTGTCATAATTACAACTATCTCTTTTATCTATTTTAATAGTCAGTTATTTTGTCTATGTTTGTCATATTCTACATTTGAATGTTTGTGGACAACTTCACATCCTATGTGTGAACATTTCCTGAAGTCATTTTTTTGAAGTGAAACTTCTTTTGGCACACTTATGCACTTTTTCTGAGCAATGAACGAAAGTGAACCATTTCGTGATGGTGATGCTGAATCAGTTAAACTTGGCTCGCTTGAATGTGCACTGCATTGTTCGGGTAAACTCGACTCCCTTCGGCGTGGGCCGAGCGAGTTCACTGTCTAACACGGAGTGCATCGTTTCAAGAATTACGCTTTATTTTTTTAATAATAATTTATTTGTTTTTTATGTATTTTTTTTTGTTTTTTTATTTTCGTATTGAAAATTTCCAATACAAATCGAAAATTTTTATCCACGGTGTAGTTATATTGATTGCCAAAGTTTTCACTTCGACATTGTGGTCTTAAAACACTATTTTTTTTTGCTTTATAAAATTTTTTTCTTTAAATAATGACATTGGCTGGGTTAACTTAAAATTATCGAAATGCTGTTTGGCAAGTCGTCTCCTTTCGTTTAATGAACGCGATTTCGTTTTGTTTTCCTTCTTGTATTGAGTTGCATTTTGTGGTGCAACTTGAAAGGACTTGATGACTTGATAAGTTGTAACGTAATGTAAAAGAAGTGTATGTAGTTCATATATATAGCTTTAATCTGAACGCGTAATCGGTAGAGGTCGCGTACGCGTGACCTTATAATGTGTTGCCCGCTAACTACGTTTAGTGTCGCGATGCTACCATAATTTACATTAATATATTTGCGTGCGTAATTTTTGAAAACGTTTTCCTTGCAACATCTCGTTGGCGAGTATCAAGAAAAAGAAACATCTTAAGCTAAACAATTATGCGAGAAATGTAAACAAAAAATCGTCGCCGAATACATTTTTATTAACATCAAAACCGCAATTTGGCCGCTTCTGTTTACGAAGCGACAATGTGAGTACTTTGACAATGACGCGCTTATACATAACTATTTCGTGTCACGAGTCTCGTGTAGACACAATATGGGGGAAGGCCAACTTCTTGGTCACCACCATGGTGTTACATTCATCTAACATGTTTCATTTGCCACCGTGATAATGAGATAGTTTAGCAAAGGGAAGTCCCGTGTGCATAGCTAATACCAAGATTTGAAAAAGTGTATAAAATGTCATTAATTAAAAATTATTAACTTAAATTTGGTATAAATATTTGTATTTAATGATTGAATTAAGAAGTAATATTGTGTTTTCAAATTGATAACTAAAAATCAGAACGCATAACGTCTAAGTGCACCGCGCAGATCATAATGTACTAATATATGGCCAACTTCATGTAATTATGTGAGCGAGATAGCGCGATCTCATAAATTGAATTCCATAAACGATATTTATCTGTCACATTCTATCACAACTTCCATATAATGACGAAGTGTGTGAAAGAGGTAGATGTCCCACTTTTCAGATTGTTTGTTTGGGTGTCAGGACATCATGGAATTTACATACAACGTGACAAAGTGTTTTGATGCAAAACTTTGTATGAATGCAATAAAAGTAATTTTTTTCAAACTAAATTACGTTACTCGGGAAAATATTACAGTTAAAGGTGTGTATGAGATATATTTCGAAAAATTTCACATTTTTTGATAAATTGTTAAAGTTGAAATTGATAAAGAAATTACCGTTAAACTGACAGTAAATACTGTTAATTTGTTTATTTCCGGATTCAACTCCCTGATTGACCGAGTTGACACTCACGCGCTTGAGATGCGATGCAAAGGGAATGAAATTTCGCACTTTTTTTAATAATTTTTTTTTAAATAAACACCGAATTCTCTCAACTTAACTATTTATTGTCCGAATTGATTAGGTATATTGTAAACCGCTCTGTTTTTTTTTATACATTTCTATGTAATAAAGGATGATTTCAACACGTTCCAAATCCTTGAATTACAATACACAAAGTGTAGTAATTAAAAAAATAAAACACACGTTAAGCTAACTTATTAAATTAAGCTAACTTATGAGGTGCAAAGATGTTTCATATCCGACCGACATGAAACTTGCATAAAAATAGCTTAGGTCTAAAATAAATCTAGATTAGTTTTTAGGGAAATCCGAAAAACTTATTAAAAAAAATTTTTCTCCTTGTTTTTATGAGAGGAATCTAAAATAAAATTCTTTCTACAAATATTAACCAACGTCTGTATACAGACGTTGTTAAATTGATATAGAAAGTGGGCTTCTGCGAATTCCTGAGTACAAAGTAAGACAATTAAGAATATTCTCTTTGACTAATTCTGGTTATTAAAGCGATAAATATTTGAGAAGTATACGCCGCGGCCAAGTTCAATATATGTATGTATATATATATATATATATATATATATATATATATATATATATATATATATATATATATATATATATATATATATATATATATAAGTGAAAGAATGTGGTAAGAATAGTCTCAACAGCATAATTTCCATAAAGGGAATACGCTAAAAACGCAATTTTCAGTTCAGAAATTGCTTTGGGGTACCAAATGAATTAGTATTTTTTTAACCTATCAATCTTATTTCAAAATGAATACTTATTTATATGACAAAACTTTTGGAATGGTAATTTTAAAAAAGAAAAAAAAATTAAAAGTTGTTATGTGACTTAAAATTGTTTACAGTAAAATAAAAAAAATATGAAGTCCGTAATAAAGTCTGCACTAAACGAAAATTATCCACATAAAATATTTGTACGTGCACCGAATTTATTGCACGAGATCGATTGGCACTATACTTGCTTTATTTAGAATTATGTGAAGATTTCAAATCTTTTTCTCATCTTAAACCTCTATCAAGTTATCAGTTGTTTTTCTATGTGACACATCTCACTAGCAATTACATATCTATCTACATATGTATACTCATATAAAAAAGTATAATTCGCGAAGTTCTGCGAACCCTTGACAGCTTGCATCTCTCTACTTTTTACGGTTAAGTTTTTAAAGATCAATTCGGTGCTTGTCACGGGCAAGAGAAGCTGAAACTAGCCAAAACTATAGAAGCTTTGCACACAGACAGACGGATAGACGCGATGCAATTATGAATACGTGGTTTGAATTTGAAACCTTGAAACAAAAAACAATACCTATCACATTCTTCTCAAAGAACGAAAGCAAGTTCCAGTTTAAATAAATAAAAATTTACGAATTCGTAATAATGGACTCACATAACTGTAGCGTGCCTTACATCAGCGTTCTCCGAACGTTTTAAAGTTGTGGTCCGGTCGAAATATGTTATACAGAAACAAAATAGAAGTTGACATTAAGACATACCTCCACTTTTTCACCCCACAAAAATTATAATTTATACGACGAATGGCATAGGACCCCGCTTTGAAAAACAATTAAAATTGATGAGATTACATGCTATACGTTGTGGGGGAAAACCTGACTGCGAGGAAAAATGTTGGTGCAACTCGGAATAAGTCTTATGACTTATTCTGAGTTGCACCAACTCGGAATAAGTCATAAGACTTATCACCCGTAAAATATTTACAAAGTGTAATCACCCGTAAAATATTTTAGCACCAAAGGCTTGTCGACAAATTTATGAAAATATATAAAAACAATAAATAGCCATTAAAATAGACTCGCTCCAAACGTTAGACGAATATAATAGTTTTCCTTTTAAACATCAAAAAAATAAATCACACGGTTTTGAAAATTTCATCTGCTTTCATCACTGACATACAATTGATTAACCCTGGCACGCTAAACTCGCTTTTAAAAAGCCTGACTATTTTCTAAATATTATCAAGTAGTTTTTTTTAACCTACGCACTAACGCTCGTTCAGTTCATATTCTTGCCATATTCACTTTTCGAACAAGACCGCACACTTCTTCAGAATTTCACTAACGCATCATCCATACATTAGAATTCTTTATTATTTAATTCGTTATTTCATCATTTCAAACAAAATGACAAATTACAACATACAAACTCGTTCATTCTTCTCTTTTCTTGCTTTCAGTCTTGTACGAACTTGTCATTTTTCAGAATGAAACAGAAAGAAAGTTATAAGTATGCAATAAAATGAGATGGGTTATACTCAAAATACACCAATGTTCACAATGTTATATTACGTGTCATACAAATAACTTATTATATACACATATTTTAATTGTCGCATTTGGCACAAATTAAAAAACTAACAGTGCAACTGCATATTTTAATGCCAACGGATTAAACTAAAAGTTTGACAACACTTTGAAGATCCACTATTAATAATATTTACTTGTTTTGCTTAAATAATGCCGGTAAACAACATTTTAAATACCTATTGAGAAATTAGTTTTATTCCATTTTAACGTATCACACACACTATTTTGTCACGTAACCTAACTAATTTTAAATCGATTATCGTATTTTACAAATAATGCTTATTTACGCGCGCATATGTCGGGGTCTCGCACCTCTCGCGGTCCACGAACGACTGAGCATTGACCTGAATGCGTTTCTTGCTCATCACTACATTAATATTAATTTCTACGGTGATTTTCCCTGATAAGTGTTTACGCAGATCCGTTAACCTGGTGACATCCGATCAAGCTGACTCGTTTGCGATTTAGTTCGTGAGAATAGCGCCAAATATGGCATCCTTTGTCAACAGCCCGATAAGGAAAATCGTTCAAAAGTTCCCCGATTTTTTCTGCGCTCAAATAAGTGCAACTTGTTCTTGCTTAAGTGAAAATGATATATTTGCAAGATTTTTTTGAGTTTCGTACGTCAAAAATAAAAACCATTAAGACACATCTGTCTATCTGTCTATTACGGCCGGTTTTCTTAGAAATCATTAGACCTGAAACCTTGAAAGTGTACCTAATAATAAATTATATTATTCCAAATATTCTGCAGTAGCTAATACTATAAAATATGCTAATTTTAGAGGGCGAAAATCAAATATTCCAAATTTTACTTTAATTTTACATATCGTTTGTGGTAACGTTTAAAAATACTAGTTAAAAAACTAACAATTTTGTTTCGGAATCTTAAGTAACATATCATCAAATAAATTCACTAAAATGTGCAGGAAGGGGAATTCCGCTAACTAAGTACCGAAATTAGAGAACCAAAAATCATGAAAAAACAGGTTTGGTGTAATTTAACTAGGAGATTAAAGACTATATCTATTATTCTACGTTTGAAGTTTTCAATTAATTCACAATACTTTAACCCTGTGAATAACTTAATTAAATAGTTTAATAGAATAATTAAATTATTAAATATTTAAACTTCAATATGTAGCTAAATATGTGCGGAACCCTCGTAGTGGAGGTTCTATTGGTACTGACGCACGGAGGTTCTGTTTGTATTTGTTTTATTTTATGACATCCTCATTATTTTTACTGATTTCAATTATTTTATCAGAAAAAACTATACTTATACCGTTGAACAATTAATTAACATTTTGAAATTAATCAGATAAAGACTGAAATTTCCCAGCGGAAGTGCCTCAACAGAAAAATTAAATAAAACTATTTTCAGGAAAACCCATTAAAGATTAAAATAGACGGTCACTAGTGCGCCAAGCAAGTGTTTTATGAAATAAGTACGTACAGCAAACTTGCTATGGTCTTTAATCAGTTGCTATTGGGCTCATAAATAGACTGCAAGTCACTCAAGGAGCTATGGAAATGTCTATGCTCGGGGTTGCTCTAAGAAATACGATCCATAATGAGGAGATCCATAAGAGAATTAAGGTCACCGGTATTGCTTGTAGCATTGGTAGGCTGAGACGGCAATGGGCAGACCGTACAACCCGCAGAACCAATAATCGTTCAGGAAGACAGATTCTCGAATAGCGACCACGAACCGGAAGACAGATTGGGAAGATTTCCTGCTAGGTGGACAGATGACATGGTAAAGGTCGCGGGAACCCATTGGATAAAATCTTTGGGGAATCTGTGGGGTGATTTAAATTCAGAAGTGGGGGAGGTCTATGTTCGGCAATGGACCTGTTCCGACTG
The DNA here is from genome assembly GCA_039881145.1 of Druceiella hillmani. NCBI lineage: Eukaryota > Metazoa > Arthropoda > Insecta > Lepidoptera > Hepialidae > Druceiella > Druceiella hillmani. The sequence goes on along the minus strand of JAYKKI010000030.1, from coordinate 12,689,902 downwards.
ATGATGAAGATGATGAACAATCAAATTAGAAAGTAAATTACGAATTGCAAAATGACGTAATATAATTTTAAATAATTTAATAGTTAGTACGTATCCATAAGTTCATAGTTTAAGACAAAAATTTTAAAAAATATTTGGTTTAAATTTATAAATTAACTTATCTAATTATATTATTAAACATATTAAAGCGCATCGCATTCATTCTTCATGTTGCATAAATAAACATAATGAATACAAACAACATTTAAAACATTTAAATACAATAATCATGCATTAATAATTTAATTCCTCACGCAATCAGGAAGAATGTGGTATAATTTATCGGTTTAAACCATAGAGGTGCGACCGTATCAGGGGATGAGGTCAGTGAGGATGAGGATGAGGTCAGTTTAGGGAGATGAGGTCAGTGGGGAGCGCGGAAGATAATCTGTTCCGCTCTCGATCTTGCTACTTGTACCTGCTCGAATACAAACAAACTGCCACAAGAATTTGAGTTTACAATTAATGGCGTATGTATTGACTGAGAAGCGGATATGGGCTATCATCTGTCTACAAATATATCTTAGCCACTTTGGGACGTTGTGTTCCATGGGAAATAAAATGTACTGAAGAAATAACTAAAGTTTTGACAAGTAACAGTCGCTGACCTTCTTAAAATATTATCTGCCTACATTGATAGGTAAAGCCAAGCCAATATTTTTATTCTTTACTATCGAAACCAGATATATTTCCGTGGACCCCCACTTACAACTTGTGAACCCTCATAGTACCCTATCGCCTAGGTCACTTCGGGAATCACTGATCTAGATATAAATATATTATTAGAGCAATAATAGATTATTTATTATAAACGATGAGATTATATATATATATATATATATATATATATATATATATATATATGTATATATGTATATATATATATATGTATATATGTATATATGTATATATATATATATATATATATATATATATATATATATATATATGTATATATGTATATATATATATATGTATATATGTATATATGTATATATATATATATATATATATAAATATATAAAATGTTTTATATTACATTAAAATAGGTTCGGCCGTTTTGTGAAAACCTCTATATGGGTCTTAACGGGTTATTGGTTTTAATAATTAAGATCAGTTTTTGGATTTTCTGGAAAGTAAAGATCCAGATTTAAAAGAAAACCTAATCAACTTGAAAGCAGACATCGCGTATTTGACAGATTTGTTCAAACAATTTAATGACATTAACTTGCAGTTACAAGATTTTCTGGAAAGTAAAGATCCAGATTTAAAAGAAAACCTGATCAACTTGAAAGCAGACATCGCGTATTTGACAGATTTGTTCAAAAAATGTAATACAAGGGGGCAGCCTAAATTGAATAAAAACAGAGGGTGTAATTTCGGCTTTTCTTGAAAAATTGAAATTTATGAAGCAAAATATTAATCGGCGCGAGTTCTTCCAATTTCCAAACTTGTCACAGGCAGAACGTCTTTATGAGGATATTCAGACATACGTCCAACATTTAAATGCCCTGCGTGATGACTTCAAAAGCAGATTTGAAGATATTATGACGATGGAAATATCCCCATGGATCATAAATCCATTTGATGAAACGGAAGTGGCGAATGTGGTATTACAAAAGGAGCTACTCGAGCTTAGTACCAATGAGGAGCTGAAGGTGAAATTAAAAAAAAACGGTATCAAACATTTTGGCTGCAGGCAGAAATACCCAAAAAATATCCTGGGCTGTGGAAATTGGGAGAAAACTTTTGATAGCGTTTCCCTCGTCATACCTCGTCGAAAAAAGTTTTAGCGTCGTTACGAACCTATTAACAAAGAAAAGGAACAGAGTGAACATCACAGAACGGGACATTTGCGGTTATTCCTTACAAAACTGAAGCCAAATATTGATAATTTCCTGTCAATCCATGAGGTACATCTCTCCCATTAAAATTATGACTATTTTTTTAATAGTCGATTTGCATTGTTGAAGTTACGTTACGTTATTGATGTTTACTTTTAATTCTATTAAGTTTGTAATCATATTATTTCAATAAATAGAACACAAGAAAATATACTGTTTTATTTTTACCATTCCGAATTTAGGATTGGGAACTCAGCCGCGACGCAAATTTCCTTCGTTAGATTTAATCTTCACATTTTTTGACAAGTTATGGGTATATGGTAGAAATGTAGCAGCAGGGGGTCCACCGAAACCAGTAAAATTTTGAACGTGGTCACGAGAAAAAAAGTTTAGGAACCTCGGATCTAGATAATATATAATTTTTATAGGTTTCATTATCCTGTAAAATTATTTCAAACTTTGATTCAGCTAACGGTGTGGTAGACAATCAGCCCTATGTTGTATCGGCGTGAAACTCACAGAGTCCATACAGAGGGAAGTCAAAAATTTTTCGGTTTCCTCAGTCATTAATGGGCGACGCCGAGTTTTATTAGTTAATAAAATATGTACTGTGATAATTGTAAGAATGCCAACTTGAATTAAAAGCTTTACCAAAATTTGAAATAAATTTCTTTCCTTGAGACACACCAAGAAGTATACACCACAGAATATGCAATAAAATCCACATATATGTATGATATCTATGCATGTCTTTTTTATTTTCAGCTCTACAGTAGAGGACATCCATAAACTATTAAGGACCCAGCGCTGCAAGCTTCCAGATTATAATCTACCTGAACAGCTTTAAATTCAAACAAACTTTGATGCATGTTTTAGAAGTCACTTGAGATTACAAATATATTTTTGAAATAATTATCTTTTAGAATACTATAATTGTAAAATCTCTGATAAATGTTTTGTAAATTTTAGTTATTTTAAAGTTCTAATAACAATTTATGAAAAGGAAAAAAAATTTTAATATATTTTAACAGGCTTTTAAATTGAAAGCATTTGAATTCAGTGTTGCGTCATAATGCCATCTATGGGTGATAATTCTTCCTAGACAGCGCCATCTACCTTGGTGATGGTAATAATCGAAGCGCCACCTTGTGAGTCGGCTTCCTATTGTCCATACAAAATTATAACTTCTTTTTTAGTATGGGTTTGTATACGGAGTGTCCATTCTGTACTGTATGTTCTATGATGAAACCTTTATTTTGACAGTTACGTACGTTACAATGGCATCTTATTTCACTTTACATAAAGGCAGTCAGAAGAGCAGACGTTACAGATGTCTTTATAGGTTATTTAAATATTTCTTTCGGTAATTTAGTAAATTTGGCCTTAATAATTGAATTAATTTGGCGAACTGAAAAGTGAAACCGTTAATTTTTAAAGTTACTTTGTAAAAATTATGTTCTGTATTAAATTAAATACCAACAAATATCGTTATACCACAGTAACATTTCATTTCATAACAATTAAATCGCATTTGCAGAAACGCCAGTAAAGTCCGTATTCGATCCATATACGTTACAAATAATACTTTCGTAAAATATTTTCGATTATCTAAAGAAGAAACAAAATTCATAATTAACTGTTTGAGACCGATGTTGAGAGTGACACGATAATTAAAGTTGACGTGCAACAAAACAAAATAACTTATAAAAATGCGTCTCCTGTTACCCACAAACTAAGTGCAGAACCGTCGTTATTGACCAAATAACACCGTCTTCACAGAACATAGAATATATACATTATCTATGACCGTCCTTTTCTTTCCGTTCGTAAAATTATGTAATACTATTCTTTTCTCTCAAGCCTAACGAGAAATGGCCTTATTTAACGACTAATAAAAGTTAAGGCAAAGTCAGTGCGTTATAACATAGGGCTGAATATCTAATAATTAACATTATACAACGTTGAACTTTTTGTGTTGTTTACAATATATTCATACGTTAATCTAACGTGGTTATAATGGTATGAAAGTTTAATTCAAAAATGCAGCAGGCACTCTTAAATCGTTATCGCTTATTAGACACACTACATGAAAATATGTTACATACGATGTCAATCTGAAAGCTTCATAATATCCTGTGAACAAGGTTTAGAAATATAGTACTATTCTACATTAATACGTTTTGGTCCTTTAAGAGGAAAATCCTTCAAAGTTGGAGAAATTGTACTTCTTGGAGCACTTGTAAGGCATATGCGTTGGCCTGTGGCACTTATCACTGAGACCTTCAAAGGATCAAATGAACATATCAGACTGACAAAAGTTAAGACAGACTCTAGCCATTGCAAGTTTCAAGAGCAGCAGAAATTAAATTGAATCCAGAGACAGAACTTCGAACACTTCAAAAGGAAACTACTGAGGAAGGACATGCCCTGTTTTCACCTGATGAACCGGAGTAACAAATCCTGATCAAATCTGTCATGGCTGGAAGATGATGTTGATGAAACGAATTCGTTAATTTTATCCATATTAAAGCGAAGAGCTTTTAGAGAAAGTATCCCATCGCGTATTTGAGAGTGGCTTTAATTTCAAAGTATGTATCTGGTTCATAATGTTATCCCAACGTGAAGTTGACGCTGAAAAAAATAGGTATATTTCCTGAACAATAGAAAAAATATTTGAGATTTCCAATGAGTTTTTAGCGGCATCAATTGCGACCAAATTATGCACGTGAGCCGTACGCGGAACGTAAAACGCACGAGGATTCATGTCCAATATTTTCTTTGGATACTTATATTTACTCGTCTCATGTTTGCCCCATTATTATCATATCTTTGGCCTCGTAAATCTTCTGGTTCAATATTGCATGATTTTAAAAAATCTAATAAATAAGTTGCTAACCCTTGTCCAGTAGTATCAGTTACAGGTAAAAAACCTAAAAAATGTTCTCTTATCTCAGCAAGTTTTGTCGAAGGGTTAAAATAAACAAACCTTACAATAACAGTAACTTGTTCTTTGTGTGAGATATCAGATGCGCAATCTAGAATCACAGAAATTTGTTTAGATTGTTTTAAAAGATCAACTATATTTTCGTTATTTGAGTCGAACAATTGTTCAGTAGATCCTATAAAAGCTAAATTTTGAACACCTAAAAACTTTTTGGTTTCGATTATCCTCTCCAAAACTGCCATCCACCTCTTTCTCTCGCGGTCTGTTTGAGCTTAATTAACAGAGTCTACTGTTTGCCCTTTTACTAAGACATTTTTTAGATCCAAATATTTTTTGAAAGAAAGTATGTGACCTGAACTCTTTTCATGAATATTTATTATATTAATACAAATCGATATTCTTTCACTAATTCGCTACTAGAATCCCACATATACGAAACAGACAGACATAGAATCAAACCGACTAAAGCAACATAATAATTAACTGGCAAGTATATCATCGAGTTATTAAACTTATTTTGTTACAATTCTTTTTCTACGTTTCCAACCATCGTAGATACCAGAAACAAAGGTATTCAAATCGAAAATACAAAAATCACACATTTTATTCTAAACTAAATAAAATTTACCAGGTCGAAAAAAACCGGTCGATCGGGGAGATCAGCTTTTTAATGTTTCCATTTTTTCTAGTGTTCTTTTTGTATCTTGGACACCTGATAGCTTTATTTTGACCATCCGCTAATTTCGCCACCTATCAATAACAACCAAAAAAGCACAATAAAATATCTCACACAGAATATAATTACAACGCACAGTTGTTAAAAGAGGAGGTTCCCATTTCGTCGCGTATATTTATGGCAACATTTATTGAAGTCTTGGTACTAAAATATTTTTAGTACGGGTAGTAGGTTTTACCTTTTAAGTGCAGTCGCCATCATACCAAGCGTAACAGTTGCACTGCGAAAATTACTCTCATTACGTACGGGATAAGGGTGCACTGAAGGTCAACAAAGTTACGCTCGATGTACTGCCGACTGTACACAATTACTTTCAATTTAATCGCCTACCATCGATGGGCAACTGTTTGTGTGCCTGGCACCGACTTCAATAAACATTACGTAAAAATGATATTTAACTCTGAAAAATAGGTTTGGTATATAAGGTTAAAATTATTATTTTTTTATGCGTTTTAAGTCGGCCATGATTTTTGTTAGAAACATATTACTTTATTTGCGCATTGCATTGATACCGTAACACTTAACATTTTAAATTAAAAAAAAACTGACTTACAGATTTGACCTTGACAACGTCAAATTAATTTCAACAAAACAACAATTTCACACAAACTCCTGGCACAAAATTAGCATTTCACTACACGAATAAAATAACTTTAAATACAAAATAAGTATGCAAAACGCTACGCACGACCACTCACTACGGCTATCGCAAATTTAATGCAGTGGCTTATTTGTATTGTGCTGGTGCAAAACTTTGCAAAAGTCAGACGTTATTCTTTTAGAGGCGATCAAAATTATAGATCTGGTCAAAAAAAATTTAGGCGTATACCGCATAGACAGTGCATCTGAACAATTGCTACTTGATTCAAAATTGATTGCTGAAGATTTAGAATGTGAACCTGAATTCACCGACACTGCTCGTCCGCATCCCAGAAAAAGACATTTTAAATACAAAGCTGTAGATAAGCCCATATTAGACCCAGAAACAAAATTTGAAGTAAATTTTTATTTTTTGATATTTGACACGACGATCTTACAATTAAATGGAAAGACTCGATTTATTAACAGAACACAACAAGAAGTTTTCATTTTTGCAAAACATTGACAGTTGGAGGGCATAGGAGAGAGACAAAAAAGTACAATTGAACAAAACAAAAGTTAACACATGAAAATAGATCGGATATTGATGAGGAAAATCTGTTTAATGAGTTAGAATTCTTGCATTTATTTTTTATAAATAAAAACACAACTCCACCATAAAGACACAACTCCACACGACGTATTAAATTATGTTAATTCCAACAATTTAACGTCCGTGTGTCCTAATGTTTCAACATGTTTACGTACATATCTAACACTTCCTGTGACAGTAGCAAAAGGCGTCTGGTGATCCTAAACAAGAACAGTCAATAACTGTCACGTGGCAAGGACTGAGTCTCACATGTTCGATTTTAAATATGTAGATCCAAAGTCCTGCCGCAGGCTGGTGATCCTAACGCCCAATTTATTGACCACCAACCTAATCTAGTTAGATATCGTGGGAAATTTAAAGACTTTCATGAGGCGAGGAGTGCTTCTCTCGTGATCAGTTCTACGTAAGATGATCTAAAATCCTGCAGCAAGCTGGTGATTCTAACGTCTAGGTAATTAATCGTCGATATAATCTGATGAAGGATAGTGTTGAATTTTCAAGAACTGTCATGAGGCAAGGACTGCATTCATCATATTCAATTTTACGTAAGCAGAGCAAAAATCCTGTAGCAAGCTGGTGACCCGAATACACTAACATTGAACCAATCTAATTTAATAAGACATCATGGGAAATTTTAAGGAATTGCAGCAGACTGGTGATCCAAACGCCCTGGTCATCCTTATTGTCGTGAGGGAAGGACTACTTATCGCATTATCTCTTTTAGGTAAGCTTATCAAAACTTCTTCAGCAACGTAGCGATCCTAACATCCATGCAATGGAGCGCCGATTTAATCTGATTTGAGATTTTCGTGAGGTGAGAACTACTTCTCACATGGTCGATTCTGTATGAGCGGATCCAAAACCGTGCAGCGAGCTGGTAATCCTAACACCTACGAAATTAAAACCAATCTATTATAATTTAGGATATTATGGAATTTTAAAGAACTATCGTGAGGCGAGGATTGTTTTGCGCGTTGTCGATTTTACGTGAGCTAATTCAAAGTCCTGCAGCGATTGTATGATTCTAATGCCCAAGTAATTAACTGCCAATCTATTATTCTAATGAGACAAAGTGTGCGATTATAAAGAATTATCGTGAAGCAAAGACTGCTTTCCAAGTATTCAATTTTACTTAAGCTGCTCTAAATTCCTGCAGCAACCTGGTGATCCTGATTATGAAGCAATGAACTGCCGATATTATTCTAATGAGATACCGTGTGGAATTTTAAGAATCTTTTATCTAAGCTGATTCAATGACCTGTAGCGGTCTGGTATTCCTAATGCCCAAACAATTCACCACCAATTTTAATTAATAAAAGTTAGCTATTATAAAGTATCATGGCGAGGGCGAACTGCTTCTTACGCGTTCAGTTTTACATAAGCCGATCTAAAGCTCTGCAATAACTTGTTGAATCTACAACTCCCATTCGGTGAAACACCGATCTATTCTGATGATGAGGTAAGAATTGCTTCCTACATATTTGATTTTACGTAAGCTGATTTACGCAACGAGAATCCAATGAGAATTCGTGATCAATGAGAAAAGTCCAATGAGAATTCGTATGGAATTTTATAGAACCTAATCTAAATTCTTACAGCAGCCTAGTGATCCTAAGATCCAAGCGATGAACCACCAGTGAAATCTCATGGGGGATCCTGTGGAATTTCAAGGAAGTATCGTGTATCGAGGACTGCTTTTCATATGTTTTCTATTTACGTAAGCTAATATAAAGTCGTGCCAATATCCTAGTGATTCTAACACCTAAGTAAGGAACAATCAATCTAGTATAAACTGTGATTTTGTGGGATTTTAAGGAATTATAATGAGCCGAGGATTGATTCCCTCATGTTCCATTTTACGTAAGCTAATTCAAAGTCCTTCATCAGCCTATTGATCCTAACTTCTAAGCAAGGAAATGCCATTCTAATCTAATTAGAAATCGTATGGAATTTTAAGGAACTATTGCGAGGGGAGAAGAGGTCCTTAGATGTTTTATTTTAGGTGAACTGCTCCAGTGTGAATTCATCCAAAAGCTTGATGATTCTAACACCCAAGCGAAATTAGGCAATCACTTCATGTGACTGTATTTGTTAAGATATTATTAGAGAACTAGTGAATAGTTTTAAATTGAAGCTTCATTAGTCTTCATGTTAGAGATAGGCCTTTTGTAAATCATTTCATCAGCACAAAGCCAAAGATGAAAAAATGTATACGCTGATGAAGCCGAGAAAGAAAAATGGACACTAAAGACAATAAATTGGAATACAGACCCAAATAAAAAATGAGCTGAATAAAAGTTTTGGGCAAGACAGGTTTTTCGGTTGAAAGGAAATTTTACTAACATCTTATCTTTAAACATTTCTTGGACTATTTTAGCTTGCATTCACCAGTTCATCGGCGATATGCAATTGTACCATTTAGTGTGTTTATAAATGCGAAATCATTTTGAGATTATCTGCACTACTATTTTAAGGAAGGAACGTTTGTGACTTTGTATTTACGCGAGATAATTTCAGGAATTATTATAAGGTTTCTGAAATTTGTTTGCTGATTTAAAGGTCATAACCCTCATCGCATTTTGATTCCTTTTTTAGGATTCTATACGTCAAAAGGAAAACTTAACCCATTTAACACCACTCGCGTGTCTATCGGTCATATGGGTTTTCCTCACAAAATACTTGACATAGAAACTTGAAATTTAATACGGCAATAAAGTATATTAACCCGTATATACTCAATGGTAAACACTCAAAAATATTCTTATAAAAATTTTAGGTGGCAAAAATTAAATGCTCGATTGAAAAATTGTAAAATATTTTATATAGGTACTAACTGGCCCGGCGAACTTCGTATCTCCTCAGAATCAATAAATGTTGTGTTAACTTATTAGCTAAATTAAATTAATTTTTTATTCAAATGAAATGAATATTCAAAATTAATTAAATTCAATACATGTACAAAAATTAAAATGAAAAGCATTCTAATTACATTGAAATAAATATAATTCACATGGCAGCAAGGCATTTTCATTATTGAAGCAAATCGAAATGTTTCACGTAGTTTTGCATTACTTTCTGTTAAACTATTTTATTTTATTGTAGTATGCTGCACTGCTTTCTGTTAAACTATTTTATTTTATTGTAATATGTTGCACTGCTTTCTGTTAAACTATTTTATTTTATTGTAGTATGCTGCACTGCTTTCTGTGAAACTATTTTATTTTATTGTAGTATGTTGCACGGCTTTCTGTTAAACTATTTTATTTTATTGTAGTATGCTGCACTGCTTTCTGTTAAACTATTTTATTTTATTGTAGTATGTTGCACTGCTTTCCGTTAAACTATTTTATTTTATTGTAGTATGCTGCACTGCTTTCTGTTAAACTATTTTATTTTATTGTAGTATGTTGCACTGCTTTCTGTGAAACTATTTTATTTTATTGTAGTATGCTGCACTGCTTTCCGTTAAACTATTTTATTTTATTGTAGTATGCTGCACTGCTTTCTGTTAAACTATTTTATTTTATTGTAGTATGTTGCACGGCTTTCTGTTAAACTATTTTATTTTATTGTAGTATGCTGCACTGCTTTCTGTTAAACTATATTCTGAATGGGTTGCACTCGGGTTCGTTCCCTTCATTGAAACACCTGTTGATATATGACATTTTTCGTTTTGTTGTCTGGTGAGAGAGCAAACAAAAGCGGATAGTTTGCCGACACGTGAACATGTTACATACAATTAACCATGAAAGAAACACTTATTTTCTAGATTCAGACCATAAAGACTAAAAAATTGGCCTAGTGATTTGTTACAACATGAAGAAATTATCGATGTGCGCACAATCACAAATGTCATAACCTCACAAAATGAACATCTTCGAAGTTACAACGTTTCACAATGTGCACTTCACCAAACTTAACTGAATTTCAGAAAAAATGGTTTAAAGAGAATTAATTTAATGGAATACAAATGCAAAAACGGTCGAAAACTGAATAAGAAATGGTGAATATCAATTATAATTTTTATTCGTGTCTGTCATTTATGACATATTTTTTTCTTTCTTTTCTATCATTTATCACATATTACGTTTTAAATACAATCAAATTATTTGTGATTTTCTTACTTTTCCAATGCGCGAGGAAACTTCTGGAAGCTGAGATGAAAAAAATTCAATAAATATATAATAATCATATAAATATTCAATGAAAAAAAATATCTGTCGATCTGTTCTCGATATATCATCAAAAAAGCCGTTCCATACAAAATGTGAAATGGATGGAATGGGGAAATGAATTTTCTTTTTAAAAAAATTTTTTTCTTAAATTTTTCCGATATTTTAATACTTATTATCCTATTCGCGACGAAGGCAAATCCAAAAACACATAAATAAAAAAAAAATCTCCAGCCGTTCTTGAGTTATAAACAGTGTAACTAACACGACTTTGTTTTATATATATATATAGATTGTTTGATATAGTTTTAGATGCATCAAATATTTTTTTTCCTTATTTTAGTATTTTTAGAAAAATACGCAAAGAAAATAATTTCCATCCTCTATTACATCTAAAATTATGAAAAACACCGGATTTTTAAAAGTCTACGCAAAGTATATACTGTAGTGATGATTCTAGAAGTCATTATTTTAGAGGTATCCATCACGTTTTTACACATGTAAAAGATGCAATAGGCAATATATTTACTTTGTATATATTAATATTTGTTAATAGTTTAATAGAAATATTACGTATCCTCAAAGGTTTATAAGTGCCTAAACGTGTAAGGAAAAGGAAAATTCTACTTGTAATTGACAGCTTTTTCGTTGTTTTATAAGGTTTGTCACAAAAACAGCTTTTTCCATTGACATTACACTTTTAGCGTAAAAGTGTGGTTAGTTAAAAATTAAAAATTTAAAATAACTAAAACATCTTCAATACATTCTCAATTTGCAATTTTGGTAACAAAATACATTTCGACAAAAATAAAGAGAAAGTAAAATATATGGACGATTGGACCCTTTCACACAACATCCGTTTCCAGCCACGAGAGACTTGACTACAATTTGTTGTTCAAGATCATTATGCAAGAATAAGAAAGGTTCCATTTCATCAGTCTCACCTTGAAATATTGGAAGTTCTGTTTATGGATTCAATTGAATTTCTGCTTATTTTTGGATTAAACTAAGCCGTTACAACGACATCAAAGTTCGAAAGGATTGTACACAATCATGAAACCTATAACAAAGCTCTAATATATGATTTATCATAAGAGATGATATTATATTAACGCTGTGCCATTAGCCGTCAAAAACTAATTCACAGATTCCTACGAAGTTTGATAGCGCGGCGCCTTTTATCCAATGGCTTCCTGCGACTTTTACCAGGTCATCTGTCAACATATCAGGATGTCGTACCACTCTGCATCCTCCGGTACGTGGTCTTCCCCAACGATTATCAGTTCCACCGGCTATATTTTATTTCCGTTGCCGCCTCAGCCTACCAATACTAAAATCTACGTCAGTAACCTTAGTTCTTCTGAAGATCTTCTCAGTTTGGACCGTATTTCGTATGGAATAAGCTGTTTTTGTGTCTATTCTCTATATCTCTTTTGCATAAGTGCTTTATTTGAATGTTTATCTCTTTCATCATAGGTTGTGTGTGATAATATTTTAGGTCATATTTCGTGTTTATTTTATAGGTGTGGTTAGGTTAGGTTAGGTTAGGATAGGTTAGGTTAGGTTAGGTTAGGATAGGTTAGGTTAGGTTAGGTTAGGATAGGTTAGGTTAGGTTAGGTTAGGTTAGGTTAGGTTAGGTTAGGTTAGGTTAGGTTAGGTTAGGTTAGGTTAGGTTAGGTTAGGTTAGGTTAGGTTAGGTTAGGTTAGGTTAGGTTAGGTTAGGTTAGGTTAGGTTAGGTTAGGTTAGGTTAGGTTAGGTTAGGTTAGGTTAGGTTAGGTTAGGTTAGGTTAGGTTAGGTTAGGTTAGGTTAGGTTAGGTTAGGTTAGGTTAGGTTAGGTTAGGTTAGGTTAGGTTAGGTTAGGTTAGGTTAGGTTAGGTTAGGTTAGGTTAGGTTAGGTTAGGTTAGGTTAGGTTAGGTTAGGTTAGGTTAGGTTAGGTTAGGTTAGGTTAGGTTAGGTTAGGTTAGGTTAGGTTAGGTTAGGTTAGGTTAGGTTAGGTTAGGTTAGGTTAGGTTAGGTTAGGTTAGGTTAGGTTAGGTTAGGTTAGGTTAGGTTAGGTTAGGTTAGGTTAGGTTAGGTTAGGTTAGGTTAGGTTAGGTTAGGTTAGGTTAGGTTAGGTTAGGTTAGGTTAGGTTAGGTTAGGTTAGGTTAGGTTAGGGTAGGGTAGGGTAGGGTAGGTTAGGTTAGGTTAGGTTAGGTTAGGTTTAAATCGATTAATTAAAATACAACTTTCTTTAAGATTGCGTGTAGGAATCACAGTGTTTAACATTAGTTCTTCTAACCACTTCCTCTCTTCGGATCGTATTTCTTAGAAAATCTCGGAACATAGCCATTTCCATGGCTGGCTGAATGACGACCTTTTTTACCTTTTATTATTTCATAACAGAAACAGCTTGGTGCACTAGTGACTGTCTACTTTAAAGAGTTTTATTTAATTTTTCTTTTGAGGTGCGTGCGCTGGGAAATTTCATAATCCTTATCAGATTAATTTTAAAATAATAATTAATTTTTCAACTGCGTGAATATAATTTCTTGCGTAAAATTATTTAAACCTTTGTAAAATAATCAGGGTGTCATATGATAAATCAATTTTATATAATGTAAATCTGTTAAGTGTACGTAAACTACTACTAAACCACTTTTTACAGTTTCTTTTAAAATATTAATAAACATTAATATAACTTCTTACCGTATTAATATACTGTATCTTTCACTGGCGTACGAGTGTTCCACACATACTTATGTTTAAACAAAAATTTAATATTTAAGGGTAATATTTCTATTAAAATATAAATAAACATTAATATAACTTCTTACCGTATTAATATACTGTATCTTTCACTGGCGTACGAGTGTTCCACACATACTTATGTTTAAACAAAAATTTAATATTTAAGGGTAATATTTCTATTAAAATATAAATAAACATTAATATCACTTCTTACCGTATTAATATACTGTATCTTTCACTGGCGTACGAGTGTTCCACACATACTTATGTTTAAACAAAAATGTTATATTTAAGAGTAATATTTCTATTAAAATATTAATAAACATTAATATTACTTCTTACAGTATTAATATACTGTATCTTTTACAGGCGTACGAGTGTTCCACACATACCTATGTCCAAACAAATATATAATATTTAAGGGTAATATTTCTGTTAAAATATTAATAAGCATTAATATCACTTCTTACAGTATTAATATACTGTATCTTTCACAGGCGTACGAGTGTTCCGCACATACTTATGTCCAAACAAATATTTAATATTTAAGAGTAATATTTCTATTAAAATATTAATAAACATTAATGTTACTTCTTACAGTATTAATATACTGTATCTTTTACAGGCGTACTAGTGTTCCACACATACTTATGTAAAAAACAAATATTTAATATTTAAGGATAATATTTCTGTTAAAATATTAATAAGCATTAATATAACTTTTTACTGTATTAATATACTGTATCTTTCACAGGCGTACGAGTGTTGCGCACATACTTATGTCCAAACAAATATTTAATATTTAATGGTAATATTTCTGGTAAAATATTAATAAGCATTAACATCACTTTTTACCTCTTCTTTATCTCTGAGGATATGCGCCTCAAGATCCAAAATCAAAAAATATTTTTCAAGATCAAAAAATATTTTTAAGTTTCTTTTAACTGGTCCGTTTAACTTGTACCCCCACACTATACAGAAAGTTAAAAAATGGGTATTTAATTTGCCCCATATAAAATTGTTATGAAAGTTTTAGCTAACGCAAAATATACGGTTTAATATAATCTATTACTATGTCCAATTTCAAGTTCTTAGTGACAGACAGGCAGATAAATATGTTTGTGAACTTATAACGATTCGGTTTTACCTTCTGAAGTACCAAGCCCTAAACATTATTGTAAATATATAGGCTATAGTGAAGCAAGATATTTGCATAAAAAAAAGTTAGAGAACTTTCGAGCGACTTTCCTTATCGAGTTGTTGACAACGGATGCCGTATTAAACATTTATTTTTGTTAACTAAATCGCATGCGAATCAGCTCGAACCTATGCATGATGTCAACGTGTTAACAGATCCAGGTAAACCTTGGCGGCGGGCAATCGCCGAATAAATTAATATGATGTAGTGATGAGAAAGAAATGCATCCAGGTCAGTACTCATTCTAGGGATGGGCAAACGAAAAAAAAGTCGATAAATAACGTATGACATTTACAAACAGTATCGATATGTATCGGGAAAAAATATCGATATCCCGATAGTCGATATTTTTTCTGCAAGCCAGTAGTTATCTAAAAGTATTCCCAATATATACATTTATTCAATATTTAATTACAAAAAAATTAATATAAAATTAAATATATGGAATATTTCAGTAAAATAAGGAAAATTTAAGACACGTGTGTCAGTTTGAAAAGTTTTATTAATTTATTCATTTTTACGATTAATTAAACCAATATTCACCTGATATTGACATCAGAAGGACTCTCTGCCTTATATGTTCCCCTTTTAATCAACTCCGACTGTTTGTTACCACCAAGTTAATTACAAAAACCAAGAGTGAAGCATGATAGATAGTAATTTAAACTTGTAAGTACATTGCGCTTCTCAAAGGTTGTTATTCATTTCAAACTAATAATAATTTGTTTAATCTAATTATTATTGTTAGCTATGGAAATTAAAGAATTATATTTGATTTTTTATTTATTTTACGTATACGTAAACATACTATAGTTAACACATGAGAGAAGATCCCTGATTAGACGTATACAATTGGAGACTGAGCCGCATTTAAAAAAATCAATTTGATACTTAAATTGACATTCAAACAAATATATCGATTTTGGTTACCTCGAGATTAAAAATATCAACGATAAATATCGATAATTTCATGAAAATTTGTCGATATTTTTATATATCGAGATATCTTGACCGAGCTTAACTCATGGACTTGGGCGATACGAGTATTCTGAGATACTGAGTACGGCGAGTACGAGTATTATAAAATATTTGTGACAGATATCGGTGACAGAATACTCGACGAATATGGGCGGCGTAATTCCATTGTGACAAGACCATATTACTTATGGTCGCTGGGGACGTAAAATAAATCTTAATTGTAACCTATTATGAAGGGTTCAATGCTCATATCCTTTATTTCTTACAACTAAAATTGGCGGGAATACCTATAATTTCTAAATGAAACGTTTTTAATAAAATTCTGTGTTTCATACTATTCATACTAACATAAATATTTATAGCTCCAGGCTTAGGACTGGTGTCTAAATTGTTTATTTGGCATAGCCATTTTGATAGCATATTTGAAAAATCAGTCACATTATTGAAAAAAATATTCCTTTAATTTTTGTCATGTTTATTTGAGCCAATTTTTTTTAACATAATGTAGCAAGATGTTCGTAACAAACAAATTGTTTCGTATTGATTATTGTTAAATTGGATGTTTTCTATTCAAATATTTCCTTAAATTATATGTAGCTATTTTGAATAACAATTTAGTTTTGTAAAAACTCCAAGAAGCAAAATAATCACCCAAGTCTGCAAAATACTCTTATAGGGCATTGAACTTTCTTGTGGACATAATGACGATATTAGAATTGAACCTTATTAAAAGTTAATTTGTATATACACTATACATTCACAATATATACACTACAAAGTAATTACGCTCAACGGTTCCAATAGAAAAACATAGAATCATTAGGCGAAAAGATCATGGTACTTAAAATCCTGATTTTAAAATACTCGTGCTTGTCGCATTGAGTAAATATTTGTCAGCGAACTGAGAAGTGTCAAGCAATACTTAACGTAATGAGTAAAACAAGTACACGAGTATGTTTAACATAGGTACCCGTATTACATACTTCAAAAGTATTACGACTTACGAGTATTTAAATATTCAGTTTGTCCCTTATTTCATACACGTTTTAAATAGGAAAGAGCGAGAAAACCTGAGTACGATTTGCGTGAATGAAATAGCTGTAGCTGGCTAGACAAAGAGAGGTAAAGTTATGCCGCAGCCCGACCATAAAGTAACCATTGTACGATCGTCTGTTTGGCCACACTATACAAGTATAAACGATACGAAGTGTTTTGTATTTTGCATACCAAATACGTATTTCGATGTGAGATATCGAGTATTTTTACCGATGACAATAAATACGCCGGACCTCTATTCAGTCTTTCGTGGACCGCAAGAGGTGCAAGACCCCGACGTCTACGTGCGATATTTACGCGTACTTGTAAAATACGTTACGATACGCATTGTTTAGAAAATATCATAAACGCTTTAAAATTACGTATGTATTAATACCAAAATAGTGTGTGCTGACATTAAAATGGAATAAAACATTTTTAAAACATATTTTGCCGTTATTGTTGTAATGGAACACGTACGACAAATAGTTATCGAATAATATTGCTACGTTGAAAATATAATTAAATTATTTTTTATTTTTAAAATGATGACATAAGCAATTAAACTTTATGAATAATTATTATCCAAAGTGGTACTAAACACTTATTTAATCGTTCGGCATTAAAATATCAAGTTGCAAATTTAGTTGTTTTTTAATTTTATTCTACCAATATAAATTTGTGGAAAATACATTACATAGTACATATAAGTATGTTTAATAAGATATTTATGTTGCACTAAATAAATGTGCATACTAGTGTATTTTGAGTACAACCAATCGTTTTTGTTGAGTATCTGCAACTTGTATTTATTGTTATTCTAAAAATAACAACTTCGGACACGAATAAAAAACAATAAAAAAAGTGATGATCGAGTTTGTATGTCGTAATTTGTCCGTTTGTCTGAAGTAAAGAAATAACAAAGAAATTATTAAAGATTTGTCAAATATATATGACGTTTTTGTGAAGTTATGAATTATATCAATGATTTATTACTGGCTTGGGAATGAATGGTGGTGCTAGAAATGAAAGCTGGATTAATGCCATGAAGAAGTGGTTTGGAAGTAAGACTTATTAAACTGGGAGTAAGAATTTCTGGAAAACCTTTGTGGTCTTGGTTAAAAAGTGAAAATATAGTGAGAATGTAAATTGAATGAGTGATAGTGCGAAGGTTTAAAAAAATTGTGGCCGCTAATCGCTAGAAGATGATAAGAAGTCTTAAAAAATGAGGTTTCGCACGCAAGTGTTAATTCTACGTCAGTGGTGAGAGCAGATGAAACTTACAAAACTATGTAATTTATTTTTTCAGCCGAGTCTAAAAAGAAATATTTGTAAGAAGTTTGCAGAGTACCTTCTTATTGTAATGGTTATTCGTATTTTTATACGTTTTTCCCTTTGCTGTTTAAATCTTTTACCAATCGCTTTATGTTACAGAATAGCTTCTTTCGAGTTGGTTCAAAATATCTCCAACGTGTAGTGCGTTCGTGATGTCGTTACATTTTGACGTGTATGCGACTCCGTTCTTCGCACGTCACATGCAAATTCATCTTAAAAATTGTATATCTTTGTTGTGACCTAGCATTAAATTAATTTTTTTTAATATTTGAACAAAGTGCGGTATTAAAACTTTGAGAAACGTTGACCTGACGTACGGTACAATTATGTGATTGTAATTGAATGTATTCGTCGTAACCCAATTGAAGTTTAAAAAAATTTAATAATTTTTTTCCTAAAATTAATTATGACAATATTAATACCGAGAACAGTGTGAGCACTTCATGTTTCTTCCCCTGAGAATAATTTTCGCAAATGTTCGCTACTCCAAAACTTGATCCCCTTTTGTACCTTTTCTCTCTATTTCTTAATAAAAGCATTTATCTCTTTATACGCATTCGAGCTTTAATATTTGATTGAAACTTCCAGAAGCTTCCAAAAACGGAACAATAAATGAGATCAAATTGTTTTTTTTTCCAGAGCTGAAAACGTTTCACGAAAACGAAACACTTGTGGTCTCGTCTCGACGTCTGTCCGTTTGATTGCCTGCAACGCCTTTCAAAATCTAAACAATGGTATTTAATATTTTATGATTTGCACTTTGCATTTAAAGAAAAATATACGAACCCCACAAATGAACTACAAAAAAACAATTGATACCGGCGTGTGATTTATTAAAACAACGTTTACTTGGATTTCATTTCCACGTGAAAAGAGTGCAAAACGAAAATTTTGATAACTACACAATATTGCATTTTGCAACTTTTTATATTCTAAAACATTTATCGAAAATATGTAAACGAAACTGTTGTGTGTTAATGTAAGTGTATTGTAAAGTGCGTGAATGTGGTATTAATGTAAAGTGCGTTAATGCGGTGTTAGGTAATGCAATTGTTGCAATGTAATAATTTCAATTGAAAATACGATATTGATGATAGCGAAAGAATAGTTATTGATGTAATTAAATTTCTTACACAAAATGCAAAACAAATGTTATGATTTTTTAAGTTTTTTTAATTACTTATTAAGTCATTACAATGTTACCGTAAAATACACAAGTTAACAACGGTATATCCAAGTTAATAACGGTAGAGACCTATAATTGCATGTTATGTTACGGTTCTTATTACGGACTTATATTTGACTGATTTTCTGTGTTTTGAAGCATTGTAATCGAAATTTTAATTTTAATAATTGTTTACAAACTGTCTCTTGGTCTTTGTAATATTTGAATGACATTCCAAATGACAACGGAACCGTCCTTTTGAATGTTGCGTCGATACGCACTTTACCGCTTTTTATTTTTAAACTATTCGTGGCAAATTTTAACAAGATATTATAGAGATATTTCGTTTATTCGATATAAATATATTCGTTTATCTGAATTTTTTAAGACGTCACGTCGCAAAGTGAACTGTTTCAAAGAGCAAGGACTGTTATAGAGAACGTAGCTTTTTAAAGTTGTTTTTTGGATTCCTATCAAAATTATAACACAAACAGAATGTCTTTTATATGATAGAGAAATAATTTATTTTTTCGCAAAAATGTATTTTTTATGCAGGACCAAGTGTTTAGTTCACATAAAAATTTAATCTAAATTTAAATCTAAGTTATTTTTGTGCAAGATTCATCACGATCGGATATGAAACATGGCTTCCAGTTTGGTTATTAATCTTATTAAGTTGGCAAGACGTATGTTTTATTTTCTTTAAATAATTCTCTTTACATAATGTTTATTTAGGGATTTGTGACGCGACAACTCGTTCTTATAAGGAGTTGTATAAAAAACGAAAAAAAAAACGAAGTGGCCTGCATTATGACTAGTTAAATTCGGAAAATAAACAGCCAGATTGAATAGAATTTTATATAATTTGGTTCCGTACACATTTAGGTATTTATAAACATTTGATGGTACATAATATTCCTATTCAATTATTTACAAAATTGTAATTTTTTACAACGAAAATATATTGGCCACTGTATTTTTCACAGATGCGTATTTAAAAAAAAATTATGTGAAATGATTCATGATTCTATGTCAATGGGAAGTATCCTATAGGTTTAGATTTATTTGCGAGTGTCAAAAACTGCAGCACAAATGGTTGTATTTTTAGATTTACTTTATAGCGTTGCATTAGAAGCTTCATTTTTGTATAGCTCCAAGGGAACGTCGACCTAGGTATTTGGTATTAATTTCAACTGGATACCCCCGCGCGTTCCGGAGAAAAAGGCTCTTGACGCACAGACAGACAGACGGGCAACGAAGTGATCCTATAAGGGTTCCTTTCTTTCCTTTTGAGGTACGGAACCCTAAAAACAAAAATGAAAAAAAAATTAAGGTACACCGCGAAATTGCGTATAAATATAGCATCAAAACATTACCCGGTACTAAATGTCATTGGCATTACATGGCGTCCCGCTTTTCGTGACAGCTCGGTCGGTAAAAAAAGTCGAGTAGAAATTAAAAATATTATGAAAATAAATAAATTGCGAGTGGCTTACGATCATTTTAACACCAATTTCTGTTTCGCGTTTTTTATACGCGTCAATCGCAAACATTATATACTTTTTTATATGTCGGTATTACCTATGCGCACGGGGCTTTTTTTTGTTAAACTCTTTCATCATCATGGCGGCACACGGCAGATATTAGAGGAACACAACAATGCAGTTGCGATCCAGAGGCTGGCCTTCCCCCGTACTGTGGCTGTATGAGATTCGTGATATTAAAAATATTAATGTAAACAGAAATAGATAATAAATAATAAATAGAAACTAAACTGGTTTGAAACACAATTGCGTCATTTGCACCAATAAAAATATAAGTAAACATATATTCGGCGACGATCTCTGTTTACGATGTTTCTTGTGTAATTTGCTATTATGAAGTTCATCACCAGGAAAATTATTTTAAATTATACATATACGTAAACTAATGTAATTAAACAACATCCTTGTTCTGACATGTCGTAACGTTGGGGCCTCTTCTGATTGTGATTATGAATACATATATATATATATATATATATATATATATATATATATATATATATATATATATATATATATATATATTGAAATATATAGGATCGGACTAGGCCGGAAAGGTCCGGGTGGCTCTCCACAAGCCTGGGATAAGGGTAGATGGGATAATAATATAATGTACATATTATTAATTTTCAATTATATACATTATTAGATAAATATGATTCTTAAAAAATTTATAAAAGACCGCGTGGAATGCCCTCAAAATCGTTTAATTAATTTAGAAGATATTGCCATAATAATTTTGAAAAAATGCCTTTTCAAAATAACTATCAAACATCTTGACAGAGCGATATATTTGAATAAACACCATTTCTTATACAAAAAAGTAGCTTTGATTGCCCATTTACAATTCAAAAACGTAAAAAAAGCGCCATTAATATTTTTTGAGCTCGTGGAGCCCCAAAATGAACAAAAGTCGCTTTGAGCTCGAAAATATCGGGAACTTTCAGAGAGAGCCTCAGGGTATAATTTTTCAAATTGTGCCGTTTCATTTCTCTCCAGGTATATACGAACCATTTTACATGTAAGTCGTCAGCAGGGGGTAGCTAGTGTCGGGGACCCGCGCAGGCCAGAGCCTGGCTGGCAAACGCCACCTCGACTATATGCCCAGTCCGGCACTATATATATACATATATATGTAACATAGTTAACATTCTTATATGTATTAACAGGAATGTATTTTGCCACACTTCCCGTTCTTTTATATTATTTTATAACGTAACTTACAAATTGACTCAAGGCCCGCCATATTTCAACATAAAATAGAAGAAGGAAAACAAAAGCAGACTGTGTTCATTAAACAAAATAATACGACTTGCCAAACAGGTTTGTTTTTTTAAATTACCAGACAGGGTCAACCAGCGTCTCATCCACGTGTTTTTATATTCTAAGCAAATCTCTATCATGAAGAGATGTGTAACTCATGAGTGAGAGATATAAAAGATATAGCTCACATATTACGATCATATCTATCACTCGCTCACTTGAAATCAAAATGTGTCAGTGCATCACTAACTCAGAAGTGATCTGCGTCTTTTTTGTTTCACCAAATCAACCATTTTACTCACTCGTCGCGTTGTGAAGACATAAAAATATATGTTATGTGGTTACATGAAAGAGATAGAAAACGATCGAACTGTTTAGTCAAATATGCAACTGGATCTATGTAGTCGACGTAGCTACTCGCGATCGCATGTGAACGCTGTGATAAAGTATACTTTAGTTCGCTCAAAATGTTTCCGTAAACAAACACTTCTTTTTGTTTAATTTCAAAATCCTAATTTAAAATTGTATAAATACGCCAATCCATTCTAATTTATTGAATTAAAATTT
Source organism: Druceiella hillmani (assembly GCA_039881145.1). Taxonomy (NCBI): domain Eukaryota; kingdom Metazoa; phylum Arthropoda; class Insecta; order Lepidoptera; family Hepialidae; genus Druceiella; species Druceiella hillmani. Next base: position 12,667,158 of record JAYKKI010000030.1, on the reverse strand, counting down.
AAATTATTTTATGTATAATTTGAATCAATGTTGACAGTTCTAAATCCTAAACCTGCAAAGTATTAAGCGAAGTGGACATTCTCATAGAATTTATTTTTAATTTATTTGCACAATAGTGCATAATGTTCAGTCATTACTATTCATCACCATGTTGTACGACCATTGTTCAACGGTTCAACATATGCTTAATAAATAATTTCGTTAATAACTTGTGTACTGAGCTACTGAGCTACTGAGCTAGAGATATAAATGAGTGATATATATCTTTCCAATCAAGTGATATATATCACTCTTTTCTTTTCACTGATACATTTTGCGCACCTCTACTATGATGTGTCTGCTTATGCTAAGAGCAATGTAGGTTTTGATTCATTGTTGATTAGTATCGTATATATATATTGTTTATTTTATTGTAATTTGGGCGAATATATTTTAAAGCTTCGTTAGGATAAGTTTAAGTTGTGTGTCAATTCGATGTGGATAGTTTGATTTTGATAACTTTTTTATTTTGTTACTTTGTAACGAGTTATCGTTTACTATTAGATTTTCAAACAAGAAACAAGAAACGCCATTTCTGTTTGTTTACGCTTCCTGATTGAGAGGTTGTTTTTTTATGGGCCAAATATGTTGACATAATCGGGTTATTTGGGTATTTCCATTTATGTAGATACATTGTAATGAGTATGAGAGATGCATTGTAATAAGGATGATATACACTCGTAACGAGACTCTAATTAGTTACTATGCGAATAAACAAACTTCACCCCTCACTATACCCTCTGTTCCGTGAACTTTTTGACCTACCATTGTAGGCAAAAAGAATTATATCACCGGTCTGTTTCAGTCCACTACTAGATATAGGCCTTTCATAATGCATACACCATAATCGCCACGGCGGGCAGGTCGGTTGGCAAGTGCAGTACTCTGGTCTAGTAGGGTTGGCAACCGCTCGAGAAATGACAGAGGATGGAAGCCAGAGCCCAGCAGTGCACAGCGCCACCGAAGCCTGTGGTCAGTGCAAGATCACAGGCGGCACGTAGAATGACATACTAACAAATAATAAAATATTTAATGTTCATTTTGAGCTCATAAATCAAACCCTAGCTCGACAGCTAATATTCTGAATGGCATTTTATTTGCCATTTTGTGTCGCCATTATTTTAAAAATAATTCTCCATAACAGGAAATTATTTTCTAAGTAAATTTAAAGCTTTATAAATATATGTGCAGATTAAAAGAAAATATTTTATAAATAAATTGGAAACATTTTAAATGTATGCACGTCATTGATAAGAAGATGACATTTTTAAAAATCCATAGTTCCTAGAGTTCCGTAGCCATGAGGCCTCATCTGTCGAGGGCGTCTTTGCCAGAGACCTTTTAAAGTAGAAACTTAAAAATCTAGCGTAATGATGAATCACATATTATAATAATTAAAACATAAAAATATTTGTTTGACAATTTTACAGAGAATAGATTAAGCGACATATCTTTCGCTTTTAGTTAAGCATACTCTTAGACTGAGCATATGCAAGTAACAATAGTACAATGTATAAGTACGAGGTGCTTTTATTCATTTTAATTTTGAAAAGTTTGCATAATTACAGGGGTCCAACATTTCTGAATAAATTATTCAAACATCAGGTATTAATCTGAAAAATAACTCTCTCCTTCTGACGATAGTAATGAAGTAATAAATTTCTATTATCTTTTATTAAAGCTATTCTTATTGAAAATATTTTTATTTTCCAGAGAAAACAAACTCGCAGTATTCTCAAAATGTGCCGCTCTTCACTTACATAGATGCTAGAAGCGATTTAGTGTAAGACGACTTGAACAATAGTTGTATCTGCTCCTGCGCTTAGAGTTATTTGAAAAATACATCATCAATGTGGAAATCGGTGTTTGTGTCATTGACTCTTTTGTGTTGCTGCTTACAGTTGGAAATATGCCAGCATGAAGGTAAATTTGTACAGATTTTCATATATAATTTATATATTTGTAACCCAGTAAATATTATGTATTAATGCATTAATACTTTCTTATTTTATGGGCACGAATTACATTTTACAATTTTATTATTAATACATTTGGTGGATTTAACTTATTGATTGATGAAAATTATCATTTCCAGTTGCCATTTTACAAGTGTTTTTAAATATATTTAATAAACACGTTATAAAAATTTTAGCGCGCCTGAAATATATTTTTAGTATATTTTTGTGTTGCAAATTTGAAGTAGTCTGCCCATATTTTAATACCACAAAAAAACCTATGTCAAATAAAATTTCATAGTGTGTAAAACATGTTTTTTGGAATTTATTTTTTTCAAAATATTCATAATCCACGGTAATAAAAATTCTGCTAACGTTCATGCAGAGTTTCGACACCCTATTTAAGTATTGTGTAAAATTCCTAAGTCTCTAAAACGTCTACACAAATTTCGTTATTAACTCTCGGACCACAAAATTTTGTACAGATTAAGATAAAATACATTAACATATATATAAGATATATGGACAAATACAGTGTTTGTATTTTCAAATACGATTTAAATGTCATGCATAATTTTTTTTCCTCAAAGTAAGGATATTTAAGAAAATATTTGCTACAAGGAAAAGACAACATAATCAAATGACGCTCTTGAAAATGACGAAATAAACGATATATTAAGATTATAAAAGCGATTATGAGCTACTTAAGGTTATATTTGTATTTAAATAATTTATACCTCATCCTTGCCTTTTCAAACACATTTACTTTTTGTGTTGATGCCATGCAAAAATCAAGCAATCCTCATTGTATATAAATATTATTTCACATTCCTCATTGTATATAAACATTATTTGTGTGTTACACAAACGTTGCAATGTCCACGTTGTTAATTCAATATTTATATTAACAGTTGTGTTTTACACATTACATGGATAAAGTAAATAAGCATTTTTTAAATTAATTCTCTGCCAATTTATTGATTCAATTGTAAAGCATTTAAACAAACTTTAGACTGTTTCTTGGGAGATCCGAAAAATGCTTCAAAGTATATTTATAGCAGTTTTAACTATTACAACCCTTTTCAGAGTTTATGAATAGGAAAATAGTAATTTTCTGAAGAATTTTCTCATTTAGGAGAACTTTGAAGGGTTATGCTTCTAACCGTTTACAAAATGTGAAATCCTGGAAGAAATAGTCTTGATAGGCCACCTATAAGTTAGTTCAAGAAAAATTACAAATCTGAATCAATGTTCAAAATGCACAACAGTCGCAGGTATCGTAGATTGTGTCTGTTATACAATTTTTTCAATGTATTTCTTTAAATAATTTCTATGGTCGGGTACTGGCTGTAGGCACTTAACGCAAGCTAGAAAATAGCCATTAACAATCCGAGTTTTATGCATTTGCTTGTGTGTATGTGTTTCTATCAATATGTATGTTCAAATACATGTCAAAAAGTACTGAACTAATTTGTATGAAATACTTTGTTTCTTACTTAGACTTCTAGACCAAGGATAGTCCCACTGCTAAACACGATTACGTAACTTGAAAAAATGTGTACATGTTAGCCTAGATTAAATTGGAAAGCACTGGTTGTTTATATATGAATGATTCACTGTACAAGTAAAAGCCAATTCTATATGTTGTTAAAATTTGTTTATATATATATATATATATATATATATATATATATATATATATATATTTGCTTTTTAATATCAGTAAACATTTTATTAATAGGCATTAGTTAAAATTTCTTATAGTACTTATAGTTAAGATATACTTATTGTTCTAATAATTTTTATACAAATTACTGTTTTTATTTTTGTAATTTCATTTTTATTTAGTCTCACATTTGTATTCTAATACATACTTTTAAAATTATAATTTATTTGCTATTTTTATATATTTCTTATAAAAAAATACAAAATTCATACAATAACATTGTAGTATTAAGAAAATTTTCTATTTTAACTTTTTCATAAAATGGTTTTACTATTAAAAATGATTGTGTTCAATTTTCTATGTAAAATTCAGGAAAAAATAAATGGGATGTATTTGCAAATAGTTTATAGGTTTTACTGATTGAAGCATAATGCGGTGATTGACGATAACATTATGGAATACATAAGATTTTTGGCATGTATTACTCGAAATGTTTTATATAAGTACTTTCAAACCCAGCTGATTTGGTATTTTGTATTTGAACACCCAGATGTAGCTGAACGGAGGAGCGGGTTAAACGTACTCACAATGTAATTATATGTCAACAGGAGACGATTGTGTAGCACAATATGGAAATGGAGTTTGTACGATCTTGACCGAATGTCCCAAGGCTATAGCTGATCTACAAAGAGGAATTCAACCACAGGTAAGAATTTTTTTCTATTAATTTTAAATTTCAATACGGGTTTTTGCCTACTCAGTTCCATTTTCAGAGAGACATTACCAACATAGAGCTACATTAAAAAAATGTTGTTCCTTTTGTAATGCCAACAGATATGCGGTTTCAGAGGAAAACTACCAGTGGTATGCTGTGTTCGGGCCAATCTGGAAATGAAGCAAGAAGATTGTCCTCCCATACCTGACTATGCCAGTAGGGTACCACGTAAAGGAAGCAAAGCATGGGATAGTATGTATTTCTGTTAAATAAAAATATATGTGTGTGTGTATATTTATATATATATATATATATATATATATATATACTTATATATATATATATATATATATACTTATATATTTTATTTCGTTTGCTTTTACCACAAATTCTTTAAAAGATTATTATAAAATCTTTTAGCATTGAACATTAAATATGTGTATATTGGATGTAAAAAAATTGTAACTTGTATAAGTATATTTAGTTATTAATAATATTGATATAAATGATAAAAATATAAACTAACGACAATACTGAAGTTGCCGCAAACATTCACAGGCAATCTTAATGTAACATTGAATAGCACTCGTAAATAAATTCAGTTTGAGGAAATCTTCAAAATTATTCATAACTTCATAATAAAAAAAAACGAAACTTTTTTCATCACTAGCAAATGATTTCTTTGATTCACAGTAATGAAACCCTCAATATATTAACTTCACGTTTCAGTCTGAACGAATATCCAAAAGTTGCTGTATAAATTTAATACTTTTTATCAACAGAATGCATTGACCTACTTGAGCATGTGTATCCATGCGAGAGAAGAACCACCTCAAAGCCGTGTTTAGAAAATGGGATTCGAAAGAGGTGTAACCGTACAAAAGTTTCTCGAAGACACAGGTGTGGACATTACGAGCCGCCGACATTCATATGTCTAAAACGCGCAGATGAGGATGATGCGATATTTTCCATAGTTGCAGTAGGTGGCGAGATTACTAATGAAAAGGAGTTTCCTCATATGGTGACCATTTATCTTATATTTATTGAAATAATCTCTTCTTAAATTGTCATTTCAACTTATTTCCAAATTTTTATACACAAAAAATTTTCCCAGTTTTTATACACAGAAAATATAAATATTATCTATACAGAAATTTTACAAAATTAAAATTATAAATGAAATAATTTTAATTAAAATTAATTTCTAAATTCCAGCCATTTAGACTTAATTATTGTTTAATATTGGAGGAGCTAATCACAGATTTATGGGAAAATAGGCTAGTATGAAATAATATTTGCAACATTATCTATTTGTGTCCATATTTTGAATTATTTCTAACAGATATTTTGATAGATTAATTGAAAGAATTTAAGAATAAAACCGTCCGTAACAAAGCAATTAATAATTATTTTAAATGAATTTATCCCAAAAATAGATAATATTCTATTAAAAGTTCAATGATATGATCATAAACAACACATACTCGTTTAATTCTCTTTAACAAAGCGACAGAAATAATATTCTTTCAAACGTCATTAAACAAAACATTCATTCAATATTTGTGCCTTGTGTTTGAAACTGAAATTATAATAAACCATAAGGTGAAACACAATGAAATGGAATGATGTAAAATGTCAGACAATCAACCAGCACACTTATCAGTTGTCAGAACGACACTGAAATAATTACAATAATCATAATTGATATTTGTAAACAACAATATTACAAATACTTGTTGTTTGTATTTGAAAATAGCAAAAATTTCCTCACTGCTCTGTAAAATGCATTGCAAGATTCTCTGCTCCTGTGGTCGTCAACTGTTTCATGGTATGTAAACCAAAATAAAGAAATAGAATACTGGCCTCCTGAAATATTTTTTCTTTCTTTTGAAAACCCCATAACAATTGTCAAACTGTATTCTGGTTGTACAGTCGCTAAAGTTAGTATACTCAGTTGAAATACAAGCAATTAATTGTCATAATCAGTTAGTTTAGCTTATTCAGTAAGCGGTGTATCTTAGTCTGAATATCTTCTTTTGTCGCTTGACACTGTTATGTATCTGATTCTGGTTCATTTTTTAATTGGTGATGACTTATTTTAGGCAGTCCTTGGCTTTGGACAGAGCATGGATACCGCAGCCTAGATTTGTGGTGGAACAATCATCAGTGAAAATTTTGTTCTGACGGCTGGGCATTGTACTTACTCTAGAGATTAGTAAGTGATTTGATGTTGGTATTATTCAAAAAGTGAAATTACAACTTTTTTACTAGTTTTGAATAAAAATAAAAATGAAAATTTTTTTTGATGTATTGATGAAATTAAGACTTATGAAGAAGGCTTTAAAGATGTTAAATTAAAGATGTTCAAAGATCAACTGCTGATTTTTAATTATTTAAATTTTATAGCTTTATGTATCCCATACATTGAAACTGGAGTGTATTGATGAGTTTAGTTTTGAAAATAGGTTTACTATACTTCTATTTTAATTATACTTCTGTTTTGTTAATATAATTCGTTGCGAGTGTAAGAACCGCTGTAGTGGTAAAAAACCTCTTCAAAATTTTTCTATTGTTGTCAATCTCTTATCGTCTTGCTTTACATTCTTCCAGCTAACCCCGAAGTTTAAAGAAAAAACTAATGACAATGTCACATAACAACACCGATTAAGCATATGGCCTTAAACGACACGGCGCTTTGTAGGTAATACAATGTTGGAATGTGACGTGCCATATGTACAAGCAACGTTTTATGTTCGAGCTTTCAGGTAATTTCATAAGTCCACGCTAAAAGTAGGTTGGTAAACTCTTCAAATTGATATGCGATAGTATATTTGTGAGAGGATATTTGGAGAAACGAAAAAGGAGGAGATCTTAAAATGTGTGTTGGTTATTAAAAAGAAGACTGGAAAATGTTTAAGCCTAAACATCTCTCACCATGTCTGCAAAAATAGATCTTTGGATGGTTTCTCTGTTCAATTTACCCTGCTAGTTACAATATATTATTTGTTGGGTTCAATGAGATAAAATACTTTCACAAGCTTTGAAATCGAAAGTATGACCTTAGTTCGATGAAGATCAGGTTTCAAAATGATTTGTTCATTTACATCTACAATTGTGATCTTAACCTTTCAGTTTCATAAAGAATTATCGATAGAAATAAGCTCAGTGTTTTGTTCAATTATTGTGAAACCAAAACGTGAAGCCAGTAATGTAAGTTTACGTACATCATTGTTTATGCCAAGTTTTAATCCTGTTTAGTGCGGATTAAAATTGTTATTTGGTCGACAAATTTGTCTGGACGGTGAGTGATGCAACTCGCCAGTAGAATATCTTATAAAACAAATGACTTTTTCTGACAAATGAAAAATATAGTTTGCACTACACAAGTTTATTTATTTTTTCTATAAAACGTATTGATGTATTCCTTAAAAAAATTGCTAAAATAACTACCTCGCGATAATTAACCATCTACCTATTATAAACGTTTAGTGATGCTGGACTAAAACCAGGATTGGACACAGTCAGATGAATGATTTTATATTACATTTAATCATATGAAACAATCTCTATTCTATACGACATGGATCCTATATAATACTATTACTAGCAGTAATAAACAGATCTAAACTTGATAGTTATTGATATTTTAATGGATGGAAAAAAAATTAAAAGACTTTGAAAAAAGTGGATGCTCTTCACTATTGATTATTCATCAATAATATTATTATATTTAATCCAGAAGTAATCTAAAAATTGAGCAGCAGATGTCATATTAATTTGGTGTTTTGCCCAACCTAAACTCCATAGATTCGTTGTCGAATGGGCACAATTACCTCTAGTTCTTCACCCAAAAAAAAATCCCCGAGTAACCCAGGTCATTAGTACAGTAGGTTTAGATCTGAAAACAATAATCAAAATAATCGTGATTAGAAGAGAAAATAGATTCAAAAACGAATCAGTCTGCAACAGTTCTCTACGCAACCAAAAGTAATATTTTGAATTTTTTTATTTAAAAACACGTTTGTGTCGCCAGTTGAAATAATAAATAAACTACATATCATTTATTTTGAAATTATAATTAAATTAGACTAATATTATAATTAGTAAAGAGCAAATATTAATTCATCTAAATGATGAATGAAACATTACCATGTTAATATTCAAACAAATTCAAACAAATTTAATTTGAAAATTATTCATATTAATTTTAAAGATTTTCAATAGGCAATATTTTTTATTTCCGAATTTTAAACAAGAGGAAATCATTGATCGATTTATTTATTTGGTAGCAAACTTAATGCCTTGTTTATAGACATGGATTAACTTGGTTACAAAAATTTGTCAATCGCAACTTCACCAGGTCGTATGTTGGCATTATCCTTTTAGAATTTCCGACCATCTATTGGTATAGCAACCTGGAACGATCGGTGAATCCAATATTTACAAGACAAAAATATTGCTATCTTGTAAATATTACTTGAAGGCATTTTGTAACTATTTAAATAAAAAGCTAGTTATATACGCAAATAAAATGTTGGTACCCTTGTATACAAAAATACTTTGTCACTTATTATCATTTTTGTATAGCTCATTTCTAATTTATTAGTAGCAGTAATAATTAGTCTGTTTCAAATGTATGTGGATATAGTAAAACGCAATTCAAATAGATGAAACTTTAAGTAAAAGCGATTTTATAAGGATAATTTACATATTTTGAAATTTACCAACGTCGTGTATTCATCATCCTTTTAATCACATATTAATTTCAGCGGTGACGTTCGTTTCATCCGGGTAGGAGCGACCAAACTGAGTTCACCGATTCGGCCAAACCGCCTGTATATCATAAGCCAAGTCATTAAGCATCCAGACTACGAACCACCAAGCAAATATAATGATATTGCTCTGCTGAGGACGGCTACGGAGTGAGTATGTTCTATAAATTGATGCTATAACGTTTATTAGTCACACTAATGATTAGTGTACCAATATTAATAGTACTAATACTTTTTCTACTTTGTATTTCTATTAATAAGCAAAAATCACAAAGATAACATATTTTTTTCATGAATCGGTTGCAATATTTTCGAAACAAAGTATATTATTATTCGTTAATATCTTGAAGACAGCTATCAGTACAAAATAAGTATGTTTCTACGTTATGATTTAATATTATGAAAAGCAGAAATTATTACATTTGCTTTCCTAATTATTTGATCGAAACACATAAAAGAAAATATTAAGAAGTATAACGGGATACTATTGAGAGTTAAATTTGTAAGACTGTTTGACTGAGATAGCATCGCAGTTTTCATTATATATAAAATAATTAACAATTGTGATTACAGAATTGAGATGGACGAATTTGTGTACCCCGCGTGTCTGCATACGGGTAATGATATCGATGATAATGTCATGATGGCAACTGGATGGGGGCTGCTTAACTATATGGGAAACCCTGCTGATAATCTGCAGAAGGTAATCTCACATTCTGAATTAGTCAGATGGAAAATGCAAACACTTAAATAAGTTATACGTAAATGAGGATATACAAAGTTATTTCTGGGTACAGTGCAAAATTACAGCGGTGTTATTGATCCTTCAGTATTTGCTCGCTATTCAGAGCATTTATTGGTAATTCAATAAAAAATTAAATGAAAGAAGGTGGTTGGAAGTGTCGGTTAAAGAAAATGATAATCATGGCAAAGAAATCAACAAACTATTAACAATAAATGAAAGTTATTTCTTTCAGCATATTGGTAGTCGGTATTTTTGATCAAATATTTCTTGAGTTTTTAAGTTTTATATCGGTTGTTCCGTTTGATTAATATTTTGAAACTGGCATTAGATGTTATGATGACTGATTAAAAAAGAATACTGAGTTATTCTTAACTTTTAGTATGAAGATATATCGTAAAAGCAAAATTTACATTTCCAAATATGTTATATATAAAATTTTTGTGAATAATATCACATTGCATAGAATAATTAATTTTTTTCATTACATTATAATTATTATATTTTCCAAAAAATAATGCGTAAATTATTTTATATAAAAATTATTTTCATTTTTATTCCCCATTGTTATCGATTAATTCTCTTCTTGTCTATGTATTCAATTGCCATTGGAATTTACCATAAAGGACTTTGTTTAAAAGGTAAAAATAATTTTTACAATGCTTGTAGTTTTTCAAGATATTTATTTATTAACGCCTGAACTCTATACTCTATTTATCCATCGACGTAGATAGCTATCTAAGATAGTTGATAACATTATATCTGTCCGTAGTTTGCTTCCCAAAAGTATTTTGATATTTTAACTGTCTATCGACAATTCTAGATAACTTTCAATCTGTCCCCTCCAGTACGAGTGACATGTTCCGTTAATAAATATGGCAAATTTGAAATTAAAAATATATATACGATTCGACGTAATTTAAATATCCTCTGAATTTTTAAGTAGGAGAAGTATTTTTTATATTTCGAAATCTAAAATAATATAAGTACAAAGAAATTTAAATTGTGCATAGTTGTGGAACGCAATCAGCCTTTGCTTTTCATTCAGTCTAGTGTTAGCTCAGACAAAAGCCAGTATTAATATGGTATCAATACAATGTTTATAATTGAAATAAATAATAATAATAAATGTATAATTGCAATTATAATTTATTATATATATAATAACACTGTTATCGTATATGTGATAGATCATGTTAATAATAAATATATTATAATAATTCAACAGATCTCTTAATAATGTGAAATCTAGTTTTATAATTAAACTCACACATATAATTTACCTGGTGTTTATATATATGCCAGGCCCTATTACTTTCATTATTCGGAATCATCATCCCAGTATGCAGTTGTAAAATTTCTAAATTGCTGTAGCTAGAGGACGACGTGCTTGCTGCTGTTTTTCAATAACTTTTTACAGTAAAAAATTGGATAATTTTAAATAAAACAGACTGTAGATAGGCGTTTATTGCTAAAAAAAGTCACTTACTGCTGGTAACCTAACCTATCAAAGATAGCTGTCAAAAAGTTATTGGGAAGCAACATCTGTCACTTCTATAAAATATCGGATAGTCAGTGAATGATTCGCCCTCCCATTGGTAGATAGAGTGTGGAGATAGTAATACCTATCTGTTGATATTGTTATTGATATGCAAAACCAAAACGTCAGTTAGAATTTCTATCCCTAGTAATATAAAAGCATAGATAAAATAATGGTTATAGGCATAACTTGTCAAATATAAAATAGTACCAAAGACTTTAACAGAATGGCATTTAACTTAGAGTTTAGGTTGGTGAGGATTTTTGAATTGAAAAGATCTCTCTTGAATAAAAATTTATAATATAATAGGGACACATACGTTATCCAAACATGACGCAAGAGACTGTGCTAGTACAATAATTAATTTTATAAAGAATGTGCAAAGCTGTCACTTCAAGCTAATAATATCATTAAAATATGAAGTCCAGTATTATGTTCATAAAATCACAGCAGAAAAAAATGTAAAAAATGCAGACTTACTACCAGTACACCTTGATTTATAATTGTTGACATGTCACATTGTCATTAGTTTTTTCATCAGACAAAAACAATTGGAATAAGTGTATGGTTTGATTCTGGCATATAAATATTGTCTGCTGATGTGAATGGAAAATCAAAATGTCATGGAATGCGTCTCAACAATTAGTGGTAAATTAATCTCGTTATATTTATGGAAGTTTGAACACACTGTTCCAGTTGTTAAAGTTTGAAGGGCACTTGTAATACCCATAAAACTGGGAACACCGTGTGATATCTGCTTACTTCTAAGAAATTTCGGTACAAGTGAGTATGCTCTGCGTTTAAAATTTTTTTCACATGTTCCAGGTTGAGTTGGAGAAGTTCAGTACAGAAGAGTGCGCAAATTTGACTCAACCCAGCAGAAATCAGAAGCTTGGTCTCGATCCTAAGACTCAGCTATGTGCAGGCCATCATAAAGAAGTAAAGGATACCTGTCCGGTCTGTATTCTATGTCTAGCCCTTCATTAAAAGAAAGTACCTATATTTTTTGTTAACAAAGCTTTATAAATATTTTGTTCCATTCTTTTGTATTTATTTACTTTTTTATATTGTTGGTAACTTTTACTTAGTTCTTAGTCGTTTTACTTATATTTTGTATCTTACTTATTAATTAATCTATACTTATGTATTTATGTTTACAAAATTTACGAGTATATGTTTTATTTAAATATTGCTACTCTAATTTACAAAAACATTTTTCTCAATTAAATTTTTAATCTCATTGTCTGTGTTGATGACATATTGCAATAAATATGAATTTTTATAAATTTTAAGTTTACATAATTTTGTCAAAAGCAATATTTGATATAACATTACATACGGCTTGCAGAGTTTATAATTAATTTGGCACATTTATTTTTTTAAATACTGATAACCTGTGAAAATATTGCATTTTGACAATACGTGTCATGCATTCAGTCAATTGGTATATAGCACAAACCCTCTATATCCCAATTGACTTAGTGCGTGGTACTTCTGTTATATAAACATTATCACATTATTAGGATTAATTTAACACTTTCTGTTATGCTACCACTTTTCCTAATCCTTCTTGTCATGTTTAGACATGAAGTTGACCATTTTTTGGTAAATTTTCATTTTGACTTCACATTATTATCTATTTCTCTGTTGTCTAAATATTCAATTATTGCTAATATATATCCTTTCTCATAGAGGCCTGCCACATGTACTTCCATTCACAATGACAACAATCACGTTAGAAAGTATCTTGTGTGACATGAACTATGAGAAAAGCAATTAAATGCTGTGAAATTAAATATATGCTTCATTTGACTGAAATTGCATGCTTAATAAATTTTGATTATGAATTTACAAAAAGAAGCCAATGATATGGTTTCTTTGTGTTCAATTCTCTAAAGAAAAATCAACTAAAATATTACAATAGGAAAACAAGTAGGAAAAAAAGATATGAATATGTCTACATCTACCAGTAGAAAGTAGAAAGAAAGAAAGTAGTCATACAAACAGAAATATAAATATGTGAACATGAGAGATTTACATCATAACAGAGATTTTCAATGTTCCATTATACCTTTGACAGTCATTGGTACCAGAACTGATCAACAGCTTGATACCGACTTAGTGATTTCTATACCAGGTCCATTCACCCTCCGATATGTTTGTTCTTGTACAAACATCTCGTACGCTCAGCAAACATGATTTCAAATTGTTTCATAATTTATTTTTCACTAAAATGATTAAGAGATTAATGAAGAAATAATTGTTTCTTGGCTCAAAATTCAATTCAAAATTTAAAATAATAAAAATTGGGAAATGGGGGCACCGAATGTGGCTAAGGAGTTTCCATATTTCCGTAATAAATAGTAAACCTATAATGTATATATTTATATGTTGCAAAGGTATTAAATATTCAGAATCCATTCTATTGAAATTATTTCAATAGCGCATGGTACATGGCTCCTTTAAATTGATTAAGAACTTAATAAATAATACCCATTGTCTTTTCAATTATTTTAGATAACACTACATTTCTAATGAGAATAATTTACATCATTGAGACATTATCTTTTGGAAGCTCAGAGTTCAAGCGCAAGATATTGTGAACATTTTGTTATCGGTATCCATCCAATATTGTTCGTAGTATCCTGCAAGATTGCACCTGTTCCATTCCAAAAATGTTTGTATATTTGTAAATTCACATCAAAAAATTCGGTTTACTATTTCTAGATTATAATGTCGGTTGAAAAACTTGAAAGAAATATTTACTGCCTAGAAATTTAATTTAATTTTTCAGTAATTCTACCTGAAACTGCAAGTCGAATACATGTAATGATTTCTAAGATTTTGAGTATCCCATTCATCACCTCTTACACAATCACACTTTAATTTGCTTTAAATAGACACAGGTACTTCATAAGTTGTCTGATATGTCAGAAAAAGGTATGAACATAATGTTGGATTCAATTTTTTGATCTGTTTCAATTTACAAATTGGTATGAAACTAAACTGAAATCGTAGCTACAATCAACGTTGATTGAGTTGCATGTAAACATTATACTAGTAATCTAACATAAATTAAGCTAACAAATTATTACTTCCTTACAAATCAATATTACAATAAAACAGTACGAACGGAAGATTTCATCAAGTACTTCTAGACTTGATATATGCCTCTCCAATACTAACAAAACCTTTTCAATAATTAATGAAGTATTTAAAATTTCCTCTTTTAACGATTGAAAAATATATATTATTTGAGAGTATGTGCACAATTTGTCATTGAATATCGTCGCCATGGTGTGTTGAGTTGATCACAAGGCATAGGGCCTTTGACGATACGGCGCACCGTGGGGACCCAGGTTCGATTCCCGGCTGTTCATTGAACGGTGCTGGACTGGTATTATGGTTGGCTGTAAGAGATTGCTCTCATAGCAATAAATTCACTATATATATATATATATATATATATATATATATATACATATATCAATTAGATACATTAAAGTACATAATAAATAATATACTGAATTTCTTCATACAGGGTGATTCCGGAGGTCCTCTCCAAATCCTCCATCCAAACGTGAACTGCAATTACCTAGTGGTGGGTATTACGTCGTTTGGCTGGGGTTGTGGCTTCGTTGGTACACCGGGAGTCTACACACGAGTCTCCTATTACATACCGTGGATTGAGACTATTGTATGGCCATAACTTTAAATTTTAAAAGTATTTTGAAAAATTTTTATTCTTAGACTGATTATTTACAATCTTTCGAAGGACTTAAATAAAAAAATACATAATAAAAATATAAATCCAAAGCTCAGGGCAATTTTTTCAGAAATGTTGATTGGTTTCGGTAAAACCAAACACAGTAAGATGCTGACAAAGAATAATACTAAGACAGTGTTAGAATATTGTTTAGGTCACGGCATATTTAGAATGAGCCTTTGTGCAATTTATCAGCTTATTTTGTTTGTTTATGAACAAAATGGTTTTTATGTTTAAGAAACTCATTAAATTTAATAAATAATATACATATTGTTGGTGTTGTTTTATTTCATTCTGTATAATTTTATTGGGTTGACTAATAAGTCATAAGCGTATCATTAATGTTATAATTTTTTATTATATTTATAATTTAAAATGAATTAATCGTCAATATAATAATGACCATCATTTTGTACTACACATTTCCACGCACTGGCTGGGAGTTGATAGCATCTGCGTAGAGCTCAGGTGGTTTGGAATGAAAAAATTGGCCTATGAAATGTCATAGGTGGTCTTCATCATCAAAGTGTTTTCGCGTAAGGTGTTTGCTGAGCGATCTAAACAAACAATAATCAGAGGATGCAAGGTCTGGGGAATATAGCGGATGGGAGATTTGTGTCCAAAGAAAATTTAAAACTTTAGGTGTGTTTGTTTGGCTATATGAGGATCGGGCTAAGGCTAAAGTTCATTTGGTACCCGCACATCATATTTGAAGCTTTTCCCAAGCGGTGCAAATGATTCTCTATAGTTCCATAGTAGCACCCAAGTTCAACTGCTAGCCAGCATGTCTTTAATCGGCTATCTTCTTCAATTTTAAAAATTAACCAGCTTTTTCTTGCTTTAAAAATTAACCAAACATTTCACACAATCAATTTAAATTGGTTTGAGAGAGCAACAAGACAACGTCAGTTGTTTGTAAATATTTCAAACTGTGCCCAGGACTTCGTTCGCATGAAATTTGGAATAAGAAGTTATTAGAATTTTTTTTTCGGTATGGTAATATTGTATAAACAATATTACCATACCGAATTTCATCGAAATCCATCCAGTCTATCGATTTTGCGTGACTAACGCATAAGATAACAGACAGAAATTCTCAAAAAAGGTTTTCTGACCTTAATTACCATTCTATACGCTAAATCAATCACGCTTTTTAAAATATTTTCCATGTACAGAATTCACTCTGTTACAGTTTTATTATATGTTTAGATAATTATTATTTGGAAGGAACTATCTAGAAGATTTATCGAATCTGTTTTCTAACGAAAGGCAGTGCTTTCAAATATATATATAAATATATATAAATATATATATATATATATATATATATATATATATATATATATATATATATATATATATATATAATTAATATATATATATATATATATATATATATAAATATAAATATATATATATATATATATATATATACCCTTTTCGCCGATAAAGCGCTCTTCGTTCTTCGGCCAGTACTTCTATCGGCAGCATCCCAGCAATAACGAGTACCACGTTTTCTGAAACTGTTCTAAAAACGCTGGCAACTCTCAAGGCACTCAGGCCTCTTTGCCTTTCCTTCGTGAAGCGTGGATTCTGAGGATGTCAGCCCATACGGGTATTCCATATGTTAATACCGATGTAACCACTGACGGTTACTACTTTGTTTTGGACCCCCAACATCAGGCATTAGCCATGCTAAGGTTGCCCTCACGACCGACGCTTTCGAGCTAATGTGTTCCACCTGTTGTCTGAAGCTGAGTCGGGGGTCAATCATCATCCCCAGATACCGTATAAATGGTTGTGATGTGATTTCATGTTCACCCACTCTCGGTGTGACAGTCTCCATCTGCTTTCTACTGCTAATAAGCAACGCCTCCGTCTTGTACTCCGCCAGTTCCAAGTTAACTGTGTTCATCCACCTACTAATTTTCTTGAAGGTAATATCAAATGCGAGTTCTATCTCCTCGAGGTGCTTCGCGACGCTCACTACAGCAACATCATCCCTGTATACACGAGATTGACATCTTTTGGCAGTGCTACTTTCAGAGGCCCGTTGTACAAGAGTGGACCCAGTACTGAGCCCTGAGGTACTCCTCCAGTGATGTTTTGTTGCTTCCAACCTGCCTTCGTACTATACTTCATCTGTCTATCAGTGTCTCACGTTCATCTCATTTAGGTTCCGCATAATACAGTCCTAATTTGCTGAGTTGAAGGGATTCTTGATGTCCAGTGTGACCACCAAGCAGTATTTCTTTGTGCCACCCTTCCATATAGTCCCTGCGATTGCGTTCTTGGCTCTATTGACAACAAAGTTTGTTGCATCCAGTGTTGATCGCCTTTTCCGGAAACCATACCGGTTGCTGGCCAGCAGCGGATCAACTGCTGCTAATGCAATCCTTTGGTGAATTATTCGTTCCAATACCTTGCCAGCTGTGTCCAGCATGCAGAGCGGAAGATAAGAAGATGTTTCGATAAGAAGATGGTTCTTCAGGCGGTTTCTTCCCCTTGGGCAGAAGTACTAGCATCTGTTGCTTCCATTTATGAGGAAAGATACCTTCTCTGAAACATGTGTTGTACACCTTCAAGAATAGTTCCGGTGCTACCTTGATGGCTGCCTTCAAAGCACTGTTTGGTATTCCGTCCAGGCCCGGATTTTTTATTCCCCACTCTGTTACACGCCTCCATCAGTTGGTCGTTTGTGACTGGGGGGATTTCCTCAATCTCGAACTGTTCTGTCAGATAATGTGCTTCGCGTTGTTGCGGGAATAGTACAGTGAATATATTCTCTAGGAGTTTGGGGCACGTAGGCATCGGCATCAGCTGGTTTTTTAGGTGTGTCATGACAGCCTTATACGGTCTGCCCCTCGGATTCATGTCCACCTCGTCGATACGCTTTTTGCAGCATTGTCATTTACTATCCTTGTTGGCTTTGTTCAGTTTCCGACGTACCTTCTTGTACTCTGCCCTCAGTTCCGCAGAGTGTTGTCGTCTCCAGCCACGCTGAGATGCTCTTCTTGTTTTGAGGCACTCTTTACATAAGGCACCGATGTAATTGTTCCACCAGTGTACCGATGTACGATAATTTATGCCGCGTTTTCGGGGCATACTTGCATCGCAAGCATCCGTTACTCTCTTCAATAACTCCACTGTCATCTTCTCAGCATCTCCCGCGACGATTGGGTCGCCATCGAGAGCCACCGTGAAGGTAATATGGTCGAAGGAGTTCACCTTTCAACCAATTGTCTTAATCTTCATATGGGCGTTTCCAGTGCTGCGGCCAGTCGATATTTCCCACAGTAATGCGTAATGATCACTGGCTGTGTAGATATCCATCACCTCCCAGGAGCAGTTTCCCTTGGCGAGGCAGCCCCTGACGAAAGTGAGATCCACGATGGAACCTGCATCTCCTTTGATGTATGTAGGTCTATCGCCACTGTTAAGCAGGACCACATCCAATGTGGCCATGGCTTCCAATAGCGCTTTTCCTCGCGTATTAGTTTCTTTACTTCCTCAATCAACTGCCCAAGAATTGAAGTCCCTGGCGATTGCCACGGGTGAGTCCTGCTTTGCTTTCTCAGTCAGGCGATCCAAGAAGTCAGTGAATACATCAAGTGGAAGACTGGGTGGAGCGTAGCAGCTGTAAAAATAGATGCATTCTACCTTAGCCACAACAAAACCGGCCTCTCTGTTAGTAACTACACACTGAAAAGGGAGTTTGCCGCAAGACCAAATGACGGTATTACCGGTGTTATCCGCTTCCCAGGGTTGAGTAGTTAGGTGCTTGTATGGCTCCGATATTAGTACTACGTCCGTCTTTAGTTCGCGTACGGTCTGCATGAGTAGATCATGCGCGGCCTCACAATGGTTTAGGTTGAGCTAAAGAATTTTCATTTTCAATTTTTCTGGATCTTGTGGAGTGCTTCTTTGAAGATTGGACATCTGCTAGAGCCAGCTTGGTGTGCACAGTTCTCTTTATTGCCATTTCCGATACACAGAGCACATCGAGCTTCTTTTTTACAGTTAGCAACCTTATGGCTTTCTTCTCCACACCTAGTGCAGAGTTTAGACCGGTCTACCTCATTCTTACATTGAGTGGCGAGATGACCATATTGCCAGCACCTAAAACCTTTTTATTGGTCTCTCCACTACTTTAATCCGACAATTAATCCAGCCAATCTTGATTTTGCCATGATCACCTAATAAGGTACTTATTTGCTATTGGCACTGCCAGCGTCAACAAGGCAATCTGAGTACCTCTGTAGGCTTTACGCACTGATCTAATTGCGTCTGGCGGTATTTGATATTCCTCTCCAGCCGCCAATTGCAAGGCTACAAGGATGTCCTGTTTTGTCGTAACATCGTCAAGATCTTTTATCTCGAGGTCTTTATGTGGCCCCTTACTTATGACCTTAGCATCAGCAATAGTTCCTTGAGGAGGTCAGCAATAGTTTTCTGCAATTCCTGACCTTTATCGGCAGCAGGTCGCAAGTAGTTTTTCGGCGAATTTTATCTACTGTAGAGCAGACCTGTTCATCCGGGACGCCCTTCTTGACTCGAGTAAGTATCTCAGCATACTTTTACTTCTCCTTCGGGCGGACAATCAGTGCTTCTGGTCACTGGTCTTCTCGTCGTTTTCGGCTTAGGCAGCGTCGAAAGCTGCGTTTTAGACTGCCTCTTGCGCTTTGTCTTCTTGTCCTTCTTGGTTTTAACCAGCTGCCAGTCCGTTGCTTCCTTCCTGCTGTTGGCGTGCTGAGTTACCTTCTTAGAGAGTTCGATAACTCCACAGTCCTTCTTTTTCTTCCTTTGTTTTTCGCCCGAATCCGAAGACGGCCGTTGCTTCCTTTTGGCCGACGTGGTGTCACGCTTCTCCACCGCTACCGAGTCGCTATCCCCATCGTCCCCAGTGTCCATTTCCATTATCTCAACGGCGGTCTGTGTACGTCTTGTTGTTGACGTACTCGGATCTTTTGGCACTTGACGGGGGGTTGTTGTTTGGCTCGAGTCTTATTTTCCAGTAGTAATAATCTCCTGAAGGCATTGCCTATACTGGTTGACTTGGCCTTTATCTTTTTGTGGACGTTTGGTCTCGGTTGGACGTACTCTTGCAGCTCATCAATAAGCTTCTCGAGACACTCCCAAACTTTTGTCCTCTCCATTTCAGCACTTTCATCCAGTGCCGCGTTGTCAACTCCGTTACTTACGTCAGTTTGTTTTTTTATTTTATTATTAAACATCTCCATACTATTCCCACGAGTACCTAGGGAAATATCAGTCCACTCCAGCAGAGCCCCGGTTGCTGGAGCAAGGTCACTATATACAATTGGGGTGGGACCTGGTGCCCCAGGGGAACCGTTTGCGATGCCGTTTCCTGGACGCCATGCAGTCATTGGCACGGTATCTTGACACCTTGACTTGGGGTGTTTTTTCCACGAGAGCTATTTTATTTCACTCCTACCCTCTGCTCCGGAGAGCAATGAGCATCCTCCTATCCATCCGGTGGTGATTAGCGTCTACTTCCAGTACTCTATGCCCACCGAAATGTTCTGCGAGCAACTTAACACGGTTCTTCGTTCGATTGGACGAAACCCAGTTGTAATCTGTGCCGACGCAAACGCGCAGTCTTGCCTGTGGTTCTCGAGGCGCCCCAATCTGCGTGGAGGAATTTTGGAGGATTTCATCCACCAGAACGGCCTCCTGCTGTGCAACTTGCCCAATATGCCCGCAACGTTTTCAGGACCCTCGGGAGAGAGTGATATTGATATCACTCTCATCTCGAGTGGGCTTGCGGGGGGTGTGCGCAGCTGGCGGGTCGAACCGGGCGTTTTCTCGAGCGACCACAGAGCAATTATATTCTCTATCTCCCAGGCGCGCCCCTCCCCAGAACCTGGGACGCGAACCAGCACCCGTTTCAAAACAGGGTGCCAAGACTGGGATAGATTTGTCCAAATTCTCCACCGAGAGCTCGATAAATTTTCCAAATTGTCGAAACGAGTAGATTGCCCTAATGTTCTGGCTGTTGAGTTTCAGGAGAAGGTGATCGTCAGTGCCGAGGAAGGATTGGGCTCTATCCAGCCAGGCCCACACAAGAAGAACCCTTGGTGGTGCACCAAGCTCCAGGCCCTGCGGCGGGAGTTCAGAAGGAAAAGACGTAACTACCAGCGCGCTAAGAACCACGAAACTGATTGGGAACGTGTTGAGGCTCACCGGGTGGCCTTGGTAGACGCCCGGTGTAACTACAATAGAGAGGTTAAGCGGGCTAGGCGCTCCCATTTTCGTAGCTTTGTTACTCACATAGGAAATTCGGATCCTTGGGGTGCCGTATACAGAAGTGTACGGAGCCCCTCGAAACCTTTTGTTTTTAGCGCCCTAAAGAGGACCGATGGGAGTTACACCGGGAATATTCGCGAGACCCTCGAGTATCTACTGACATCACTCTTCCCTGACGACGACCCTGATCTCGACACTGTCGAACAGAGAAGCGTCAGGTATATAGCTAACATAGTTCCAGATAGTAGCTCTGATCCGGAGTTTAGGCACTCGGAATTAGACGTCATCGTGAAGAATCTTAACTCGAAAAAGGCTCCAGGTATTGATAGAATCGATAATAGATTAGTCAAAGTTATATGGGAAAACGCGGCGCATGGGATACTTGCGATCTTTAACCGCTGTCTTCGCACGGGCCATTTCCCGAAGATATGGAAAGTGGGGAGACTCAAAGTCATACCAAAGAGTAATGGGAAACCGCCTAGCGATCCGAAATTTTACAGGCCCATTACGCTCCTTCCAGCCTTCGGGAAATTGCTCGAGCGCGTGGTGGCGGCGCGTTTATTGGCGCAACTCTCTCATTCGCCGGGTTCAGATAGACAATTCGGTTTTCGTTCCGGGGTGTCCACTTCTGACGCGATATCTTCCGCCTTGTCTTGGGTCGATTCATGCCCAGACAAATACGTCTTAGGCATATTTTTGGACATCTCTGGCGCGTTTGACAATGCCTGGTGGCCAGCTATTTTGCTCGCGCTAGAGTCCCGGGGTGTGTCATCGGACCTTCGCCGGATTATTTTTGACTACTTTAATGATCGCGTTGTCTATTTGCAGGATGCCGATGTAGAAGTAAGGAAAACGTTGACCAGGGGCTGCCCGCAAGGCTCGGTCCTTGGTCCAATCCTGTGGAATGTGTTGTTTGATGGTATACTCGCGATACCCCTTCAGGGATGCGGTACCATCGCATACGCGGACGACACTCTGCTGTTGGTCGGGGGATCGAGTCGAAGAGAACTAGAGAACCGGGCGGCGGACTCCCTCGCTAAGCTACACGACTGGGGCACCAAGAACAAGCTTAGCTTTGCCCCTCAAAAGTCCGAGGCTGTCCTCTTTAAGGGCAAGCTGGCGAGGGAGCCGTCTGTGATTATGGCTGGCGCTAGAATCGGTGTGCGGGATCAGGTAACCTACCTGGGCATGGTCCTCGATGCACGGCGGAGTTTCCTACCGCAGGCGCGGTACATTGGTGAGAGGGCAAGAGTAGCCTTCCATGCCATGGCCCGGCTTGCCGGTGCCGGCTGGGGGCTGAACAACTCTACCCTCAAGCTGATGTATACGGCAATATACCTTGGTATATTGGCCTATGCGCCATCGGTGTGGGCTTCGTGGTGCGTTGGGGTCCAGCAGGTTAGACGGGTGGTACTGAGATCGCAGCGTGCGCCGCTTCTGGCGCTGACCAAAGCTTATAGAACCTGCTCAACGGATGCGTTGCCTATTTTGGCTGGTCTTCTGCCTGCAGACCTTGCGATTGTTGAACGGGCGGCAAATTTCATTTTAGCACGAGGTAAGAGTTTTGTTGCGGGTCCGTTGAATTTTGAGTTTTTGGCTAATGAATCCCTTTTTGCTAGAAAGAGACGTATTTTAGAGATCGTCGTTGCTCACTGGCAGTCCAGATGGTCCTCCCCCGATTCCAAAGGGGAGACGACCAGGATGTTTTTCCCCGAAGTGTCAGAGCGGCTAAGTAAAAATTGGCTTGTCTCCGATTATTTTACATCACAATTCTTAACGGGACATGGCGCTTTCCGCGCCAGTTTGTTTAGGTTTGCCCTCCGAAATAGCCCGGCGTGTACCTGCGGATTTGAGACGCAGGACATGAACCATGTTCTTTTCCACTGCAGTGAGCACGATCATGCGCGTAGAGTTTTGTTTGAGAGCATACGTCGAAATTCTAAAGTAGAATCACGCGGAGTCTTAGAGAGTGGTATCTTCAGTCACCGAGACTTGGTTGAGAATGGTCCGATCTATGAGTCATTCAGAGCGTTCGCTAAATGCGTTCTTGAAAAAATGGAGGTCCTAAATGACGCATTGAGCAGGAGCAGAATCTAACCCTGTTGGGTGGAAGCGCTGTGAATGTAGATACGGGACACTATTAGGGGACTTTCGAAGGTCCCCTTTTTGTATGAGGTGGGTCGTTACGGGTCCCAGGAGGGGCCCTGAGACTACCCGGGTGGAATGGCGGGAATAGCATCCTCCTATCCGCACGAGGAGACGCGCCCGGTAGCAGTATCACCTCTGCCGCGAGAATGTGTATGTATGTATATGTATGTGTGTGTATGTATGTGTGTGTGTTTCAGTGTCAGTGTCAAGTGTCAAGTGCCAAGTGCCAAGTGCCGAGTGTCTTGCGTCTTGCGTCAAGTGTCTTGTGTCAGGTGTCTTGTATCAGGTGTCTTGTGTCAGGTGTCAGGTGTCTTGTGTCAGTTGTCTTGTGTCAGGTGTCTTGTGTCAGGTGTCAAGTGTCTTGTGTCAAGTGTCAAGTCTTCTGTGTCAAGTGTCGAGTGTCTTGTGTCGAGTTCCTTATGTCGAGTGTCTTGTGTTGAGTGTCTTGTGTCGAGTATCTTGTGTCGAGTGTCTTGTGTCGAGTGTCAAATGTCGAGTGTCAAGTGTCAAGTGCCAAGTGCCAAGTATCTTGCGTCTTGCGTCAAGTGTCTTGTGTCTTGCGTCTTGCGTCAAGTGTCTTGTGTCGGGTGTCGGGTGTCGGGTGTCGTGTGTCGGGTGTCGGGCGTCGGGTGTCCTGTGTCAGATGTCTTGTGTCAGGTATCAGGTGTCTTGTGTCAGGTGTCTTGTGTCAAGTGTCAGGTGTCAGGTGTCTTGTGTCAGGTGAATGTCAAGTGTTGAGTGTCAAGTGTCGAGTGTCAAATGTCCAGTGTCAAGTGTCGAGTGTCAAGTGTCGAATGTCAAGTGTCTTGTGTTTTGTGTCAGGTGTCAAGTGTCTTGTGTCAAATGTCAAGTTTCAAGTGTCAAGTGTCGAGTGTCGAGTGTCAGGTGTCGAGTGTCGTGTGTCAGGTGTTGATTGTCAGGTGTCGAGTGTCAGGTGTCTTGTATCAGGTGTCTTGTATCAGGTGTCTTGTGTCTGGTGTCTTGTGTCTTGTGTCTTGTGTCAGGTGTCAGGTGTCTTGTGTCAGGTGTCTTGTGTCAGTTGTCTTGTGTCAGGTGTCTTGTGTCAGGTGTCAGGTGTCAAGTGTCTTATGTCAAGTGTCAAGTCTTCTGTGTCAAGTGTCGAGTGTCTTGTGTCGAGTTCCTTGTGTCGAGTGTCTTGTGTTGAGTGTCTTGTGTCGAATGTCTTGTGTCGAGTGTCTTGTGTCGAATGTCTTGTGTCAAGTGTCTTGGTCGAGTGTCAAATGTCGAATGTCAAGTGCCAAGTGCCAAGTGTCTTGCGTCTTGCGTCAAGCGTCTTGTGTTTTGTGTCTTGTGTCGGATGTCGGGTGTCGTGTGTCGGGTGTCAAGTGTCAGGTGTCTTGTGTCGGGTGTCTTGCGTCTTTTGTCTTGTGTCAGGTGTCAGGTGTCTTGTGTCAGGTGTCTTGTGTTAGGTTTCAGGTGTCTTGTGTCAGGTGAATGTCAAGTGTCGAGTGTCAAGTGTCGAGTATCAAATGTCGAGTGTCAAGTTTCGAGAGTCAAGTGTCGAGTGTCGAGTGTCAAGTGTCGAATGTCAAGTACCTTGTGTTTTGTGTCAGGTGTCAAGTGTCTTGTATCAAATGTCAAGTTTCAAGTGTCAAGTGACATGTGCAAGTGTCGCGTGTCGAGTGTCAGGTGTCTTGTGTCAGGTGTCTTGTGTCAGGTGTCGAGTTTCAGGTGTCTTGTGTCAGGTGTCTTGTATCAGGTGTCTTGTGTAAGGTGTCTTGTGTCAGGTGTCTTGTGTCTTGTGACAGGTGTCTTGTGTCAGGTGTCTTCTGTCAGGTGTCTTGTATCAGGTGTGTTGTGTCAGGTGTCTTGTGTCGAGTGTCAAGTGTCGAATGTCAAGTGTCGAGTGTTGAGTGTCGAGTGTCAAGTGTCGAGTGTCAAGTGTCGAGTGCCTTGTGTCTTGTGTCTTGTGTCAGGTGTCAGGTGTCTTGTGTCAGGTGTCTTGTGTCAGGTGTCATGTGTCAGGTGTCATGTGTCAGGTGTCTTGTATCAGGTGTCTTGTGTCGACACTCAAGTGTCGAGTGCCAAGTGACTTGTGTCAAGTGTCGAGTGTCGAGTGTCAGGTGTCTTGTGTCAGGTGTCAGGTGTCGAGTGCCAAGTGACTTGTGTCAAGTGACTTGTGTCAAGTGTCGAGTGTCGAGTGTCGACACTCAAGTGTCGAGTGCCAAGTGACTTGTGTCAAGTGACTTGTGTCAAGTGTCGAGTGTCGAGTGTCAGGTGTCTTGTGTCAGGTGTCAGGTGTCGAGTGTCAGGTGTCTTGTGTCAGGTGTCGAGTGTCAGGTGTCTTGTGTCAGGCGTCTTGTGTCAGGTGTCTTGTGTCAGGTGTCTTGTGTCAGGTGTCTTGTGTCTTGTTTCAGGTGTCATGTGTCAGGTGTCTTGTATCAGGTGTCTTGTGTCGACACTCAAGTGTCGAGTGCCAAGTGACTTGTGTCAAGTGACTTGTGTCAAGTGTCGAGTGTCGAGTGTCAGGTGTCTTGTGTCAGGTGTCAGGTGTCGAGTGTCAGGTGTCGAGTGTCAGGTGTCGAGTGTCAGGCGTCTTGTGTCAGGCGTCTTGTGTCAGGTGTCTTGTGTCAGGTGTCTTGTGTCAGGTGTCTTGTGTCTTGTTTCAGGTGTCTTGTGTCAGGTGTCTTGTGTCGGGTGTCTTGCGTCTTGTGTCTTGTGTCAGATGTGTTGTGTCAGGTGTCTTGTGTCAGGTGTCTTGTGTCGGGTGTCTTGTGTCGGGTGTCGGGTGTCGGGTGTCGGGTATTGAGTGTCTTGTGTCAGGTGTATTGTGTCAGATGTCTTGCGTCTTGCGTCAAGTGTCTTGTGCCTTGTGCCTTATGTCTTGTGTCTTGTATCGGGTGTCGGGTGTCGGGTGTCGGGTGTCTGTTGTCGGGTGTCGGGTGTCGGGTGTCGGGTGTCTGTTGTCGGGTGTCGGGTGTCGGGTGTCGGGTGTCTTGTGTCAGGTGTCTTGTGTCAAGTGTTTTGTGTCAGGTGTCTTGTGTCGAGTGTCTTGTGTCTTGTGTCAAGTGTTTTGTGTCAGGTGTCTTGTGTCGAGTGTCTTGTGTCTTGTGTCTTGTGTCGGGTGTCGGGTGTCTTGTGTCGGGTGCCAAGTGCCAAGTGTCTTGCGTCTTGCGTCAAGTGTCTTGTTTCTTGTGTCTTGTATCTTGTTTCTTGTGTCTTGTGTCTTGTGTCGGGTGTCGGGTGTCGGGTGTCAAGTGCCAAGTGTCTTGAATCTTGTGTCTTGCGTCAAGTGTCTTGTATCTTGTGTCTTGTATCGGGTGTCGAGTATCGGGTGTCGATTGTCGGTGTGGGGTGTCGGGTGTCGGGTGTCGGGTGTCGGATGTCGGGTGTCGGGTGTCTTGTGTCAGGTGTCTTGTGTCAAATGTTTTGTCTCAGGTGTCTTGAGTCAGATGTCTTGTGTCAGGTGTCTTTTGTCAGGTGTCTTGTGTCATATGTCTTGTGTCATGTGTCTTGTGTCAGGTGTCAGGCGTCAGGTATCAAGTGTCAAGTGTCAAGTGACTTGTGTCAAGTGTCGAGTGTCAAGTGTCAAGTGTCAGGTGTCGAGTGTCAGGTGTCGAGTGTCGAATGTCAGTTTTCTTGTCTCTTGTGTCTTTTTTCTTGTGTCTTGTGTCTTGTGTCGAGTGTCTTGTGTCTTGCATCTTGCCTCGTGCATCTTGTGTCTTGTGTCAAGTGTCAAGTGTCAGGTGTCTTGTGTCAAGTGTTTTGTGTCAGATATCTTGTGTCAGGTGTCTTGTGTCAGGTGTCTTTTGTCAAGTGTCGAGTGTCAAGTGTCGAGTTCCAGGTGTCGAGGTCAGGTGTCTTGTGTCAGGTGTCGAGTGTCAGATGTCTTGTGTCTTGTGTCAGGTGTCTCATATCAGGGTCTTGTGTCAGGTGTCTCGTGTCAGGTGTCTTGTGTCAGGTGTTTTGTGCCAGGTGTCAGGTGTACCTGACACCTTCAGGTGTCAGGTGTCGCGTGTCGAGTATCGAGTGTCGAGTGTCGAGTATCGAGTATCGAGTGTCGAGTGTCGAGTGTCGAGTGTCGAGTGTCGAGTGTCAAGTATCAAGTGTCGAGTGTCAAGTATCAAGTGACTTGTGTCAAGTGTCGAGTGTCAAGTGTCGAGTGTCAGGTGTCGAGCGTCAGGTGTCGAGTGTCAGGTGTCTTGTATCAATTGTCAGGTGTCAGATGTCTTGTGTCAGCTGTCTTGTGTCAGGTGACAGGTGTCAGGTGTCAGGTGCCTTGTGTCAAGTGTCAACCTCAAACGTGTTAAGGACGCTCTCCATATTTGCCTGGATGTCTTCAATCGAGTCAAAACGCTTCCCTTTCAGTGAAAATTTAAGTTTACGAAACAGGTGGAAGTCCGCAGGGGCCAAATCAGGGGAATACGGCGGTTGTGGAAGCACAGGAATTTTGAATTTGGTCAAAAAGTCAACAATGGAGAAGGCACGATGGGCCGGAGCATTGTCATGGTGTAGCACCCAACTCTTGTCTTTCCACAATGCAGGCCTTTTCTTCCGTACCTTTTCGCGCAAACACTCAAGAACACGTCAGCCGTCTCCTTAATTGTAAATCTACGATCAGAGCGCACTAAATCGCGAACTTTGAAAACATTTTCTTTGTTTTTGAGGTGAAAGGACGTCCGGACCGTGGTTCATCTTCAAATGATTCGCGGCCAATTTTAAATCTGTTGAACCAGACAAAAACATTTGACTGGCTCATACAATTATCTCCAAAAGCTGTTTTTAATAGTTCATAAGCCTCTGAAGCTGATTTCCCAGTTTTAAAACAAAATTTCACACAAACTCGTTGCTCCGTTTTTACGTCCATTTTAATGCAGACAGAATCCGATAACAAGCACTAACAGACCCACACTCAACCAGCTGCCACAGCGAACTGAATAAAGGAAATACATTTTTCTGTTAAAGGGTGTTTAAGGACAAGGCAATTACTCACTTTCCACCCTCCGTGCACCTGCCCTTCAAATAAATAAGCCGTATCCATTCTTAAAACTTTCCAATCACACCTCGTGTATATATATGTATATTTACGTATATATATATATATATATATATATATATATATATATATATATATACTTATTATTCTATATACTGTTGTCATCTTTATATTATCCATAAAATTTATTTTTTTGTTTATTTTTTCTCTTAATTTATTCTATCATAGTGAACTTCTATTTGATTTTTCTTGTGCTGTTTAGTTTATTTTTCTTATCAAGCAACAATGGCAAATATTCGGAATGTAAACTAGTCGGTGTTGCCTGGCCGACAAATCTAAACTTGACACTGGCAAAAGTTCTCTATAGAGAAAATAATCGCCACTTAATAAAAAAAAGATAGTCCCCTGTACGCCGATGAGACTGTCGTGCTTTATGCTCCAATCGGACTTTCGTAGTTATTCATTGGTTTTGAATCGTCATACGAACGTTATATTGGAAGTCTGTGTTTACTTATTATAAAATTCGAATCATTATTAAATTGAATTTAAATTATAAATAAATTTAAATTGGAAGCTTTTAAAAAATGCAACTTTGTGTCAAATAATTTTATTAGTATCTGACAAAACAAAAGTTATGCACGCGACTTCGTTTCTGTGGTCGTTGAGAAAATGTAATTAACTGTAAGGTTTATCGCGTATAAATGCGCTTATAATGCCGTCTATTATAAGAAACGTCAAACTGCCATATCTTTTTAGTTGATTCATTGCTATGAAACATAGCATATTTGTTACACCAGACTCAACAAAATCTACCACCTCTTCACCGTTATCCTGAAAACCCTCGAATATAGAGTACCTAAATCCAGAAGGCGCATATGTACAAATCTCTTTACGGTCGCGGTGAAGCCAAAAATCGGTGGAGGGGGCACCGCACTCCGCCTACTGGTGCTCCACCCCAACGCGCACGGTGTTACCAGCAGAATAAATTTACCCACCGACTTCAGGAAATCGACGCATATAAATATATTTGTTTGCGGCAGTACGATTCACATTTGCAACAATTTATACGGTCATGGCTTGGCTTATATAAAGTATTATTAAGACCGCCATGTTAAATTTTTAAAATGTTTATTCTAACCCCAACCAATGGCCAAAGTATTTAGATTAAAATTATTTAAAAACTTAGTCACATTTTACCATTTTATTCATCACTTAACTCTTTTAATACAAAAAGAAAACAATTATTTTAGTGTCTCAAAGTAAAAATAAATGTGAAAAAGCCCATAATAAAAGTTTGAAAATATTCGATCGCATACTAAAGAAATAGACGAAACAATTATTAGCATTCAATGTCGTGATAAAATTTATTCATATTTTGCAAAATACCGGTTCGCATTTTTCAAGAAATTAAAGAAAACGGCGGAAATGGCGCGCTTTTGTTAATAATAATCGACTTCGATATTTAAAAATTGCATAGTTAATTGAAAATGAAATTAAGTAATAGTTTTTACGTATGAAAAGTAATCCCCATTCGTTTCTTTTGCAGTCCAGTGATATTTGTGCAGGTGGAAATAGCACAAGCCGGCATTTTAAGTTATATTGTCCCTTAACCTTTCAGAGCTGTCTTAAATTGCACTGACAGCCGCGTTTTGATACTACGCATTTTGTGCGTACTTTTTTGAACACACTATTGCGCGTGTTCTCGCCTTCTGGAGTTCCCATTATTCTAAGCTGAAAACAGTCAAAAAATTGTGTAATATAACTATGTTTGTAATTTAACAATTCGAAAATTTCAAAAAAGTTGACATATGTTACCTTCGGTTAATAATCGTTTTTCAATCCATATTATTTATTGAAACAATAGTTGTGTTTTCAGTAACTATATGAATTCCAACGTTGTGACCTTGTAAGGACGTGTTTTCACAGATTATTTTTTTTAATTATACATTTTTTTGCCTTCGGTTTTGAAAATCTACTGATGAGTACGGTGCTGGGAAAACAGGTAACCTTAGAAGTAAAATGAATTATTATTTGTCCATCCGTCTGTCACTTCAGTAAAAACTTCTAAACCGATAAAGTTAAAACTGGAAATGTAAATATACAATTTTTCATAGGTTTGAGTAATTTATTGATTGAATATAGCAATGCATATATTTGTTGACAAAACCTACACACGATAGACACACATGCTTACACACACGTTGTGTTTACAATTATTGAGAGCAATTTATCGAGAAGAGCGTTAATATACCTAACTGATTTTCGGAAGCACTGCCTTTCGTTAGAAAACAGACTCGATGAATGTTCTAGATAGTTCCCTCCAAATAATAATTATCTATACATATAATAAAGTTGTAATAGAGTAGATTCTGTCAACAGAAAATATTTAAAAAAACGAGTGTGCTTTAGACCACACGACTGATGTAAAACTTCAAATTCACAAAATATGAACTTTAAAATGAATTAAAAATGTTATCGTATATATATATATATATATATATATATATATATATATATATACATATATATATATATATATATATAGATATATATATATATACATATATATATATATATATATATATATATATATAATTTCATGCACTGGCTATGAGAGGAAGAGAGAAAGAAAATATGCGCTCGCACCTCTCTCTCTTGTCCCTACAGTAATATACGAAACATAACTCTCTCTCTTTCGTCTTCACTAACTTATATCACCCTCTCAACTTCCATTCGCCTCGCCCAATCACACTTTTCGTAACGTGCATAAAGAAGTTTTACTTCAAAAGAGTGATTGATTTAGTGTATAGAATGATAATAGAAACCAGAAAAAAAAATTTCACAATTTTGGTGTACTTGCCTGTCTGTTATACACAAAATCTGTTAGAAGAATTTTGATGAAATTTGGTATGGTGATAGTTCGTACCCACGAGCAACATATGAGAGTAAAAATTTTAAAAAATTCTAATAACTTTTCTAATTCCAAATTTCACGCGTACGAAGTCGTAGGCACAGCTAGTTTAATAGATTTGCAAACAACTCTAAATTGCTTTATCGGCCTCTAAAACCAAATTAAATTGATTGTGTGAAATGTATGATTAATTTTCAAAGCAAGAAAAAGCAATTAGATTATTTTCCAATTTTGCATTAAAGTAATAAACAAATATTTGAAACTAAAATAAAATAAAATAGGAAAACTGGGTAAATGATTATCAAAAACATGGCGTAGTAATGTACCTGTATGTAGACGGAGAGTATTATAACATTATAATTTCTTTAAGATAAATTTTATTTTTTTATAATAAATTTAATTTGCATAATTATTTCACGAACGGCGTCAACTATAAGCACACAACCTCTCGATACAGTGAATAAATTAAAACTGACTGAACTTAACTAATTGAGCCACTTTATTTTTAATCATTCCCGACATGTATATTTAGTGCCATTGTATCTACCTATTATACTTGTCTTTTGTAATATAAACATTTTTTTTATCATTTTACATAAATTTAGCTTGAAATTTATGTAAAATAATGAAAATTTAAGTATTGTCATGCAATATACATGCATACAAATTGAATACCATTTTTTTAAAATTTGGTTAAAAAATAATAAAACTAGTTAACGCCACGACAACATTACATCTACAGTCGCATGCATTCGGCCATGTGACTGCCAAAGTAGTTTCATTTAATTGCAATAGATGGCGCACATGAATTGGAGTTGTCATGTTCTATTTGGTTAATGTCCCTTTGACAGTATCTTGATATTTAGATCAATGGTTCTTGCATGATGCACGAATAAATAAACAAACCCACAGACAAACATACAAAAATTCTAGAAACGATATTTTTGTGTTCTACTGCTTTTATTATGTTCCTCTAAATCAATTTCTCGTAAATACATTCAATATACGGACAGACCAATTGTACAGTTTTATTATATATTTATATAAGAAATCCATAACAACGTAATACTAAACCTACCAATGTATTTAAATAGCAATCATTAACAACAAATTCAAAATTTTAAGCAAATTGAGGAAACAAAACAAGCAAATACATACAACTTCGAAAGATGTCATGTCTGAGAACAACTAACAACGACATCTGCCCTTTATGCGTCTGCCCGTATATGGATTGATTTACTCAAGCGCCTATCACTCCCGCACCACTCCGTGCTTCATCTCTGACACGACAATTTTTCCAAAATGTACCTGTAAAAAATTTCACTGTGCGATTGAAATTACACTAAATATTTGTATAATTACAACGCGTTTAGTGGCTAGGCATTTCTTTTCTGTCATTGTGCTAATGCAATGTGAATAAATTTATGAAAATATTAAATTTTCGTATCTAATAATTAAATTAACAATTGATTAAGTGCTCGGATTGAGATGAAATAAAAACAAAATGTTACTTCAAGTTAAACTTTATATTTAAAAAAAAATATGGTCCGAATTGGGTTTTCCGTTTGCATCTATTCGAAATTGAAATCAAACTAACAAAAAGGATGAGCGAAATAATAAAGAATTGCAAACTTAATTTTACTTGCTAAAATAACTTATTATAAAAAAACGAGTGTGCTTCAGACCACACGACTGAAGCAAAACTTCAAATTCACAAAATATAAACTTCAAAATGAATTTACAATTTTATTCACTTTAAACGTAGAATATTTAATGTATTGAACAAAATAATAATTTATAAAATTATTCAAGAACGAAATGAAATTACAAAATAACCAAAAAATCACCGTTCGCGTAACGCTAGCAAACTCGCATATGTATATATATATATATATATACATATATATATATATATATATATATATATATATATATTTCATGCACTAGCTATGAGAGGAAGAGAGAAAGAAAATGTGCGCGCGCACTGCTCTCTCTTGCTCCTGCAGTGTAATACAGACAATAGGCTTGCACTGTGTCTAAGATATACGAAACATAACTGGCTACGAGAGAAAGAGAGTAAGAAAATGTGTACTCGCACCTCTCTCTCTTGTCCCTACAGTAATATACGAAACGTAACTCTCTCTCTTTCTGTCTTCACTAACTTATATCCCCCTCTCAACTTCCGTTCGTCTCGCCCGATCACACTTTTCATAACGCTCTCGTCACATATTCACCAGCTTACTCCCTAAGTCAAGCGTGCGTAAAGAAGTTTTACTTCCATAAATGGAATGGGTTAAATAGTCGAATAAATGGAATGAAATTTAAACCAGTAATAATAGATTGAGAAGTGATTAATTTGAATACCAATATAACGCTATAATGACTACGGTAAAGACATTTTAAAATTATAACACCTACACGTCTTTAAATAAAAACCTATCAAGCATGCGTAGAACTCGCACTACGGGGTTCCTTACATAGAGTATCCGTACATAGGTTATAAAAACCTAAAAGTACATATTATGTATTTCTATTAAACTATTTAAAAATACATATATTTTAAATGTAAATATATTGTCTAATGGCTTCAAAGTATGGTACATATTTGAAAAAAGTATAAGATCTAGGATAAACGCAATAGTTTTATTGTAATTTGCCGATCAGATTTTACAGAAACTGGATGATAGAATTTAAAATTGAAAAAAAAAGCTTTTACGTGACCCGTCTACAAACAAACCGGCTAAAATTTCAGAAATGATCTTGAAGCATTTTGTCAGATATCTTTCATCCGTTCAATTATTTTTTATAAATATTTGCAATGTAGAGGCGCGTAAAATTTGCAGATTTATTATATGTGCATATTTATTTTTTCTACCTCATAACTGCTGTCATTTTTTACTTGCTGTAGCGGTGTCTTAAATATTTAAACCATTTATTATCGGAACCTTATTAAATTTCTGCTACATCAACATTCCTGCTGTGCCATCCAGTACTGGCATGAACTTCTAGACGTAATAATGTCAAAATTTTCATTACAACATAGACAAAGAAGTTTTCAGAATAGGGAATCATAGAGAATATTACACAAAGATAAACATAGATGACGCCACCGAAGCAAGACGTAAACAAAATTAGCTTTCAAAAAAGCGGTAGATTTTTATGGCGTGCAAAATTAAAAACTTTTATGTGAAAAGACAAATTACGGATATTTAACAACTTGGAATCAAAGAATCAGAATAAAATGAATGCTCTGAACGAAGCCAAGGATTTGTTTTCTTGCCTTACAGGTTTTGCATGGTACAATCATTTCCTACAACTTTCGGCGTTTTTATCCTTAGAGAATAAATGGGCAAATATATTTTCAACAACATTTATTTGCAACAGCATCCAACTGCACAGCACTGATACATGTTTATTATAAATTGAGATTTAATATTTGGAAAATAAACCAATGAAATTCACAACACAGACGGATGTAAGTCACATCATGTTATCTATGATGTTTAAGTTATAGTACAAATAGCCCCATAGTGGGAGAAATTGGTAGTGAGCTTGTTTTATACGAATGCTTTTTATTTTTAATTAAATTCAATCCATCTTTCTTTGAAAGTCGTCAGGAAAGCGAAAACTGGCATATTGGATAACGCATTTCAAACGACACTGACAATCTGAATAAACAGGCAAACATGTCTATTAAGTATCAAACGCTTTCTGTGCAAAGATATCAAATAGTATCACCAGGTCAAGGCTTAAAGTTCATCTACCAATCCGTCCAGTTATGCGCTGACCGTGTAAAGCGCAACGCGTGTGAATAAATTAATAAAAACATAACTTTATTTTTTTAATATATTCTGCTGAAAATATCGCGGTAAATTGGTTGAAAAAGTGTGTAATGTTCTTGGTTTAATTATATATTTCTATTTGTTTTTGTTCAAACACTACCCAACATTCGGATGCAATAGTTATAGTGTGTCCCAAAAACGCCTTGTTTCTGTGGTTCGATAAACTTTACGCTTTACGAATATTAATTTTATAATCCGTTGAACTCAATGAATAAACTGTAAATAAGATACGCGTGCGATGTTCAGCCACTATTTTTTTTCTGCGAAACCGGTATTGAACGATGTATCATTGACCCACGTATGAGACGTAAACACAATACTCAAGGTGCACTTTTAAGCGAATCGCGATAAATAGATTTATATCGTTTTTGCTTCGGAGGCAATATGAAAACGCACTTGGACATTTTCAACGCGAATAATGCTTATTTTTAAATTTTCATTTCGCTACTACGTTGGGATACCGAAAGTATTTATTATGCGAAGAATATGTTTATTACCCCATTTCGTAACGACAAATTTGAAATTAAGATGACGCAAAATTTGAAATAAATCTAGCGAGTCGTCGCCAATTCATTTTACAACGTTATAAGTACGGAAAGTACTGGTAACCATCACAAAAATATAATTATCTTTTAGAGGACAATTTTAGATAAGCAGGCGTAGTCATTAATTAAAACGGGTTTATATAATAGGATATCTAAAGCAGATGTGATATATATATATATATATATATATATATATATATATATATGTATATATATATACATATATATATGTATATATATATATATATATATATATATATATATATATATATATAGGTAAAGGATAGTTAGTCTGTTGTGTTAAAGAAGACACCTTACTCAAATGGGTCACTAGAAGAAGAAAGATTAACCAGCAGGTAACACACTAGGACATGTCACTTGGCCTTAACTCGAGAGTTTGCCAGAACCAAGAATCTCACCACCTATGTTCCATAGTTTTGGCAGTTTTCGGTTATCAAAATTACTCTTACATTGAAGATACATGAAGGTTCAGTTCACATGCTGGAGCTTCTTACCGGTACGGTCAGAAACGAGATTTTAATTGTCTGGAAAATTTTCAGAAATTAAGAAAAGAATAAGAGTTTATTCTCATTTTTCCTATCCATATTATGTTCAAGAAAATAAGAAATATTTGCTGATATAGCTTAGACATAGCACAACCAGCAGTGAAAAACTGGTAAAAAGTATATTCCAATATAAATTAAATATTGAAATTATTTAACACAATTTTCAACCAAGTACTGAAAATAAGACCAGGAAATACTTCTTTTAATGGGCAAAGCTTCTTCCGCTCAAAGATTGTAGTTTATAAAAAAAAAGTTAATACTAAAAATTGTCACAATACAGTTATCCAAGTTGATCAGTATTTAACACACTAGCTATGCCCTGCGATTTCATCCACATAGAAATTATTTTATTACATTGCTATCTCCCTGCACTAAACACGTTGTACTCTATTTACCAAACGGGTCGAGAGTATATCGGCGGGAGTATTCAAGGTGATTACACAATAAATAAGCCAGTGTCTCTCTACCTTACACCATTTAAGCGGAGTTTACTGACTTCCGTCTCTTTTTTTAGAGCTGCTCTGACCCTGTAAATCGTAACACAATGTTATAAAGCTGTTGATCTTCCTCAAAGACTTCCTAGCATTAAGAATTTTTGAAATTGTGAGCGTGGTATGATATAATAGGAGAATATAAAATAAAAACAAGCAAACATACTTTGCTATTTTATATATTACTATAAATAGTATAATCGAACAAAAGATTCAGTCACAGGATAGGAACTTCAAAATTATGTTTTCATCACTTATATAATCCTAGCTAATATTATAAATATAAAATTATTTTTATCAGTTTGTTTGTTACCTAATATCTAAGCAATTATTAGACTAATTATTATCAATATGCCATGCATACAGATCATATTATTGATGAAATGATACAAGATAATTTCTACTTCGGAAAATCGAACAGTTTTTTAGGGAATAATATAAAACTTTTTTCTTCCCAATTGATGGAGCCGTATCACCTCTAAATATGTCTTTTTTATTGCCCCATTTGTTCTGAATGTCCAATTATTGCGAAGGTTTGTTTACAATCAATATTGTCAAAAAAATAAACTATGTAAATAAAAAATTCTTCTGTATAATGACAGTTTCCATCAAATCAAATAGATCACACTCGCAAGTTTTAATTCGGTTTACTACAAAATTGTATAAGGTATATCGTTCAGTGTTTAGTTAATTTCTTTATACATTTTTGTTACTGACAACTGCATTAGTCTGGAATAATCGTTCCTTGTTATGTTCGTGTCAACTTTATTTGGGCAAAGCCAATAAATTGATAACTGCTAGTATAAAATAAAATATGGAAACGTCATATTTTACTTATTCTGTAAAAAATTGTAATTCACTTAATTTCCTCGAATACTTCTATGCTTAATGGTGTTACTTATGTTGCCTTCATTTCTTGATGTGACTTGAGACAATATCGAGAACTTAAAACCTTTTATGACTGTTATTTTCAAATGAGAAAATTCAATTAATACTGTTTATAAATATTTGTTGCAGTTAATTTTCAGATATTTAAAAGAATTAGTAGAGTATTAGAGTATTAGAAGTCTTCATAATTTTGTGTACGTAGAAATCTATCTTACGTAATCACTGAGAACAGCCCAGAATTTTGTGACAAGACTTTAGCCTGATATGATCATTGTTTAATAAGTTTCTTCCAAAATATTTAAGTTGGCAACACCAACATAACTGTATGAGGGCTTGTATTGAACAAAGTTAAAATTTGAACCTTTATTAGTCTTGGACTTGATCATTCATTGCCCTGATTCATTGTTGATAGATTATTCAAACTCATAGACTACACATCCAATTCATTCGATCATATTTAGGCAGGTTTAGGACTGTCATCAGAATTGTATCTGAAACTATTTGTATAAACAGAAAAAAGAAAGAAATTATATAAAATTATAATAATAATTTAAATACTATATAATAATTTTAAATCTTACACAATTTAATATTATTATACTAAAAACGTACATGCAATACACAATAAAGCAAACGATTAATAAAATTGAACAACCAAGCGTCACCGCACCACCCAACCCGTCTGATTGACATAATGCATGAAGTTCATTTACCTTCTGAACAACACGATAAAGCATAAAATACCTCGTTTGTTCACTAAAATGATAAACCTCAATTAGGTTATTCGTTCGATCAGTGCCAAGTGTATTATTTACATAATATATTTTTATGACATTAATTTCAATTTTATAGATTTCATGTGGAATATAAGTTGAATGAGGAGAATAATATAAAATGTTGAAGTTTGTCTTATTTTTATTGACGGCATCATGTTGCTGTTTACATCCTGGGATGTGTCAACTTTATGAAGGTGAGTTTACATATGTTAACTTATATTATATATTTTTTTTATAAAAAATATTACCTATAATTTATTTATTTATGAACTTTAATATGTACAACTGAGACATATGGCAGACTTATTGTTAGGAGAACAATCTCTTACAACCAACTAGAACACCAGTCCAGCCCTGCTCGACGAGCGACCGGGAATCCAACCCAAGTCCCCGCGATGCCCCTCCCCCTAAAGAACCTTATGATAAATCCAACACACCACGGCGCTAACAAATTTTGAAGAATTTTCCATACATGCAAACATAATTGTCTGATATTTTTTATTAATGCTATAATTTAGCATTAATTGTTAGGCAATTATATTTTTGCAAGTAGAGAAAATATCTTTAATTAAATAATTACAAAACATAAACAGAAATAATATATATGCTTACGGTAAACCTAAACCCAATGATCATAATTTTTTAGGATCAAAAAAGCGGGGAACAATATTAAAAATGAATGTGAGGTCCAATGTTGGAGTGTGTTAGGGAATGTCAAGTTTCATTTGCTATATATGCAATGGAAAATGTTCCTTGAAATAAAAATGAATACCCAGTAAACCAAAAATAACATTAACCCCGGCACCAATATGTCTGTAATTAAGTCGTTAAATAAAAAAACAATTCAGACTTAACAAGAAAGTAATTAAGTACAGTGTAACTACACCCATGAAAAGTCGATGAAAAATTTGCTGGAATAATAGCCATATTTTAAATATGGATAAATTTATTTCAAATTAACTTTGTGCAGTGAGACATAGAACAACATTCTTATTTAACATATAGATTGTGTCATTAAAAAAAAGGATATATGGAGAGAACAAAACATTAGCAAGAAAGACTCGTCTCGTTTGAACTCTGGTATTCCCCATATTTCTCTGCACCGTAGAGGTGATACTTGAGAAGAAAAATAGACTCATGAGAGATATGATGATGGAGACAAATGTTTGGGTTATCGTGGATTGAGTTCCGTAGGTAACCAAGGTGAGTTCTGTAGGTAGCCAACTTCAAGAACTCAGCATCAAGCCACGTCTATCGACACTCGCTCACGCTTGGATTCCTAAATTTTTGGGTCACATCAAGAGTGAAGATAGTAGGTCCATAAAGTGCCTCGTGCAGGTAAGGGTAGAAGGCACTAGTTCATGTGGGAGGTTGTCAATGCATTGGACTGATCAGATCAAATCTGCTGTAGGCGATCCCCTGTATGAGTGCTCCAGGGCGACGATAAATAGGGCATAGTGAAGCGAGTAACAAAGGCCGCCCATAACAATACTACATGCTAACCATGATGGATCTATCAAGAGCGAAACGACGGAAAGTATCAAGAATGCTAAATGAAACCTTATTTTCTCTAAATTAAAATTATAGCATCTTACCATTCTTTTTTTCTTGTACAAAATATAAGTGATGATGTGTCTATTATGTAATGAATGTGTCTATTTATACAAGTGACCCTAAGTGTATTTAAAGTGTATTTCTGTAAAAAAACTTAACTTGATATTTTATTGAAATCGAAAGTTTGCAGTAATTTTTTCAGAAAAAAAGTGTATTGGTGTGATGACACATACATTATATGATTCAACAGTTTTTACTTAGTTTGATACTCAAATCATCTGTATGAATAACAGACACGGTTTGTCTTATAACCTAAATATAGTTGCAATGTAAGTTAGCTTTCCATCATCGTATGAAGTTCAAAATAGCAGATGAAATAATCTTTAATTATTTTGAACCAGATGCAGAGCAAAATGCAAATTTTTAACAGTCTCCAATAATAGAATAATCATATTATGATTGCATCCACTGTGTGTTACAATATTATACCTCTGTATTATTATGTGAATTAAAAATACCATTGCTCGAGTTAAAAAACCAAGCTTTGCCATGGTTACAAGTTTTTACGCTACTATTTTTGTTATTGTTATGTTACATGTTTAGCAGTAATACTTTCATGAGCCATCAGGTCAGGTACCAACAGTAATTTATTTAAATGATTAAAAAGTAAACTTATCATGAAAAAAGAATATGATTTATATTATATAGTCATATATTAAGATGATTTTATATTATATGATCATATATTAAGCTTTCTTGGGTTAAGAATCTCGCATACTTCATTGACTTTGTAATCTAACAGATCCTGGTTCCGATAGATCCTGGTTATTAAGTTTTCGTTCTAACAGATCCTAGGTTGTTAGGTTATTGTTGCATATTTAAACTATCAGAAAGTTTCGATAGTTTGAAAAAAATGTCATGCTATTATCACCCCTTCCATTCTTAGATAACTTCCCTTCGTACATTATGGATCGGAAGCAGTACCCACGTACAAATGGATAACTTCCATATTTCCATCTTATATATAAGATCAGAAGTCAAGGTTTTTAATCTCAGGTCTTTACTGTTTGCTCTCCTGGTAAATAATATAAGCAATGCTTAAAAACTGCATGCTGCCTGCTATTTAAAGAAATCTCAAAGTTTTTTTAGCTGTTACAAGCATAATAGATTACAAGTTTCTTCAACATAATGTTAATGCCGTTCTCAAGTGGAGCATTGCAAGCAGATTATAATTCAACTCAAGCAAATGCTCAGTCGTGAGCTATGGTAACGCACATGCTTTTTATTGGAGCACTAATATGCCATTAACTGGATACCCCATATGTACAGGGTGTCCAGTGGCAGATTTCAAAGTTTGAACAAATATAGTTTCTGAACGCAACACATAAGAGGGGCGCGGGGGGCGACGTTAGAAGCGCAAGCTGTGCGGATGTTTTAGTTGCCATGGAACAGTGGAGTGGAGAGCACCGCACTTTTGCCGTCGAGGCGTACATTTAGAGTGGATTTTCGCTGTCTGTAGCACGCCGACGACTTAATAACCGTTACAGTATTCGTCGATTACGTGATGGACCATCGATCAACCTCATTCAATCATGGGTAGCAAGGTTTAGAGCTACAGGATCAACATTAAATAGGCCCAGGCGAGGACCTACACCATTGGTAGCCACGGATGAAAATGTCGAACGTGTTATGGTTTCTGTCGTTGAAAAGCCCCGTTTATCACTGCGTACATGTTCATCAATATTGGGAATTCCGAAATCAACTTTACAGGTAATAATGCGAAAAAAGCTCAAGTCCCATCCATATAAAATTCAAATTATTCAAGATTTACACGATTCTGATTTTGAATTAAGAAAAACTTACACGGAGGTGATGTTGAGATTTCGTACTGCTACCCGGATGGGCAACATATCCTTTAGTGACGAAGCTCACTTTCACATTGGAGGATATGTGAATAAGCAGAACTTTCGTTACTGAGATGTCCACAACCCAAGACAAATGCATCAAGAGCCTTTACATAAGCCTAAAGTAACAGTCTGGTGTGCCATGTCTGCATCTGCAATCATAGGGCCTTATTTCTTTGAAAATCAATGTGGCCAAACTGTAACTGTGAATTCGAAGAGATATGCCCAGATGTTAAATTACTTTTTCAGAGTAGAACTACAGAATAGTCCATCCTTCAACCAAAACACATGGTTCCAGCAGGACGGGGACACAGCTCACACTGCTAATGTGTCCATGAATGCAGTG
Organism: Druceiella hillmani; assembly: GCA_039881145.1. NCBI lineage: Eukaryota > Metazoa > Arthropoda > Insecta > Lepidoptera > Hepialidae > Druceiella > Druceiella hillmani. Next base: position 12,624,768 of record JAYKKI010000030.1, on the reverse strand, counting down.
CAGCAGTTATTTCCAGAAAAAAACATATCCCGAAACGGTACCGTACCGTGGCCACCTAGGTCACCCGATTTAAACCCATGTAACTTTTTCTTATGGGGATACTTAAAATCTGTTGTTTACAAAACAAATCCGAGGACTGTGACACAACTTAAAGAAAATATTCGAGCCGAAGTCAGTAGGATACCCCAGTCACTCTGCAAACGCGTTTTTGAAAACATGCGTGTTAGACTCGAAGAGTGTGTCAGACTCAATATCCGCCATTTGGAAAACGTGGTTTTTAAAAAATGAAATCCGTATTTGTTGTTATAAAGTTAAAATAAAACTACTTCGTATTAGAGGTGTACTTTTTTTTTACAATTTTTCAAACATTAAAATCTGCCACTAATCAGGACACCTCTATTTCTAGGGATAATCAATCTGGGAACCAGATTAAATTCTCGCCTAACTTTTTGAACGCAACTGACAGAGGTAGAGAAAAAATTATTCAGAAGGTTTGGATTTGTGTAGCACAATGTCAGGGACTGCAACGTGTTTTCAATTAATTCATTGTAGGTACATGTCTCTGATGAAAAGTAAGTTTGACGATCTGAAGCCCACACAAAAATACTAAACTCACCCTAATGACTGCATTATCTCAAGGAAGTTCCTTCATTATTTATAAATGAGATGTTATAGTTAATTTGCTTTTCTATTTTCTACCGGCTTTCTACCATTCTTGCCAGCAAGGAAGGAAGTTTTCATTAATAAAACTTATTTTATGGTTGTTAAATGGGAAGACTTCGGGGTCTCTATGGTACGCAGAGTTTTTGTCTAAAACAAAAATTTCAAAACTTTCATAAAAAAGGTTAAATATTTAATCGTTTCAGTGCCATGGTTTTTTACTCATGTATACTTAAATATGCCAAAGAAATCTTTTGTTTTTGATGTCATTTATCCTTGTCTCAAAAAAACTGTATCTCTTCCATAAATTATCCAATTTTAATAATTTGTTCGCCGTTTTCTTAATAAAAACTTGTGCAAGGATAATAAAATACAATTAAATGAAACTACGTGATGTAGTATTATTTCCACTATCTTTAATTTCTTTACCACGACCTAGGTTTCGTTGTATTACAACATCTTCAGGTGGGATATAAGCAAAGATCCTTTCTTATATCCCACCTGAAGAATCTTTGCTTATATCCCACCTGAAGATGTTGTAATACAACGAAACCTAGGTCGTGGTAAAGAAATTAAAGTAGAAATAATACTACATCACATAGTTTCATTTAATTGTGAATAATGAATTTCTACAAAATTAACGCCAAATATATTCAATAAAATACAAAGAAAATTATGGAAATATATATTGTGAACAAAAATTACAACAAAAACTGAAGTCAAGATCACATTGTATTTTCGCAGTCCGGTACATCCTCCGTATCAGCAAAATAATTGTTATAATTGTTATGTAAATAAAACAATTAATTCTACTGTGTAAGGAGAACAACTCCAAAAGTTGGCCGCAGCATTGCGTGGAAAACGATCGAAATGACTTAGTGTTGCCCTCCATCAGAACATTGCTCGACCACACATTATGAAATATGCCTATCGCATACTGGAATACTGCACCATGATGGCCGTACAGTCCAGATCTTGCTCCGGAGGTCTACCATCTGTTTCGGTCTTTAAAGCAACATATGCGGAAAAAAGTTTGATAATTATTAGCAACTTAAAAACTATATTATGGAATGTTTTGAACGTCAGCCTTCTACTTTTAGGGAAGAAGGTGTTTTGTCTTTGCCTAGTAGATAATTATATAATGTAGACCATGATGGTGAATATTTTTTCGATTGAATGTTTTGTACAAATAAATAAAAATAAAATCAAAAAAGTGTTTGAATATCTAAGAACTTATACACCAACCTGAAAGAAAACTTTTTCAAATTACCTTATCTTCTTTTTTTAGTAGATCAATTACAATGAAACAAGTCTATCCTCAGGATCTATGGAATCTACCGAAAAAACCTCAACGAAACGCCTTTACTCATTCTTATGTGATGTGCAAACAAAAAGACAAAGTGACAAATAGACCGAAATTTCAAAATTAATATTTTTGTGCTCTTACTACATTCATGTCACTCTGAATAATTTTTCCTCAAATATCTTCAATACCCACATGGAAATTTTTCAGTTTTATTTTATACATTGATTTGGCTATGTTCATTCATAAAGCAACTGAAACAACAACGGGTCATTTCAGATGAAACAGTAAAAGTTAATTTTATTTATAAATTCCTCTTTCAAGTTTCACAAATATTCCTTTAGTAATCTTTTATATTATTTACTTCATTTTTTTAATGTTTATTTCTTAAGACAACATATCAAAATGATATATTAGAGAAATTAATTGTTGACAGGCGACACATGCACAACGCCAACAGGACCCGGCGTTTGCAAGATTGTTACCAGCTGTCCTCAGGCTGCATCCGATGTGCAGAAGGGGGTCCATCCGCAAGTATGTCTATTCACAGAATAAATTATATTGATACCGTCCATTATCAGTCTAATACTCCAGCCACTACTGCTATTCAGGCCAGAACCTTATTGTTTCCCAATTTCTTTAGAAAAAATAAATTTTAAAATATTTTTAGCCATAGACAATAATATTGGAAATTTTTAAAGCCTATAGAAAATTTTACACAAATATGTTTCACAAAAATTTACCACATTAACAATTTTACACACAGATATTTCACAAAAATTTACCACATTAACAATTTTACACACAGATATTTCACAAAAATTTACCACATTAACAATTTTACACACAGATATTTCACAAAAATTTACCACATTGACAATTTTACACACAGATGTTTCACAAAAATTTACCACATTGACAAGATTTCCATATTACCAAAAGTGAAGCACATATCATCAAAAAGTATAAAAATGTGAAATTAACAGTCATTTTTCAAAATATTTAGAGAAACAGCAATAACTTTCAATATTTTATTTAATATCTATAAATTTATAATGTCATCCTCTAATGATATATTAATAATAATTAATAATATAAAATTAAAAAATGATCGCGATGAAAATATCGCTAATTTTCATATTCATTTAATTTAGATATAACAATGTAGTTAACAGTATTTTCCAAAATATACTTCTACAGACACCTTGTATCTGAATGTCTCCATTATATTATAAGGTGCTTGTAGTCATGTTCAACCAAAAATTAAGATGATATAAATAGAAATACTGTGAATATATTCCACAAACTGATAGTTGTATTATTCCACTTGACGACCATATTCAATATAGTCATAACATCATAGATAACATCAGTGGTCATAACATTATTTTTAATATCACTTTGGATGCTTGTTAATCCCCATATCAAAGCAAGTTGATGTGGTAGTTCATTTGTCAATTTGACTTTAACGCCTTAATATCTGAAGATATATATATATATGGCAACAAAGAAAGCTGCATTATGCATCTCTAAAAAAGATGCAATAATAGAAATAGAAGTTATACGAGATACAAAACATACAAACGGTTACCTGATTAATATATTCAAAATATAACGCTAAAACTCCTTCAATTTCTTAAACACCTGCTCATGTCCCGTTCCACTTGGACTCCCCATTGTAACACCCACAAACTAGTGGACTGGGAATGATCATGATTGTGGATGTTAGCATTGTGGGCAGCTAATAGAATGTACCTTATTTAATATAAATTGCCACATTTCTTTGTACTCTGAGATTTAAGATCAAAAATGACAATATACAGTTATTTATTGTCATATATTCAATGTCTGCAATCCTGAATGTAACAAGGGGAAAATTTGTCCCAATAAATATTCTTGATATTGATGTCCATAGTTTATAGATACTATCCTCAAATATACCTCCCGCTTTTTATTTTTGGTATTATTGGATGTGAATTATATCAGTCTCTGTGAGTAAGACGAGAGTTGTATCTGGCAATGCGTTTACAAACAACTTTTACTTTGACAACCTATGAATGATGGAACTATATCGTTCTCTATACTGGACTGCTTTGCATAAGAACAGAAATACATACCCCGATTACCTGCTTTCTGAATTTGCTTAATTCGATATTGGGAGCATTGCCTCCTAAAGACTTATTCTGCTGTTCGATTTGTTACTTTAAAATCAATGGCATGGAGTATTTAGATGGTTCACAGCCCGCTCTCAATTTCACTACTTTTGATTATAATTTTTATTTATTATTTGTCTTTCCAATAATTCTTTCTTTTTGTTCACTACGCTAATTATTTTGTAATTCTCACAAACATACCCAACGCATCAGTACCAAGTTTTAAAATAAGTAAGAATTTAACTATAAAATAAGGAACATATGATGAGTTATTAATATAAAGCAATATAAAAAAGATAATTGAATAGCAGTTTAACTACAGTAACAAAAGGTTCAGAAAGAGGTTGAAAGAAGTTTTAACCCATAACTACAGACTGCGAAGTGTCATCCGATGGTGCATATGATTAACCCACTTTATTCAGCTTATCTAATTAGTGTAACGAATTACCTCCATAAAACAAATTAAATTTTGAAATTTTTGAAGCCAAAAAGTTACAATGAAGATCTACAAATAAGTTATGAATATACGTATATAAAAAATTAAAATATATAATAATATTTCCATTATATTTCATTACAAAGTACTGCTGCTACTGCAAGTGTACTGCTTATACACAAAATTTGGCATGATCCAAAACGCACACTCATCTATCTACTAAATACTTCTGATATATATTTTTACGTAATAAAACTTAACAAAAAAGACTGAAGCATATTATTATATGTGAATTGTATATTTTAGTACATTATTATCACACTATTTCATACGCAATCTTTTTTATATCGAGATAAAAAAAAGTAATTACATAGTTAATTAACATGTTTTCTTATGTTTTACAAATGACAGATATGCAGCTTCAGAGGTAAAACAGCAATAGTGTGCTGCAAATCAGACCAGTGCGGTCCTATTCCAGCTCAAGCAAGCAAAGTTCAACGGAAAGGCAGCAAGGCATGGGACAGTATGTTGATCAATTGTGTTTGCTTGATCATGCTTTATAATAACACATGTGAATTGTATCAACTTTTACCCAGTTGCCGCTTAATAACCTTGACACAAATCTAATTAAAAAATGGGGCATAATTAATGGATCTTTCCAAAATATTCTCCACTTAGGACCATTGTCACATTTTTGTAGAAATATTCCAGAGATCAATTCCGTTTTTTTTAAACTTAGCTACCCGCTCCTTGTGCACTATACAGCCCCTGAAGGAAAAGAGTAGGTTTTTCTTCAAGAATTAGTTAAAGTACAGTTAATACCCAAAATAATATGAAAGATATTTCAATGCGGAAGAGACTGGCTATCCTTTATAGTGATCCAGATATCAAGATAGAATTGGGAGGTACAAACACAAAATAAAAATACTGCTTGATGAAAATTAAAACATTAAAATACATATGTTAAATCTAATAATCAATATTTGCAAAACAAACACCAGCACTTAAAAATTATGTCAATGGATACTCCACAAATTATTTGGAGGGCTAACCAAAAGATTTAGGTAAAATCAGCACTTTTTAAAAAATGATTTATTAAACATTTCATACCTGAAATGAAACAGTATTGTTGAAAAAGTAATTTGGCTTATAAAGCTTTACTCCTCCTGGACAATGCTCCGGGTAATCTTCTGAATATTGGCAATTTTGATACCCAAATGAAAATTGTATCTTTACCTCAAAATACTGCATCTTTTTTGCAACCAATCAAGGAGTCATTGCATCTTTTAAGGCTTGCTATCTCTGAAGGACATTTTAACAGGCAGTGAAGGTGAACGTATGGAACTGAAAGATTTTTGAAAATGCTTCATCTTGCAGTGTGTATATAATATTGCTGCATCATCCGAAGAGGTAAAATCCAGTAATTTGAAAAGACTCTAGAGAAAATTATTCACATACGTCTTTGAGTCATCTGGATGTTCTTCAACCACAGATCAGCCAAATATGGATGAGATCACAACTAACATTGTTGATTTGGCCAACCAGTTGCTCAATATAGAAGTCACTGCTGGTCATCTGCAATTGAAGATTTATGAAACTCACACTTGCAAGAACTGACTAATAAGAATCTCATTGGATCCGAAGCACAGGAAAAACAATAGAAACACAAAAATAAAATCTATTGCTAGCGCTAAAAAAGAGCTTTCATTAAAAAAACTTTTAAGAACCTTTGCAAGTTTATAGAATGCAATGAAGATTTTTGAGAAAAATGATCCCAGTTTTGACAGAAGTTTTAATGTTAAAAACAAAGTTAGTGATAAAATAATAGATAAAAGCCTACAAGTGTTATCGAGACCTTTATGATATAGAGAAAAAAAAAGCAAAAGAAACTAGAATTGATGCATTGAGATACATGAGATGCACAATAAATTAGACAAAGGTCTAATTTATTGTGCATCTCATTCATGTATATTTGTTCGATTATGATAACATCGTTTAATCAAAGGCAATAATCTAACATTATGTACCAAAAATAATTATTATTTTAATAAATATGTATTTACTTTCAGTAATATACCATTTCTTTTTATATTAAATATAGATTTAGTTTTAATAAAAAAAAACCATGTAAAACATAACTACGGAATATTATATGGAAATGTATGAAAAAATTTGTTTCAAAACTTATTTTTTCAATTTACGTCGCTTACTTCTGTAACCTAATATGCTGCAAAGATACCAGCAATACATAAACAACATCTTCCAAGACGACTGGTCCCCGTGGACGATTACGACCAAAACCCTCCAAAGATTCAAGTTAACCCTCTAAACAAATTCTACGTACTTACATACATTGTCAAATCCCTAGACTACCAAAGCAATTGACGCATTAATACAAGCTTACAAAGCAAAATGGAAATAGGCTGGATATGTAGCACGCCTTCAAGACCAAAGATGGACGAAAAAAGTAACAACATGAAAAGGCCCTCAAGGAAAAAGGAAGAGGGGACGACCTCATACTAAATGGGATGAAGACATTATAAGAATAGTAGGCTCAAACTGGATTAGTTTAGCCCAATCTAGAGATGATTGGTTATCTTTGGATGCCTTTACCTGTGGAGGGGTTCTTGCAAATATATAAATAACGCATCCTTAAATTACATTATATATATATATATATATATATATATATATATATATATATATATATATATTAATTAATTTACTTTGTACATAATATCCACATTTGTTTAAAAAATCGATTTTGTAAACTTAGTTATTTACAAGAAATGAAAAGGCTTTTTTAATTTTTAATTTTAATTTAATATGCCGCAAATAGAGGACTGCTTGTATAATGATTTATCACTAGTGCACTTGCGACGTTTTTTTAAACCGTCATATGAAACAAAATCACAGAAAATTGATATATAGACAATACGTCCAGTTGGAAATTTCAAATAATGACCTTATATTACTCAATCTGAAGACAGCCCAGATTATTATTTGTTCTCATTATGATAAACGACCTGCCTTCAGTTCAAATTGTGTAGGTATATGTAATCGTAATTTTGGTAATTTGAAAATATAATTAAAGTTAACTAAAAAGCTATGATTTCATTCAATTAAATGTTATGGAAATGCTATAACATGTTTGTTATTTGTTCTAAGCTTCCACATATGATTTATTATACTTACTCTAACTATTTTGAAAATATAACAAACTTATGATTGTTTTTTAATAGAATGCATTGACAACCTCCAATACGTCTATCCATGTGAAAACAGAACTATTTGGCAGCCATGCGGAAATGGAAAATCGTGCCCAAGTCTGACTTTTCATCGCAGATACAGGTGCGGCCAATCGACATATAGACAACTGTCACGCAGAAAGCGTGAAGGTGAGGTAGTCGGTGGAGAGGATGCTGATGAAAAAGAGTTCCCTCATATGGTAAGTATGAAGCTACTGTATTGTTAAAGTAAATAAATAAATGAACAGGATATATGCAAAGAAGTATACATGCAATTATATACATGTTGTATACGGAATCAAAAGCTGCTAAAATTGTGTATATATAAAGTCCATTGTTAAGCACTTTGAATTTTTGAGAAGAGTACATAGGTCAATACAATAAAGCTTTACTTTTTTTAGAAACTGCCAATTTTTTTTGATAAACGTTTCCCCATTTTCAATATTTTTTATTTTAAATAGGAATTACAAAATTTTGAATATCTGCTTTCAGTAATCGAGTATTAGCAACATGTATAAAAAATATCTAATTAATGTATGTCAGTTAAAAAATATTATTAAACTTATTAAGTATTTATAAACTTATTAAGTTTCTGGCAGATTCTTTGTTTGAATATTTTAAATAGTGGTGCCTCGGATATTTAGTGATGTATGGAATGTAGTTTTACTATTATGAGTGACTCATTGTTTGCCAGAAAAAGTTTCATCGATACATTTTGAATAATTTTGGCCACTTTTCAAAAAACTGTCAAGTACCTTATGTGGTTCTTAATGTAAAACCATACCTTCAAAATTTTAATTAGGTTTCTTTGAAAATTAATGTGAATGGATTATCTTCGAATAATGACATAAAAGACAACGCATTATTCAAAGATTAATTCGAATAATGCGTTGTCTTTTACGTTGAATGAACCGAAAGCAATATAAAAAAAATTTGATGAAATTTGAACTATTACATCGTTAAAAGCTTATGCTTTCTTTCATTTTTAATATAATTTATTACATATTTCATTCTTTATTTAATTTATTAAATATTTCTTTCTTTCATTCTTTCATTTATTAAATATTTCATTCTTCCATTTATTTTATAATTAACTCTTCGTAATTGATTATATATTTCATTCTTTATCAAAGCTCTCATTATTTGTGAGTGATATAATTATTATAACAATTTTTCCATCCTTTAGAATTTAGATTAAGATTTAGATTAAAAAATTATAAGATGAACTGATTTCGGAGTAAAGTTCTTTAGCTAATATTAATTGTATTTCCTTCTTAATGATGATTTGGATGTTCTGATAAACCAAGCAATTTGATGACCTATCGAAATTGCTATATGTTTTCAAAATAATTCACATTATTTAAAAATTTTACCATTCTTATCAATGAGACTAGGAACAGACATTTTTGCACATGATTTTACACAGATATTGTAGATTTAGGCAAAGCATTTATGACACATTAATAATAACTTCATGTAATGAAATATAGATACAAAACATTAAGCATGTGAATCAACATTACCGTGCCAATTTATTCTCCATTATCCAAGCTATATTATACTGTATTAAAATAACTACTCAATGATCCAGGCACTACTTGGGTATGGGACGGCTGTTGCGTCTGCACGATGGCTCTGTGGCGGTACTGTTATCAGTGAAAACTATGTACTTACAGCTGGTCATTGCACTTTTCACAGAGACTTGTAAGTTTTTAAACATTGCACATAACTTATTTAAAGTCTTACTGTTATATAGTAATATCATCCATTTATCTGTCTGCTAAAACATAGAATCTGACTAAAAAGGGTACTCCCTTTTGACTCACCTTCAACATGATTGATATATTTTGTGTTATAAAAGTTCACATTTTATGAAATATACCATCAGAGAAATTTATGCGAATTTAAACGAAATGTCTCTAAAGAGAAATGTCATTAAATGCATAAAAAATGCCCACAACAGAATGAGTGCATACAGAGATCTCAGTATCCATCGTTCACTGTTCATGCGTAAACAAAAGTTAAGTGCATGCAGCTAATTTTGTAAATAACAAATAAAAAAAATTATATCAAAATGTCAAATTTATCTTCCGCATCACACGGGACTATTTATCGCTTTATTTAATTGCATTGTAAAAGAGCACATTATATGCAAGTCCACTGAAGAAGAAACAAAATGTTTCCAATTATGTCCCCCGATACATAATTTCTTAATATATATATATATATATATATATATATATATATATATATATATATATATATATGTACAAGTACATATGTAATATTTGGCTTAAAGGTAAATTTGTAAGTAAAAATTTATAAATTTAACTATAGTATAGAGAATAATATTAAACTAGTGGTCACCCAGTAGTCGAAATTCGACCATAATATACTTGCCTACTCACTTTGGTGAAAACACTAATAGATAGACGATAAGGTAAGCCAATTCAGATTGATGCTACAAAGTTTTTCTTTTGCAACAGGTGTACATTAATCAAGCTGTATTTCACTATATGTAAAACAAAGATATCAACACTTTTTGCCTTGACATACACAACACAGACTACTGCAAAAGGGAACATTTCAAATCACGCAAAATTCATAGCTCGAAACTCATTCAGTCAATCTGACATTTTAAAGTTCTTCGATGACAATCTCTACTCTGTGTGACTGTTTGACCACAGACTATTATGTATTTGACATTGACGGTATGAATGTAAACAAAGAATCTTTTAATGTATTTGTAACATATATTTTATATAAATTTTTGCTTTCTGCACTCCTTCTCCATACAAATTTTAACTATACCAAATCTTACACTCCTCTATGCGCGCAATAAGTTTAAAAAATGTCACAAAATTTTGTCTTCATGTATTAATATATATATTTTCAATATTTCCCTAGAAATTAATGTTCAAAATAATGTCACTTTCATATTTACTTATGAGTAGATTGTTCTGACAGCAATGAAACAATTTTTTTTTTCTGTCAACTTTGCCTGCTCTTTACGTGAGAAAAGACAGGCTATATATTAACTTTTCTATATTTTCAAACATTCTGGAATGCACCCAGGAAAACACTCTAATTTTATAGTGATAGTGCTATAGTTACTAAGATATAAATAATGTGGATTTAATCGTTCGACATTAAATGAAAACCCAATCAGTACTCATTATCAAAAATACTCTAAACAGTGAAATAAACAAAGTGAATAAAAAACTTTAATATAAACAAAACGTAAACACCATATGCAACGTTTACATTACGGGTTTTTGCTCAGCGCGTAGTTGTGATAGAATCAAACAATAATAGTTAAAATTACACATTTACAATTCGAAACAATGTTCGAATAAATAAATCAAAACACGCTTTTCGCTTTTACGGGGGACTCGTATTTTATTATGACTGACACAGGCATAAGAACTCTTTTACTATTCGCCTGTAATTAAAAAATAACTTTATGCGAAGGTGTCATAACTTTATGCGAAGGTGTCGTAACTGTATGCGAAGGTATGGAAAAGTACATTAAGGGAATTTTAGTTTCAAACGCAATGTATTCTTAATGAAAATACATTGTGTTTGAAATTATAAGTCACTTAAAATTATTCCTGTGATTAAACTACTGATTTTTGGTATACATTTGAGAAACGCCACCTAGTATATGACGATTCATTTAATGTTGAAAGGTCAAATCCACATTGTACTTAGATTGTTAAATTTAAAGTGTTTATTAAAACAAAACAAACACCATCTAGTGGAGAATTATAAAACTTAACATTTATAATGGCTGCTTATAAAAGAAGCTGATGTCTGCCAATTAATCATGTAATAACCTATTAATTAAATGAATACTTATAACGTTGAGTAACACCAACCCTTGCATTATGTGTATACATATGAAAGAAGAAATTTCTGTCTGTTATTCCAACAAACGGTTATCACCGTGGTGTGTTAGGTTGAGCGCATAACCGCGCACTCCGAGGACCCGGGTTCGATTCCCAGCCACTCATCGAAATGGGACTAGAGAAGTCCAACCTTTCAAGGCTTTGGCAACCATTTTTCAATATGAGATATTCTTCATCTCATGTGGCCACGACAATAACAACAACAACATTCCAACAAATCTATTTTATAATTCCAGTGGCGATGTTACATTCATTCGAGTGGGCATGGTCGATGTCAGCACGCCGATTGACCACAACCGAGTCTACAGTGTGTCCCAAATCATAAAGCACCCAGAATACAAACCACCTAAGAAATATAATGATATTGCTCTACTGAAGACTGCTAAACCGTAAGTTTTGTACACAGGTCACATATTTTATTGAATAAATTGTTAAAGTGAAGTTCTGCAAAGTAATAATTGTAAATTTTAATTATGAAAGAGGAAGATAATGAATTAAAAAATTACATGGGCGCACCATATTCATTTAAAGTGAATCTTTGAATGATTGAATAGCAACAACACTATAAAGTTCATTTCAATTTCATTATATATGTAAATATTACGTTTATGCCTTCAATCGAGTCTTCAATCAATCAATCTTGCAGCAACGCTTCTCATCTCAAAATATTGGTCAAAATTCCATGAATAGTAATTTTATCAGTGCTCAACTCTCCAGCCAACTTTCTTTATTGTTTGATTTTTTCAATACTATTGTCAGTAGAGTACGTTGAAGACCATCTGGAATGAGGCAACATTTTATTTTTAACGATTCCGCATAAGAAATTTTGTGTCAAACTCAAAATTTAAAGCAAACTCTTTGTTCAACTAATTTGTCCACAATAAAATTCGCAAAGCAACTTTGAGGTCAACCTATTACGACAGCTGCTGTAAACTTAACAATACAAAATGTTACCGATTCTTTTTAAGCAGTTCATTTAAATGACAATTCCAGATACTTTTTATACAGAAGGTAGTTTGTTACTGAATAATATGCACAATAATATTATGGCGAGTTATCAATCAAGCTTTTTTAAAAATTGCAGGCATTCATGGATATTGCACTCTTTCGTCCACAATAAAGCACTCACTTAACTTTTTGCCGATGGCGCCTTAGCTTCAACAAATCTTTTTCATTCAATTCTTCAAAACTGTCACATTTGCTAGCTTGAGGGGAGAAGCACTGATTTATTTCTTCCTTGTGGAAACTTCTGACTTACTTTATGTTTCTATGGACTATTATCAATTATGTGATATTCTCTGTGGAAACAAACTTCCTTAATCATGAACACAAAATTCGTTACACAGTCAATTTCCATCGATTATCACCTGATTTTTCTCAACTTTAAGCACAATAACCTTTGGTCTAAAATGATGTATGCATCCTTACATCATTTTATTATATAAATAAGAATTCAAATCAATTTTCACATATTGCTTCAAATGATTTGACAAAAATATGATTAATGATTATACATTTTAATATAACTGTAGCATATTCCTGGACAACGAAGTTTTTCCAGCCTGCCTGTACACTGGTAATACTGTAGATGACCGAATGATGCTGGCCACTGGGTGGGGCGTACTCCAGTACCAGGGTTCAACTGCTGACACATTACAGAAGGTACAACATAGTTAACAATCGACATAAAAAAAATAGAAAACTTTCCAATGTCTCAATATATAAATAAACAAGTTTTCACAATGATAATGCAAACAATGAAAATATCAGGGATGGACAAGTAAATTGGTTTAAGTGATATTCTTCAGACTTCACAATGAAGTGTTTTTATGAATATAATCTGGGAAAAAACTTTATTAAAAATAAATAGTGTAGGTATGTTAGTGTATATATTCCTGCAAGTGATTCTGTGTAACTAAACATTGACAATTAAAGATTTACAAATGGAGGTAGAAGATTAGGTAGGAATTTCGTATTAATTAGAGTTAGAAATACGAAAATTTACATTTAGACCCACAGATAAAATTAAAGGTCCCTAACTCCAAATGATTATTTTATTAAAAAATAAATGAAATAAAATGATCCCTGGTCCTATGATCTGTTTTTTGTCCAAGAACACCGGGGAGGACAACTAGTAAATGTATATATTTTAATCTGTTTATTTATCTGAAACCATCAATTTACACATTTAAAGTAATTTTTTGAAAATAAAACTGTTTCTATTATGAATATATTTCTATGACTATGATAATGGTTTCATTAAAATTATATAAACTTTAGGAGACACTATTTTTAAATATCCTTTCACCATAATAAATCATTTTTCTCCAGTTTATTGTTTGTCTAATGAATGATCTACATCCAAGAGAATCTTGAATCCCATATTATGACACAGAATTTTATTGTAGCCTGCTTATAAGGAATTGAACAATACTTACCAATTTAAATCATTTGCAATTTTAACTTTTGAAAAGTTATTTCTACTCATGTTAGGCGATATAAAAAAATGTTTATGACACAGAAACTACTCGTCTGTACTTAAAGAAATGCAATAGGATTTCATTTCAATAACAAAGAAGAACAATAAAAATTAACATAATATATTAATAAACAAAAGAGGTATATATAAGTATGTATGTATGTATAAGTAAGCCATAGACGAATATAAAACATTTGATATTCTATAGTAGTAGTAACAACAGTTTCTTAGTCGATAGATTCATAATGTAAATGATAAATTAATATTTGTTCCAAGACATTACTAATCCTTGCAAACTTGAAAACCTAAAGACATGTGTTTCCGTATGTACCTCTAATAAATCGAATGTAAAATTTCTACTTAAAGTTTTTTCTTTTCAATTTAATGCTCACTTTTTTAAATACATATTTGTGATAGTATCCACACATTGAAAGTGTTACTTTTTAGGGTACACTCTTATTTATACAAACAAGTTTGTACGTATGTAAATTGATTATCGCTTGTAATTCTCACACGAGGGTGGGTCAAAAATTGACAGAATGGAGGGGATGACAATGGGTGGGGGTTGCTTACTCACATAATTGCTACTGATAGACTCATTATGAATATATATACCAAGTTTCAGCTGTCATTGACATCTGAACTATCCATCATCAATTAAGCAACTCATTCCGGAAAAATCATCGAGTATGAAAAATCAAATTTTAAGCTGTCATCAAGTTCCTGACAAAACAAAGTAAAACACCACAAGCCATGTTGAATGACATGTCGTCGATTTACAGAGACTCTTACCCATATAAAACCATGATTTATAAGTAGCACAATCACTTCAGACAAGGCAGAGATTCGATCGAAGACGACCCACACTCCGGATAATCAACCGAGGCCACCTCCTACGACACTATTGAAAATGTTGAAAAATTTGTATTAAAAGATGCCCGGTTAGAGGAAACGCAGTTAGGAGCAATGGTTGGAGCATCTCATACAATCATTTTAAAAATTCTTCATGACTATCTCGGCATGTCAAAAGTCAGCGCAACATAGATACCGAGAATACCTATGCCACCACAAAAGCAACGTGTCGAGTGTTCCCACAACTTTTTAGATTTCTGTAGAGAAGATAAGGATGAAATTTTTAGCCGCATCGTTGCTGGTAACCAAACTTGGGTTGATCATTGCGAGCCTAACACCAAACAAGAGTCCATGCACTCACACAAAAACGGTATCCAGATGGTGTACCCCACTATAAAAATATGAAAATGGTACCCCACTTCAGAAGTCCAAGGTGTCGCAATCGGTCGGGAAAGCCATGGCGATGGTTTTCTAGTAGAGAACATCCTGCTCATTACTTCAAAGATAAGGCTGTTTCCATAAGGGGAGACACTGGTCAGGTCAGATATCAGGTATTTAAATTGATTGTACACAAACAAAGCAAATTAAAGAATTATAAAAGAAGAAAGAATTAAAAAGAGAGCTCGCTTTTTAACTAAATAAGACCTTCCCAGAATTATCGTACATTACTGAATTTTTTAAAGTGAAAAAAGTTCTTAGAATTTTTTACACTTCAATATTTTTAAAGATTGTGATTATAAGAAGTCTTAAATCTATAATTTTGTACCAAGCAGTCGAAGTAAGATGAGAAGCGTAAATTATCTTAAATTGAATACTACTGTATAATTAAAATAGTGCAAAACTAGATTATTTGGTTTATCAGTTTATATATTAATATTTTGTGAAAAACTTTCTTTTTAATAAACAATATTATGGGTAATCAAAATAACAAAGTTAACATCGTAATATATTCAATGCGGCAAATGAATATGGATTTGCTACTAAGTGCCGACTGAATTCTTTTTTACTTCAACTGCCTTCAGTTCTTTTTTTTCATGTTAAAAAAAATTATAATACGTATTTATCTTAACGAAATTTATGACACATGTTAATGATATGGCAACACCAGACATAAGGAGTAAACTTGTTGCATCAACAATGTGTTGATGTAACAAGTTTACTCTTCAACTAACCACACATTTTTTATTACAATGAGTTGACATTATGATTAAATGTGTTAACATAGTTTTGTTAATAACAACTATAAACTATATTTTATGAGATTGCTGTAAAATTATGTTTATTACATTTAAACAACAAGTGTAGCATTGACGTATGGCCAAGAATTAAATGAAATGATCTAGAAAAATATTATTTTATATGATGATCCAGACAAAAATTAATAATAACCAATAACAAGAAACGTAAACGAATTAACTCAATGCGAATATAGAAAAACAATAATCAACAAACGAAACAAAAGCAGTCCCCCACATGAATAAATTTTTTTAACTTTGGCTACTCTATGATTTAAGATTTTTTTAATTATATCAACCCAACGTCATTGTGTTAAAAAGTGATTGCAATAAAGTTGAAAGGGTCTTCATGTGACACAGCCTAATATTTTAATTTATTTGATAGTTTTCCACGAGACTATCAGCATATTTGAGAATAAAAATACTTGGATACTGAAAATGAAACAACTTAAAATGTCGGGGTACCTCAGGGATCCGTCCTCGGCCCTGTTCTATACAATGTATTCACATCTGACCTTCCCGAGAGAGATAACATCACTGTTACAACATATACTGATGACATAGCTTTTTTATCAGTGGATAACTGTCCGACTGTTGTTAGTAATAAACTCCAACAACAATTAAATGCCACTTACGACTGGCTTGGCAAATGGCGCATAAGAGATAGGGCAGCTAAATCTTGCCACATAACCTTCTCATTGAAAAAGGAGAGCTGTACCCCTGTGAAACTTGGCAATGACACTATGCCACACCATAATTATATTAAGTACCTGGGCTTTCACTTTGAGCGAAGACTCACCTGACAGCAGCAAATAAAGCAAAAGAGAGACCAAATCAACCACCAGTTTCGTAACCTGTACTGGCTTATGGGGAGACACTCTATGTTATCAGTACATAACAAGCTTTTGATATAAAACTCCACATTAAAACCAACCTGGATCTACGGTATCCAACTGTGGGGCGTAGCGAGCAAAACCAACATACTTTGTTTACAGCGAGTCCAGAACAGCATCCTTTGGGTGATAGTGAATGACCTTTGGTACACGAGTAACAATGAAGTACACGAGTACCTTAAGGTTCCGACAGTGTCATCAGAGACCGAAAAATACAGGCGTCATCACATGGAGCATCTGTCCTTGCACCCCAACCCAATCATCGTCGAGCTATTAGATCAATCACTGGTGGTCAAAAGGCTTAGACGAGACCACCTTATCTGACTGATGGGAGGGACAGCACTGGCTGCTCCACATGAATGCACTCAAAACATTTGCTTATGGTCCCAGACCGATTGCAAATGGAAACAAATTGGAAAAAAAAGAAACTTAAAAAGTAGGAATGAAACTTTACCCCTAAAACATCAAGAAAATTAATAATTGGAAATTGAAACTATTTTTAAAAACCATAGATAAAAGAAATCTGTCTCGTATCATCTTGCAACCTAACTCATCATATCTATATCATATTTAATCAAACTCATCATATATTATATACACAATCGAAAAATTAATTGCTTTAAAATCAAAGTAATTTCGTACGCACTTGATATGTGGATTATTTCAGGATTAGGAGAAGGCCTTAATTCTATCTACTGAAAATTTCAGCAAATTTCAATGGCTATTTAAAATTCTCTGAGATTCTATTGTAATCATAATCCAACAAAAGAAGCAAAAACTGGTCCTTACACAGACTGTCAGATCAATGTGCCGAAAAAAGACTCGTAAGGAATCTTTTGATTTTATTTTACTTCTTCACTGGATATTAATGATGTGACTTATTGCAATGCTAACGATAACAACAAACTAATCCCACCTATTTAGGATGCCATAGTCAATTTGCCAAAACAGAACCTTCACAATTGTTCATATACGTCGGTCTGTTGTTCATCCCTGTCTGTTGCATACGTGTACTTTCAACAGTTTCAGATTTACGTAAATGAAATTTTTGCAATTATATACTTCACATTGAAATTTCAATTACTATCTGTTAAAGTGGATGCAAAAAAAATTCACTCATATTGTAGACTGGGGTAACATTTTTCACTTTTTTTATTGAGCTTTAAAAGTCCCTTCTCTCTAGTTTTTCAACCAAGAGATAGAGAAACATGAAAAAATTCTAAATACTAACATTAGATTTGAACTTTCAAATGAAATTATTTCAGTCAAATCGCACAAACAATTTTAAAAGACATTAACAATTACGTAACCTTGCATCGTAAGTTGAAAAATATCTAGTAACCATATGAAGTTATTTTTTAACCAATAACACCAAATTCATTAAAGAATGTAAAGCCTTAATTGTGAGCATACGAGCATAAGCTCGGTGACTTTTACCTTTGAAGGATTATATTATTTGGTGTAGCATGTCGTGTTAGTGAAGCCATCCCTGATGTTAAATACCAATCATTTATAGACCTTTACAACCACAGACATTCCAGAACCAACTTCATTGGCTGACATGAATTTAATGGAAATGTTTGAATATTTATTCTGACTCATAATTGACAATTTTAAACTAAGGGGTATAGTCATTTGAAGCGTCTACATCTGTAGTAGCCCTCGTGATAGCATCGTAAAACAAACATATCTTCATAAAACAAATTGTTGTTCTGCACAAAATAAATACTACTAGTAAAAACAATTGCTAAGAATTAAATTAAACTTAAGGATATCTACTCTTTGCAGGTTGTACTGGAGAAGTTCAGTACTGAAGAGTGCTCGCCTTTAATTCCAACAAGCAGAACATTAAAGAACGGTCTGGACCCGAATACCCAGCTGTGTGCTGGACATCGCATGTTAGTCAGGGATACTTGTCAAGTATGTGAATGTACTCATTGGCAAGTCATTTGAGACATGAGATTATGTCTTAAATGAACTTATTTTGATATTCTTCAAATAAATTTTTAATAAAAATTAATCTGCATGTATAAAAATTAAACCCCACTAACTGGAATAAATATTTTCAACAGGGGGATTCTGGAGGGCCGCTACAAATTTACAACCAAGATGTTATGTGCACATACACGGTGATTGGGATCACCTCCTTTGGCTGGGGCTGCGGCATAATCGGCACACCAGGAGTTTATACACGTGTCTCTTATTATATACCCTGGATCGAAGGCGTTGTTTGGCCTTAATGCATAACCTAACTTTACAAAACATGATTGGTCTAGCAAATATGATTGGTCTAGCAAACCTCAAATAATATGCTTTGAAATAAAATGATGTAAGAGTTTTATGGCACACATGTGATTTTTCTTTTAATTATCTCTTTACTATAAAAACGAACCGCTGAACAATTCCTCGGTGAAGGCATCTTGTTCAACATTTAACCTGTCATTTTACAAAAGTTATTCTACTTTTTTCCATGATACCCTTTTACTTTAATTATAAGCTATAAAAAAAAAAATTATTTTTGGTTTGTCATCAACAACAAAATCACAAAAGAAAAATAAACAAAACTAAGTTCAAGCTTAAAGGTTTTCTCGGGGAACATTATTTCACTTCATACACGATTTTAAAATTGAACTACAACAAAAAAAATTCATAATCTAATGATAACCAAATGATAATTAAGTCCCAGGCTAATGTTATTGATAGCAGGAAACTTTATTCTAGAATTAGTTTACCTGATCTACCACATCTGTTACTTAATGATAAAATTATTCCATTCTCTTCTACTGTAAAAGACTTAGGCCTCGTTATCGATCAATTTCTTAATTGGCAGCCCCATGTTAATGATGTTAGTCGTCGCATTTTCAGCAAATTACACTCTCTCTAAACGTCTTCAACATTTGATTCTACATGCAACTAAAATTTACCTGTGACAAACATTACTTTTACCGCTAACAGACTATGGAGATGTGTGCTATCCAGATCTTTCAGAACAATTGCTTAACAAACTTCAACTCTTTCAACATTTATGTATTCACTTTATTTTCAATCTTAGAAGATTTGATCACATTCTGACATCAGGATGCGGCTCAGATGGATGGAGATTTGCGACCGACGCAATTTCCATATTATTTCACTACTCTATAATATCTTATGTAACCCTCACAGTCCCTCTTATCTTCCAACAAAATTCACAGCCCTTTCTACCCTTTCTATTCCTTTTCATGTCCCATTCTTCCCTGGATCCAGATCTAAAACCCCAGCAGACATATCAATCTAGATTTTTGTTTTGTTCTGTTTTCTTTGGCCTCTTTTTTTGGTTTCTTTTATTTTATCTTTTAAATATTGTTGTAGTGTGTGGCTTTCTACCCATATTTTTGTCACTTTTTTGGTTTTAATTGTTTTGTCTTTTACATATTATGTAACACTGTAACTCTGGATAGCTATAAGAGATTGCTCCTATAGCAATATGTTCGCCAGATGACTGTTCATCAAAGTTTTTAAACAAATAAGTAACTCTACAACAAGATGAAACTATAAGATTCAAAATATAAACATTTTGTGATGCTTTTGAAATGTTGATTAAACGCATTAACATTTGAAACGAAACGTATTTTTATATTGAAATGAAGAATACTTTATATAGATTCGATCTACAAAAGTTCATCGTATTTCTAAGTACCTAAAGAAAATAACTAGCATGGCAACTGCTAAATAAGATAATATGTAATGATGATGATTATCAAATTTTAAAATTGGATATTATCTGTGAAGAACTAGTCCTACACTGCTTGAGCTAAAATCTGAAATTAATAAAAAATTTCTTTGCCTGAAAATTTGGAGAAAATAAAATAAAAAAAATTTATAAAAAAACACAGATTATTGAAAACCAATTTGAGTATTTAAAAAAATTTTGTCTTTCAAATTACTCGGTAAGTTATCTTGGTCTCATCAAAGCTTTATGAAACCTCACTTTTATCATGCATGCGACACAAAGGAAAAAATATGCCATGAAATATAATGAACATTTTGACAAAATTGGTAACAGATGCTCATAAGGAATAAGCCATTAAATTACTTCTATTAATTAAAGTAATACTTTAATTAATTAAGTAATACTTGAATTAATTAGAAGAATTTTTAATGTTATCAGTTACTTTTACTAACATTACTGTTTTATGTCTACTCACATGGAAGATGTGATGTTTACTTTTACTGCAGAGTCGTCTTTGAATGATTTATAGATATCTGACGATTTAAAATTACATTTACTCTTTAAACATATTTTTAATACCACAATTGGGTATTTGACTAAATTTTGTTTATTTCATTAATCATAATTTCAAGGTACAAGCTGACGAAGAGTGAAAAAATTTTTTAATGATCTTAAAAATTGACCGAGTTATAAAAGTTTAAATTTAATCTTTAGACAAGGACAGGAATACTGTGTTGTGAGGTCATTTTTAATATTGCACATTATATTCTACAAGAGGAAAACAGACAGGATATACCCAACTCTATCTATAACTTCAAATTTAGAAGCCTACAACTGGCTTATTTTTCTATTTATTTTTCGATAAATTTTTTTCAAGACTGGTTTTTAATTAACTTATATTTCACAATATTGTACGAAAAATATCAAAATTTAAAATGAGTCAACTACCATATTTTAAGCAATCTGATGCCGCTCCGTGTAACGCCTGCACATTTTTGCTCATAATTTTTTTTGTTTACCAATATCTTATAATGTAATCATTAAAATAAGATGCTGAAAGATAAATCAGTTCATTTATAAATATGTGCTATGATTGCTGTTTTATAGAATTATGTAAGAACTAAAACTCTGTTATTCATAATTTCAATATATGTCCTATGGTTTAGACAGCATAACCAAAAGAAGTAACAATCTAAGGATCTTTCTCTGACCTGCCTCCCAAATGTTGCTGTAGCACAATAACCTCACATGTATATTAATGTCTTATACACTAAAACCTTTCAGAAGAAGCAACCTAACCAAAACATCGAAATCAATTTAAAAGCATAAATTTAAAAAAGTGGAAGCCAAATTTATTTTCCATACACTGTACGATTCACTGATAATATATTCATTTCAAAAACCTTAGTGATAACTAACATAGGTAAATTATAAGTACGTTCCACTTGGTGACCACGGTCGTTGCAGTCGTGATCAAAACGTCATTGATGGCATCATTGTTCACGACGGCGATGACCCACAACGTATCTCATTGCCGTTGTTTATCTGTCAATTTAACTTTGACACATAGATTTCTTAGATTAGAAATTTTCGTCAAAATTTGTCTCATTTTTGAAGATTAAACATGAGGATGGAGAGAACCACTTTATGCAGTTTTGAGAAGTACCTAATAAAAATAAAGGTTACACCAGAAAACGCAAAACATGCAATCATCAAACTTTTATAGAAATTAAATTGCACTTCGACAGTTAATGTAGGTCTAAAGTATTGTCCGATAATTAATACACAGAAATTAAATTGCACTTTTACAATTACTGTAAGTCTAAATTGTTATCTAACACAATAAATACAATCTCTAACATAATAAAAAATATAATCTCTTTATGTTTGTCTAATACCCGCCATTTACTCATATTTATGAATGCACATTGTTCCTATCTCGTTCGACTTGGACTGACAGTTACAATGTTGACAAGCTAGTGGAATGGATACGATTGCGGTCGTAGGCGTAAGAGTTGCGACCGGATAGTGGAACGTACTCTATGTAATCACACCAATTACCAAACTTGGTGATTTGTATTGCTTGCTATTTCATACAAAAATTAATTTTCGATGAAAACAGCGCCTATTTTGATCAACTTTATTAAATTCTTGACTTAGTGCAAGATGATTCTTTACATGGTTATACAAGTAATTTTCTATAGAGCGATATAAAGATAAACACCTAATAAAACTCCTCACATAGTGCTATGTTTATTGAGTTGTTTATTTTGTTGTTATACTGTAAGGGAGTCTTGGTAATTTAACAATTATTAAATACAAGCCAGTGTAATTACTTCCTTTCTTACACAGTGCGGTAACGAGGGTAATATGAGCAATACCAAGGGATATCGTTTTGATTCTAATGAATTATCAGTCTCAATAAAGAGAGGTGGCTGTGGGTGTGAGTTGGGCTAATTACAACAATGACACTGATCATATTATCTTGGGGTTGTTAATATTAGGACCTGATCAGATAATGGTGTATAAAATATTGACAGTCATCCCAGAAAAAAATTATTTATGTAACATACCAGAAATCATTTTAAAGGAACATTCTCACTAAACGCTGCCCACGAGACTTTTTGCATCAATTTTCAAAAATTCCAGAATTTACAGGGGACACATTATATACTACTTCCAAACTCAATATTCCACAAACGAGACTACAAAATAAAGAATTGTTTCAGGAGCCCTAGTCTTCACCCAAAAAAATTGTCACTTTCCACTTTTTGATTTGATTTACATATTCATTAAGGCATCCAACTGAAACATTTCTCCAGAATTTTATCACTTTATCAATGTCAAAGAAGATGGCTAAAAACTGGATCTGTTGAGAAAAACACATGGAGGCCCTTTGATCACATGGAAAACGTAGAACATAAGTCAAGTCAAGGCCAAATGAGAGATAGCATAAGATAGCAGAGAATAATGGCAATTCACTGTTGACTAATTTTCTTTCCATTAATTCAAAATATTGACTTATAGCTTTCACTAATAACCACATTAGCTTTGAGTTCAATCTAATAAGTATTTCATATTACTAGATCACGTAATTTTACAAAACCAATGTCATAAACAAATCAGGACATGTAATCTTACACTGCAGTAAAAGCCAAATTTTTTTTAAATAAATTTTTATATATATTGAAGATTACTGATTTTAACATAAAGCGAACTTCATATATCTCAAGCAATAGAGCTCTGTTATAATACAATATTTCTCCTTGAGATAAATAATGACGTGAAAATTTGTTTGTATATACATAAATATTCACAACACAAACATCTATTATTATTTTTAATTAGCTTCTGCCTGTGACTTCGTTCATGTGGAATATAGTAAACTAGGCTACAGTTTATCTCTTTTTAGTTTTTTCCAAATCCAATTGCATTCGGAGGTAATATAGTGGCTAGTCATAAATGGTGAAAAGTTTTTATGGTATCCCACGAAACCACATCCAGACTTAAAAATTCAAGATACACGTTATGAGTCAATACATGCTAAAAGCTTACAAAATTTTCCTTATGCTAGGGCCACACAGGTTAACATCTAATGTCCATTATCGCACTGATTAAGGTGTAAAAATATTCCACGAAATAACATATTAAAATGAGTGGCTACACCTGCATTCGGCGAGTAACGCCAATAAACAACACATTATCTGCTAGAATTTATTATTTTATGAATTTCAATTACCATTTACTTCAAGAAACTCAATCACTTTTCCATTTATCCATTCCATAGCCTCAGAATACTTAATATTAATTCAACAGGTCAGAGAGTCTTCTTCGATCCACAGTTGCTTAAGAACTTGCACCGTCACGCTCTCGTTGCACATCGACAAACACAGGTGTGACCACTACACGCATTAAATAACGCAATAAATCTCTTCAATGTGCCAAAAAAGACCGCCACCCGAGCTATCACCAACGTCTAATGTCATTATGAATACTGTTAAAAAATTAGTATGTTAAACCGTGACTACACTAATGTCTAGTGTCCACTAACGTGATAATTAACAACGTTAATCTTTAGTGTGGCCTCGGAGTTGCAGATAATACTAAATGTTACATGATCAAATAGTAACTTAATGGACATCGGAAAAGATGGATGAGTACTACTTCAATCATTCTGGGATAAAAATAGCCTATATATTAATCCAGGCAATAATCATTTATATGCCAAATTTAATTTAGATCCATTCAGAAGTTACGGAGTTGTAGAATAACAAACATCCATCTATCCAAACTCTTGCATTAATATATTAATTAGGATGTGTAAAGTAACATCAATCTGTTAAAATAATAAATTTCATCTAAAGAAAGAAGGTTCATCTACTACACAAGAAGATTCAGCAGCTTAGACGAAGTATAAAAATTAATAAAATAAAACAAATGTTAAAACTTAAGGTAAGTTTTAACATTTGTTTACATCAAAAGAATTTTATACTTTACTTGAACACGATTACAAAATTGTCTTCGATAACAAAAAGCAGCCTCTATATGTATCTAAAATGAAATAAATTTGTTTAAACTTGTATTATAATTCGCCAAAGGCTATAAAAATGTGGCTACAATTTTGAAACTGCCTTCAGCCCAAAATATACATCGTTGGGGTACTGAGTTCCACATTAGAACAGGTATTTATAATTTTATTATAGATGCCTTAAACAAACAATTTTATAATTAAAAATTATGACGATAAGTTGGTCAGTTTACTTTTTGACAAAATAAGTGTTAAGAAAAACTTTCAGTATAGTTCGAGCGATGATAAGATTTTAGCTTTTTTAGATAATGGCCATACGAGAGGAAATATCCATACCACGTCTGTATTAATATGTATGATAATAGGATTGAAATTAAAATTGAAACAGGTTGTAGACCATTGATTGACAGCTAGGGGAGATGGTAATTTAAATATGTATAATGTAGTAATGGAAAGTGTTGAGAAAATTTCAGATGCAGGATTAATATTTAAGATTTGTGACCAGGATCCAAAAAATCAAGGGTTGGAAAAAAAAATTTGTTGATCTAAATAGGCCATATTTTGTAAATAACAATGTAAAATTTTTTTTCTTCATTTACTAAAATCTCTTAAAAATAATTTAAATAAGTCTGATTTAATGTATAAAGGTAACTTTGTAAAATGGTCCTATATTAAAAGATAGATCTGGATGTAGAAGATCCCCTTAAATTAGTTCCAAAAACTAGCCATAATTATATATCTCTCTAATTTTATGTCTATGCAGCACAAATATTCAGTGATTCCGTAAGTAAAGCAATGAGTGTTTTTATAACCCTTCAAAAAATCGAGTCAAAATCGTCGAGATTTTTACAGCTAATATATATTTTTATATGTGATGTAAATAAATTATTTGATACTTTTAATAGTAGTATGTACGGTAAGGAAAATCATTTCTTGCGATATGTCCTTTTGACTTAGTAGTCCCCATTTTTCTTTTTTGGAGGGGATGATTAAAAATGTAACACATTGTAGATTTATAAATGCAGGAAGACCCACTTGTATTAATGGTTAGATAATATCAATAAAATCTTTGATCAATTTATATAATGAAATTTCTACCCTGTACAACGTACATAAATTACTAACTCGTAGACTAAATCAAGACCCCTTAGAAAATTACTTTTCAATTGTCCGACAACACAATGGTAAATGTTGTAATCCAACAGTAAGCCAGTTTGAATATTCTCTCAGACACTCGTCAGTAATGTGTCGAAAAAATGTAAAAATACCAATTGCGAGGATGATAATAATTATTTTCTTTTATACCTTAACTCTGCTTTAAATCACGACGTCCAACCTATATCTAAAATTACCACCATTCAATTTGATCGTGACGGTTTTGCTGAACAGAAAGATAACCCTATTATTATGTCGCAAGTTACATGACAATGACTTTTTTCGACAGGACTCACAATTGCAGCACATGAAAAAATTTAATTATTGAACAATCAAGAAGTCAAAACTGTAATTACAAAATATTTGCATGTTTTAAAATCTACAATAATTTAATTTATGAACATGGTTTAGTTTTTGTCAAAGATCATTACTTCATATTATAAAAAACTGGGAAACCAAATTTCAATTAGTTTTTAGAATTTTTGTTTATTGATAATTTAAAAGAAAGCTTATATCATTATTTAAAAAAAGATCATTCCAACTTGCATATATGTTGCACAGAAGATTATTCAAATTTGTTTATTAAACATTACATTGAAATGAAGCTCAACTAACTGGTTCCTCAGAAATTTAAATAAATTTATTAAAAGTAAATTGTTTGGGAAAAAATATAAAAAATTACGAAACTTATGTAACTTGTAATAATTTCAATCCATCTTGTTAAAAATACTCATTAAATCTTAATGTTATCTAGTGTTACTTATGTCCCAAATTATTAACTAATTTATCTGAATAGTAATTTTTTTTCTCAAGCACTTCAAATAGCTTTAAGAAACATCAGTAGCAATGTGGCTCGTAAGAGCCGCATCGTGAACCGGCCTCGAAGATAAAACAGAGCTCTCACGTATGGATAATTTACAATTTGTGCCACAGAATATTACGTGTTGTTGGCCAAGTGAGGAGTTTTAATAAAAGTTTGGAAATATGCCCTAATAGATATTTTATATAATCATGTCTGTTTTGTGTATGTCTGCTTGTTTTCAGATGGGCGAGTTGTCCACATTCATATTGCAATGACCGCCTAGTAATAATACCAGTTATTTGCAGAACCCTGGCGATATTTAAAACAGTATTTTCAAATTTACTTAAATTTTCTTGAAATGTATTTTTGTAGTGATGATATTTTGATATCTTAAATTGTGTAGTAATGTTATTTTAACATTTATCACGTGAAATATTTTTGTTATTCTGTTTAATAACAAAAATTATATTAAACATTTACGTTTATAAACTCATAAAAAATAAAAATTACTTTTTTTGATACGCCATCTATGAGAGTAAGACATTACACCATCTATGAGTATTAATAATGACTACACACGGTGCCCTTGTCGGGGGAGGGGGGGGTAAGATGAGGAGAGAGGAGAATCACTGACAACGTCTGCGAATCCAGAGTTTGTATGAAAAATTGTGACGTGTTTATTTATATGGGTTGGTATGCATAAATGTCTGTTCTGTGGCCTGAAGTTTTTCTCAATGTCATTCTTTTTGATAAACATGTCTAATATTAAAAATCATCAAAAGTTGAGCTATTATAAAAAACACTGCTTGTATAATGTGCACAAACTATGTACTCTAAACTGCAAAATAATACTAACGTTTATTTGAAAATAAAATAACATGTCACAATGCTTTTTTTTACCATATTAACACCAAATATCCTATATTATATTTTTTAAATAGCACCAATGTTCTTTTATCTCATTCAGTCCTGTCTCTAAGTATCACACCAGAGAGGCGTGTTAAGAATAGTATATTTGAGTACAGACTTCGTACGTGTTGGGATATCAAACATTTTTCCAAAATATTTCATATTTGAGTTTTGTGTTATCGACAGTAAAGATTGTTCATTTTACTCCTCTAAATTTCATCCTTCATATTGCTAAATTAAGGACATAATATTGATATGTATAATGTAATATTCATAATTATTTGTCATTTTTTTCATACACACGATACTTGTGCATGTGAACCAGCATCGCTCGGGTTGATGTAATGGTTGTGCATGTGTTGATGTAATGGTTACAGCTAGCGTGAGCTTATGTGCGTGCATTAGCCGTATTAGATGTGTTAAAAAGAGTTATGTGTAATATTTTTTTTTGCACTCAATTA
Organism: Druceiella hillmani; assembly: GCA_039881145.1. Lineage (NCBI taxonomy): Eukaryota > Metazoa > Arthropoda > Insecta > Lepidoptera > Hepialidae > Druceiella > Druceiella hillmani. The sequence goes on along the minus strand of JAYKKI010000030.1, from coordinate 12,596,034 downwards.
GAAAAAGGTTGTGTTTTACATTTTATTTCAACAACAAATTGACAGGATGAAGTTACTCACTAAACATATATTTACATGTATGTACTGACTGACACTATATTCATGATAGTTATTGAGGTATTTGTAAATACACAACACATGTTTTATACTTGTACAAATCTAAATTATATCTGTGCTTTAAAAAATAATATTTTTTAGTAATTGAAATTTAACAGTGGTCTATATAATAAAAAAATATCTATTTTTAGTGATTATTCATGATAGAAGTAGTGCCTATTAGCTTTTCAAAATATATTTTAAGTATATTTCTCGACGTGACGTTAAGTTTCTAAGTTTCCGTATGTATTTATTTGCATTATAAATTATAAATTATTACTTCATCATTTATTAAATACTCAATTTTAATAAATTACAATAAATTTACAGCATATTAATTTATTTCCATTATTAATTAAACTTTATTTAATTATTAAATGATGATATTTAATAATTAAATAAAGTTCAATTAATAATGAAAGTAAATTGTAATTCTATGTAAAAAGATAAAATTTTTTACTACTATAAAGAGAAAAGGAATTTTAATTTTTAACATATACTATAATAATATTCTAATAAATTTAGATTTTACCAAGTGTATTTATAATCACGCTCCAGTCTTTTTACTATTTTATATTAATTAATTGTTTGCATGCTAAATAAAGTTATTCTTGTATTATGCCAAAGAAGTATAACTTCTGACGCGCATACATAAGTACACGCACTTTTTTTTTACATTTAAGGTGTAAATTAGTATTTTCAACGTCACAAAAAAAATGAGACAAAAATATGTAGCAGAAGTGTGAACTGCTCTAAAATATAATAGTCAGTACATAAACTTGTCATATGACATTTATAGTGGTATGTAACAATTAATATGTGAGAAACTGTTTCATTCTACCACATTAATCTTTCTTATATTCTTCCAACGTGGAAGTCAATTATTGGTCGTTTTGGTTAAATCGGGTTTGGCAAAAATGCAAATTTCTCGGTTTTTTTGTTATTTAAATGAAAGAATAAACATAAAAAACGACGTATTTAAAAAATGCAGCTCGTACTCTATTATTTCATTAAAAAAATTGATTTCAAATATACTCTTCTTAAGGAAAAATGCCAGTCGGTTGACTGTCAAAAACTTTATAACCTTACTTTGCGCGATCCTCTGCGAATTTCAATGTTTCGATTTGGGTTTATTTTTTTATATAAATTCCGGTGTGTATTAGCAAACTCAGGGTTTAGGATTACTAAGAATGGAAATTAAGTTGAAAAACTTATAACTTATACTCTCTTGACAAAGTGCACTTTTGTATAGGAACTTTTTTAAATCAGTTTTTTAATAAATTAATCACGACCGAGCCCTACTTTTTCTTAAACTTGGTTTTTTATAATATTTCATTTAAAACAAAAAAAAACAGAAAAGTTGCATTTTTACTAAACTTTTCGTTGGTTTTCGTTTCGTCGACTTAAACATTTCAATAGCCACTAGCGCCTATAATAATAATCTCTTAAAAACAATGAAAAAACAAGGCTCCTTCTACATTTTATTTAAATCGACAATCGGCAAAATGAGAAATCTTAATTTCATTCAAAATCAGGTTATTTTTCATAATAAATACTATGTCTTCGGAACTCTTCGCACTAGAAAGATGAAACAAAGTGCAGATTGTGGCTCGCTCGTTATGTCCGCCTTACACATATGCAACATAATAATTCCTGTAACTCCAGGTCCTCTCCACTCAAAAAGATCGAAAAAAAATTATTTTGTTAACACAAAACGAATATATTAACAGTTGTTCTCATAGATAATATACCATTCATTGTTCTCACAGAATAGATACGATGATTGTTCTGTCAGTTAACAGTTTATTTATGTTCGATAGGCAATAGCTACACATTAAAAAATCTATAGGAATTGATTATTTTTTCACTTCATTACAAAATGTAATGAAATGACAAAGTAATCATTACTGTTATTTTCATTTCTTATTAATAATTTTTAATGTTTTAATAAGGTCAGTTTTCGCAGGCCTCTTTCATTTTAATGGCATTCAGAAAATAAATTATGCTATCTTCAGAAAGTTAATTTTAATATAGCGTCTAGAATAAAAATGTGCGAGTTTCTCAAGATAAATTAATGTCTGTACTTTTTATAGAAGTTTCATTGCCATCACTTTAGGATATATTCTATGGGCATCACTATTTTTTTATTATGGTTTTCTAATTCGTTACTGCTTTCTACCTAGTGTACATGTATATGTCCTACAGCTGTAAAAATCTTATAGATTTCCTTATTTTTTCTCCATACTCGTCCCTTTCATGGATATAATAACTTAAAAATACATCTCCAAAATTAAGACTATATATTAAACAGATAGATAATTCAATGTTAACATGAAAAAAGCCAATGCATATCGAAATTAAAAAAATATCACAACATAATTGAAATTGAATAAAAAATGTAAATTCACGGGATCTGCCTTAAAAAAATTGTTTAAACATAACGTACGTGGCATCTATTAAAAACAAACCTACCGGACTAGCTGTTATCGTGACTTATATTTCACAACGAGATTGGTGGACTACAACGTGACGTAGTTAAATGATATTTGTAGTGATTTTTAAACCAATTTAAAAGTGAAGGTACAACTTGAAATAGTTATTTTAAATTTAGGGATAATTTTAAAAGGAAAGGTCAAGTGTCTCAAAATACCTCTTTATGGTATCATTTCATATTTGGATGTCTTAAATAACAATTCAATAACGCCGCCAATAGCCACCGACTTATAATTCGTTTTTAAGCAATTGCCGTTCACAGTAAAAATATAATTAGGTCTCACAAAAAAATAATTCAAGAGGCAAACTTTTAGAATTGTTAGAATCGATTGGAGTATGCGTAGAGTACTATTACTATTATTACTACTCCTACCGTCTTATAGCTTATTTCGAATTATCTAAAGTGGAAACTCTAGTATCTATATTTTACTCTCACAAAATAAAAAAAAATAAATATAATGTGTTTAGATCTTTTCAATTAATGAGCTCATCAAATTAAAAAAATATTAAAAACTAGAAAAAAAATACATAAACAACATAAAGAAAAAAGAAGTAGAAAAAAAGTGTAAGCAATAGTAAAAATGTTTCACGCTATTGAAGTCACAGTCAAAAGCACACAACAAAACATAAATTATAATATGTACTTAAATGATTTTCACAAAGTTATTTAATCAGGTAATTAAAATATTTTTGATATAATTTAATGTAAATTCAAAGGTAAAAATACTAATACTCAGAATTTCAGTGCCTTTTTTTAGCTTAAAATCATGACTATATTACATTACATGATACAAAAATGTACACTAAAAGCAAGGTAGAGACTCTTAAATCGGGTCATCGATGAACACCTCAGCTGACTAATGATAACCATAAACATAATTGGGCCTACGCCATAGACATCGTCTCTACAAGCGAATCATATGATCTCAACTTCACATGACCCCGATGGTCACTAGCATTCGTTCATTTTCAGTCCATTTATGACGTTTGGGCTCGCCACAAATATTTTAAGTTCACGAGCCGGGCCTAAATCATATCGCGAAGTGTTACTCAATAGCCAAAATGGCACTCAGCCCCTCAAAATATGTGTTACTAGCTATAGTTATATTGTGTAGTTTCCAATACGTCTACCCTGCGGAATATGTTCCTGTTTTTATGTGGGGAGACGTTGAGGGTGCCGCTAGGAAGTCCAACCCGTTAGAGAAACTGAACGGTGAAGACTTCGAAGCCATACTCACAGAACAATTGGACAACGAGCCGTTCACAGTCATCTATATCGACGAAACTCTCTCCAACGAAGATTTGGCCAAGAAAGATGCGGCTGGAAAGACGCTGTATCCAAGTCTCCGTGCCAAGTTGGACAATTCCATCTATTTGCCGTCCGTGTCGTCTGCACTACACACGATCAATAGAATTGCCGATCCGTCAAAGATCGACAGAGTCAAATTGACTGAGAGCGGACTCTCCGCCGACATTCAGCCCGATGCTGGTAAATTTTTGTTCATCAACCTGAAGGACGCCAGGGAAGATGAGACGAGAGAGGATTTACTGAAGCGACACGACGCATTCATGGCCGATATGTACGACAAACTTCATGCCAAATATAACAGCGTACTAGCCATTTACACGGCTCACTATCCATCCTGGATCATCCCAGAAGACGAGCCCTCGCAGCACAGGTACAGGAGGAATCTATTACAGGAGGAGACACCAGTCACGAATCCTACATCAGTTGGCGCCCAAAGTTTCAACGCTTCCGGTTTGGTCCTGTTCTATGTGGGCTCTATAACAGTGACTCGGGGTGCTGAGGTACAGAATATGACCGCAGGCGTCGTCGAGGAAAGCAGCAGCGAGAACGGCACGACTATGACTTTAAATTTTTCTGATGTACAGCTGGTATTCCGCTTTACGCACGAAGCTGGCTACTGGTATCTAGGTACGTTATTGTTCATTTTACTGAAAGTAAACATTCTTTTCTAAATCGTCATTGAGAGATTATTTTATTGAAAGTCAATAGCCTATTTGAAATAATTGTTGATAGAAATGGCATGCCACACCCATGTTTAACTTCTTGTGAAATGTTTGGATCACATCCAACTATGCCTGATGATGTCAAAAATGCATTTGTTTTGCATATTATTTATGTAATCAATACTTTATATATTAAAGTTCAAACACAAAAATATCTTTGTAGAAATTTTAATCTTATAGAATTAATCTCATCCATGGCTTCATCTTCATTTTATAATGCCAACCAAATATATGTTAAACAACACATGTCACTTGAATGTTTCCTAAATAATTCTTTGATTATTAATGGGCCCAAATTGGACAAAATAAAATGCACAACAGTTTCGTTAATCAAATTAGAATACATCAACTAACTTTCGTGAAGACACTTCAACGTTTATGTATACAATTTCTTCATTGCTACAACTCTTTCAGAATTCGCCAGAAATTACAAAGTTACAGAATTATATAATGACAAATATAAAATTCTTTTCTTTAATTCACAATATTGCATATTGTTAATAGCAAAATTACATATGTCCACCTTTAGAAGGTTGTATTTCCATCCAATGATTCTTATTCTTGCATATACGGCATTCTAAGAGGTAGAACAATAATATCTCCATCTTAACAGCATCTCAACACTGTGATAGAATTAGCTACGACATAATTCTGTGCATTTGCAATGTCGCTGCTTCCAGTTATTCCACAACAGAATTTGTTTATCCAGTTAACCAAGTTAAATAAAATATTTAACTACATTTACATACATTTTTTAAGTGAATTTAATGTTAGTTTTTGAATAAATGAATGTTGGTTGTTAAACTAATAAAAAACAATTAAAAAATTTTTTTATTAAATTATGAAAATCTAAATACATGCATCTTCTTCTAGATTAACAATTGTGACTTATTATGTCTAGCAAAGTAACGGTATTTACCAATTCCATAAATTCATAGCTTTTTTCTTAGAAATGTATTAATTTTGAAGTGGCGATTACTATACTATAGAGTTATGTTGTTGTATTAGTAGCAGTTATAAAATACAACTTACTACATTAACCAACAATTTTGCCACTAGATAAACTTCCATTTACTCTTAAACCTGCACGACACTACTCGCAAAGTTGATCGAAGTTAGGCAAAGAGAATAGTGTAAAGTGGTACTTCGATTCTATTTGTGCGTACTTCAGACTGCGATCAACTTCGACAAGCACTTCGTCGAGATAACTTCGCAAGTAGTGTAGAGGGCGTTTTAAAGTATGTAATAAAGTTCCCATAATCATTCATGAATTTGGTACATCTATTTAAGAGATACGTGAAACTAGAAATGTTCTTACCTAAACCTTTTAAAACAGTTTTGTGTTTCCATATAAAAAATAAGTTTTACATTTAGATATAAGAAAAATATTTTGTACTAAATTTGGTTTTTATACTATTTTTATGTAACAAAATTCATTTACCCATCACTACTTTCGATACAAACAAATAATTCGATACCTTACTTATCAAACTCGACGTAGTCGCATATGTTGGTTACATGATAATATAGTTGCGGACATGACGCTTCAAAAAACGGACAATCTCTTGATTTCATTGACTGAATTAAAAATTCTTGTTTTATTAACTCCCGCTTTCATTACATCATTTTATGATGATTATTCACCATTTTTAATGACAATTAATAATCCACTAACAACCTTAACTTGAAGCTATTTATAAATGATCAATTGTAAAAATTCATTCTTGACACCAAATGATTTTCCAAATGCCTGCCCTTTACATAAATAAGCATGCATTACTTTTTTCAGCTTGTATTGTTGATATATGCCAACAAATAAATCTATTCAAACAAATAATTCAGTTTTTTATACTTAAAATAAAAAAGTTACATAAGGAGGCCTTATGCAACGTGCCTACATATTCATAAGTTTCAGATATTTTCGAAGAAGGTCTGTCATTTTCTGTAACTTTCTATTTGCCTTGATGGAAATAAGCAAAAAATCTGAGAGTTCTTTTATTTTTCAATATTCTTCAATTACCTTATTAAGCCAATTTCAGACATTTTCCTGACGATCTCCTGATGAAGGCCAACTTTCAGTCATGAGTTTAGAAATCAAAATTTCTTTACAGTATTTTTAACGACTTTTGTAACTCTGAAAAAGACAGAAAAATAAGCCATTAATATTTAATATCATGCAATGCATCACATTCAAGGCTTATGTAATAGAATCGACAATTGTCAAATCTATATTTTTGTTTTCTTCAGTACTCAGCACTACTTCGTAACCAAGAAATTTTCTAGATGTACATAAAGATATATTAACGGAGTTCCCTTAATATGATAGTCGAAACAGGTCTGAAAACTCTCTAAAATGGTAATAATCCATGGCAATAAGAGACTAATAATAATTGGTCAAGAATTAGTGCACCGTGTTATCATTTTATATATTTTTGCCCATTCTACCTAGGCAGCAATCGGAACTACTTTATGAAACCTTCAACATCGTAATTTTTTCCAATCAGAACTATTTTATAAGGGTTGTATGTAAATTTATTATTTCACAATTGAAACCGTCACTTTTGTAATGTCAAGTTTAATTCAATTCAGTGTTTCATATAGCAACTGTTGATATATAATAAAAACTGTATATAGAATTGTAACTATGGCATAAATGATAATAGTATGTGCAGTATATTCTGTGATGCTGACAATTAGTGTTTAGGACACTTGTTTATATCGCATTTTTTTTAATTTTGACATATTTGTATTAATGACTAAAAGACTTTACAGACGAAATTAAAAATATACAATTTTATTTTAACAGATTGATCATAAAATTTATAGAAAAAAACAATTTTTATAATTGTAATTGCGCTGAAATGATAAATTTTTTCCTGTTTCATGGCCATTATTATATTATGAAGTTGTAGTTTAGTTGCGAGACTTTACTTACAGATTATCTAGTACTCTACTATCTAGATAGGACTTCTCAATGTGATTGCGATAATATAAATTAGAACAATCCACCAAATTGTCAATCAAATGATTGGCATTTGTAAACAAAATATTCATGTTGTGAGCCAAACAGCATAAAAAGTTGATATCAAAGAGTGCGTCTTTTGCACCAATTTCATCATTACCAATTACTGTTTTCCAGATATAAGAAAAGTAACTATACCATCTTAATCTTCTTAATATAATGATATCTTTAAGAAACTTTTTAAAAACTAACTGCATTAACTAAAAATTTCCTTTCCATCTATGAAAAATTATCTACATAGTTTTAAATTATAACTGATTACAACTGGTTCTGTGCTTCCAAAAGTTATCACTTCCTGTAAGGTATAGTGGAACCACTTAACAAAAGATTGTTTTTAATAACTACATATCTCCGAAAAATATGCACAAACAAAAAGTCTGATCTATTTAAAATTTGAAATTTCTTTAAAAAATATTATTTTATGCTTTTTGCAGATAGCATAACATATGTGAACGGCAGCTTCGAAGAAATACTGACAGCAAGCGATATTTTTGCCATCGAAGGTTTCTCCTATCACTGCTCGGAAACAGTTGAATTCACTCGTAGAAACAACACATACTCCGTTTTTCTGAAGGACTTCCAGGTAAGTTTGTTGAAAAAGAGCCTAATCTCTGGCCTTATACTGTGCTTTATATATTTCTTGAACAAGTTTTAGAGGATTCTCCACAGTTTAATCAACATGTTGACATTCAAATATTTAATTATATCTTTTTCCTAATCGTAACTTTATAATCCTCGAAAAAGGGGTCATATCCAATAAAAAAAATATGTATTAAACGAAGAATGAGCGTTCGCAATCTATAAAATGTTTAATTGTATAAAAAAATATATCTATGTGATATACAAAGAGACTAGAAATCATTCGAGAGGCTCTAGCCGCTGGTGATGGAACACAGATTGATTTCTCCACACCCGACTTGAGGAAGTTAAACAATAAGAGCATTATATAAATGGAAATTTCAGGTGCCACTATATTGTTAAACGTAGCAAGGAGAAATAGTTCACGCTGAAGTTTTGTCATCGAAGCAAAATAAAAATCTCAAAATTGTAGGTATTATGGGTGTATTACTCTATTTTTACAATAGATAAGATGTTAATAATATTTTTAAGGTTCAATACCTCAAACTGACAAACGAAACGCTTATAAAATCGTTCAAGAATATGTCTGTTTGTCACAGCCATTTTCTCAGAAACTATACGATGTGGAAACTTGAAATAACTAATTAATTAAATGAATGAACTGAATAAAGTAACTTTTATAAAATGTTCATATAAGTATTAAAGAGGGCTTAAATAATGTACTCAAAAATGTTTTTCTTTTATTTTATAAATCATGTGGTGTATATTCCTTATATCACTTGTTATAAGGAATATACAATTATTTTTTCCTAATTTTAAATTGCGTATTAAAAAAGATATTGTAAGAAATATGCGAAAACTGAGTATTTCTCTCCTCTCTATTGTGGAAACTACTGAACTAAAAATTGTGTAAAACAGGATTTTTATAATCTGACTAGAAAAATTACAGAAAAAGTGCCTTAGACTTATAGTTTTCTAAATAGCACCATGTTTATACACTAGAGAAAGATGCACTAGGCAATATATTTATGTTGTGAAAAATTAATATATGTAAATAGTTTAATAGAAGTACTAAATATATACACTTAAATGTTTATAACTGCATAATTGTGCACGGAACTCTCGTAGTGCGAGCACTATTCACGCTTGACAGGTTTTTTTTTACTTATCCTCATTGAATATTTTATTTATAAAAATTCTTTATTTGAAGGAGTTATGAATTATGAGTTTAAAATATTAAATTTTAAGAATTATAGAGGCTATATTTATCAAACATTCACGTTTCATGACGAGCTTCAAGGAGCAAAAAAACTCATTGGCTATCTTATCACAGCTGTCAATTAATTTTATCTTGGTGATACACTTTTTGTTAAAATTTATTAAATTTAAATATTAGGTTGCCGGGTATTTTTTCCTGAAATTTCTGGAATGTTAAAGAAACACAATTTATTTTATGAAAAAAGTGGATTTAACAAAGTTTTTCACATTTTTTAAAGTAACCACTTATTTTTTTTTTTGACTTAATTAACTTTTATTTGATTACTAAACACTTAATGTAAGAATACAAATTGCATGTAAAATAACATGTAAAAAATCGAAATAAATAACAAAATAAAAATATTTGAATTTCATATCTGTTTAGGACTTTTGTCAGTAATAAAATCATTTTATAGGCACTGTGCAAGCATTAATTTTTCAAAAACCTAATCACATATTCACTCTGCATTCAATTATATTTACTATTTTCTGTCAATAACCTAATCACACTTGTATTGACAAACATATAACCAAAATTTGTATTTTATTATCAATCAATTTTGTTACTAAATTAAATTATGTGCTGTTTGTGATTAAAAGAAATACATTTGTGTACTTATTGTGAAGTACATTTGGTTCGAGATAAGCAATATTACGTTCAGAGATAAGTTATACTTACTACAAAGAGATAGTATAAATACTTGGGCTGAATTTGCTTCCTTTTATCTGTTGAATATTAAGCTCTTCCACTAAAACATTTACAAATTTTAAATCTGTAAATGACTGTGTGAGCATTGACAACTTAATATTCTTTTTTTGAAATTATCTTTTTATTCTTCTTTCTCTTTAGATAATGATATTTATTTTTGTTCTATAGAAATTTTATGCCAGTGATTTGAATAATCATCATATCATATCATCATATCATATAATATTAATACGCTAAGGTTAAGATGTTACACTCCCTTTTTAGAAAAAACTTCACAACTAATCCACATAAATTATATATCATTTTATAGATAATTGCTTGCTCTACCGGCATCCACAACTAAAAAATTTATTATTGCTATTGTTTTTGCAAATTAATTAATTATTAAAATTATATACACAAAACAGCAATGCTGCCATCTAACGGCTCAACGTCAATATGATTGACGGTCGGTAAAATTTTTGTTTAATTTCAAATCCACTCACGTATAAATAAAGTGGCGCTTTAGCTCAATGCTTTTGATACTTGCGCCTCTGTATGTGAATTTTAGTAAAATATTTGTTTGATCTGTCATCTGAGCTTCATAATGGAATAAATAATGCGAAGACTTCGCACGGGTCACGCTAGTTTTCTATTATTAGTTCTAAAAAAATTTCAAACCTGATTCATACTTTGAATTTTTTACTGCTTTTAAATAATTTAAAAGTGTTAGTTCGTTTTGTTGGTTTACCCAAAGTATACGTCTCAGCGAGATAACAAAAGCCAAGATATAGCCGTTAGTGATTTTTTTAAACACGGAAGATATTGAATATATTTGGCGTTAATTTTGTAGAAATTCATTATTGACAATTAAATGAAACTACGGGATGTAGTATTATTTCTACTTTCTTTAAGTTCTTTACCACGAGCAAAGATTAGATTAGAATCTTTGCTAATTGCCTACCTGAAGATGTTGTAATACAACGAAACCTAGGTCGTGGTAAAGAACTTAAATAAAGTAGAAATAATACTACCTCACGTATTTTCATTTGATTGTGAATCATGGAAGATAGTGCTTCGAAAGTCATTTTGCCCTGTTTGCCAAGAGATTTAGATGAATACCGAGTTTCAGTTTCGTGACAAAATATTACAATGAGTTTTCTTGCTTTTTTATTAGATTAATTAGTAATTTCAAAAGGCTATTCCCGTTATAAAAACTAACCCCGTTGGTAGGGCTGTATAGGATACTATGTGAAACGTCAAAATTTTTGATGTGAAGCATTTTTAAATTGAAATATTTTAATTTGAATGAAGTAAAAACGAAAAAATTATTTTTAACTCTGCAAAAGATAATAATAATTTTAATTATATAATAATAATTTTTAAATTATATACATTTAAGTTTGATTATTATTATTATGCCACATTATATTCAACGTTTTAAGGCAGTTTAATGAAATAAACCAATATAAACGTGTAAAGATGCAAACGTTAGTAATTAACAAGCAATGCTGATCCAAATTAAGTCTGACTGAAGCTGACTGAATGATGAATACACGAACTTGCCGGATGGCAAAGTGCATCTCGCCATCAGAACATTTAAACTGCCATCCAAAAGTGCCATTCGATGTCTTACATCAATATTATGAGTAATACTAAGCCTTTGATGAAATTAAACGTAATTTGTAAATTTAAATAACTAATGTAGTCAAATAACCAAAAAATCTTTTGCAATGGTGCTCCTTTAAACCAAACTCTCTATTTAAACAAATTTCTGGGCAGACAGTGTAGTCCTTTTTATAAAACTAGCTTCGACTTGGCGTGTCTCGTCTTTTACTAACAGACTGAATATCTGTAAGATTATTATTTAGGCATATATATGTGGTTTATTTTCTCTGGATGTCTTATGGCTTGATAATTATTACAATAATTTTATCTATATGTTGATTTTTCCATAAAACTGAGTTGAAGTTATGTTAATATTTAGACGCCCATCGTACAACTGGTAGTGTGAGAAAAATTACTTCCGCACATTCTGCGCAATTATCCTTTTAGTCTATGGTTGGTCGCAGTGAAAAATTATCTTAATTGAAAATTATGTGCCTTAAAGGACATTGGTGAAAATAGTTCCACTCTTTACGCAAGAGCAGACAGAATTGTTATTTACCCAAAAAAACTCTGTGTAAAAACTACCCAGAATCGTTGAAAAAAACACACCAATTTAAGTTTATCATAGTAATTTCAAAGTTATCTCCGTTGGTTGCAATACAACTGTGATAACGCCGAACCCACTCTTCCATACACTTCTCATAGGCCAAAAGTGGTATGGCCTTTAATTTCGACTGCGAATTCTGTTTGATGTCTTCAGTCGAGTCGAAACGGGTTCCACCAAGTGGTAATTTCAGTTTTGGATACAAGAAGAAGTCACACGGCTAAATTCAGTGAGAAAATTGATCTCGGAGAACTATACATAATTTCATGTCAAAATGTTTAGTAAATTTTGAGTTACATATATTCACACAGAGACAACATTTTTTTTTATAATTCCAGAACGAATTTAGTAACTGAACGTGCATACGGAAAAAGTATTTAAAAGCTGGTTATTCTAAAATCACCGACGGGCACTTTAATTTTATTCATCTATTTGATTTTAATATCTTCTATTTAGGTGGATATATCTTCTATTTTGGCTGGGATATGCATATTAATAATAAGGTGCTTTGGTTATATCCACTTTTAACAGGTGACAAGATTCTGGAGAACTCTTCGAAAGAGCTACATCTTCTCTGTTCTTAGCTATGTTCTCTCGATCTGATTTGGGGATAAAATATATGAAATGTTTGATATCTTAGATGCGGATGCCTAGTTATAATACTGAATTTATGTTCAATGTGACTAATTTTATTTCAGATCATCGCCTGACAAGCTCCGGTAGTCAGAAGTTTCATACTATATAGTTCTTATGTTCCTATGCGATAAAACAATGTGGCCAGCTATTGTTCTATTCGTATATAAATTATATGTAATGTGTAATATGTCCTCAAATATTAAAGATCCTTTAGTTTCATTAGTTCCAGACTTTTCCAGCGAGATTGAGTCTTTTAACTTCCCACTTACTGATTATTAATAACCTTTTACAGATACAAGCTTTCGCCGACGGTACAGGAGAGCAATTTGGGGACGCATTCGACTGCATTGGCTTTACCTCTATGCCCATATGGAGCGGTCTGTTCGTCGTCTTCCTACTTCTCTCCATCATGTTCTACGGTGCTACAATGATGATGGACATCAGGACCATGGATCGCTTCGACGATCCTAAGGGCAAAACTATAACTATTAACGCTTCAGAATAATAGAACAATTTTAAAAAGCCTTCATGCACGTCGATGAGTTTAAAATACCTCTGCTTATAGTACCACAACCCATTTGGAGCGAGAAGGTATTTTGAATTCCTCAGTGCAGGGGTTTCTTCCAAGGTCTTAGTTGAAAAGTGGGTCGTCAAATGTCTTATTCCTTCGAAAGTCTTACACCAATTTTGTTCAAAATATAAGCTTACAATATATAAGAGTGTGATGTACCAAAATCTTGACGTCCACTTTGAGTAGTCATGGTTTCTTTCCCAGATTAAAGAGTTATTTGCCGGCCTGGTTCGTCATACTGTTGTTACTTTATAGTTTTGCATGCAACTGTCAATTACATGGAATATTTTTTTTAAATTCTGGGAACCTATGTTCAACACCACTTCGCTTTTGACTGACTGTTCAGTATTTCCATGTTTTCTTTCGTAGTTAATAAAATTATTTTTATTTCAATTCTATTTTTGACTATTTTAGAATGTTTTCCCGATGGGAATCAAATTTCAAAAATACACGAATTATTCAAAATCAGGGTAAAATAGTCAAAATATAGAAAGTGTTATTTGTATAATAGTTGTGTTAGTAATAAATTTATGAAAATATCCCTAATTTATGTATCCTTTTTCTTAGTACTCTCCCTCGTATGAGCAACTTAACTGTAGCGTGATAAGTGCAAACCTCCCCATTTTGAATATATTTTAGCAGTTTTATTGTTGTATGCGGTCTTCCTTGTATATATTAAACGTATTACTGCAGAAAACGGTTACTAAAACTGAGCTTTGTGTAAATATATTCAAATCAAATTAATGATATATATATATATTTTTTTTTTGTTAATATTATTCGGACATAATTTCGTCTCTCTGGCGAGACAGTTGAAACTTATGACAGATCTAAATGCTCAATGTTTATGTATAATTTCAGAATTATAAACTATTTAAAAGGCATATGTAGACGAGATATTGAACTGTCAACACTGATTGTAGGTAATATTGCCGTAGTGCTTTAAAGTTATAAAATATAATATATTTACCGAGGTGAATTTTCGCTCGATGGCGAGAATATTATGTATTTAAGATTCAGTTAATTTATTATTTACTTTGTTGAGCCGAGAATGCTTTATGGATACTGTGTTGTCGAGACGAAGTTGTTTTGAATGAAATGTATATTTTTTTCGATTAATAAAGTAAAAGAATATGATTTTTTGTTTTAATTTTCTGTTTTTACTAAGGTAGGTTTTCTTTTTTCTTAATTTTTTTGGTTTTTTAATGAAAATGACAATAAATGTATTAGTATTAAATTGTGAGATGGCGCAATTATGATCATTTCAAATGTTGTTGAATGAGACACTAGATTTTTTTCAATGCTCTTTTTTGCTAATGCTAACATTTTTGATAAGGCTAACGTCTAGTTTTACAGATAAAACTAATTTTTTTTATTTAGTTTTACAGATAAAACTAATTACATTAATTTCAGTATAAATTTTATGAATGTTTGATTGCCTTAATATTTTAAATCTGAATTAAGTTACTGAATGCTTGGCATTTCATTTGTAAAGGTTGTTGTGTACAATTAAAATGCTATATCTTTAGATCAACTAATAATTGGTTGCAAAATATTCAAGACCACTTCGGCATTTACTTCGTCTGAAGTATTATCTTTCTTCATCGTTCAATTCAATCTTCTAATCAAGACAAAAACATAATGCATTTCCAAAGATTTATAGAGGAGTTTCAATATTTTGTTATTCAATTCGATTTTATCGTCACTGATGCAGGTGTTATATACGACTTATCAGAGCCACGCTGAGGTACCGCTAATGCAAGTGCAGAGTTATATCACAGGTTGTTCTAATACATTGATTAAACAAATTAAATATGCTATCCAACAACTCCAGGGATTTACATGCGAATTTGTTTAATTTGAATATCAATTTAAAGTTATGCATTAATAGCTTTTTTAATTCATCCGTAACATGCTTGGTGGCAACGGAGTACCACCCGTGCAAACTGATATACATACAAACTGCCATAAAAAGTATCTGTTTTAAAGCAATTGAGGTGTATCAGATGCAGCATTCTCTATTTTATAATCACAATATTCTAGAGAATCAAGAACATAGTAATTTTTAACATTATTAAACCAACTTATTACGAGCAGTTGGTCTCTTTCCTGATTTTGTTTTTCAGTTTATTAAACATGAATTTATTTTTATAGAGTTTATATGTTCATGTCTAAAAATACATCGGAATCAACTTGTTCCATAACCTTTTACAGTGTTTACAACAGAGTTTATCAAATTCTTTGCCCCGTAGCCCACTAGCCATTTTTTTCCCTGTAGACTCCCTGCTGCCTGATATTGAATTTTTCTAAACATATTAACGTAAAATCTGTTTATCACAGCTGACACAGTGTTACCCATTATTGTAGGCATTTCTTATAGAGTGGACAATTCTAAAAAAAGGGAAATATGTTATTACCGTTACCAACCTTTGTAAAAAGGTTGCCAACCACACTAAAATAACTTTCCATAAACACGAAAAAGTTATCAAAAATTTCTGGTAATAGTCTGAAATGCGGGATAAGAAATCGATATATCTTTCAGAACAAATTATCATGATAATGTTGCAATACTATTAATGAAATGTTACCATATTGAATTTATATTATTTTTCATGTAAAAAAATTATTTTGTGCTTTATTTTCTTTTTTTCAACAAAAAGGGCACTGGATTAATATTTTTTTCTTAAACTCTTAGAAGTGCTGCTCAGTCATCTCATGAAGCTCATTATTAACAAGATGTTCACATGTAAGTATGGTGTCCTGGATGATAGTAAAAAAATGTAACGAGTCTGTTTGTTATACTTGTCATATTTTATTGACAAGAAAACCACATATACATATAGGTGCTTGAAATACGCAAACATCTTATTGGCGGTCGCCTATATGATAAGGAAAATTTACAAGTTTGTCTTTTAACTTAAGGAAACTCTTCACAAACTACCACTCAATTTTATAAGAATCATTGATTCATCCTGTCACCGTTAAAAAAATAATTTGTCAATACCAAAAGCAAGACCCCCCATCTAAATAGATTAAGATGAGTCTTATTTCTGGTACTGATAAATTTTTTTTCATCTTTGGTTAAGACTGATAACTTGCATTGTCGATGAATTTAAATATTTTGGGAATAGGCAATTATGAGTTTCTCCAAAAAGTATATAGATTTTATTGCAAACACAATTTAAGTAAGTTATATTCGACCAGCAGACAATGTGCAAAGATTATTACACTTTGTCAATACAAAATGGCTGATTAATTGTTAATGAATATTAACAATTATACAAATCGTTTTATATGAAAAATTCGACAGTGCAGATAAGAATTTAAGTCCAATACAAAATTGAAGAAGATCAACGCACCCACAATTGATGATAACCTACATAAAAAATCTGTCAGCAACAGATTTTGACAGATTTTTTACGTATGTAATCATCAATTGTGGGTGCGTTGATCTTGTTTAATTTTGTATTGTACATAAATCCTTATCTGCTTATTTTTTGTTCTGTTCATTGTTCATGAAAAATCCAAACACAATCGTAAATTGTATAATTCACAGCCCGATTTGACCACAAAATAATTACGTTGTTTTTGTTATTATTTTTGGTTATTTTAAGTCGTTTTTGTTATTATTTGAGATGTACTTGTAGCAAATATATTAAACATTTGCTACTCATTCAATATTTAAATCTATCAATTTAATTGAATTATATCTGAAAAATACGTTTTTAAAAGAAATTAATATAACTTATTAAATTTTAAAATTCAGTTGTCGCAAAATTTTGGATATTTCTGAAAACCATCTGAATGAACTGAGACAATGATCGGATACTTTTACAATTGAAGCTTCGCCTCATTTATAGTTGTTCTTTTTAATATTCATTTTCTACATCTTCAGCTTGGAGGCTTTCCAAAATTTTGTAATTTTGTTTATTGAATGCAAATGTACTGTTTTTTTTTGTTTTCATTTATATATCTATTTAAATATTATCAAGATATATGTCCTTTGTTTTGTGGATATTACAGGCGTAGAATTTTTTTAAATTAGAAATAGAAGCATTCTCGTTTTGACAATTCTATGAATTAGAGTAAGTATGTTAAAAAATTATACCTAAATACTCAGTCGGATAGTCATCGCAGATGTAAGGTTTCTATTCTTAAACTGTACCATCGCTTTTGAAAAATGATTCCTTTGAAGTATAGAGTAATTTAGTGATTTGTAACAATTTATACTTTACGCTTTTACTATTTAAGCTTTGCATCTGCGGAGACTTTAAACTTTTCTTATATTGAGCGGCTAAGTGATAAACTAACTGTATCTCTACATAAATTTATTTAAATTTATCCAAAATTATATCATTGTAAAATCGTATTTGATTGTAATATATATATATATATATATATATATATATATATATATATATATAAATATATATATATATACTCTCCCCGCCTTTCAATACACTTGTTCCATTAATCTTCTAATTTATGGATTCCATCCCCAAACTGACGTTTTGAAAAACTCTCGAAATATGCTTCTATAACCTCTTCGTTCGGTGAAAATAGTTTCCTACGCATTTTTAAGATGTGAGAACAGCCAAAAGGCAGAGCAAGTTAAATCTGACGAATAGGGTGGATGTTGCAACAATTCGTACCTTACTTCACTCATTCGATGGGTTTTTGAGCTGTGTGAGAGATATCTTGATGAAAAATGATTTTTTTATTCTGTAAACCAGGCCTTTTCTCATGAATCTGCGCAATCCAGCTGGTTCAAAAGATTACAATAATAATCTGAGTTTATTATTTTACCAGTTTGGAGATAATTCAAGAAGAAAATTCCTTTTGCATCTCAAAAAAAACTGGTGCTAATACTTTCTTGGCTGATTTCTGGACCTTAAGTCGCTTCGGAGCCTGAGTACTGGGTTCACACCACACATTCTTTTTAAATAGCTATATTTAAAATGTTATTCTATGTATTAACATAATACATCTTAACATCCGCTATATGCCTAAACAAATCTGCGTTCATGTACTATTCCGGTTAATCAATACTTTAAATCAGAAGAGGCAAGACGGTGAACTGTGAATATATTTCTGAAGAGTTGAGCAGGTATGGGTTAGAGAACTGCATTCATATTTTCAATAAAAATAATAATTGTAATAACAATAACATTTATTGTAATAACAATAACATTTTCAATATACACTGAAATTTTTGGACCGTTATGTCTATAAATTCATTGGTATGAATGATAATAGAGAATTTGTTTAACGAGTCAGTAGCGATTGTCTTTTCTATTATTTTTATAAACCAAAAGTTATAATATCTAAACGTCACTTCACTAGGCCGCTCAATGTGAAATTAATTTTATATAAAATGTAATAAACGATTGTAAAGATTGTGCCTATAGTAACTATGTAATACTTTATATACTCGTTAATTGATTGTTACAATGTCTAATATTTAACTATTGTATCCACTTGTTACTCAATGTATGTAGAGGCTATTTTTAATTACACATAAGCATAAATTTATATAAATATTTATATAAATACATATAATATAAATGGATATTGTAAATTGTTTATATTGCCGTTGAATGTAAAGAATGAGTTCATTTTTGAGAAAACATGAGTAAGTTGTAACACAAAAGATGTTACTTGCTTTAAGACTTAATTTATGCGATGCAATTAAAATTTTATAAACGTGTTGTAAACATTCCTACAAACAAAAATAAACTAATTCAGTGTCTAATTGTATGTAACGAGTATTTTTTTGTCATAGCTATATTTTTCACAATTATATTTTTGTCATAGCTATATTTTTCACAATTATATTTTTGTCATAGCTATATTTTTCACAATTATATTTTTGTCATAGCTATATTTTTCACAATTATATTTTTGTCATAGCTATATTTTTCACAATTATATTTCTGTCATAGCTATATTTTTCACAATTATATTTTTGTCATAGCTATATTTTTCACAATTATATTTTTGTCATAGCTACATTTTTCACAATTATATTTTTGTCATAGCTATATTTTTCACAATTATATTTTTTTAGAGCTATATTTTTCACAATTATATTTTTGTCATAGCTATATTTTTCACAATTATATTTTTGTCGTAGCTATATTTTTCACAATTATATATTTGACAGCTATATTTTTCACAATTATATTTTTGTCATAGCTATATTTTTCACAATTATATTTTTGTTAGAGCTATATTTTTAGCTATATTATCTCTATAGCTATATTTTTCTTAGAGTTTCACTTAAAAATACATACTTTCACACTAACAGATGTATTTATAATGAAAAACCAAAATGAGGCAACATTTTAAGAGATGTAAAACAATTTTTGCAATGTTTTCTGTTCTTTATGAAAACAAAACGGGACGCAGCTGTATCAGGACACACACGCTAGTTTGAAGATATAGAATACGAAGTATGGCCACATGGTGATTAAGAATTACAGGAGATAATTCTTAACTTTGGCACTTGAGGTGTCTCCCCCAATATGAGGAGCTTCTACCAAGTCAACTGATAGTAAGCATCATACATCCAGGCATTTTTAGATTCCCCTTCGTCTATTCTTTGTGTTAAGATTTTCCACAATTCTTCTAGTGTTTATTATGCATATTTTGGACATTTTGTGATTTTTGGAAAATTCCCATAGAACTTTGGAATTCTATTTAAACAAGTATTAAATATTAAGAATTTATTTATTTATTTGATAAAGTGTAAAAAGACAAACTTGATGACATCTCAAATGTTGTGTTTGCATAATGAAAGCTGCAGATGCATTAAATTAATGTGCAAGTTTTCATTACTAAATGTTGCTGTGTGATTGCATTAGTCGATGACGTCAGCGTAATGTCAATAAGTGTCTAAAACGTGTTTCGCTTAATATTTTATGCATAATATTGAATGCAGTGTCATTCCAGCGTCTATCATTAATAATTTTCAAATTATTAAATATTTTGTGATCAACGTTTTTTGTCACACACAAATTAAAATTTACACCCCGGCTTTAAAATATAAAATGTTTTCCACTTCAAAAATATATTTTACGGTTGAGACATTTCATATGTACTAAAAAAAAGGCTTTTAGTGTGATTTTGAAATTCTAACATATGTATTACAAAAGTACTTCTCATAGGAATTGTAAACGCTAAACATTAGAAGCTTTTTTAAAATTCTAATTTTTTCAAAACATTACGACGGCAATATAATAATAACTATGATAATAGTAAGTAAATTATGTATTTTATTCAAAGTACGTTTAAAAATAATAATTATATAAAAACTTGTGTGAACTCATGCCTTCATAGAATGTATATTGACATTATAAATAACATATTTACTTGACCGAATACCAGAAATAAAAAAGAACATAAAAATAAAAAGACATTTAAATGTCATTTTAAAGCACTGAACTGACCTCTCAGAAAGTACTATCTGACCTTCACAAAAATAAAATCAATATCCAGTACTCTTTGTTTTTGGTATTCTTTTCTTAAACATGAAACTAATAAAAAATGCAGTAATCATTTAGGAACATGCTCTCCGAGTTTAATGGCAATAGGAAGAGAGGAAAACCCTTTCCCATAATTTAAGATGCGTAATTTTAAGAAAAATAAATTTTGAATATTTCCACACCTAATCCAACCTAAATTAATATAACTTAACCCAACCCAATCTAACACAACCTTACTCAACCTAAACCAATTTAACTCAACCTAGCACAACTTAAACCCAAACTTCAATTCCAATATAACTCCATTAACCCAATACAGTCTAATCAAACATAACCTAATCTAAACTGACCCAATTCTCCTATTACTTAACCCCATGCTATCGAACCTAAAACAAATTAAACTAAATATTAAATTAACTTTTGGAATTATATTTAATTTTGTTTTAACCAACTCAACTTAACCTAACCTGAGTATGCTGTTACAACCTACCACAACCCAAACTAACCTAACACAACCTAGCCTAACCAAAATATACTGTTACAACCTATCACAACCCAAACAAACCTAACATAACCCAACCTAATGTAACCTTACCCAATTCATGAATCACAATTTAACCCCATGTTACCCGACCTAAACTAATTGAACCTGACCCAATTCACCCATCAAGATTTAACCCCATACTACTAACCTAACTTAACTATTAAGCTAGTTAGATTTTGGAATGACATTTAATTTTGTTTTAACCAACTTAACACAACCTAACCTAAATATATTGTTACAACCTACTGCAATCCAAACTAACCTAACCTAACCCAATCTAGCACGACCTAACCTAACCCAACTGAACATAACACAATCTGTTATCGCCTAACCTAACTACAGAAAAGGGAAGAATGTAAAATTCCATTTTATTAAAAAAAATATATTTTGGAGTATATCTTTGAACTCTCCTAACCATTTAACTTCCACTTCCCACTGGATCCGAAAAAAATATTTTGGGTGTCATTGTCAAGTATAGTACGGAAATGTTCAAAATTTATTTTATCAAAAGCTATATAAGGGTTGGAAAGGTGGAATAATCCTTTCGGAAGAACATCCTACTCTCCCACCCTCCGCCGAATTCTGATAACATGTTTCTAAATCCAACCCTAAAATGCTTCAAAATTTATGTTAACATTATAGTTAAGTATTTAACAACAAAGGTGGAGATGTATTTCAATCTCAGTGATATTTCCTCCCTAATTCTATTAATCCACATGATAAATTTATATACTTAGACCGTGAAACTGAAGAGCTCATTCATGGACATTCATACTTTCATATTTATCATATTATTCGGATTGCATCCAAAGTTAAAACAAAATTATCCTTTTTTAACTAATGACAAAGGATCTGTACTTAGAACACTGCTTTAGAATCATTCTAAAATTTTGAAATTTCAAACAAAATATTAATTGACAAGCAACTCCAAAAAAAAATGATTGGATGCCTGGCAGATGTGAAACGTCTAAATTTTTTTTCACTATCTCTATAACTCATATTTTAAATTAACACTTTGAACGTTTTAAGACAGTTTAATGCAAAATACCGATACATACGAGTAAAGTTGCAAGGGTTAGTAAATAAGAAACAATGCTGATACTCTAACACACATGTAAAGTAGCGTGTGTGTAATGTATCAGAGAGGGAAGCGTTAAGTCGGAAAGAGCAGTCAAGACGTGAAGTTGGCCGAATTAAGTCGGAAAGAGCCGACAAGACACGAAGATAACTGAATGGCAGATAAGATGCGAGGCCGAATTAAGCCAGAAAGAACCAACAAAACACGCAGCTGGCTGAGTAGCAAGACGCAACGTGCCATCAGAACGTTTTAATCCCCATCCAAATGTGTCATTAGATGTTTCACATCAAAAATTGCGTGGAGAATCTATAATAAAAATAATTCTCAATAATAAACTAAATGACAATAAAATATACATGAAAATGAATCGTGGAGAAAACACGATTAAAAAATATAACAACAATGACCGTCTGATATCTATTCTGTTATGTCAACCCCTATTCTGAAGTGACACTTCCTCACTTATACTTTCGGTCTTCAGTCACTTTTTGCGATGCAGATAAGATCTTGTATATACTAATAATAACTTTTTAATAATACTCTTACTTCTACAATAAATCATAATAGTAATTTATACAGTATTAGACCATATAAGACATTGCATTGTTAGCTATTACCACTATATACAAAATGCATTTATTTATAATTACAATAAATATGAACATCTTAATTGTCACTTCAATCAGAACAATTTCTGTAAAAGCATTCGCATAATTTATTGTATCTATAAAGATAAAAAAAGAAAAATTGATGTTTCTAAGTTTTGGCGGTATGAAAAGCCGTAGTTAAAAAAGTTTCATTATTTTGAAGTCCCATTATACTCTATTTCTTCTTTCATTTCTATAATGCATCTGATTGTGTGCCCTGTTCCTTCTCTCAAATCTTACTGTGTTCCCTTTTTCTATTCTGAAATCTATTTCGATTCATGAAATGCTGTATATAACGTTTTATAAATCATTTCATTCACTCTATCAATTACAATTCTTCCATAGTTCTTTTCAACTAATTCTGCCTTTTTCCTTCCTCCTTTATTCAATGGTACAAAGAGACTGCCTTTCTTCCACCAGTCAAGTAAAATATAAAGGTGAATACATACCAAATATCATAGTTTATTTTTTAATAATACTATTACAAAGTAATTACATAGAAAATAATTTCGTTCAGGGTAACAACATACTTTGTACACAAATTCAATTGCACATTATTATAAAAACTAAATAAAAGCGAGAAACAAATGGCCTAAAATAGAATAAAAGATGCAATTTTGAAGTCGATCAAGACATTTGTCTGCTCTACATTAGCTGTCATCTGCTGTTCAATTCTAAAAACTTCCAGAAGTTATACGCAAAATAGAAAAATTTACGGAAATTCAATTTTTAATTTCTCTAAATCTGGAATTATGATGTACGGAAATCTATGATGTTAAACATGCTGAGAAGACCTTGTACATATTAATAATAATTTCATGACAACTCTCACATCTTTAACGAATCGTCTAACCAGATCAGAGGCAAATGCACTGTTGGCTATTAACACTGTACTCGAATAATAGTGCTGGTTATCACAACCTGAGAATTTTACCAGTTCTAGTGATGAGAGGAGAATATTAGAAGATTCTTACTCCCCTGTCTTCGGACATACTTCTAGATATCATAGGCTTTGACAATTGCTCACTAAAGCTATTAGACATATGAATATTATATTATAAATTGTTCTGAACACAGAATTTCTTATAAATATTGTAAAATACAACAACCTGTCTGATTGCTTTTGATCAAGTGTTATTTTCTATTTGTTACATAAATTTCCTGGAGCGTTTGGAGACTGATTTTCTTGACATAAGGGAAAACAAGAGAGCAATGATAATTAAGTGTTTAGACATCAATTAATAATTATTCACAATTAAATGAAACCTAAGTTTCATTGTATTACAACATCTTCAGGTGGGCTATTAGCAAAGATTAACTCTTAGGAACATCCAACAGCATTTATATGTTTCAAGTACAATAGCGGAAGCCTGGTTTGTGCGGGTTTTCCCACTGCTTATGTTAGTGAGTTTATTGTAGGAGAGCGGTGTAGGTTTTATTATATTTCCGAGAGTTATACGATATACCAGTATTTTAGTGAGGGTAATAAATACAATTGTTGTTATTATATGAGGTTGTACATTGCAAATGTTCTGGTGTATGTAATAAAATTAAATGGAAGTTTGTATAAATATAATACCGAGAATAACTCCCATTTAATTTCTTTGCAGTTGAGTTAATCTTTGCTAATAGGTCACCTGAAGATGTTGTAATACAAAGAGACCTAGGTCGTGGTAAAGAACTTAAAGAAAGTAGAAATAATACTACATCACGTAGTTTCATTTAATTGTGAATAATGAATTTCTACAAAATTAACGCCAAATATATTCAATATTAATAATTATTTTCAATATTTAATATGCTATCTGGTGATACCATGTGAAAATCTTGTGAAAACTGTCAGATGAATAAATGTACTCTAGTGTTATGTGAAAACTATTCCAGTTTTTACAACTTGCATAGGAAGTATGTGACATCACACAATGGTGAAAAATCCTACTTTTATTAAATTATGTCCTGCAAAATTTACAGAGAGTAAAAAACTGTTGACGTTTTATGTTTTAGACTACTAAGATGTTTTACAACGTCTAGAAAAATAGACTGTAGGTCAAACATAAGACCAACCAGTGGCAGATAAAAGAATCTTAATCAGACACATGGACAGTATTAATAATAGTAACAAAATACTAAAAGTAGAAGGAAATTTTTATTTTCATACTAAAATGTATCTATTTGTTGGGTTAATTAACTTTTTATTATGTCGGTGTATGAATACACGAATGGAAATAAATATTAGTACATAACTTTTATGGCACGGGGATGTAAAAGTAAGATTTCTGATTTAATAACTAGAATTATATGTGTATATATAACATTGAATGAATTTAACA
Organism: Druceiella hillmani; assembly: GCA_039881145.1. Taxonomy (NCBI): domain Eukaryota; kingdom Metazoa; phylum Arthropoda; class Insecta; order Lepidoptera; family Hepialidae; genus Druceiella; species Druceiella hillmani. The sequence goes on along the minus strand of JAYKKI010000030.1, from coordinate 12,570,366 downwards.
TTCTCTTAAAATTATTAAAGAACTTGGCCAGTGTTTAACGAGTATTCTTTTATGAGATTGCCTGTAGAAAATAATCAACTAGTCAAATCAATTGCATAAACAATCAACTTCAAAATTGTAATCCTTGCTAATAAAAGAAATTAATTAAAACTTGCCATGGTGTACGGAAGTATTTTTGAAAGGGATCATATAAGAAAATCCCATAAATCGAAGAAAAAACAATATATAACAATTAGGGCCAACTATAGTATAACCACGAATACCGCGGCCTTCAGTATAATCCGTCATGTTTAACAAAGGTTCTGAACAGGGTATTGAAAAGGATTTAAATGAGTATTTTCAAAATTACTTGAATAATATTGTGCTCTACGCCTATTTTATTTCTACATAGCTTAGTTGTAAGCTAAAATACAAGATTAACGAAAATGCACTGTAATAAATAAACACAATAAATAGTTCCTGTCGACATTAAAAAATGTTTAATATTTCTGTATCTCGTGAAGATATAAACTATATTTATTTATTTATGAAATATGTCCTACATATAAAGTATGTTAGAATAGTTTATGATTAAAAAATATTAGTTTTATACTATGTTATATTTACCAGATATGTTATTGATATTATTCAAAAAAATTGTGCGGAATATATTAAACGATATTATTAAATGTATACTTTCTTATTTGAAATACTTTCTTTTTTGTACTTTAATGCGTAAAGTTTAATTGAATATCTGTTGTTTTTTTATGACCACAGTAGACTGGTGCAAGCCTAGAAGAAAATGTTTAGATTTACACACTTTAAGGAGCTAAAATCTTTGCAACACCTGGAAACTGTCTAGAGAAGGGATTCCCAACCGTTTTTGCGGTGTGCCTCCCTGGTGAATATAAAAAATAAATTCATGCCACCCTATTAATTTTTTTGCATTGTTACAATAAAAAAAACATATAGTTTTCACTATATTTATTTCTTAATTATGAGCATAATCAAATAAATTAAAACTTTGCTGTTCACTCCAAAAAATAATAAAGCATAATTAAATAATAACATTGTATCAATTCTATGTTTGTGTCTGCTAGTTCTGAATCAGTTGACCGATTTCAGGTTCAGTTTTTGCCAGAGCTAGCGTCGAGTCACTCTCGAAAGCAATACGATTTCGCTGCTTAGTTTTGATTTGAACCAATATCGAAAAACCTGTCTCACGTAAATAAATCGAGATAAAGGGCACAATTCTTTGCAAAGCAAGGGAGGGAAGCAACTTTTCGATTAAGCAGGAGATATTTTATACAAAACTTCTCAAATATCAAGAGAAGGGGGTCATCTTTCATAGTGGAATATTTGTGAAGTGAATAAATGAAGAATCATATAGTACATGTCATCGTTTTCAAACCTACCGCGACCTGACTGATCTGATAGCTAGATGTGCGCACGAGCGCGGTGGACAGAGCGAGAATGTAGGTGAAGCACTACAAATTGAGACTTGTCAAAACTTGAGCAACGACTGAATGACTTAATGATTGGATTTAAGACTCCAAGTGAATTTTTTTGCTAGAAGTTCAAATTCTTTAGGCCCCTCTTACGATCTCTTTATGCCCCCCTAGAGAGGCGCTCCCACTATTTGGGAAGTCTTAGCATTTCTAACTAAAAATATACTGAAATTTAAGCCTGAATTTTTTGTGTAAAATTAAAAAGAAAATTAAAGCTAGCTAGAAATTATGCTGCATTCTGTCACCAACCCGTCATTTATCTAGTTAGGATGTAGAAGTGCCTCGCCAACCAATTTACATCAAAGATATCAATTTTTACTGATTACATTATTTATGACTCGTACTGCAGATAGGTTTATTTTGGAAGTGGTTTTCCATCCGTAAATCCATGCTGTAGATTTCGCAGGATTAAAGAACAAATTAACATAGAAACAGACAAAAAATTTAAAAAAACAGGTTTTTTAGCATTGACTTTTGTATATGCTAAATCAATCATTCTTTGAAATACTTTCCGTATACTGAATTCAGCCTGTTACAATTTTATTTATTGACAATGCTTTCCCAAAATTGTAAATACGATTACTTCTTATGCAAAAACATAGGAGATTTTAAGGTTATATCATTGCAAAAAAATAAACTTTCTACAGAAAAAAGTAATTATGTTAAAGTATAAAAATATAGATTTTGAAAACCCCACCTGTTTTGAAAAATGAGAATTGTAATGAGGAATGTAATATAATTTCAGAATAATTAATAAAACTATTCTAAAATTTAAAGCCACAGAGAAATAAAAATATTTAATATTAGAATATTATATGCCAATTGATGTATTTGACATATGATAATGAGAAATAAATATTCTAAAACATGTATTTCGATAAGTTAGGTTGTGAAAGCAAAAATAAGATAATTTGCTCTATCATTTTAAGTTTAAAAATAATGTTAGCTGTATCCACCAATTGCAAACCTCACACACCCGTCTTCATTATCACTGACCACAAAATTTCGAGGGACCATTTCAACTGTGATTTTACTAATCCGCTCCATGAAGTCACATCTGATGCTTTCAAGTCCATGCTGCAAAAATTCTCTGCTGATCATAATATAATCTTTTTCATCGAGCCGTATCTCTCCGTGGAAGATGTATCGAAAACTCTTGCAAATGGCACAACACCATTCTTATATTTACAGAGTAGAATGGAGAACAAGCTGCTGCTCTATTTGCCCACAGTTCGGTTCCCGTACCGGACGATCCGCGAAATGTTTCCCTTCAAGCCTGATACCGTCTTGTATTTGAAGAATCTTTTAAATCTGCCTGATTTAAACACTAACAAGTCGAAGTACATGTATGTGATATTTAATGATATCGCTGAAAATTATAGACGCAGCAAGAGTTTTGAGAAGCATGATGAAATAATGAAGCATGTAATTAAACATTTAACATCGAAGGAGATGACCATAGCCATATACACTGGTTAGTATTCTTAGTAACACCAATGGAAATTTAAGTTTTTATTGAATGAAACAATATACGTCAAAAAACTAATTTATACGAAATATTGGTCGCTGATAATTATTTTACCAAAGGAATTAATTTTGGTAAAAGCTCTAGCTATAAAGAAACGGCTGTCAAATATGAAATTTAAAACCTATAAACTTTTTAAAATTTTTAAAAAAGCGAAAAGGTTTAGAGTGAAGATGGAAATGAAAATTATTACAATGAAGATGGTTTTTTTTCATTTTTAATTTGTAGCTTATATCGGTACATTTAAATACAATGATTTGATACCATTTAATGTGCTTACATCACAAGGTAATAATGCATTTGAACATATTTTATTTTGGCAGGCATGAGGTCTGATTACTCAATACCAAGCCGTTCAGAGTTCATCAGAAGTCCTTTAGATGTAACAATGTCACCATCTGGTAGCTTTATGCTGGCCTGCGAAAGATCCTTTACATCACTGGAGCACTGTATCAGCGCCGATGATGCACCACACGAACTTGACGATGTAAACTGGAATGAAGCTGGTCTCATTGTTAAGGTGAAGTGGGTCGACAAGTTTGTGCAGCTTGGCTTTGAATTTACGTCAAAGTATTGGTTCCTCCGTGAGTTATTTATTACATAAGTAGTTTGAGTGCAGTTATGTTTGATAATCTTGAAAAGTGGTATGGTGCTATGCTATAACTCTCTTGTCCCAGTGGCAGATGGCATCATACACAACAACCAGTCTTAACCTGCTACTGAAGATATGCCTCTTCCAATGCTCTTACCATTGTAGATTATGCCCATAATTGCTACACTGGGCAGGTGGCTTGACTATTACAGTGCATAGCCTTGATCCACCACTGATACTGCAGTCTGTTACTGTTCTGTAACATTTTATCAGGCCAGGAACCAAATTCGGGACCCTGTGATGTGTCACTCCATCAAACGCCATAAGCTGGGTGACAACAAAGGACATAATGATTTAAGAAAGAATAAAATAGATTTAGTAATCATTGATCTTGTTATAACTGATTATGTAAAATGTTACATTTTTTTTTGCTCAATAATTTCAGATGGTGGAAAAAATATTTGAATTTTTTTACACGACTGAAAAAGATTGATAAAATTATTGCTATATGTACAACACCTCAAGACAGACTTAGCAATTTTTTTTCCAAAGGCTTTTTATATTGCACGTGATATACTTCAAATTGGTTAGTCCAATTTTTAGCGTATATTTTAGAATTATAAAACGGAACTTGTTGTCCGTCAGTCTATCAAGACCCTTCACAGAAATGGCCAAAGATACAACCTTTCAAATACCACGTTTATTGATATAGACTCGATCATAAAACCTACCAAGGGTACTTCTCATTGACCAACAACCTTGAAATTTGGTATGAAGGAGGGTCTCATAGCACTAGCAATGAAAAATCCTTCATTTATAATTCTATGTACAATTATTGCATGACAAAGAACATTTTAATTTTAATCTTTGATTTTTTATAGATACGACGGTATTGAACACTCAGCATATGAGTTCTTCTCGCATTTTACCGTATTTTTAAACTAGCAGCTAGTAACATCATTATACTAAACCTACAAATTTGATACTAAGGTTTATTTTTAAAATAGGCCCTAGAAATAGTTCCTTGGTATGGCATGGTTCACTGAAGTAAGAAGTTTACCACATAAATGAATACCGCTCATATCCATGATTTTTTTCATATTCGATTTATGCAAAATAATCAATAGATTAATAATTGAAATTATTTATAGGTAATATAAACGACTAGTGGTACAAGATTTGCATCCAAATACAAAAAATTAGACATATCGTTTGAAATATAGATATTTACAGGCAATAAAAAATCACATATAATGCAAGAAACACTCGTGAAATTTTGTTTGATAGATAGCTTTGAAAAAAGTATTAAGGATGGAAACCAAAAAGAAGATACAAGAACAAACTTTATCAAATAACACAGTAAAAGCTCGAGTTGAAATTATGTCAAATGACATCAAGGTGCAACTTATTTTGAAAATAAAAAACTGCCATCTTTTACTTTGCAGTATGATGAATTAACAGATGTTTCTAATTGTACAGTTCCTCGTGTTTGTGTAGTTTTTACGACAATGACAACACTATTAAAGAGGAACTATTGATATGGTAGAAAATGGAAAGTACGTCTAAAGGTATCAACGTCATGAATATATACAGTATTTTGAGAAGCATAATATTATAGGGGAAAACTCACCGGTTTTGTACGGATGGTGCTTATCACAATAGGATCACGCACTGATCTAGCAACATTAATAAAACAGAAGAATCCTTCAGCAATAACAACCTCATTAAATCATATATCATCAGACGTTAGCTTCCAAGACTCTTCCTAAATACCTTATTTATACACTATTTTCACCTTTCCACCTCCCTCATACAAAAGAAGAGATCTTTGAAGGTCCTCTAATAGTGTCCCGTGTCTGTCATCAAACGCTTCCACCCAACAGGGTTACAAAATGTCCCTACATAAAGAATCATTTTGTGCCTCCAATTTTTCAAGAACTCTTTTAGCGAACATTCTAAATGACACAATGGTCTACTTTCAAGCAATATTTTGATTAGAAATGTTCTGAGCTTTAAGTCATTTAGAATGTTCATTTTGCCTTGTTTATACAATGAAAATGGCCATAAAAGGATAAATTTTATCAAAGGCAGCTCTGTAAATATACGCCTTTTTAAAAAATTCATGAGACTTTTTCATACGGAAGTTTCTCAGTTATTGAAGGGCAATATGATGGGAAGGTTATTTGAACTAACACAAGAAGTTAACCTCTTTCTATTCAGGAAGAAAATCAAAGATTTCTAGAGCTATTTTCTGATTTGAAAAATCAGATGCAGTGGCATATCTTGTAGATAGTTTCATACATTTAAATTAACTAAACTTACAGTTGCATGATTCTGGATACAATAATTTAGCAGGTGTGGGAAACATTTTTTGTTTGAACTTTTCACTTCCATTTGCAAATTTCAATTATGGGTAAGTGAAATTGGCGAAAACAATTATTCGGCATTTGTGATATTAAAGCACTGCTCAACAAAATTAAAGATATCATGATCACTACGAATATACAAGAAAACGTCAGAAGTCATCTGCAAATGCTGGGCGATGAACTCTATCATTACTTCCTGAAATATAACCAGACCAAAATGAAAGATACTGTAAAGCTGATTCACAATCCTTTTGGTTTTTTTTTATTGAAAAGGTTGCAGGGAGAATCCAGGAAGATCTCATTGAATTCTCAAATGGTAGGCACTGTAAGGATGATTTTGAATCAGTTTCTCTTGAAGGATTCTGGTGCAAAAATCTATTTCATATCCTACAATTCAGGGATTCACTTTACTCTTCTTCAGAACTTATCTATAAGAACGAGCGTTTTTGGCTTTGCTTATAATAAAAAAAACAAAGCCAGAAACTGACCAGAAATAAATAATGATATTTTGGTAGCTCTGAGCAACAGTATCAGTCCCAAAATTATCCGACTTGTAAAAAGAAGGCAAGCTCAAAAATCATATTGATTTTCTGTTAAAAATTTTCTGTAAAAATATCTAAATGTTCAAGTTTAATTACTCTCAACTAAAACTTTTGATTAAAGTTAATTTTTTAATCTTGCGGCCCCTGCTATGATCAAAAAAGTCCTAATAGCCCATAGTGAAAAAAGGTCAGGAAAAACTAATTTATAGAAACAGAGTAGTGAATACAAACACTAAAAAAATATACCCAATCGTATTTAATTTTTAAAAGTTGGAGAACATATTCCAGTTAACATGCCAAATTGAATGGATAATTATTATATGGCATTTTAGTCTAAACTTCTATAGCAAAATTTGCACGGCACGCCACATTGCAACCACGACAAACAATAAGCCAGGTTACTGTTCTATGAGTCAAGTCTACACATCTGGCTTAATTACAAGTTATACATACTTATTCCTTTAAAAAAAAAGTTATTTATGTTTTTATATGTAAAGCTTTGGATAAAAGTTAGTTACAAAAATAAAAGTAATTTTAAATTTAATTAAATATAATTTTAATATGGTACAAAATAAGACGACGGATGTTGAAAGGGAAAGTGAAAATAATTTAGCTTTATATAATAAAAAAAATTCTGGCTAGACTTTTAAAGTAAATGTTTAAAGATTAATATTCTCATTGCGGGTATTTTCTAAGGCCCATAGTACATAAGTAATTACTTTGAATATGTATTTAGTCTAAGACAGAATTGCAGTATTATTCGTGAGTACTAATTAACATTGAAAATCAAAAGGAGACTGGTAAAAACGGATCCGACGTTACAGAGATAATTCATAATTTTTTTAAAAATTGGTATTTTTTAAAAACATATACATCTAAACAATTTAGCACTTGACAATCAGGAAAAAATAAAAAATGAAATGCAATTTGTAACCATAATAACAAATAAAGAAAAGTTATTTTCATATATGCACATATGTAATATTTTTTAAATATCAAGAATTTTTTTTTGGAAATAAAAATCGAATCGAATGAAGTACATAATAACTTTTTAGAAACGAATACAAAAGATAAATTATCTTTTAAGCCAGCGGTATTGATAATAATCAATGCCCCTAGCTTTCTTTAATATGTAGCCATTGCCTAAATTAATTAAAAATAAACTGTTAACTGACACTCACTGGCATTGACAATGGTTCTATTCATATTGTTGTCAAAATGTGTTTTTGTTCTTATCGAAGTTTTAAGTAACTTTTTCGGTGGTCAGTGGAGCCTGTGAGCGTCATGCAATAATATGGTAAATCAATAGATGGAATAAACAACGAGAAACAAACTTTTTATCTCGCTAGTTCAAAGAATTCCGTAGAAATTACATTTACAAACTATTATTAAAAATAACCTAACTTTTCATAAAAAATACAAGATATCTCTTTTGTTGACGATTTTGATAAAATTTTAAGGAGCTTATGTTTTTTTCATTTTTCTTCTATAACAGTGTCATTTTTATTCTTGTAACACCAGGGCCCAACACTATATGGACTTGCCCGACTCCTTTTGCGACATTGTAGAAAGTACATTTCTAATAAAATGAAATACTAACATAGTTTAAATTTATTTTGCCCTAGAAATACCGGGATTGAAAGCTAGTCAAACGATGGTTAGATAATGACAGAAAATAAGATCGGTACCTTTGCCTATGGTACATTAAGAAAAGATAATTAACAGAAGAAGAGTTAAAAATTCTCTTGTTAATTTGTGTTTTAAATAAATTTTGCCAACAAGCTTAGTAACAAATACTATTTTATCAGGGAACATCACAGTGAATGTGGATAATGAGGAATTCACCACAAGAAGTATAGAGGGAATCGAAGCACCCATCAATAAATCGTATGCATGTGGCCTACCCTGGCACATCTCGACGTCCTACAATACCGCCACATACATCAAGCTTAATAAGTATCAGGTTAATTTCACAGGTGTTAAAGAAATTGTCAAGTTTGCTAGTGTTAATCGTCAAAAACATTAATTGAAATTACGATAAACTGCTTAAATGTCTTTTTGTTCCAAAATGTAGAATAACTGGATAGGAAAATATATGATACTTTCTGGAGAAAAGATGAAATTTTGCCATTTTACTAATGATTGACACCAAAATACGATCTTTCTAAATGTAAATTATTGGAAATATGTGCATATTAAAAATTAATGCTTTAATTCAGGGCTGTTCAGACATGGGAAGTTTATTAGCCATTAACTACAATAAAGTCTTAACGATTCACATATAAAATTATTACTTTATTATGAAAGGAATTAAAAAAACACTATTTTTCTTTGTCAAATATCTAAGTCAGTTGTTGCTAAACACAATACATTACTGACAGTGAAATCTATGTTTAGATCTCGTGAAATTCATTGTACAACAAACACTACGTACTGTCAATCGTCGGACCAATTTTTAAGTGAAAATCTATATGTTTTGGAAAAGAATCTCACAGGAGCTGAAAAAATGAAGATTATTAAAAGATGAATGAAAAGTGATGAGTTTCTCTTTATTTCTCCATATCCAGAAATTGTTCCCCAAAAACTGAAATTGAATATTTGGTTACCTGGTCAGAAAACTAACATCTTTGAAGTTTCCCACTTCTTTCTAGTTTTCTTCAAAATTGGAAAATAATTATTCCATTTCTAGTAACATTTTGAATAATTTTAATTTACTTTTAAACTCATCCACAAAAGCATATAAGCTGCTCGTGACTTCAAATAAAATTGTTCTAATCTTGTGTAATACTCATTAAAATAGCAAGGATTGTTAGGACTTCAGGATTTTGCATTTTATTTTCCAGTTTGTATTTGTACAGAATACTCAAAGGTGTATTTGTACAGAATACTCAAAGGTGTATTTGTACAGAATACTCAAAGGTGTATTTGTACAGAATACTCAAAGGTGTATTTGTACAGAATACTCAAAGGGTGATTCTTACTTGTGTTCAACAAGTTTTTATTTAACTTATGTTATTCCATATTACATGGACCCAACATGTCGGTTCGTATCTAAAAAAATTTTAATTTTGTTTACGTATGCGACTTCTAGTAACTTTTTCTAATATTATAGTAATAAACCACTTAATATATCACCTAGTGTAAGTAAAGGTATAAAAACGTGAATATATTAAAAGCTATGAAATTTAGAATCATCGCTTTAGTTTTTGGTAAAGCTTCTAGCATATTTCACGTTTTTGACGTATTTCACGATATTTTCACGTTTTTGACGTTGGCAGTTTCGGAGATGGAGGGAGAATATTATTTTTGTGGACTTTTTCAACAATATTGCTAGAAATAACTTAAATGAAATTTGAAAATAGTTCATTAATTGTTATAAGTAACTTTTTCGATTGCTATTATATACAATACAAGAATTTATTTGCCCCTGTCAACATTTCTTTTCGAATATTTTTAAAGGTTACGCTGGTAACACTGAAAGTTTGGAATTTAGTTATTGTTTCTCAAAATAACCTTCATAGCCCTCTGTGCATCACTGGATCCACTGAAAGAAACAATGAACAAGTCGACTCATTCTTCCTTTGATGTCTCTTCCATAGGCTTTATAAAGGTTGTCACCGCTTCTGTGCCATATGAGAAACATTTCTTTGCAATCGCATCCCTTTTATTCTTTGAAATAAGTAGAAACCATATGGTATAATGTCTGGACTGTATGACAAATGGCCCATAATTTCTACATCTGACATAGTCACATATTTGGTCGCTCATCTGGTTGAATGTGATATTGTGACGGAGTATTCTACTGTGAGGACGTTGCTCTCAAACGTTTTACAAAACAATCGGAAACAGTTGATGATTACTAGGCTGCAGTAACAGTTCATTTATTTTCCAGAACAATTTTATAATAAACTATCCGTTTTGAAGAATGAGGCGACCACATTTTTTCCAGCATTTTAACCTTCCTTCACCTTTGTAGGCAGCTCTTCAGAAGTAAAGACCCTTTTGCGCTTATTGCCTTTTAGTTTTAGGTCCATAACAATATATCAATCAAGCTTTCATCATCTGTGACGATGTCGAATCAAATTTTTCTAATTTTTTACGACACCAATTAATACGACGGTGGTATTGAGCAGTAATCAAATCGTAATCACGGGGTAACAAAGGGACCGATGAACATGAGTCAGTTAGAAAAGTTGTTTTTTTCTCTTTTCAAATAGGAAACCTTAAGAATGCAACCATTTTAAGTTTTTTACAAAGCCCTGTATCGTTCAAAATATATATTTTTCAGTTTTGCAAACTAACTCTCTTCTTTTGAGTATCGAGCCTATTTGTGTACGTCGTAACACTTTTTTTTCCACTTCTTGGCTTCCTAAAGTCATAAAACTATTTTCTACACTGCACAATGTTTCTTAAGAAATTTTGGGAGAGGTTAGTAAAGACTATGTTAAAAAAATGTGCGTATACAGACAGACACACACCTGAGTACATCATAACATTTATAATATTTATACATTTAGTTCATGAATGACCTTAGATAATGTAGTTGATATGTGTATGTAAGTTCTGTGTGTGATTAAAAATCCCAAATATGTCTATAAGTCTCAGACTGTGGGCAAGTTATTAGAAAATTTTAAAAATAAATATGTTAATATGCAAATCCCACTTTCAGATGGAGCCCCGTCCTCCTCGGTTGGTTCAAGTTGTCAAATCTCAGAGTTTTAACGAGCCACAAAAATGCAGCCCTTGGTTCACAGTGCCCATACTGTGCGTACTGCTCATTGTCGGCATCTTGCTCCTGATCCTCTTTTCTGGAATTCTGATGATAATCGACATAAGGGCGGTCGATAGATTCGACGACCCTCAAGGAAAGAATTTTATAAATAAAATAGATTGATGATCTTGCATGAAAAAATATTTTTACGAGAAAATGTTGCCGAAACGTAATTATATTCCCTACCATATAAAGTTAAGAAACCGAATTCAATTTTTAATTTTTGCCGATAACACATATTTTTGTGTTAGAAAGTAAGCAATTTTTATAATTGTTGATATAAAAAAAAGCCTTTGATTGCGTTTCCGATTTTATAATAAACTAAAGAGATGATACAGATTCAACTGTTAAACATTATTTCTCTAATCTTATGAAAACATTACAAGTTCATCTTCAAAAAGTTAGCCATAGAATGTAGCGAGATAAAAAGTGGAAATTCTCGCAAGGCTTTGTTAGAAAAATGAGTTAGCACTTCGTTAGAGAAATAGTTCTGCATCTAGATTTATTAAATAAATATATCTATTACCACTTAGAACTGACGACTAGACCGCTGAGTGTTATGGTTCAGCTAATAATTAGGTGAGCCTAGCTTTTTGAGAAAAGATTACTGCGCACATGGTTGACGGCATGGTCTAAAGTTGGAACGAGAGAGGTTGCATTTCTTAACCAATTTTTTTGAAAATAAAAAAAACTTATGCTAGAATTTTTTAAGTATATAAACGTAAATTTATTTCAAATTGTACTGCCAGCCAGTTCAAAAGGTTTTGAACGAATCAAAAAAAATATCTGAGATGAAATGTCCACCAGCAATCGCTGTATTACATTTTTTGTAACGTCATATAGACTTTGTAATTTGCAGGATCAAGACAAATCTAACAATACATATTTTGTTAAGTTCCATAAATCCATTTATATATTCAGATACATCCGAAAAATATTCACGGTAAGAAGATATTTTTATATAAAAATTAAATATTTTTGGAATACTTTTAACTTGCTTGTTTTCTACAGTTAATGTCCGCCATATTGATTTGAAGGTGATATCAAAATTCTATAAAATGTTGAAGCAAAGTAACGGCGCCGTCAGCATTGTGAAAATCTTCTTGGCTGTAAATGACTAATAACTCATTTTTTAGTTTGTTTTTTTTCCAGGAAATTGTAAGTGTCTACCACTTTTTTAAAATCATCCTCCGGAAAACAGTAGTTGTAGTTCACAAATCTCTCTGTGTAAAACAATTTAGACGCCATTAAATAGTCAGTATATACGAATCCGTCTTTAATCTGCACTCTTATTACGTCACAAACTTCTTTTCTCATAACTGAATGATTCAAGTTATCAAGGTGACTTTTTTTTTTCGGCGAAGATGGTGGAACAGCATCTCGTAACTGGTTTACTACTTTTTCGAATTTAATAACTTCATTTGTGATTTTAATCGAGTCAAGTGATCGAGGCTGTAAAAATTTGAACAGCATTTCGCAGTGCGGCATAAGCGTCGCAAAAAAGTTAAGCCAATACAAAAAATTGTCATTACATAAATATGAAAGAAGCTTGATTATAGGTATCGGGGTCAGTGTTATGATTCTCCATTATTACTTGCATACAATTAAGGGGCTCTAAATTATCGTGTATAACTTTCACTGTACGTGTATTATAATTCCATCTAGTCTGTGGAGCGGCAGGTATTCTTTTATGTACGATTTCTTTTAAAATTTCAGATCGTTTCGGGGAACGCGTGAAAAACGATGGAAATTCATGCAAATTGCAAAAGAAGCTTCGTATTGTGTGATTAATCGATGCACATTTTTCTAAAATTAAATTAAGTTGATGCGCGTAACAGTGTACATAATAAGCATATGGGTAGATATTTCATAATAATCTTTTGAACACCATTAATACTTCCACTCATGACGGCAGCTCCGTCGTAGCTCTGTCAAATTAACTTATGTTTATCAATACTTAAAGAATCAAGCTCCTTCATGATTTCAGCCGCTATTACTTCTGCCGTATAGCCTTTAGGTTGTATAAACTTCAAAAATCTTTCATATATTTTACCGTCATGTAAATATCTAATAATCAATACTAGCTGCTGAATAGTAGAGCAATCAGTTGATTCGTCTGCCTGAATTGCAACAAACTCTGCATTTTTAATTTGTATCGTTATTTCTGATCTACAAACTTCATAAATAGCATCTAATATGTCATTCTGAATGGTTTTAGACGTATCTTTAAAAACCGAACTACTGGATAAATGCTGTTTCATAGCCAAATCGATCTCTGAAACGAAATTAACCAAGCCTCTATAAATTCCGGGGTTCAAGTTCAGGGATTCCGTAGATTCATCATGTCCCCGTAAACCAACTTGAAATGCACCACAAAATACCACACAATCTATCAAACGCCTTAAAATATATCGATTTTCATCAACGCGTTCATTGAACTCTCGAATAGATTTTCGATACGCAGAGTCGAGTGCCTTACGAATATCTTGTCGACCGATCGATGCCAGTTGCACTTCACATAACATATGAAATCGAGATTGCGAATGTTTTTTCACTTTTAATGAAAGATGCGCTAAATCGTCAACACCCGTTTCTGTCCATGCAGACTCACCACCACTGCCGGCGCCAGCTCCAAACACCAGACACGGAAAACAAAATAATTTATTGCTCTCTTCACTCTTCTTCACAACCAAGGTGTTTTGAAATATTGTTCAGATTTAAAAACACGCGTAAAAGATCTGTTTTTTGTACTACATTTTTGAGTAAGTGCTATTTCAGGACGTGATGGCCCCTTAGCTTTCAGTTCGACGCGCATTTCGAGGGTCTTTTCCACTGTTTAATAAAAGATACGCTGTATTGTTCCATTTTTAACACAAAATATCACCCACAAACTATTTTTTAATATTTATTTGAAAGAAAAACTGCGAAATAACTGAAGAAGCCGACACGTTTGCTTGTTTGTATACAAATACTGTCAAATACATCAGAACGGCAACAGCGCATAGGCAACAAGGCGTCACGGGCGCGCGGCCGAACCACCGAACCCACGGTTTGGCAACGTCACGTGTGAGTGGCGCTCCAGCTTAGGCTAATTTCTCATACGAAATCTTTTGTTTCACGCGTCGACGTTTTTCTTTGGCACTCTTTAAATACAGTATTAAGAATCGTACTAAACTTCGTTTCATAGGAGTGCAAACGCAAGCGCTCCACTCGTTACAACTTGACGCCAAATGTACGCGTGGGTATAGGTAATATAATAGACTATTGTACTGCACCAGCGCTCTTTAGGATGAGCCGCCTCTGTCTACTTACAAACAGACTGAGAATATTATTCTCCTTTTAAACTCCACCACAGCAGGCAAAACCGGAATAAACGTCATCAATTTCAAGTAGAAATAATAATGAATCTATGATTCTAAATAGACCTGGCTTATTTATCTATTTAGTATTTTCTAGAATAACAGCCATTGTCACAATACATCTAGAGAGCCGTAGAATTCTACTATGCATTATGACATTTGATAGGTCCTCTAAGATAAGCTTTATCTTCATTTTTAGCCAACAATTTTCTGGTTTCAGAATTTTACATTTATTGAGATCTTAAACTCCACATATGTACCAAATTTCAAGGATCTAGCTCTTCTGGGAATGATAAATAGAATGGGAATGATTATAGATTTTGACGTCGCACTGTCTTGAATTATTGTATTTTTTTTCTATTTTATTCATAATTGCATTCACTTTAAGACTAAATTTCTTAATGGTGTTTGCATATGTCCAGCGCTTTAGGCCGATCTATAAAAGTTGGACGTGACTTTTTTAAGAAATAAATATAAATTTGTTTCAATAATAACCTTGGTGAGAACCTAGGTGATCTGTGGTTTTAAAGTTTTCAATCTCCATTCAAATGCTTATTTATTTTTATAGCCATCATTGCTAGAAACTGCAAATTTCCATTTTGGTGTATAACACTGTATTGTATGACAACCGTCGAGATGTTGTTTACCAACACAATTGTTGTTGAATATAGGCCGTTCAGTATTTAACATAATACCTAATGGATATTTGTACACAATAAAATTTTATAAAGTAACCAATTATGAGTGAGACTCGTATGTCGAAATTTTGTTTACATCAAAATCATGATTATTCTTAAATATTTATTTAGTAGGCGAATATGATGAGCAAACTTGTTTCTACACTTATTCAAACAAAGCTAAATTTGTTCCGAAATTTAGAAAGAAAATTATTCTCGAGGAAAATCCTTAAAAATTATAACTCAACCACTTAAAGTAAAAAAATATTACCAAGAGTTGCCTTTTTACGTTCTTCACACTACATGAGTAGACTGGAATAGACAATGGAAGTTTGAAGAAATCAAAAAAAAATTAATGACAAGTAAACATTGGAATTTATATCGGATATTTAAGTTTCACATATCGGCCTTCCTATAATTTCTGGAGACATTAAACTACACAATTCTGGATATAATAAGCTATAATTAAGCAATAGACAGATGTATAATGAATTCTCTCCATCCTAAATTCATCATTGATTTTTCGTGTGTAGAACCCTGCAGAACCAAATGAAACTTCAAGTACGATATAAACTAACAAAAATTTATTAGACTAGGTATAAGAATAAGCCATTGAATCAATATTAAAAGTACGAAGCTGTAGGTCTATCCACTGGCGTAAGGTTCCCAGCGCCGTGTATAACTTGGGCACTGTCCCGTTGCAATTAATACTTTTTGCTGCTATTCCGTGCTGTATGTACCTTTTCGGGTTACTCTGTAAAACGAGATGAAAACCTAAATTATTAATAAAATTTATTTAAAATTTTCTTGTGTGAACAAAAATGTTATATTCGAATAATATCTAAAGATGTAACTGATTGATTTTATATATTGACCAATTCGTTCCTTGCAATACCTGAGTGGAGAAAAAGTTTAATACACAGCTAACATATGACCTAATACTTATGTCATACCTAGGTCTTGTATATAACATGGCAATTAACGTAAATTTGGGGTAAAAGTGACATTCCTTATGATCTTGTTATTTCATGGTGTTTGATATAATTGTGACATCATACTGATATCAAGATTCCTCTATGACTCAGGTATGAACTATATCTTACGTAATTTGTGTTCTAGCATTACGTCATTCCTATTTCAGTCTTATATCAAAGTGTTCACAAGTTAACATATAGGACAAAAAGTACATTAGCAGATATTTTAAAAATATAGTTTAATATTATCACTAATCGATGTCCATCACTAACGATATATCTTTAATTAAATTCCCGAATAAGTCTCCAATAGTTGGCCACGTAGAGTACTATACTATAAAAACTGAAAAATCATTCAAACCTTATTAAAAAAATAAAATCAATAATGTGACCTGAATCTTTAAGTTGGTAGCTAATAGATTGGCCACTTTTTTCAGCGATTACAGGTTTGTTACAGAAATTTTTCAAATATGATATATAAAAAGCATGGTGATCGTTCTCCTTTTTCAGAGATTAAAAAAACAAATGACATTTTTTTATGTCAAACAGGAAAAAGACTTATGATACAGCTAAGCATTGATTCCTAAGATTCAAAAAAGATAGAAAAGGAATTTTAATCTCTTTGAAAATCCTCTTCCAAGTTGAAAATATTTTAACAAAATGGTCTTTCTTGATTTGATTCGGTCGACGAGTACATTTAGTTAATAATTAACCACTGACTCTCAACCTATTACTCGACAGAAGTCGACTAATGTGTAAATATTCGTAAATAGAACATTCATTATATAACAGTTGCA
Source organism: Druceiella hillmani (assembly GCA_039881145.1). NCBI lineage: Eukaryota > Metazoa > Arthropoda > Insecta > Lepidoptera > Hepialidae > Druceiella > Druceiella hillmani. The sequence continues at coordinate 12,553,276 of JAYKKI010000030.1, read as the reverse complement.
TAAACCTACCGTCTCTGACGGTTAATTTTTTAATACAAATATATAAACATACAACACATATTCGTTACTGGCATATTTCTCTTTCAAAGTAAGCAAACAAATTACCAGTAATATATATTATATTAGCCGCACATTGGTTTTAGCGATGCTGTATCACTGGTAGTTTTCTTGAAATACTAGTAGCATTTTATATTTTTTTACTTAAGTAAAAAATAAACGAATATCTTCATTAGCAGAAGCTTTTGAAAAATTGGGTTTATAATGGAAATCAATGCGCATTCGATAATTCCAACTTAATCACTAAAGCCGTATGTTCATTTTTGGAAGATATGGGAGCATGTTAACGAAGGAAATGGTATTATTAATATTTGATGTATTCATAAGATTTATTTTTTATTTTAACCAATAGCATTGAAGGGAATAGAAATGAATGTCTGTGTTTACAAAATTAATTAAAAACCTGGGTACATTTCAATTCTGGGTAATTTCAAAATGGAGGAGTCATTGAATTGAAATGTACCCAGGTTAAATTTGCATTCTTCAGTAGTATTCGGTAGAGTTTACCACATCCTATCATACCGGCTATTCTACTTTACGAGTTGCCGTTTATTAACGGTTATTTGCATTAAAGCATAATTTTAATCGGTTAAAGGAGTATACTATTATAACGCAGAACAAACCGGAGTTCCGGTACCCAAACCTGAACTGAATATCAGAAAAGAAATGTTAAGTTGCTGGTGTAATATTAAGGGCATTATTTGTTGGGAGTTGCTTCTAGAGTTCTAGTAAATGAAGATTAATTAAAATTTCCCCCGTGATAATGAACCACAAACTCCAAAATGCTGGATTTTGTTTCTGGGCTAGATGCATCTTATTGGTCTGATACTACACCATATGATTATAACTTTTTTAAAACAAGAACCAAATGTTGACAAAATCAAAAATTTAATAGTATGGAAGACCTTCAATAATTGCACAGTATGCTTGAAACATAGTTACCAGGTAATCAAAAAGGAGTATATGACGATCTAAATATATTTAAAATTACCATATAATATGGAATTTCATTAGATACTCCAAATGATAGTGATGTGGTTATGTTTTTGTGGAGCTAACGTAATATTAAAAAATTTGCAATATTTAGGCAGCATGCCAAAGTTAATGTTTGCATAATGGCAAGTAGAATACTTTTTTTTATAGATGATTCATTATACTCACATAGACTGAGCAGACGAGGGGTGATCCGTCGTCAACCTGACAATCGTTGATACCTGAACTTCCGCCTGCACACATTAAGCTATCTTCAAGGATGAAATTCTTCTTGCTTAGCGAACGCTGTAAACGTTCTTTGCATGCCTCACGTCCCACTATTTTCTGCTTCACCTGCCATAAATAAGAGTCATTATGGATGGTGCAAGCACTCAGAAATATGAACTAACTGTTACATTTTATCATCTTTTTATTTAGGTCTAATTGTAATAATTAAGTGCTTTGCCTAAATCTGTGTGACATGCACCATCAAGTTCTAGACCGCACTACCAGACACTGTACCCATTACCGGAAGTGCTTTGCAGTTATTCTGACACCCCCATAACTCTGCTCCAATGAATGCTTGAAGTCTGATTTTTAGCATGTGGAGAGGCGAATACTTCGTTATAACATGTTCAATTTTAGTGTGCTGACAGATATAATGTTCAATAAATCTAAATACAAAGCTCTGACTCACTAATCTACACTTTTTTGGCAAAGCGCTACAAAATTTGGTTTGTTTTAGTAGTGTGGTCCTTTTTACAGTAATCTTTCTAGTGGGGAAGAAAAGACATGCTGTAGCTATTTATATATTTTGTTGAATTTCCAAAACTGAGTCCCTGCTATGTACCCTAAGTTAACAATAATTTGAAGTGTTGATTGACTTTTTTTAAAGTTCCAAGTTCCATTACTTTGTAAAAACGTTGGTTTAATGTATTTTTACAAATTTATCCCAACGAAGTTGAAGTTCGCCTTTAACAAATTCTTATTTTATCCTTGCTTATTATAGAGATGTACGCCTTTTGCATTTCGGTATTCTTGACTGATGCTATCTGTATATATATATATTGCCTTCTCTTCTTCATCAATGCTAAATTAATACAGTCACAATGCACAATGTATGAATATTAACGTGGTGTGATTAAAGATCGTCTGATTCTTCTATTTAATACAAAACAAATTGCATTGCGATACACAGGTGTTAACAAAAAAATATGTTAAGTGTCATGTAGTAAGTAAATAGAATAAGACAAATTGAAATTTGTATCATCTTCTATAGTATCTTTACTTCTATGAATTATAGTGAAAAGTAAGATTTGGCTTAATTTTTCTCTAACCACTTAGAAATACTCGAAGGTTCACATTGAGATAAGAGCAAATACCCTGCGTTGTACTCTATTCTAAAATATTTAATGGAGTCAAATCTGCAACCGTTTTAGTGCCATGCTTTTTACTCATATATACTTAAAAATGCCAAAGAAATATTTTGTTTTTGATGTCATTTACCCTTGTCTCCAAAAAAACTATATCTCTTCCAAAAATTATCCAATTTTAATAATTTTTTCCGTGTTTTCTTAATAAAAACTTGTACAAGGATAATAAAATACAAAGATATTGTGAACAAAAATTATAACAAAAACTGAAATCAAGGTCACATCAGTCCGGGACGTCCCGGTTATCGTCACTATTATCACTACCACTCAAAATTTGCATTACGCCAAATTGTGAGCACACCACAATCTCACTCCCACTATCACTTTCGTCACAACTTGAAAAACACAACTTCACAACTTAATTTTCACTCGAATTATTTTCGTATTCTGACATTATGGGTTAAAAATTTTCTTTTCCTGGATCCTTTTTGTATTGTAATTACTAATAATATTATAATTTGAACTTTATGTAATACGTAGAAAGATAAAAAATTTGCGATGCGTGCGAGCGACCCCCCCTACCGCGCGCTAAACAGCAACTGATTTCGTGAGCGCCATCGCGCTCGTGGCAAATTTAGTTAGTACGCGCACGAGTGCGGTGGTGCTCTTCGGTACACAAATGGTTAATATTATCGATGTCAAGTCTATCTTAAACGAAATCCATGTTAATTTACAGATAATGTAACTAATTTCACAAAATTTTTCTTTTTCATTTTACAGAAAGTGCTCAAATTATGTGATCAAATATACACATAATTTGAGCACTTTCTGGGATATTATAGAAATTTCTGAACCTAAATTTAGAACAATTATAAAGCCTTTTTGAAACAGACCTCGGGTTAAATTTGCATTATCTAATAGAGCTTCTCTCGTGTTATCGTACTGTAATAACAAACCAACTTTAATGCTTTTAGAATTAAATGGAAATGTGTTTAGCTATGTCACTTCAGAAGAGGACAGGATGTGTATTGAGTTCCCATAGCATTGTTTGGTTTAAGTATTTCTGAGCAGGCGGACGGACAGACGGATGGTACGCATGCACACATAAATACAAATATGTCAATCTGATGATCTGAGAGTTTTTTATATTCTGTGATACTAAAGCTCCAACCCAACACTCCATACTAGCAAACAGATTTAATTGCCTGCACCATTACATATGTACTCACCTATCCGTATCCGTTTGTGTGTGTGCATAAATTAATGTAGAGCTGCTGCAGCGTGCAGAAATAAAAAAATTAATATTTACTAATACGTACATGTGCGTAAAGAAATAATATTACTAATACTACAAATCGGTCTCGATCGTTACGGGCTATCGCGATCGATCTAGAGAGTTGACGCTATACATCAGCTTCATAGCTATTTCTCTTTGTAACCAATAGCGTCGATCGATTGACTGGACTCGATAGCACGCTGATGCAGTAACTTTGTACTGCGTACATTTGTATGATTACCTAATTGTAAAAATGTATATATATATATATATATATATATATATATATATATATATATAGATAAATATTTTATACTATACATTTAATTGCGTGAAAGTGATAGGATAATAATAATATTAAGATAGAATTCGAAAAAAGGTACTTAGTGTGGAAACAGCTTCACATCTTATCGGCTAACAGTATTGTAATAATAAAAATATATTTTCAATAGATTATTAAGAAAAATCTTTTGTGATAATTTATTTCATAAAAAGTTAATATTTTATTTTTAACAACTATCTGAATATTTGTTATTTCGTTTTCATTATATTCAAATAACAATATTTCAATATAAAAATGTAAAAAAAATTTAGATATTTTACACCTGCCCGGCATCCCATGGTGGCTCACAATTTTTTTTATTGAACTACGTGTTTAAATATTTACAAAAATTTATCATGGCTACGTAGATTTAGTGTCACTTAGCTCAACATTTTCACTTTTAAATACTTTGCTGTAGATGAGATCACTCGGTAACATTTTCCATGAGATTTTCCATTTGAAACATTAAAATTATTGTAATTATATATATTAAACATTTCGTTATTAACATATAGGATATTTAAATATTTAAAGGAATAGATTGTGGTCGTACAAATTTAATAATGAATGTACTTAATTCTGTTAGATTAACGTTTTAACATTACAGTACTCGTATTAATATAATTATTAATATTTTCCACTATACACTTAAAATTATGCTGAAAGTGTTACAAGTTTAGATTGATGCTGTACTCAGCCATGATACCAAATACAAAAGTGAAACAAGCTCAGACAGTAAACTGTCATTGTATAAAGAGCCAAAAGTCCTTTTCCGCCTTTCAACAACAATGAATAGTTTTTGAGCCACTTATAACAATGTAAAAATCGAAATCATACCATTGAATACAATTAAATTATTTTATTTCCACCAGTACTGGTTATGCAGCAATTATGATAGGAACAAAATGGCATGAACGGAAGTAAAGTGACGACCAGGATTGTACAGGTGTGCCAGTGATCACCTGTTTTGTAATGGGCCCTAAAACGTATTTATTGAGTTTCGGTCATAAAACTTTTTAATTAAATGTCGAATTTAAATTAGTCATGGTAGGTGGTTACCTTTACTAACCAGAAGTAAACCAAAATAATTGAATTATTTGATGTATTCTTTTTCAACACATAAAAATTAACATTTTTTTTTCTTTTATCTGTAGTAGGCCAATTTTGAACATTCCCCTTGCTATAAAAAAAAATTAATTACGTCCTGTCGCCTCTATTTCTGCCAATCGGATGCAACGTCTTATTGAAATGCTTTACTAATATTTTGGTAGCTCTGATGTTTTTTATTATTATCATATTATTTTCTAATCTTGCCTGATTACATAGCAGTCAAAATACAAAAAATCTAAACCAACAGTCAAACTTAAAAATATGGTGAGTACCACAGAGAATCGGCATATATTACCTGATCAGCAGACATTTTAAACAAAGTTAATAAATTTAAAGGTTCACGTATATGGGGATTGAATTTGCATCACGTGTCACATTGATTTCTTTCTATATTTAATTTATATACGACACTACTAAGTGCCACCCTCAATGAAGAAATATGAAATCAAGCCATGAATAAAGAAAAGAAAAAAGTGTCAAGAATAAAGAGAAAAGAAACTTGACAATGGTTCTCAGTTACATCATTTATATTATGAACAAAACTGTCGAGGCTGAAGAATAAAACCGCACAATGAAGGATATGCGATAGCCACATACTGTCTGTGTTCTGCCATGTTTTCTTTAAAAAGTAATGTAGTTGCTAGTAAAGTAGGTAGGTAGGAGCCAGTAAAAAGTAATTTAGTTTAGTTCAGTAAAAATGTTTTGACAAAAAATCAAAAGGGTTTTGGTAAATCAAATTACATTGTATTATTGGTCAGCTCTGCCTGTGACTCTGCATGCGTTTAACTTTAAGGTTAATAATCGTAACACAATCTATTACAATAATTACAGAACCAAACTTTTTTTAAGTAAGCGTACTTTAAATTGAAACTTCAAATTGCCATATCTTTTTTTAATGGTTGATTGCAATAAAACATAGCCTATATGTCAATCTAGACCAATAGAATCTACCAGTAAAAACTTTATCAAAATCCTTTTATCTGCTCTTGCGTGATGCACGAACAAATAAACAGGCTTCCAGAAAAATGGACAAATATTTCAAAAAAATAATTTTTGTATTCTGTCACTTTTTTTATTTTCTCAATAATCATTTCTTCATAAATACTCTCAAGGCACAGACAAGTCGATTTTATAATTTCATTACTCGCATAGACAATAAAGTAAATTATCAAATATGTACTAAACTTACCAAAGTAATTTAATCATAATTAATGACAACAGAGGAAGAGTCTATAAAGAATACACATGTGGATTTTGAAATTTTTGTTTGGAAGATGACGAAACTATGTCTACCGTCATGTGTCTGCCTGCATTCGAGTACGTAACAATCAAATTTATACACAAGTAACAACCAAAATTATACAGCATAACACTAAAGCGACCAAAGTATTTAAATTATTTGTATTGAAGACAGATCCAAATTTTCAATGAATTGAGAAAACAAAGTAAGCTTACATCGAATATATACAATTTCACAAAATTTCCGTTTAACTTAAGAGTCTCGAAATGTGACCTAGTACTTAATCTTTGAAAGGTTAAAGACATTTCATCAAATATATACAATAGCTAAACACGACCAACACCAATGTCTGCCCTCATGCATCTATCTGCTCGCATTCAGATTGCTTAACTATCACACTACTCCATATTATACACCTAGCTGCACTTATTCCGCCGTGTATTTATACACATAGATATACTATTATTTATACAATTATTATACATTAAGTCGCTAGCCACTTCCGTATTGTACTACTGCAAGGTAAATAAGTTGTTGACAATATTAAATTCATGTATCTTCTAATTGGGTGAACCAATTCCGATGAAGTAAAAATTAATGTTACTTCAATAGTTTTTATGTGACTTAAACAAATCGGGGCGTGGCTGTGTTGGGGGCACAGTCATGTGTTTTACGTGAATACGTGTAAGCATATGGTATTTTATAGGTATCAATGGGTTGCTCTTGAGAAGCTCTTTCCAACCGTATATGATTTTTTTATGCTAACATTTTATTATATTCACTGTCACTACTTTAAACAAATGTTTTATATACAATCGATAGATTTTGACGACAGCTGACGATTAAAACTTAAACGAACATCGTAGCTTTTCCGAATCAAAAGTTATACTAATTGCAAATCTCGATACGTAGCAATATAACCTCAAAATGGCGGCGCTTCCACTGCACCGCGCGTGATGCGTCACTGTTCTCGCTTATCGTATTGAATGTTTGATCCTTGAGCTATCCAGTGGTATGATTTAATTTTTAATGTAGAGAATAGATTCGAAACTGCAACGCCAAACTGTATCCCCCGATTTTGTTATCATTAGGTTTTTTTGGATTGCCCGTGTATGGTAGCAAATTTAAAGACGTATTCACGTCAAAATATTTTTGTATTCTATTACTTTTGTTATGTGTTCCTAAACCAATTTTTCCTAAATATCTTCAATGTACAGACAGGCCAATTTTACTATATGTGTAGATAATCTTTCGATAAAGTTTATATTTAATTTTAAATTAATTTCCAAGTTTCATTTATATATGAATACAAATATAACCAATAAAACTTTGTTGGTTAAACAGTGTCTTAATTTTATATTTAATGAAAATTCTCTGCCTTTTTAATTTAAGTTACTTTCATTATCTTCAAACAATAATGTTTAACATGCATTGCTTTAAATGTCGCAATTTTTAAATAAAGTCATGATATTATAAATAAAACTATTTTTATATAGTGTTTACCAGACATAAAACTATGCAAATTTGTTTTTGGCATGTTTATTGATATTTTACATTTGGAAATTGAGTGCAATGCTTAATTCATGTGTCACAAAAAACTTTGATCACGAAAAACTTTATAATTCGGAAACTTTTAACTACAAATACATAAATGATACAGCATTTAATAAAGCATTAAACAAAGCATATTTTACATATTTATTAAGATTGTATGGACATCATTGGTCGATGCAACTCTCACACAAAATTGAGGTATGAAAATGTGAGCAGCAACGCACGCTCCAGCTCTTGGTGTTGAGCGTAATGTTTCAAGTGTTATTTATTTTGTCTTTTTGCACTTTATTCATATTTATGCTTTATTAATATTATAATTAATATTAATTTAGAAGTTGTCCTTTGGATTGAGAAAATTTTTGAAGAATTACAGAAAACGTTATTAAAAAGAAACATTGTGAGATCAGTATTACACTGAGCATCAACGGACTTAGTGCCAGCATCACAAACTTGAAACATCACTCTGCCGAAGTATACAAACATACTAGTGCCCTGTTTCCAAACACATCCATGCCTAATTTTTTTTTCCCGGAGACTTACACATTTATTTGATTAATATTTATAAAGTAATGTTCAACACTGATTAAATTCTTTTATTCCGGTAAAAATTTATATAAAGGCTTAAATACGAGTATATCATTTTTCTACAAAAATTTGTGGAAATATTTTTAACCAAATTTAAGAATAGCGATCAGGAGTCCACCTGCTGTGAATGTGAGCCGATCAGGAGTCCACCTGTTGTGAATGTGAGCTTCTATCTTTTCATCAAAATATTTAACTAGTAATAGCAATTTTCTTAATCTTTAATTTCTCTATACTTTCAAATAATAGGTACCAAGTCACATTGCGAGACTCTCTTATGTTAAACAAATCTCTATCAGCTATGATTAAATACTCACTTTCCTAAGTATCCAACGCTTAGGCCCCAGGCTGTTCCAAGTTGATGCAATGCAGTCTGTCTCATCAGCCGCAATATCATTTAGTGACGGCAGACAAACCATCTGCACGTTCCCCGCCTGGATGAATGGGTCAGTCAAAATCAGCAGCGCAACATTATTTACCAATGTACCTGGAAATATACATAATATGTGTTATTCGACTAAAAAATAACATCTGACACAATATTGGGTCACCTGTAAGAATGCGATTTCAATTACAAGGATCGAAGCATGGAGTATTAAAAAGATTGTTTAATTTTTAGCTAGACTATAGTAGTTATTATGATTTACAAGTTACTTGTTTGTTAATGTCATATTTTCGAAATAACATATAATTGCGTAATTTTTCCTCAATGTTTCATTAGGTTGAAAGGTAAGCTAATTGATCACCATACGGCAACTTCAACTTGAAGCACCTTTAACTATAAGTGTGGATAATTCTTTTCACGCCCTATAGAACAAAAAGCATAATCTGTTTGAATGAAATCCTCTTAAAAATAGCTCTTTTTATAATACACACACAGCTCTTTTTAGGGTTTCAAACTTTTAAAAAAATTTTAATCCTTATAAGATCACTTGTAGTCTGTCTGCTTATTTGTCATGGCCTTTTTTCTCAGACACCGATTGATGGAGCAACTGGAAATTGGACATAGTAATAAAGCATATTGACAGACACATACCTCATGGATTTATGTAAAAGTTATAGGAAAACTATAACGATTATCTTAGATATTATAACTTATGAACAACTATCTTTCCACATTTGTGAAAGATGTGAAAAATAATATTTATTAACAGTTTAATAGAAATACTATGAATAACTTAGTTTGAACAATGTTTACATCTTAAAGTACTCTTCATTGGAATGAAAATAACTTATACCTTAGTTTGAATCACATCTGTATATCGAAAATACCCTTCGTGGAAATGAAAATAATCTATATCTCCAATAATATTTGCATTTCAAAGTACTTACTAAGACTTATATCTTAGTTTGGATAATGTTCACATCTTAAAGTACTCTTTATTGGAATGAAAATAAAGTATATCTTAATTTTGAATAATGTTTGTGTCTCAAAGTACGCTTGATTAGAATAAAAATAATTTTTATCTTAGTTCGAATAATGTTTGCATCTTAAAAATACCCTTCTTTGGAACAAAAATTACTCGTATCTTAGTTCGAATAATGTTTGCGTCTCATTGAAGATGTCTTCATTGAACTAAAAATAACTTATTTCTTAGTTTCAATAACATTTACATTTCAAAAGTATTTTTCGTTAGAATAAAAATAACACGTTTTAGTGTGAATAAAGTTTGCATACCCTTATTGATATAAAAGTAATTTATATCTTAGTTTCTACTCATCATTTTGAAACCCAAAGATTACTGCAGCTAAATTGATCCAGTTGTCTTTACATAATACTCGAACAAACTGCCAGACAGGCAGACAAAAATGCTAAAACATGTGTTTTCGATTCAGAGAAAACTGAATAGAATATTTCACTAATTTCTTTAAAAATATCTTCAATGGATAGACATATAGTTCTGTTACATTTTTATGTGTGAGAATTGTTCGTTTTATTTTAGGTATTGTGAAGTGTCATTTGAATCAATTGTGTCAATAACATTCGGGTTTAGAACCCCTGTATTTTATGCTTGATACTCTAAGACCAGTTTTCCAAAGCTCCTGCGAAGAGCTTACTTCTGACCACAATCCCGAGATTTAACTAAATACATTAAATACATACACATTGGAATATTTTTATATGTTATACACCTTTAACATATTGTAAACAACATATAAATTGTTGGCACAGCACTCAATTTGGGGCATAATTGTTTGTTATTTTACTCAGAAAAGATGCTTAAACTCTCAATGTGGAAATCACACCATTGGGAAAGAAGAGAACTTTAATAATAGTAAATTTTTCTGTTTTATTATTTTAGTTCTCGATTTAATTCGCATCATTTGTTAAATATATTTGTCAAAAAGACGCCAAGAAAATGTAAAAAGGTAAATTGACTGAAAAAAAATGAATGATGCGATATTTAAATGTAATATTTGTTAACAATTTTCACTAGTAAAACCACTTGGAATCTAAATTTCTTACTAAGTTGTTCGCCAGAGTTTTGAGGCTTTTATAAACATTTAATTTTTTTTAATTTTTGTATCCAGAATGAAAAAACAAATCCTTTACAGAATCACATTGATGTCTGTCTGTCTATTTATCATAACCCATTTTCTCAGGAATAGCTAGAAGTACCTAATTGAAATTGATAGCGAATACTGCTATTAATATCAAGATCTGCACCCATTTCTTATATATATTCTTATAATCTGCAATTCCATTTTCTGTAAAAAATGCAAACTCTCCATTCAATGAAAAGATACCAACTTTCAAATAAACATAATTTGATATAGATTCACTGACTCGCTTGAGAAATCCCCGTAGGTTAGTCAGTAAGGCAAAACAAATTAACCTAAATCTTGAAAATTGGCACGAAGATAGATCTCATAGCGCAAGCAAGCAAAGGAAAAAAATCATTAATTTCTAATTCTGGGTGGAATATTACGTGACAAAATTAAATTTTTGATTTTATGGTCACTATTTTTTTGTACTTAATACTTATAAATCTTATCAATTATGAACAAGTAATCCTCAAATTTTCAGTAGTGTCGATAGTATAATTATAATAATAAATGCATGTGTTTGCATGTAGTTGGGGAACCAGTGTGATGTGATGCAATAGATATTGTGTAGGTCCAGCCTGATGGAGGAGACGGGCATCACAGTTTGAGGCTCAAGTTTACCGAAAAGTGTGTGTGTGGGTGCGTGCGTATGTGTGTGTGTGCATATGTGTATGTTTAAAAAGAAAGCCATTTCATTACATTCAAAATAGCCTTCATCTTCTATAAAAGTAAATGGATGTTGACAGCTGAGCTATTACTGGAATAGACATGTAAGCATGTATAAAATAAAACTTTTACACAAAATATAGAGAAATTAAACGTTTCTTTCCAAGAAACCTATTAAACTTGTCATTCACAATTTCTACGGTTGGATGAGATAATTTTCAATCTACAGGTGATTCCAAAATCTATGTCCCTAAGCATTCCTCAATAAAAGAAAACCATACGAAACATAGACCTTGGAAGGCCCATCTTTTTTTTGTTTGGTCCCTCATTCAATCTATCTTTTTTTTTTTAATTGTCAATGTTTCTCTGTTTGTTTTCATTCACTGTTCGACAGCAATAATTTTTTAATTTTTTGTTGCTTTCATCGTTTTTCACACTAGTGGTACCAAGGTACCAAATCTCAAAATATTTCAAAATATAATTTGCTCGAACACCTCCTAGAATATATAACAAAAAAATACACAAACAAAGGATCTATATCTTTCTAGAAAGTATTATCTTCCATTATATATGCTTTTTAGTGATCGATTTGACCTTCAATAGCATACAAATAAAATTTTAAATTATTCATTCAAAAATGAATCTAGATGAATCCTTGCTCCGTTTGCCTGGTCTAGAAGATTGAGCACTATTTTGTACTTTTCTAATGCCACAACCTGTCTCTGATCCTATTCCAGAGCACTACTTCAAAGGATTCAGGCACTAGGATCCACCAGGAGTGAACACTGAGCGGTCATTAAATTAGAATACGATATAAACATCAGTATAGACAATTTCTCGCTTTTTAATTTGCTATTATGCATTACTTACAGAAAATCACTATTAACTCGTCAGCCATGTACTAAAAATATGAAACGATGAATAAAAAAAATTTAATTACTCACTCAAATCACCATTTTCATGAAGGATGATATTGTCGATTCCCCTATCTTGGTAAGGAGGATACTCAAATTTGCCACGAAGGTCACTATCACCGGCACGCACCCATAAAGTTTTTACGTCAATCTCATCCATGCGTTTGCCATAAAAATATGCGACAGTGAGCACAACACGTGGATGAATAATAGAGCCTGCACATACGTAGGCAAAGTATTGTGCATCATTCACTAAAGTTTTCCTGTAATGTTAATAATTATTCAAATACAATTAAGCATTTTCCAAACTGCATATTATACACATCTTGTTTTTTATGTCCAATTACAACGAGAAGCATTATAGGTCATAAACACCTAATAAGTTATTTGTCGAAGTTAAAACAGGAGCAATGAAAATTGAATAATTTTATATTTTTCTTCAAGAATACCATAAATTTGAAATCGGGAAATAATTGTTCAAGCGGTGAGTCCTAAACAAAAAAACCAAAAACAAATTTTAAAATATATCTAGCATTAATATTAATGTTTTTCCAAATAAAAATTATAACCATCAAAAGATTCCTTTGTCCTTCATCTCGTGTTTATCTTGAATGAAAATAAAAATTCAGAATGATTTAGAAACAATAAATTGAAATAAAAATGGATAATTTTCAGGCACCCATTTATCTGAACTCCTTAAGACAATCTTATTATGATGGGTGGTAGATTAAGCTAAGACTAGCTTGTAAAATGCAGATATCTAGCCTTTAAAATGTCTTCTACATTTGGTGAACCGATAAAAGAAGATACTAGAATTTGACGTTAGCTCGCGTCTAGGAATATAGACTTCCTGAAAATTTAAAAGAGAACAAGAATTAAGCCATCTCCGACCCATAATTGTTTTACAAGCTCTGTCCGAGGTTATTAAAAGAGAAATTAATTATCAGCTCAGATGTGTTCTACGATCCATTCGTGTATTCCACCTCGCCCAGTCAGTTTTCTCACCTCAACACGTACTGTATTGTCTCTATAGGATTTCTAACAATTAATAAATGATATCCTATCCGCAGCCGATGAAGGTTAGACAACTTCTCTTGTCGTTTTGGATTATTAACAAATTTCTATACTACGGTCTGTTTAAATTATTTCGACTGACAATGCCAATTCATGAGAGTACTTGATGGCAATTGGACTTTTATTTCTAAAATCTATACAATTTTAAAGGTTGTAATGTAAGAGGTAAATCCTCAGTCTTCTACTTTTCCCCATGTACACATCAGATATTATGAGTAACTTAAAATATTGTGAAACACATTTTTATGCAGAGAAGCCACTATATAAATCTTTCCATGTGCGAGATGATGAAAGAGTGCGGGATAATATTTACGATGATCTGTGGAAACATTTGTAACATGACGTGCAAAGCTACATTATTGCTAAATCCAATGAAATCCTGCTTCTGGACATGATTGAATGATCCTGATTAGCTCAGTGAAGATTAAGTGCCTTACCTCTCAGTTCAGTATCAGTCCAAAGACTCATTCTCCCTTTACTCGGTTATGGTGATATTGTTGCATACATGCGTTCCTGTTTTGACCTCACACAGTGATCCCATGTCACACCATGTTTAATGAGCACGGACTAAATATAAGTCACACATTTTGTTTATTGCAGCGGTCGCTCATTACACAAGAACAATCCTATTTGTATAATTTGTGTATCTGAGCCAGTAACGCACATCTTCATATCAACGCAAGCCAGAGACAAGCTACATGTTATTTTAAAGGCGTGGTACAAATGGATTCCAAGGCACTTTCAACGTTACAGCCATAAAAATTTGGTCCAATAAAAAAATATTTTTGAGGTTGTTATAGCAAGCCCTTTCAAACGATATCTCATGATATACATGTATGAAATTAAAATAAAATGTTGAGTAATTAAATTGCTCCCCTAAAATTTCCCAATGAATATTACTCGGTTTTAGCAATCGAAATGTGATTAATATGTTTTATTATTCTGCCAAATTTCAAGTTTCTACGTCAAGCAGTTTTTGAAAAAAATGGCTGCGATGGACGGACACGTGAGTGATCTTATAAAAGATAAGGATTTTCCTTTTGAGGTACGTAACTCTAATATATTATTTTAAACTCTGCTAAAATTATTTATTCAAATCTGTATTACATTCGCACTTAATATCGAACCAAGATGTACTGTAGTATTGTTTGTAGAGTTAAATCTCTGGTTAAGTAATTCAATTCATACTGTGACAACAATTATCATACTGCACACTCATTTTTGATATCTTATTTTATATTTTCTAGGCAAAAAATAGTATCTATGATAATTTTAATGTTTCATGTTTAAATTGAGTAATACTTAAATCACGAAGCACTGGCTGTGATACAGATTGGACATTTAGATACATATTATCTCTTTTTGATTTTAACATTGAAACTTTTCGCTCCGCGATATCAAAAGTTTTCTCTATGGTCATCATCATCTGGAGTTTCTCTATTACAATTTTTCTTTTCGCCTTTCGACTCCATGAACTTCTCTACCTATGTAATACAAATACTTTATGAACTGCTCGTGAGCTATCCTGATGCTCATGATATGAGCAAAAATATAAATTGTAAACATTTTGAGAAGCTTTTATGTTACTTTGTTAACATTTTCTCAAAAATAGTAGAATTGCAGAAACAACTACATAATGCAATCCTCACATCTCATTACCTGCTAGTATATCTGTCCTATTATGGTGGTTGATTATCAAAATTGATGTGAAGAAAAAAAGTTAAATTCATAAGAAAGTTGTTAAAAAAGGATTTCTAAACATTATTAATATTTTAAGCAAATTAAATTATTTAATGCTTAATGCATTTGGATGCTTGCATGAAAATGTGCAGTATGGATGGCCATCCGCTTTATTGCCATATTTCATATTCCATCCTTCTCGCTTGTCCCCGCATCCTGTATTTTCTTGCGACCAAACGCCTCGTACGCTGTGTCGATGTTATGGTTTAATCGGGATATATTGTTAAATCACTCGTATATTGTGAATATGATTGGTTAAGATAAAAGGATACTATAATTAAAAAAATTAAGCAGGTGAAACCGCTAATTTTTTTTAATAGATTTATGAATATATTAAATATTCTATTTCAATATTTTTTATTATTTATTATCCAAGATTTTTATAAAAAGGATAAATATTTTTGAAGTAATCTTTCCTTCCATTTGATACCCATATTGAAGAGGAAAAATCAAGCATTAACATACAGTATCCTATGGCTGTCATATTGGTTCTCCTTAGCCGATTTTACATGAGCCGTTAAAATGAATTAACTAACATCTTGCTTGACAAAATCGGGTTAGTAATTGAAAAGTTATGAGCACATGGAAATAAATACATACAAATATATACATGCGAAACAAAATTCATAACTTTGTGTACAAATACCGACCTGAGAATGGCTACCATCCATGGGAACTCGGTAAAGGCAGCTACTGTAGAAGATTCATTATTTTTTACAAAACTCGAGGGATTGCGCACTCCACACCTATCTCCCAAGGATTCCTCAAGATTAAATTGAGCAGGAACACAGCATTCATTATCAATGCCACATATTGAAGTTTGCTTTCTGAAATTTTGTAAAATGAATAGCGTATATACTTTTTTCATTTATACTCTAATATTTTTTGATTTAGCAAAAAATGTTACATTTCTAACTAATTTTGATACCTTAAAAATATTTTCGAATATGGAAAGAATGCTAAATAATGTTTTAACCATAAAATATAGTATATAATATATACTAGTTACACTAAAAAACAAGGTTTGAAGTAATAATTTTTACCAATAATTAACATTGATATTTATCAGGATAAATATAGGTTGATAATTATCTTGATAAAGATAATCGAAAATATATAATTTGCCCCTCATAAATTTTTTAGTAAGCAATACTTTGAAATGTACTACGCGCGCCACATAACATTTATGGTGTGGTTCCCCGTATCGTGTTTCGTATATGTCAAACTGTCAGTTATTCTTCATTTGAATCTTAAACCAGATTTAAATTTTATTTTGAATTTGGAACTTTCAGATTCAAACGATCTTCAAACAGTAGACGCATTTGAGGGGGTTGAGGACCACAAATCATATATGAGGCCAATATTCTACTTATTAATTTTATTAATTAATATGTGGTTTGTTTTTTGCCTACTTATGTTTGAAAGTTTCGTTTTATAAGTTTTGAATTACGAAATGATGGTCAAAATAAATAAAAGATTATCTTGGTTATTAAATGTGTACAATTAAACTGAATGTAGAAATTGATAAATAATACCACTTATATTATTATAGATTTATACATAGTTTTTTGATAATTGTCTGATCATTATCGAATAATTATCACGAGGCATATTTATCTTGATAATTTTAACCATTCTAAAAAAAACCATAATTTGTTTAGCAATATTTTTATGTAATTTCTATTGATGAATAATGATAATGTAGCAATTTATTTTTTAAAATTTTATGTTAAAAAACTAAAACCTAATCAGTGAATTTTTTTCAAAGACTAAAATGTATTACCCAAACTTCGTGCATATGTTAACTTATTAAATTCGACTCTCAAGAAATATTTAGGACTTTTCATAAAATAATGTTGGAAAATTGCTGTTTCTCTCAGACGTATGCTGTTGGGTCTCTTTACATATAAATTATTGGATTCATCGAGTAATATTATCTGGTTTCATTTTGTTTTAATGTGATGCAAATAACAAGTTGCTTATTAAGTTATTATTCGCTCGCAGTTGAATTAATATCTAATTATCCCATTGACATAGGCCATAGCAAAGCATTAATGTGTTTTTTACAGTAGCTTCTTTTTAGTTTCAATATTTTTGTAGAACATCACTCGAAACAACACTTCACAATCTTAACAAGATTAAATGAAACATAAAACCCATATTGATGACAAGCAGACTACCATATGATTAAAAAATGTAGATAAATTCCGAACTCAGTCCAAACCATTTGAAATTTGTACGGAAGTTTAATTGTAAAGTAAATGTATTATGCTAAAAAAGAAATTTTCAGTTTTAAATTTTTGATGTAGGCATAAAGAAGCAACTTCTATTGTGTGGGACGAGACAACAAAGATAATAAGCACCAGTGAAGTGACAAGCTGCTTGGTTTTTTTTCTGTAATTTTAAGCCACTTCAGTGTTTGAAAAAGAGCTTCCTCTACCGATTTTTAGAAAAGAGCACACCATTTAGAATTTGAAGTTGTAGCATTTAGAAGTTGTAGCTTTAACCCTAGAACCATGCAAGCTATGAACACGCAAAATTTACTGGCCATTCTTCAGATGATTGCTGGCGCATTGCTTGGATGTTGCCATTTTACAGATATTACAGAAGCTGTTAAATAGCTCTATAATATCTTGCTGTTGAACGATCAGCTTGGTCTGCTACTCCTTAGTATACCATCTATCTGTTAGTGAATGTGACTGAGAAATGTAGAGCTAGAAAGAAATGGCATGAAATTTCTTGTGACGCTGATAAAAAACAAACAAAATTAAAAATCTGCTCAGCGACTATAAAAACCAAGGGATCTAAACTTATCTGTGGAGTTTGGACATCACAGCAATTTCAGACTCCGCATGGAAAGACTAAAACTAAAAAACTTAAGCACCCTGTTTTAAAACAACCCTACCCCCCAATCACAAAGTAAAAAATGCATGGGCAGCTAGTGATGTGGATAAGCTTCAACATTTCCTGAGTACCTGCAAGACAATTTCCCACCACACTTTGGGATCCTCCAAAACTCAAGAAGTTAATGACTTATTGAATCAAACTCACCAATTAAACTTCCTTATTAGAAAGTTTTAGAATGAGTTTTAGGGAAGCGCTAAGAATGAGGTAAAAAATACAATCAAGACATTATATTAAAATATATATCCTGGTTATAATCTAATAACAGTTGAAATTTTAGAGATGCCAGAGGAAGATATTAATTTTCTTATTATATATAACGCTTTTCTACGAAGATGTTCGGCTCCACCCCAATGGAAAGTGACACAAATAATAATGGCTCTCAAACCTGTCAAAAGTGCTACTGAGGCTGATGAATCATATAGGCCTATCAGCCTTCTACCTATTCCAGCCAGTGTAATAGAAACATTAATTTTGCATAGACTCCATCTGGTTATTTCCGATAGAAAACTATTGCCTGACCACCAATTTTGTTTCCAACAAAAACACAGAACAAGTTCATAGGGTGGTTGAAAATATTTAAAACGCCTTTAACTAAAACATTATTGTACTGCAGCTTTCTTGGAGATATCTCAGGCATTTGAGCGAGTTTTGGCATGATGAATTCCTATACAAAATAAAAAAAGATCTACCTATAAACTTTTAGAAACAGTTGTGACGAGCACCTTCGCTGATGACACTGCAATCCTCTCAGCGAAGCCCTACGACTAACTCTGCTGCTCAGAAACTTCAAACTAGCCTCGACCAAATATCCCAATGGCTCAAAGACTGAAAAATTAGAGCAAATCAAAATAAATTTGTCCAAATGACCTTCACGTCTAGAAGAAATGCATGTCCCCCTGTTACCTTCAACGGTATCCAAATACTGCAAGCCGATAATGCCAAGCACCTAGGAATTTACATGGACAGACAGCCAACTTGGACAAAACACACTTTCCAAATTCTTCACTGTCCAAAATTGAGAAAAACGCACTGGCTACTGAGTAAAAAGTCACAACTATTGCTGCAAAAACTTGCTACTCTATAAATGTATAATCAAGAGTGTATGGACATATAGCATATAACTATGGAGAACTGCGGCAAAGTCAAATGTAAAAATGTTACAAAAATTCCAGTCCAAAACATTAAGAATCATCATATATCAATCAATATATCAGATAGATTTCATCATGACTTACATATCAACATGTAAAAGAATAAATTTTAGAAACAACAAAAAGCTACAAGCAAATTTTCACAAACCATATGAACTCGTTGCAGTTAACCTAATAAACCCCTAAAAAGCCACCAGGTGGCTGAAATGAAGGATTCTCCAAGATCTAATATAAGAAGATGGGAAAATAATACGGAATATTATATAGACGAACTCCATACAAGCCTTATCTACGTACACACTCATTAGGTTACAATATAAAAAAAAAGAAAAAGACTACACCAAGAATTTGGTGACAGTTGCAATATGTACGATTACGCACGAAACTTCCCGAACCTAGAAGTACTATATGAGCTCACAGACTGGATACGAATTAGTAGCGTGTATACACCCGTATAGTTCCGTCGTCTAACGTGTATCCCATTGTGTTGGAAAGATTGGGAGTTTTCATATGAATGAATCACCATAGACTTCGACAAATTTATTAATTTAGTGCTCGGACACCAATGATTGTGGGATCAAAATGATTCCAGTTATGATTTAAGAGGGCTCAATGTAAATCATAGCGGGAATTCCATAATATGAAAGAATTCACCAAATTCATCCCTGTTTAAATTTATTTTGTTCATCCACTCGGTTCTACGATGGTGACGACGCAGCAGTCTACGAGTCAGAAGTGAATCTTCTAGAAGGTACAAATTCATTTAGCACGAGTTTTCATTAGCATGTGTGTGAAAGGAACAGAAAACAACTGATTGTAACGAACATGAAAGGCACCCAGTTTGCACACTCAATATATACGACAAGAATCGTACGCTACAAATTCATATCCAAAGTGCATTTGGCCTAATTCAAATTGATTACTTATGGAAACCTTTAAAGTATATATCCTCATTTAAAGAATTGTCACTTTATCAGTTTTGGTATTCATTTACATTACAAGATGGTATTCATGTTTTTAATAACATTTCATTACAATTATGTTAATAACAAAACACTAAAAACTTTATCATTATTATTAACAATTGTCTGCAATGTTAATTAGGAATTAATACTGTTAATTGATTGTGCCCAGACGATTCATACGAAACAAGTTGATAAATTAAATTGATAATTCAATTTTTTCTTTTTGAACTGTATATGATTGTATGTTTCTATGCAATGGCTAATAGCAATTAACTGTTTGATGGCCAGTGTATTCTACATTTTTACAATCTTTGGAAATAACAGACTACATCTGCGCTTCTTCGTTTCTAGTAACTGTTAACGAATTAACTGTACATAGTTATTATATAAAAAAATTATTAAAACAAAATGCAGTTGTAACTCTTTTTGGACAGCTAGGAAATTAACAATTACTGTTATTTCATATGAAAAAAAATATTAAATTTTTTATCATAAAATTACTTCAATAACATTTATTACACCAAACCATGAATATGTTTCAGAAAAATAAAACCTTAAAAATTGTAAGAAAATCCTTTTTCAAAATTAAATATCACTAATAAGATTTGCAAAGGGGTTGAAATGATGGTTTTTCTATACTTTCAATTTTAGGTGTACCTCATCACATTTTTATGAACAAGAAAAATTAAAAAAATGAATTAAAAAACTTTTTTTATTATACAGAACGGACTGGGTCACATCTAGGAAAATATGCCATTAGAAGTAATAAATCTGCATACCTATATATGTTTACGTGTATATGTGTGTGTGTGTATGTGTGTGTGTATATATTTATATATATATATATATATATATATATACATTTATTTTAGATTGCTGTATTACTTACCTTTTAAAAGCTGCACCATTATGCCTTGTATCATTCTGCTGAATGGCACACGTTTCCCATTCAGCACATTCGCCCGTACCCCCCGATTCAAGATAACAACTATTTGAACCTGCAAACAATTTTTCAAAAATTGTTTTTATTTGTTACATACACATACAAATAAAAGTCTATTGCCTGTACATAGGTATATATGATCTGTCCGTCTATATGACACAACATAATAACTCCTTCATTTGAAGGCATTCATTTTGTGATAAAATTTTACAGGAAGACATAATAATGCAGTTGACTACACCTTACTTGCTGTTTTAAGTAAAATGCCGTAAAAATATAAACTAATTAAACACCACTAGTGAAAACATAATATCACCATGTCTCATTATAGTTGAAAATAAAATCACAATTCAATAGTTGAAATCTCAGTATAGTTGATAATAAAATCTCAATTAAATATTACCGCCCGTATCTAAACATTAAATTTAATTTGTTTAAGCTTTATAGCAGCCAATTTTAAAGATTTTCGCACTTCGTCAGCATATTAATTAACGATTTTAGTGCCATGGATTTTTACTCATATATACTTAAAAATGCCACAGAAATCTTTTGTTTTTGATGTCATTTACCCTTGTCTCGAAAAAAACTGTATCTCTTCCAAAAATTATCCAATTTTAATAATTTTTTCGGTGTTTTTTTTAATAAAAACTTGTACAAGGATAATAAAATACAAAGAAAATTATGAAAATATATATTGTGAACAAAAATTATAACAAAAACTGAGAACAAGGTCACATAGTAATTTCGCAGTCCGGTACATCCTCCGTATCAACAAAATAATTGTTATCGTCACTATTATCACTATCACTCAAAATTTGCATTACACCAAATTGTGAGCGCACCACAATGTCACTCCCACTATCACTTTCTTCACAACTTGAAAAACGATCATTTTCATTCGAATTATTTTCGTATTTAGACATTATGGGTTAAAAATTTTCTTTTCCTGGATCCTTTTTATATTGTAATTACTAATAATATTATAATTTGAACTTTATGTAACACGTAGAAAGATAAAAATAGCGATGCGTGCGAACGAGCCTCCTACCGCGCGCTAAACAGTAACTGATTTCACGCTCGTGGCAAATTTAGTTAGTACGCGCACAAGCGCGATGGCACTCGTCGGCACTCAAACGGTTAAATCGTGATATTGAATTAATTGAACACATTAAAATAAAGAATATAATTATCAGGAGCCAGGTCAGGACTGAACCAAAATATCAAAATCCCCCTTATGCAGGGCAGCCAACGCAACATGGCTTTTGTGAACAGGCACATTGTCATTCCCACTTTTTATCATTTTCCCGTTTTTATTTCTTTTGGATTTTTTCAACTCCTCTTGGATTGAAGCATGATATTCTCTGGTTATGGAGACACCTTTATCTTTACAAGCTATCAACACGATCCCTTCTGTGTCTCAAAAGACTGTTGCCATGATTTTTCCAGCTGACTGTGTGTGACATCTTAAATTTCTTGGGTGGTGATGTAACTTTTATGAGCCACTGCATAGAGTCCTGTTTGGATTCCGGTTCATTATGATGAACCCAAGTTTCATCCCCAGTTACAATTCATCCTTGTATAGTTCATCCTTATCATTAATAATTGATCCTTGTCTTCACTACAGAAGCCCAAAAACGCACGAGAACACTCTATGTGGTCTTGTTTTTGAGGCGGAGTTAGCTTTCTCGGCACCCATCTTACGCTAACCTTACACAGCCCAAGATGATCATGAAGAATTTTAAAAATGGTTGTATTCAACACTCCAACCATTTCTGCGAGCTATTTCTTCTTTAGTCTAGTATCTTCTAATATCAAAATAATTTTTTGAATGATTTCCGGAGTAGTAATTTCGATCACCTATCTTCAAGTGATTCCCTGCCTTATTTAAAAATACTGTGCCACTTATAAGTCATGGTTTTACTCAGGCAAGAGTCCCCGTAAATGCTATCTCTTCCAGTACAGTTTGAACTGACTTTCTTTGCTTGGTACGGAACTTTATAACAGCACGGTACTCGTTTTTCTCCATATTCGTCACTCTCTTCCCAACTGAGTTGCTTGGTCGATTATAGTTCAAAGACTAATACCGATTACGATAAAATTTTCTATTTATACTAATAATAAGGCACTGATCTTGTTATGGATCATAAAAGTACCCTCACTAATGACCTAATTATCAATTCTGCGAACTTAAAAACGCACCCTCGTATCACTTCAAAAAAAGAGTTATTAGATTGTGCTTATTCAGGGGTAGAAATGAAAAAGTTTTTCTTAACTTTGATGATTATAAATCATTTGAATTATAGCTGTAACCAATGTGCCAGGAAAAGGTCTAGATCCATTGTATTCTCTGGAACAGCTTGTTGCAATAATTAACCAATAAAAAGTGCATGTGGAAACTGTAGAAATATATCCACCTGTTAAAAACGGATTTTTACAATGTCTTTATTCACCCAGTGTAACCAAATTAATATATACTATAATTAATATACAATACTCTTACTTAAAGTGTCATCTTGTTCTTCACCCAATCTTAGATCAATCGATGGTGGAGGACTAAACACATCTTTTATGTTTCTATTTAGAACATTATTACTGTCTACTGCTGCTAGAATCATAGCTTGTAGCAATAATAGAAAGGTATTCATCCTGCAAGAAAAATCTTTATTTCAATAACCATTTTAACACAAAGTTAAACACTCGTTACTAGTTGTGTACAGTTATATATTAGTTACATAGTTGTTTGTACATTATTAGCTTTTGCCTTCGACTTGTTCCATGAAAATTTCAATTAAGATGGGAAGATTTACATGCAAGTATTAGATACTTTAAATAGGTGTTCGCACCAAATAGGGTTTGCGCTAACATAAAGAAACTCATTGTAGAATGTTGTATATAAAGTATAATTTTGAAATGTAAAGTATAATTGTAAATGTAAATTTAAAGTTCATAGTATGAAGGTATGGAGGCGCGTTCGTGATGGTGTTGTCTCGTCAAGCGCCATATAGGAAGAGCAGTGGTTGTACCTATATATACCTATAATTGGCTGGATTAATCGCTGTCAGCGCATACGTGGTACACATATTACAAGTCAGGCTAAATTTTATATTGAATTAAAAATTTCCAAGTTACATCCTACAGAAATTATACTATATCTCTGTATAAAACTAGGCATGGAATAACAAACAACTAATCGCATGTTTCATAGTATTAATATCCACATTAACGAAGTACCAGTCTAAGTGTGATTCTGCTACAAAAATCATAGATATGCATGCTGAACTCAGTAGCAATTACTTGTCAGATTGCAGAGTTATTTGGTAATAAAAAAAGCAAACAGCTAGCTAACTTTTTCATTTATAAAATTAAACATAAGTGGCGATTTGGGGTGGCCAGAACTGACAAGAACACTGTTCTTTTTTATCAATTGGGAAATGCGTAGATTATGATACAAACGTAGATATATAAAGTTGAATATGACAAACCCACTGAGAGTAATTCTATTCGATAACCTGAAAAGAACCAGTGAAAGCCATTTATTAAATTTCTACGTATGGAAAAAGTTATGACTATTTGAAAAATAAAAAAAATCAGTTGTCTTTGCTTGAGGGTTAAGTACATAATTGTTTACTAATTTACGAAATAGACAAAAACGTTGTTTCATTCGTTCTATGCATTGAAATGTTTTTTAGTTTTATAAAAAAAATTTACTCGAGTATATTTTATAGTATGACAATGGAAAATGGGAAAAATCTAAACATATCATAAAATTGTAGAACTGGCTTGACTGTATATTGAAGATATTTACGAAAAAATAGTTTAGGAACACATATTAAAAGTAGTAGAACACGAAAATATTGTTTTGATAATTTTTATTTGAACACATATTACGTAAAAACTACTAACTCACTTCGGAGAGAGATTTTTTGACTGAGAAGGGATTAGCCTGTAGTAATATTTAGTTTTTATTTCATTGGTTCACTTTGTAAGAAGATATGCAAATGTAATATTTCAAAAATACATTTACATTGCATTAATACATCAAAAACAAAGTGTCTGACTATCCGATGCGTACCCAAATATTTAGTGTACCTATATATATATATATATATATATATATATATATATATATATATATATATATATATATATATATATATATATATATATATATATGTATATATATACGCATAAATTAAATTGCGCAATGAA
The DNA here is from genome assembly GCA_039881145.1 of Druceiella hillmani. Classification (NCBI taxonomy): domain Eukaryota; kingdom Metazoa; phylum Arthropoda; class Insecta; order Lepidoptera; family Hepialidae; genus Druceiella; species Druceiella hillmani. The sequence goes on along the minus strand of JAYKKI010000030.1, from coordinate 12,527,674 downwards.
GTTTTCTACCCGGACATACATGGGCGAAGTGGGTGTGGCCAAAAGTGGAATGACAAGTGGTGCAGGCGGGTGGTTGTTTGAGGAAACAACACGAAAATGGGTAGATACATGAGGCCAGACTTTGTTTTCATTCGTCTTCCACACACAAAATTCTTCCACGTTCTATGTATTCATTTCAACAAATTCAGATAAATAAAATAAGCTTATCGCTTATTATATTTATCTTAATTTGCTTAAAATTTGAATCAGTTGTCAATATTTATATTTTAATTACTTTGGCAGGGTTACTAATGGGTTGTATACATTTTATGTTATATGCCTTATAATGTTATAAAAATTGTAGAATTGGCATGTCTATTCTGGGATGTATAAGGGAAGAAATGATTTAGTGAAATGTACCAAGTATTGTTTTTGCAATGTTCGCACGTTTTTCTTTGAGGCTTTTTATTTGTTCCCATATCATGCAAGAGACAATCTAATAGGATTTCAATTAAATTTCTAGTGACGGATTCGATTAGGTCAGGGGTTACGTAAAGGGACAGTTTATGTTACATGCACTAATGTTAAAGTTAAATTAATAATATCCTCTAAAGCACCACACGCGACTGAAGTCATGGGTGCGGCTAGTCTGGTAATAATAATCTTGTAAAAACTTGCAACTTGCATAACTCTGGAACCGCCAATAATTTCAAAATAGTCTTTCCAATGTTCTGTTCAGGTCATTGAGGAGAATTACATCTTTGTCATATTCAACTACACACAAGCGCACACACACGCACACTCACACACATATATAAAATAATAATTTTGTCAATAGGTATAAACAAATTAAACTTGTAATAATAAATTAAATCTTCATTCAGAATATTTAAATTTTGCTATAATCTTCTGAATATTCATATTCATGTTAGTTTGGCGAATATTCACCAGCCTTTCAGTTTTCATACTCGTAATCATATTTGTGATATATTAAACGAATATTCATATGCTAGTCGAATATCAAAAGACCGACATGACACTCAAAAGTATTTGCAGCGTGACAAATTAAGCACTCGTAAAATTTTTTTTTAAATTCTATATATAGTATAGGATAAAGATTCAAAGGTTAAGTATTGACCTCAAAACTATGTTTAATTCAAAATATAATGTGAAGTATTATTTGAAGATTAATAATTGGCGTCGAACTTTTTTTTCGATTCCATACATAGTATAGGATATCATTTGAAAGAGTTAATAACGGTCTCAAAATTTTTTTTTTATGTCTTTAGAGGTATACTGAAAAATACAAAAAAAATATATGCCCCCTTATTTCTGAAACTCGATATAAAATTAGGTTTCTAAAAGTCTATGCAATAGTTCGAGGAAAACTATAGTAACTATCATAGATCTTATAATTTTTTAAATATATTCATCATGTTTTTGTGCTTTTCTTTGCAAAATTAATATTTTTATATAACTTAAATGTTTATAAGTACTTGATTGTGTAACGAGTGTCAATATTACTTGTACTTGATAGGTTTTTAATAAAGACAGGGCGAGTAGAAATTACAAATGCTTGTTATCAGAAACCTATGAAAAATTAAATGTAGCCTTTCAATAAAAATATTAGAGCGCTTGAATAACTTGTATATTATATACACTAGATTGAAATACCTTTTAATTATTTGGCCAGTAGAAATAATTGGAGAAAATTGACAGCAGTCTTCGCTTGTTACAATCAGGAAAATAAAACAAATATTATTTGGGGCTCTACAGAACGATTAAATGATCATTAGTAGAAACTTCAATGGATTAGCTTTTATATCCAATATAGTTTGGGTCTACAGTCCACTGAATGCAATCTATCACCCGCTGCTTTCCACATCAACATTCACTGTCCGCACTCTTCTCGATGTACTGTAACAATATTCTCACCGAACATCTGTTATTACCTTGCACACCATTGGTATAGTTTTGTACGCATTCAATCGAGTAATATTAACTTAATCAAGTCAGATTTGAGCACATATGAACGGTTACTATGTAAATGAATATATATTTACATAATATCACTTTACGTCGTCAATATTGTTGTCGAATAAGGAAAACATCATAAAAATTATAAAACGTCCATACTGGCAAATAAAACGTCCAAACTGGCAAACTGGCAAATAAAACGTCCAAACTTATAAAACGTCCAAACTGGCAAAACAATATTTCTCTTGACGCCAATTAAGGAAACTAATGCAAGAGTGTGGAACAACCAATATCACGTCAACGATTGTTGTGTATTATCATTTCTAGTGGTTTCCTGAATGGAGTTGTATCCTGGATGTTATACGCTAAGTAACAAAGACAATGTAAGATTTTCTTTGAAGCATTCTAGACATATCTCAAAAGGATAACGTCACAAATAAATAGATGATAAAATAGCGCAGTCGTCCAGTACTAATCTAAAGTAACTAATCTAATTAGTAATCTAGTAGTAACTAATCTAATCTAACATTAGAATGGTCGTTACACAATCAAGTACTTATAAACATTTAACGTAGTATTTCTGTTAAACTACTTATATAAAAATATTAATTTTGCAAAGAAAAGCACAAAAACATGATGAATATTTAAAAAAATTATAAGATCTATGATAGTTACTATAGTTTTCCTCGAAATTGCATAGACTTTTATAAACATAATTTTTTTCATAATTTTAGATCGAGTATCAAGCCGAAGAAACCTAAAGGAACTCTAAGTGCCTGCAAATAGGGACATGCATAGACCTATGATAAGACTAAGTTAAAGAAGACTTCGCTATATTTTGAGATCAATATAGTCCCTGAAAAACGCTTACGGTTCACCTATAATTATTCAATTTTGAATTCAATTTACCTATAATATTGATTGATTCAAAACATTAACTGACAAACTAAATAAAACAAAATGACTCTCTAACCCACTGCTGTTTATAAAATGTTTTTGTGGATATATGGTAGAAAGTAATTTTTAAATTAGGTCTCAAATTTGCTGAAATTATATGAATAGGTCAAAAGGCCTACACTGATAATGACTTAAGGAAAACCAACGTAGAACTACTTATATTTACGACTAACATTGAGTTTCAGCCTAAAAAAAATGGAACCACTGATATAAAAACAAAAACAATGATATTACAAAAATAAATCAAAGTGCGAGTGAGAAGAACATATCGTCATCTTTAGTGTTTAGTGTAGATTGGCTGTGACAGAGATATGTTTTAACATTTGACATTTTTGAGTGCAAATGCTATCTATTTTTTCATTATCAATAACAGTCTCGTAACCAGAGTGGAGAAATGATTTTAATTAATGTCTTTTTTCTTTGCAGTTCCAAAAATGTATAATTAGAACATTGTACTTTTTAGGAAATAAAAAATAACTAACAATTTATTAGCCACATAATTGATAATTATGTTAATTTTATATTTATTTTCTTAATTTTATAACAATTGTTAACATTTTTATAGCAATTGTTAACATTTTTATAGCAATTGTTAACATTTGTCTATTAATACTCTATCTTTCATGAAAAATTTGCATGGATGACAATGCTTGGCAACCCTATCTTGGTATTAACACTAGTAGTAACTTGCGTCTTTGTCCGCACTGTATTCCAAAACGTAAGTGAAGTTTTTATATTCTTGTATATTGAAATAAATAATCAGTTTAGTTTAAATCCCACAAGGGAAGGTTGAGTACCTTCCTCCTCATTCGCCAGCCTGCTCCCAGATGTTCCCAAATCCCGCCACTGGCCATCATTCGTGAGGCAGAGTTTTTTTATTTTCTATGATACATTTTAAGACATCAAAATAAAAAAAAATCAGACTGTGCTCTGTCACATTCTTTAAATACAGATAGAAGGAACTTTCTTCTAACAGAAATTCAAAACCAAACGTTTATATAAAAATCACAGTATATTTATAAATGTATATATTAGCTATTGTCTGCGGCTTGCTTTCAATAAAGACTACATGATTTACATGCAGGTTTTAGGCTTCATTAAGTCATTAACATATATTGTAGTAGTAAATTTTTATTGTTTAGTCATAACTCCATATTTTATCCTGCTGAAATTTTGCTATATCTCAGGTTAACCTCCAAGCTGTTGAGTGGTCACCGGAAACTGCAACCACGCACAGTCGTTTCGAACTTTTTGAGTTTTAGGAAGTGCAAAATATAAATGAAGCATTCTGTTGAAGTGCGTTTCGAACTCGTGTGATATTAATGTTTTTTTTCCAAAATTTTAATCTTGCATCGAAATATTTGTTATGTCTTTATATTCCTGATTTTAAGTTTAATACCTCTTTCATTGGGCTACCCAAATATAAACAATTTTCAAACCTTCAATAAAACATTTATGAACGTTTTTATGATGGTTAACAACTATTATTGCAGTCAACTTTTCCTATTTGTCCATTTACTATTCACGGATCCGTTATATGCTGTCCAAATTTTTATTGTCCAACGTATTCACAGAGTTAAATTCAGTATTCGCAGTATTATAAATACCCTCACAGCCGGGCGCGATGTCATCGAACAGTAGGTCGAAATATATATCGGTATAGGAACAAAGACATTTTTTTTTTAAATTTTATTTCTGTCTACTCTAATTCATAGATTATAGTTGCCTGAATAAAAATTATTAAGAGACATATTTTGCTAAACTTTGGCTTTCAAGAGAAAAAAGTGTTTCTTTTGTATGGAACAAATCATGGAAAGTTGTATTTATAAGACGTTTTGATCAATCACACTTTGAGGCTGCCTAAATATTATTATTTGTGTATTCCTCTATTATTTAACTCGAACAGTTCGTTCCCCTGCTTGCAGTGTTGCCCACAAGAAGAATTCAAGAATTAAAAAAACTCTGATTTGAAAGTGTGTTTACTACTTTTTAATAAACCTTGTTACCACATTCATTCATATTTTTAAAACTAATCAATATAATTAGACGTTCATTACTAGAGTTTAGTAAATGTAATATTTACTAGTAAACACTGGGACTTTAAATTACACTTATTACTTATGTTAATAACAAAACAATTTTTAATATTTATTAGCAAATTGTTTAAATGATATTGTTAAATATGTGCATAATTAACAATATAATTAACTACGGAGTACAAATTTATGCCAACGCAGTGCGGAGTGGCAACTAAGCCCAGTAGCTTTCTTTAAACAATTTCAGTTATTTCTCTGTTTGTTTATGATATGCGATGTTTTTATTTTAATTATTTTATGTTGAATAAAAAAGAAAATTTAACGAAGCGTCTAAACGTATAATTTATGAAATATCTGAAGTTTTAAGTGATTTGGCTAATTAAAAGTGTAAATAACATTTGTGGTTCATGAATACAAATCAAACGATTTCATAGTGTGTTCGTTTATTAATTTAGTTAATACTAAAAAAAATTACGCAATTAGCGTATAGAATTTAGCATTACATACATTTTTTTATTGTTATTTTAATATTAATAATTGTTATTTTTTTTTAATCCATGAATATTGAAAACTTAAAAAAAATTTTGATGAGGTTGATTAGCACTTTATACTGTTTTTGGATTTTACTTATGAAAATTTTAGTAAAAACACCTAAAATGTTTTTTGACGAGTTTTTTCTGCTAACTAGGATGATTTATTAAAATTTGATTAAGCTCCTGTTTAAAGACCCTAATGGAACATCAAAAAATGACCAAAACTGAGAAATGTGCCTTAGGAGCATACAAGCAGACGCCGTAATATCTCTGTTAATTATTGGTTTCAGGGTACTTAAAAATCTCAAAACAAAAAACAGAAGCCTTATACGAGTGCTCAAAGACGATCAAGTATCACAGTCGTTTCTCTCAGAAATGGCTTGATATGGAAAATTGAAATTTAAGACGTTAATATTTAAGTTAAGAAGACGTTAAGATTTTGTAATAATAAAAATCTCAGAAATATTTGTTTCACACTTTTTAAGAAGGCAAATCTGATATAAAAAGACTTATTTTTTCCTATTGCGGCCCTGTGCAATTGAACGGTATATTTTTAATATTTTATACGAGATAGTTCTGAAAATTAAGTTTCGAAAGCATTTTAGTACTTAATGGTTTGACATTTAATTCGTGATGACCTCTTATATTACCTACAGGGCACACCTTCTAGCAACATTCATGAAAGCTATTTTCGTAGCACTTTACGCATCTCGTCAAATTTTATTCTGTCTAAAAAAGTCTTCCATAAATCATATTGGACATTGAAGGCGGGGGGAGGTTCTACATAATGCTACGCTGGGCAGAGACGGTCAGTGTCTGTGCTGCTTAGTTTTACACTTTATTCGATTTAAGGGATGTTTAATAAGAAAGCAAGGCAAAGGTATTACTTACTAAAATGCTTTCGAAACGGAAAACAACAACATTCTTAAAAGTTTAATCAAAAATGTCTTTTTGAAGTTATACTTCTTTTGGTGCGTTATGAAAAAATGATGAGAGTGAAATTTTAAGATTCGTCACACAAAAGTTACAGTATGAAGTTGCAGCGGTTGCAGTCTCGAAACAAAAGCTACCAACAAAATAGAAATAGAACCTCTATTAGTCGCGCAAGTTGGCATCATCGTCGCCTCTGTTCACTGTTTTCATATTCATAGTATTTATTTTCCACATGTTTCTAGTGTCTACATTCACACACGTGTTTTAGTTTCGTATAAGTGCGATTTATATATGTGTTGATAAATTATATTCAGTAGTGATTTAAATTCAATATTTTGATTAATATATTTACTATTCGTAAATATTAGTGAAAAAATTGTGTGACTTGAATCTAGCCATGAATAATATCCTCTGGTTTCGACAACATGACATGGCACTACCATAGATGCTGTATTTGTACGATATCTCAACGCTATTAATACAAGACTTTTTGCATCATATTTTAGTTATCATAAGCCACTGATAACTGAAGTTCCGATTCAGTCTTTACCGGAAGATGCTATGGCAGTGGACATAATTTAAAAATAACATTCGGATAATAAGAGAATTTATGTTACCCTTAATGTAAGAAAATAAATATTTATTTATTTAATTTTTCAAATTTAAACTGAACTTTATTTACTGTGTTGACTATCCTTTTCCAGTCCTTTTATTATTTTATTGTAATTTATTATTTGCATACAATTAAAAACTATTTTTTAATGATGCCAAAGAAGTATAACTTCTCACGCGCGTCACGACGTACATAAGTACACGCATCCTTTTTTTTATAGATATCAAACATATATATATATATATATATATATATATTTACATATGTATAGATATACATATGTTTTATAGTTAGGTATTTACACAGGTGTAACAAGGAATATATTGATATGTGTGTTTCTGTACATCAGACTGAGCACATTTGAAACACGTTTCAGTAAATTGTATTTTTTTATTAAAACTTTCCATAAAAAATTAGTTTCTCTACTCACTTTAATGCGCAGAATAATTTTTATGAAAAATATACAAGTTTTTTGTTACAATCTGTACATAAATGAAGTTGCACGTCTGCCGGTGTTCGGTTGGTATATTATTTAATAACTCAAGAACTGCTAAATGCGTTTTGGTTAATTAGGTTGCTCCCTTGTAATTATGTCATGTCTGCTCCAGAGTTTCTGTTTTTTATGTAACAAAATATTTTAAAAAATTCATGTATCTTCCCTCATATGTAAGTACCGACAAACATTTTTCATTTTTTAGCCCTGTGGAGTAGAAAAAATTATGATTTAGCCTTCTATATATGTATGATTCCATTCTAGAAATCAACTACTGAGTCGGTATTAACATATGAGGAATGTTAGATTTATCTTAACGTTAAGTTTAATATTGCGTCTGCAGATCAAAATATTGTTTCGAATGTTATAAATAGATATTTGAACCACTTCGAAACGGGTATCAAATTAAACGTCATGCACCTATGTACATAAGTATGTTTCCATCCTAGTAACTGAAGGACTGGACCAATTTTAATAAACAAGTTATCGCTAGATTTGTTTTAACGTTAAGGTTTTCATAGGCTACTAGTCAAATTTTATCACACAATATGGCACCCGTAGACCGCTATATTGTTTCAAATGATACCAATTTGCATTTAATCCACTTCGAAACTGTTATCAAATTAAGTGTCATGCATGTATGTACAAATGTTTTCATCCTAGGAACCAAAGTACTGAACCAATTTTAACAAATAAGCTATCGCTAGATTCGATTTAACATTAAGGTTTTCATAGGCAAAATACATAAAAACAATATGGCGTCCGTAGATCGCCATATTGTTTCAAATGATATCAATTTGCATTTAATCCAATTAAATGTTATGAAAGTATGTATAAATATTTCCATTTTTGCAGTTTAATATAAATTTATGAAAAATATGAAAATTGTTCAACGGCAAATTATTCTGACTTGCAATGAGTTAGTTATACATAAATCTTTGAAATTTCTGTCAAATTAAAAGGACCAAAATGTGAAAATATATCTAGTCCCTACTTTCAAATATCAACTAAATTTTTATATAATTTTATACAATTAATCAAAGATAAAATATAAGTTATAAATACAAAAAAAATCTGTAGTTCGAAAACTTGACAAATCTTTCGTAATCTGTGGTATTAAAATCCAACACAAAAAGGTCTGAAATGTTAACTGAAAACCCAGGAGCTGCTTTTGCATAGAAGTTGTATTATGTCATAATTAATAAACCCGTTAAATGAAAATATGCCACTCAGGAAGGATTAGAAACGATAAAATAAAAGAAGGTTGATAACAGAAAAACCGAAATAAATACAACTCGAAAACAGTTAACAATTTCGAAAAACATTTTGAATAAACATTGAGGAACATAAAATTCTACATAAAAATTAGTCTTTCCAGAAAAACATATGTTCTAAATACTAAGTAAATAAAAAAACCTGAAAAATTTAATAACGGTCACAGAACAATTTTTGCACCTACTTCGTTTTCGGGACAAATTTTTATATTTGAATATTGCACAATTTTCACGTAAAACTTTTTTCGATATTTTCAACGTTTTTTGAGTTGTTCGCAGAAAACACCTTTTCAGAGTGGTTTTTATTTTTCTCTCAATCTCCACCAGAAAGTTTAAACATTTCTTTTATTTTAGGGAGTATATTAATTAGGGGTTACTACAACTTCTATGCAAAAAGCAACTCCTGGATTTTCAGTCAACAATTCAGATCTTCTTCATTGAACTTTTACATGAACAATCTTTAAAACTTCGGAGAGACTGCCCTCTCTCCGTGTCCTGTTGGAGATAAAACTTTATCTCTACACATTTATATATCAAACATTTGTTTTATTTTTGTGGTCACGCGATAAACGCGAAACGACATAGCCTAACTATATGCGGTTTTCATTGGTATATACTGCAATATTAAATTATAACTGTGATCTGTCTTAAAAAGAGACAAAGTAATGGATCAGTAAGTAGAGCAAATCAGAAAAAACCCACAAATAGCATCGAAAACTGACTGCACAAATTTAACTGTACAAGAAATACAGCTAAATCTGAGCAGAGGGCATCCCGTCTACTTCACCGCGCTGATTGATCCCCTGCCCAAGAATCGCTTCATGCTAAGTCTTACCGATGCTCTACAGTCCTATCAGCATAATCTGCTTGGAACAACTGTATTCTAGTTTCCCTGGAGAGTTCTAATCTAAAGGCTGTTTTTTGGATATGAACGAGTTCCGTTGTGAGCGTATGACCAATGCAGTTCAATTTGCGAAATTTCGCTTGTTGCTAAATTGAAACTTTCTTGCATGATACTAGTCATCATTACATATGTTCTTGGTTTCTAAAGCCAAGACCAAGATATTCGGGTAATATATCTAAGGCAGCGAATGATTAAAACTTGAAATTGCCCCGTGACTTAACTCTTACACTTCAAAAACCATGCAAGAGTAGAGTTGAAGATAAATGTTCCCAATTCCTCTAACCCTTCCAAATTAACCTATCGTTCAGAGAGTTTAACCATTTACCAAGTTATCTACATGGCTTTAAAATCCACTTTACTGAGATTTAAATGGTAGTCGTTCCTACTAACAAATAATTCCTACCATCTGCAGTAATGTTATAAATTCAAAATGAGTTTGTCTGTGTGTCTAGATGCTAGCAGCATTTTCACGAGTAAACTACGAAAAAAGTTTTAATCAAATTTAGGAAAGAAACAGCATGACAGAGTCGGACGTAGAGTACATGACAAAGAAAGGATAAGGCGAATGCTGAGAACAGAATAAACAATACATTACGGAATTTTGCTGCGAACTATTATGAGTAGAAGAGAGTAACGAATTGCATAGAAAAGAGATGTGTTGAAAGGAGAAAGAAAGCAGTCATAAAGCCACCGAGAAATGCACAAACACATATATAATACTTTAAAAGAAGAGGGAGGTAAAGAAATAAACATGTAAGTTTAAAGAAAAAGGGAGGTAACACATGTGACCTTAAAGAAAGAAGAAGGTAAAAAATAAACATGTAAGCTTAAAGAAGAGGGAGGTAATGAAATAAACATGTAACCTTAAAGAAAGAGGGAAGTAAAGAAATAAATATGTAACCTTAAAGAAATACGGAAGTAAAGAAATAAATATGTAACCTTAAAGAAAGACGGAAGTAAAGAAATAAACATGTAACCTTAAAGAAAGAGGGAAGTAAAGAAATAAATATGTAACCTTAAAGAAAGACGGAAGTAAAGAAATAAACATGTATCCTTAAAGAAAGAGGGAAGTAAAGAAATAAATATGTAACCTTAAAGAAAGACGGAAGTAAAGAAATAAACATGTAACCTTAAAGAAAGAGGGAAGTAAAGAAATAAATATGTAACCTTAAAGAAAGAGGGAAGTAAAGAAATAAATATGTAACCTTAAAGAAAGACGGAAGTAAAGAAATAAACATGTATCCTTAAATAAAGAAGAAGTTAAAGAAATAAGAGCAAAAAAATGGGGGACGAAAGTGTGAATAAATAAACATGAAGTGGCTGATTTTTGGAGAAACCCAACGAAATAGGACCGGATTAAATGCAGAAATTACTAATAAAAATAAACGTCAGAAACCAAAATAATAGACTAAGCCGTTTGAAGACCCATATGTCAGCAAAATAAGTACATGTAGCTAGGAACATATTATCGGACGCAATTTAAAGCTGGGAACGTATTATCGGACGGTCTGCACAGCCGTATCCAGACGCCGTGTTCAGACGTGTCGCGCGTACAGTCTGCAGAGATGGAACATTCTTGTTATATTTTAATTTATTTTTATATAAACGTTAGTTTTCACGAAACGTGTCAATTAATTTTTGGTCATCCATCGTTGTCTGTGAAAACCTGTAAACAAACGTCTACACTACAACGCAGCCGGTAACTGTCTGCCGCGTGGCAATAATATGTTCCCAACTAATATCGCAGTTGACTGTTCCAATGACGGACGGGGGTCCTCAAATGTTTTAGATTCGCATAAAAAAACCTGTTAAACACGAATGGAATTCGCACTACAAGGGTCCCATACACATTTAAATATTTAATAGTACATAATATTCCTATTAAACTATTTAGAAAATTTTCATTTTTAGAAAGAAGGTATATTCCCTATTGTATCTTGCACAGGCGCATGTTTAAACAAACTATTGTTTATGTTACCCACATAAGAACAAATTAACGATTTTTATCTTTACTTATGCTGTGAGACCCTGTTTCTTGCCAAATTTCATAATTCAGGTCAACGGGAAGTAACCTCGGGGTTTTGATTTATTTGCGAGTGCCAAAAAATGGTATAAATAGCAGTCTTAAGTTTTTTTTATTGCTTTGACTTAGAAGCTTGATTTTTTTTACAACTCCAAGGAACCGTAGACCTAAGTATTTGGTAATAATTTCAACTTAATACCTCCTCGCATTCTTGAGAAAAAAGTCTTCACAGACGAGTAACAGACGGACAACGAAGTGATCTTATAAGGGTTCCTTTTTTCCTTTTGAGGCACTGAACCCTAAAAACACTACACTTTAGGACCCCTTTAAAAATTTTGATGTTTTTATAATGCATTTTGAAGTGCACACTGAACTTAATCACTTATATATTATATAACGCTTTTCAACCCCATTTTAAGAATTTTATATCATCGTTTCTCAAAATGAGGATCTCAACAGAGTAAGTAGGATCACAAGGAACTACGGGGCTGTGTAGAATTGAATAAGAAATAAATACGTTTGATAGTTCCCTGTAGTCTTAAATAGTTGTTGTTTTGTGCGAAAGAACAACTATTTAACACTACAGGGAACTATCAAACGGGAGGGTACGAAATTGTAAAGAAGTGGAAGAGACATTGTTCAAATATAATTTTTCAATAGAAGTTTATCTACAAAAAACCCCAAGTTAAGCATAGAAACGGCTTTTGAGATAAGACCTATCAAAGCGAACGAAAATAACCTACGCGACATTGAAATCAAAAAAGTTGAACTGGAAAGCGCGGGATAAATACATGAAATCGAAATACGGTTTTGACACATTTTATTTTAATATATATTATATATATTTAAAGTAAATTTAAGAAAACTATTTAAAACTTATAACATAATTCCATTTTTAGGCGAGAAAAAATGATGACTGATTTGACCATATTGGCCGCCATATTGGATTCGCCATATTGAATTTTAAAAATTAATCAAAATTTTTCAAACTTAAAATATAAAAAGACAATTTTAATGTTATGTATTAGAGTTGCCATGAATCTATTTGAATATAAATATTAAATTATGCACATGCTATTTATGTGAAAACCCGACCTACCAAGTCAGACGTCCGCCATTACGGCTTGGTACATTATTACAGCGTATTCCATTATATTTATTAAAATCGTGTATATAATATATATATATATATATATATATATATATTTATATATATATATATATATATATATATATATAAACTTTATTTTTTTTTTCCAAAAAATATATGAACAAATTCATAACTAATACATCATATGTATAGCTGAATTTGTGTTATACGATCCCCCACTTGACTTAGGGAGTAAGCTGGCGAATGCGTGACGAGAGCGTTACGAAAAGTGTGATCGGGCGAGGCGAACGGAAGTTGTTGAGAGGGAGATATAAGTTAGTGAAGATAGAAAGAGAGAGTTACTTTTCGTATATTACTGTAGGGACAAGAGATACAGGTGCGAGCACACATTTTCTTTCTCTATTTCTCTCATAGCCAGTTATGTTTCGTATATCTAAGACACAGTGCATGCCTATTGTTTGTATCACACTGTAGGAGCAAGAGAGGGCAGTGCGCGAGCACATTTTCTTTCTATCTTCCTCTCATAGCCAGTGCATGAAATATATATATATATATATATATATATATATATATATATATGCGAGTTTGCTAGCGTTACGCGAACGGTGATTTTTTGATTATTTTGTAATTTCATTTCGTTCTTGAACAATTTTATAAATTATTATTTTGTTCAATACATTGAATATTCTACGTACAAAGTGAATTTGAAGTTTTACTTCAGTCGTGTGGTCAAAGCACACTCGTTTTTTATTTCCCATTTTACCCCATAAAAATAACCCACAGAATAAAAATAAAACTTTTTATACTTCATATCTATAATTAGGTCACCATACCTATTCCATCTATATCCTAAGTTTCGTTTTTACGCTGAATAGCTTCCGAGAAAATCGTCTGTGACAGACGGACTTAAGGATACCCAAATAATTCTGTAAATGTTCTGTTTTGGCACGGGACACTAAAAATTAAACGTTTTAAAACTCTCTACAAAACATTTGTAGTATTTTTTTTACTCAATGACAAACAAATTATAACGCATAAAAGACACAACTGTTTAACCAATTCCTAAGTTTTTTGGCTTATACGTTTTTTGTTATTGAAGTTATGACGAAAAGTCGTAAAGAATTCGTTTACTTTTAAAAAATATTTTCACACAATAAAAGAACTACATGTACTTATTTTACGGATGGCCCTAGAAACTCGAAGAAATATATTTCAATAGACTATACGTATATCTTTCTCTCGGTCGATTCATTAAATAGGGAATCTTACTGCCAATTTCTCCCGCTTGGGGGCTATCTGTCCTATAACGTTAACGTCATAGATAAATACGTTGTGACGTTTTGTAATTTGTATACGTCTGCTTGAGAAGTATTGAACTTCATTGGTTTTTCCAAGATTAAATCTTGACTTATAATAAATATGCATCAATGATGTGCAATTGGATTCTGTTGCAGTTGGAACAGTTGAAAGTATATCTTACTTATTTATTCTCTAAGGACAAACAACACCGAAAGCTGTAGGAAACAGCTGTGCGTAGCAAAAAACTTTAAGACAACAAAACAAACCCTCAGCTGTGTTCATACATTTTATTCTAATTTTTTAATTCTGATATTGTTAAATATCCGTAATTTTTCGCTATATTTTCTCTTCACATAAAAAGTTTTAACTTTGCACGCCACAAAAATCTACCGCTTTTTTGCGAGGCTAATTTTATTTACGTCTTACTTCGGTGGCGCCATCTACGCTTAGGTTTGCGTAAGATTCTCTATTGCTTAATTACCAAAATCCGCTTGTAACTCGCACAGTTTTCTGCATATATTTACATCAGCAGTTCACCCTGTACGTGCTATTGGTGAAACCTCGCTGTGTCTATACGATTACAATCGATCGCGTTTTCTTTACATTTGAACGATGACATTTAAACATTAGTTGATTAACGCCAGAATTTTTTCGAATCATTTTATATGGTGTGCATTATCAAACACTTTATATCAAGAAGATTTATTTACTATACTCAGAAAATGCAAACAATGGTGGCGGAAGAAGGAATTCTCCATTTCCAAGGGCTCCGCGTTTATTTCAGCATTAATTTTATCATCCACAAAAATTAGTTTTATTTACTAAAACAGACATTCAGGAGGTAACTGTCATAATAGACTCGTGAAAAGTACTTCCACTGATTCATGAAAATTTTATTTAAAGTTTGATTTATCTTTGAGGTGCACATTGGATGGGAAAATTAAATAAAAATACATTTTTGGAAGTATTTCAGTGAATTCTTTTACCTAAAGTGGAAATTAGTATTAAAAATCGTAAATACAAACATGTATTTATAATTAAAGATAATATATATATATATATATATATATATATATATATATATATATATATATTTATATACATATACATATATATATATATATATATATATATATATACATACATACATACATACATAAATATATATATATATATATATATATATATATATATATATTTATATATGTCATTTTCAAACCTTATAATAAAATAATAACGGCAGAACCCCTAATTTTTTAAAATACGTATTTCTTATGCATATTTTTTCATTTAAAAGAAAAGAAAGTGAAATTCGCATTTTTGCCAACCTGAATTCTTTTAACAATTGTTCACGTTAATCAATATGGTTCAACTTTGAACTGAAATAACTTCGGTTCAATTACGAAATGAATACGTAGGAAATAAATTGATAAAAAGCTTAAATTACATGAGGAGCAATTGATAAGTACTAAGTCTGACTAGCATGTAATCGTTTTTTTTAGATATGCACCTAAGAGCTAATTCGAGTATTTAACTTTAGTTAAATTTCAGTGTTCTTTATTTTATTAAAAGTTGTAGCAAAAGTTGAACATAAATTTCGTAAAAATACATATAAATAAATTAGATGAAAAATTCGGCGATATAAAAATTATTAAAATTCAAATATAAAAAAAATGTACCAAATTTGTAAGTGACCAGGAAAAAACCCAACTTACATACAAACAAAAATTACATCCCAAACATGCAAAAATACTCCCGTCTTTTCAAGAGTTTAAAAACTGTTAATAATAACAAATCAAAGAAAAAAACACTTAACCTCCCAAAAATAAAAACCATCAATTAAACACGGAAAAGCGACGAGGAAATATCATATGAAAATTATATTAAAATACTTGTCACAAACTAAACATCGCATGTAAGCAAAAATCATTTAAAAACACGACATTCTTTAAATATAGCATACATACGATTTTTAATTCCAAATTATTCATATAAAATTCACATATCACAAAAATAACATTCACCTTGTAACAACACGTCCTCGAATAAAACTCAACACACGTATTTAAAACAAGGCAATATTATATCGTAAATAAAACACACGGGGCATCACGTTTAAATTACCATGTTTTTGCTTTACTTTTTTAAATTGTCGTATTTATTAATAGTTTATAATAAAGAAAGACGATGTAAGATCGTATCTATACCACGAATATACAATGAAAGTCAGCCGCGCACATATCCATACGTTTGTCCGGTTAAGTATATAATCTATGGACCAACAAGTTATAAAACTTTTTGACCTTTACCACACGTAAAATCATTGCGGCTGCACACACGCACACTGGGCACGCACACGGACACTAGGGATGTGCACAACTGATTCATTTTCTATGAATGGAATGAATCTGTCAAACATTAAATTTTCTTTTTATTTTGCCTTTTCCCTTATAACAATTTATTTATTATTAAATAGACTTATTGCCTGTCAGTTTAAGAAGCGAAGATTAGTAAAGTTAGCATTTTTTAAATTTATTTAAAAATACCTGTGAATACAATTAAATCAAATATGATAAATCAAATATAGATGAAACAAATATACATGTTGCGTATTATAAACAAACGTGTACGCAGGTAAAACAAATCTGTTACAATTTTTAATCGATTTCAAAAAGTTATTCTGATAAAAATTCCATCTTTTTTTATATACACATGTACATAAATTATCTCAGAGCGGCTTAACTGATTTTTTGTTGCAATTTTATTTAAATTACATTCAGAAAGATTGCGAAAAGCTGTTCTATAAATTTATTTAATAAAAGAAAGCAAATATGTCTGTTGCACAAGAACTCAACCTACAGAGGACGCTTACTCGGAGAATAAATGAAAAGACGCTTTATTTCTTAGAGTACAAATGAATTACACTTTAATATTACTCGAAGCATAAATCGGGGTAACAATTTAATATTACTCGGAGCATAACTCCGCTGAGTTATGCACATTACTTTATTCGGAGCATAAATCCCTGCCTTATGTTCCGCGTTATTATTGCTCGGAGTATAAAATGGGAGGGGGGGGGGGGGTATTTCTCTTGACTTTAATCGTATATGATAGGAGATCGATTATCTCCGCAATTCTTTCCTATAGTTTATACCTATGTTTGAGCTTTGCAAAGAGTATTTAATACACATTCCTGCAAAAACTAAAAAGTACTCTGTTTGTAAAGATAGATAAACTAATAGAGAATTATCAGGCTTTGCTTGGTTTTTGTTAGCTACGACTTTAAAACAGCGTTTATTTTTGAAGCAACAATATAATTAAAGTGTAAAAATGAGATTGAGATGTGCACTGCAGGAAAATGAAAGAAACACTTTAAAAACCTATTTTAACCTCTATAATATATCCATTCAAATATTTTTGAGTGTTAACTATTAAGATAAAGGTCAGTATACTATGTCCAATTTTAGTTTCTACGACGAAGTTTGTGAAACGATTGTGTCAGACAAATAGACGGACGGATATGCGAAAGATCTTGAGGTAAATGTCTAAATTTGGAGGGTCGCAAAACTTAAAAGAGCAGAAACTGATGATGTAAACCTTCACAACGTGAATTTTACTTAAACAAATTAGTTAATGTCTTATTCAGGAAATACAATCTTAGCTTCAGAAGTGCGAGTTTTACGGACATATTTTTGAAGTAAAATTTACTTTGTTTTAGTAATGCAAGTTCATACATTGAAAAATGAGACCGCAACGAAAAGCGAAACACAAGGTAGTGAGGAGAGCGAGCAATTGATAGTTTCCCCCTCTACTATCAAGTCTCTCAGCCCATCAGTGAACAGCAGACCGCCAATAAACTAAACCTAGCTTATTCCTTTTATCTCTCTAATTATTTCCTATAATACTGAACTTCCTTTTCTCTTTCCATATCATTTTTCATTCCTCTATCCCCGTGTAAATTGTAAATTTATGTAAATCAATGTGTGCATATACGTATGAGTGTAATTGTGAGAGCGGGTGTACCTTTGTATGTATGTAACTGCGTGTATGAGTGAATGTGTGTGTATATGAATACGCATTTATAAGTTTTTTAAATTTGTTTACCTTCTAGTTATTTGCACAGTTTATTGCCGTCTCCTACAACATAATTTATCATCATACTAATATTCTGTTTGACTGTAAGATATTTCTCTCGTAGCTATAAGTCCAATATATACAACAACGGTATACATTAAAGTTGTACTATGTATATTGGAGTAAAGAAATAAGCAGCGTATATTAAAGTAAATAAATAAACGAATATGTGTTATATTAACAAACGTTTGTTGTTTTTATAACACGATTATCTTAATGTCCTTTTCACTTTAGTAAAGTAACCCATCAAGGAGGTCCATTTTTAATAAGCACCATGTGTTTTTTTCTTTTTTAACGCAATTAAATAAAAATAACACAAGAACACCGGTGAAAATAGTACAATCCTTTATACCAGAGCGGACATAATTGATAAGTACACTATTTGAAATCTTTTGAGTACTGAAAATATCTACAAAAATAAGATCTTAAATAAGTCATATTTCATGTAACAAACGCTTTGTTTATCTAATAAATACTGTTTGTTTTAATATTTTGAAATCGTAATTAATTACAGCCTCATTAACTATGCCTGTTTAGAAATACACCTGGCTCTTTTAGAAATATTTTTTATAAAAATATACACGCATGAACGTCACGAATTGTTATTATTCAACATTACATTTGTAACATAACAATAGACAGTATTAAAACAAATTAAAATTTGCATTATTACACATAATTAGCTAAGTAAATACCCTGCTTAACCCTTTTTTCAAACTTCCATAATACGGGGGTAAGACGGTGGGATGGAGATCGTTAACCCCGTAAGATTTGTTACCAGGGGATATGGAATAATTGGGGAAAATTTTGAGGGTAACGTTTGAAAATTATAGGAACGTATAAAAACATACACACGTTCACACATTAAGTTTTATGTAGAAAGATATTTTATATATTTATGTATAGTTTTCTTTCACATAATGCAATATTAATATATATAATATCATAGACTGCAAATGGCATTATAAGATATTATATGCTCTGCACTCTAGAGTAGATTGAGGAACTGTATCCTTTAATTTTAATTACATCTAACACTCGTGGAATACACACGCACGCCACGCTCGTATTCGAAACCACAAACAAATAGAATAGAAGTGGTAGAAAAAAGTACAAAGGAGTTTTATGATTATAGGAAACTGTAAAAAACATACACACATTAAGTTTTGTATATAAAGATATTTTATATATTTATATATAATTTTCTCTCTATTTACATTCTATGATACTCAGTACTCTAGAGTGAATTGAGATATTAATTTATCCTTTATTTTTCATTATATCTACGTTTATAGGATATACATGTACGCAACGCTACTATTTAAAACAACAAAAATGTATAATAGAAGTAGTAGAAAAAAGTAATAACAATTTTTCCGCAATTTTTTGTTGTACTAATGTGAATTTTTTCTTCAAAACTTGATAACACTAATAACATCATAAATTTAGTTCACATTGTTAATGTGAAACATCTAATGGCGCGTTTGGATGGGAGGTAAAATATTCTAATTACAAGTCGCGTCTTACCATTCGGCCAGCTCCGTGTCATATCGGCTCTTTCCGGCTTAATTTGGCTAGCTTCGCGTCTTGTTAGCTCTTTCCGACTTAACTCTTCCCTCTCTATAACACTACGTGCACGCTACTCTACATGTGTGTTAATATACCAGCATTGTTTCTCATTTACTAACGCTAACAATTTTACTCGTTTACGTCTATGTATTGCATTAAACTATCTTAAAAAAGTTAAAAGCGTTTATTAATTTAAAATATGTATTCCAGTAATAGTGAAAAAAAAATTAAACCTTTCACACCTACCAAGTGTCCCATGATGACTTGATTTAATTTAATATTATTTCATTCTATAAAATTACCAAAATAAGACGAAAATAAAGACTATTACAACATTTTCGTAATATATTCTAGAATCATTAAAATTTATTTTGGTGACAACAAAAAGATTATATATAATTTTTTTTTATATTCTTGACGTCTTTCATATTTCGATGGGCTAGTATGACAAACGCAATACTTTTAAACTTATGAAATGGAACTACTGCTTACGAATTAATTTAAAAAAATCTAAGATAATCCCGAATGTCCATGCAAATTCATTCATTTTCATACATTCAATATTCATTCCCATCCCTAGCAACGTTGAGAGTAATAATGACGTTTAGAACAATTGACAGCAAATCGTTCAGAAATATTAAACCGATTATTTAAATTTATCAATAGTGAATCCATTATTTTATGCTGTTCTCTAAATTTAAAACTATTATTAACTTAAAAAATATCAAAACCCATTATTATACTGCTTATTTTCGTTTAAGGTTATAACGTTTCGTTTAAGGAAGTACTTAGGGGGCCTTTGAATTTAAAATAATTTCTTTGGACTAATGCTGTTCTTTTATAATCCATCACCAGTTGAATAAGACAAACCGGTTCACTGGAGGGAGACGAGTAACGTCTCTTACTGTTAATAATATGACGTTTCGACGAGGAAAAACCTATGTATTATACATACGGAATCTGTGTTTGTTTTATTATGTCAACACGCAGAATACATTGGCGTCGGAAATTCCGTTTACTGTTGAAAGTTTGATAGAAATTTTATTGGAATAATTTACTACTAAAGTTCAAACTTCACTACCTTTCGTCGTGATTTAATTTTTTTCAATTGTTTACTTAACGAGTTTCTTGATTCCGGTAAATATTTGATATTGCAAAATGATAAAGTTATTTTGCTCATTGTTCAGTGTACGTATGATAATTCCATAAAGTAATGACTCGTTATATCTTTCAAAATGTTCGAGAAGGTGCAATATAAGTTCTTTGAAGATAACGTTAATTCCTTTTTTCCAAATTAAATTAAAGTTTGACGTTTCTATCTTCTGCAGATATAATTAGAAACTGCAAAAAAATACACGATTATCTTTATAACGTTGTAAATCTAATCATACCCATGATTTTATAGTTCAAATTTGATAATAGATTTAATTAACCTGTTTTATTATGCGAACTGTGTATGTTATATACATAGACATGCATACCTAGACACCTTTGAAGAGGTATATTATACATTTATATAACACATCAAACAATCCATCTTATTAGTATTATATTCTTATAGGTTTATAGTTTATTGTGACAATCAGTTTGCATAATAATAGATACGTTTGTATCTATTATGCAATACTTTTAAAATACTTTTAAAAAGTATTAATAGCAGATACGTTTGTATCTATTGCATGTCGTAATAGTAACATATAATCAATATCAACACACTATACAAAATGAACCATTCCATAGTAAAATATCAATGCTACATTGATGGTCGTCACAAAATAGAGATAAAAACTTATTTTGTGGTTCCTAAAATGTAATAATATTAATTGGCAAATCAATAAAATATAAAACAAGCAAAAAATAAAAAAAAAACTTTTAATGAAATTGAAAACAAATTTAATAGTATTTAGATATTTTCAATAGATATTTTCTTCAAACTACACCAATATTTACAATTATTAAAATTACACTGTTACATTTTTAAAAAGATGATTTAAATGAATTAAAATGTATACAGAAATAATTAGATGAGGTCTTGTAAAAACTTAAACGATTGTTGTCAACATATCACACCAACTATTGCTGTCATCGTCTAGTTACCGGAAAATTTCTAAACATTTGATAATATGGCATTTGACTGATGACGATATTTTTTGTAAAAATGTTTTAAAACTGTTGAGAAGGTTTAAAAAAAACCTTATAATGAAAAAAAATAAAGCATATAACAAACAATTAATCGAAACTTTTAAATAGGAAAAGTTGTCAATTTTTGTTCATTAAATGAATAAAGTTATTTAAAATTTAGTTTCCACACAAAAAAAATGGGAAAATTATAATATGCAATATATAACTTAAACGCAATTTTTAACGAGATACAAAAATATTTAATAAACTCTCTTATAATGGATACTAAATAACTGGCCAGTGACGTCATAAGCCAGTCGTGTTTTGTACGGGGGCGTGTTCGCGGAATTGTACTTCGTCAGTTTTAAATCGTCGTTATAACTTTGTAATAAAAAGTCCTAGGTACGATATATTTATTTTAACTGTTTTTAATGTTATTACTTATTCTATTCTAGTAATAAAAAAATATAGTCAAATACCCCATTAACTACAACTTCTTGCGTGTAATAAAGGATATTGAATTTCAAAAAAACATACTTATAAAAGACCGAGCTTAGAATTAATGTTTAATTTTATTAACATTTACGTATTAATACACACGGTTGCAATTGTTAACAAAATATTACTATAAATTACTTGTCTTCCTATGATTAATATAAATTTCGAATGCCTAATTTAAAACAATTTATGTAAATGTGTTTAAAACAATTATTGTAAACAAAACTATGAACAAAAATATTTATCTAACATAATAGTGACTAAAACGCCTCTAAAAATAATTATTTTGTAGTATAATAAATGGACAGAAATATGTATTTCCATTCAATCTTTAGAAATCAGGAAAAGTAAATATACGAAACTGTAAATATCCTATGTAACAATAAAAAACCATTTTGGTGTTTGCTTATGACCACACGATAGAAGTGAATATATATATATATATATATATATATATATATATATATATATATATATATATATATTATATATGTGTGTGTGTGTGTATGTGTGTATATGTGTGTATATGTGTATGTATATATATATATATTTTTTTTTTTTTTTTTTACTATTCTCAAATAAAATCTTAAACACTAAATGTATGCACCTATAATACTACACTGATTATATACAATAACATTCATGAATTATATTAAATTATACTCAAATAAATTATTAATTAAAAGTGAACTTATTCAAAAGCAATAAGTACACTTGATATTTTAAAGAAATGCGCTTGGTGCGCCTAAAAAATGGTAATCCCAAGCCAAGTGAACGGCCGATGCTGAATGGGGCCGTCGACCCGAACCTAATGTCTCACTCATGAAATACATATTTGATGCATGGGAGAATAAGCAGGATGCGATAGGTATATTTTGTGATTTGTCCAAAGCTTTTGATTGTGTCGATCATCAGACTTTATTAGTAAAGCTAAGACATTATGGTGTCTCAAATAACTCGCTTAACCTTATAGAATCGTATCTTTCAGGTCGAATTCAAAAAGTAAATATTAATGGCACTTTTTCTTCTGGCGCTCACCTTCATATGGGAGTGCCCCAGGGCTCGATATTGGGCCCATTGTTGTTCTTAATATACATAAATGACCTGCCGTACTTTACTAAAGACCTCTGTGAGATAGTATTGTTTGCTGATGACACTTCTTTGATTTTTAAAGTCGACAGACGCAAAGAAGTCCTTGACGAAGTAAATGATGCTCTTTCTCAAGTCCTACATTGGTTCACTGCTAACAATCTCTTGCTCAATTCAAAGAAAACAAAATGTCTTAAATTTAGTATGCCTAACGTAAGGCAGGTCAATACTTGCATTAATATGAATAAAGAACCTATAGAAGCAGTCAATTCCACTACCTTCCTTGGAATTACTATAGATTCCAAACTGCAATGGGGATCCCATATTGTGGCCTTGGCAGGAAGACTTAGTTCAGCTGCGTATGCAGTTAGGGAAATTAGGCAGCTCACTGACGTTGAGACGGCGAGATTAGTTTATTTCAGCTATTTTCATAGCGTAATGTCGTATGGTCTACTGTTGTGGGGCTCTGCTGCCGATATTCAGACCATTTTTGTACTCCAAAAAAGAGCTATTCGTGCAATATACAGCATTAGACCACGCGACTCGTTAAAAGAATTATTTAAGGAAATTAACATACTAACAGTGGCATCGCAGTACATATATGATTGCATTGTTTATGTACGTAAAAACTATGAAGTTTTTCTTAAAAATTCAGACACTCATAGCTTCAACACCAGAAATAAGAATAGACTTGCCGTTCCAAGTCTCAGACTGCATAAGACTGGTAATTGTTTTATTGGATTAAGCATAAAAATGTTTAATAAGCTTCCACAAAGCTTTATCGACTTGCCTTTGCCTAAATTTAGATTGACTATCAAACGTCAGCTGATGAAAAAGGGTTATTACAAAGTAGTCGATTATTTGAATGATAAAAATTTGTGGACACTTTAATTAGCTCTCCTGCACATTTTAAGATTTTTGTAACATTGACCTTTTGAAAAAAGGCTTACTGTTGAGTTTGTTGCGGCGCTTCTTCTCAGCAGGCCAGTTACGTCGAAGTGCTGGTAGGAAAAAATATTGACGTGCAAAAGAATTTACTGTAAATCTACTTGCATAAAATATAAACTAAACTAACTAAACTAAACTAAACTCAGCGTCACCGACCCAGGCATAACGGCTCAGTTTCGTTCACAAAAATAAACAGTATCTATAGCAAAACCCGCGAAGAAAAATTAATTTTGAAACTAACCAAAATTGAATTTAACCATATTCTATTCTGCACGTATGCTACTGTTAAATTTACCATAATAGTATAATCAATGACCAAGAACATACTGGCAGGAATTGAAAAGAACTGAAAAGCGAGGGAAGAGAAATTTATGTAGTGAGAGTTAAGTGAGGGAGTCGATTAAGCACTATAAGTGACGCTTTATTATTGCTCGCTACATCGCCACAATTGGAAAGTTTACGAAACGAATAACTTCATAAACGACGCTTATCTTCATGCAAGCATTCCAGCGAACAGAAAATGAATTGTGTTGCGATTGCGCGGTACATGCAGAAGTCACGAGCGTTCGCAGCAAAGTAGCTAAACCGGTACAAAGAGTAGTTAGTACCATCGGCGATCTACACGACACAAACGACAGCTAAAAACAGAATGATAGTAACAATCTTCAAGAAGTATCATGCAGCAAGCGTAAAGTTTTTAGACACAAAATATATGGGACAAATAGGATAAGGACCTTAAAATAGACACCCTAATCTACGTGCATTATAAAATTAATTTTAAAATTAAAAATATTTATCTCTTTTGTTAATAAATATACCAACAATCGTACAACATTTTTTATTAATACATTTCCAACATTTTTTATTTTACTAGAACCAATTTTTTTTCAACTATCTAATATAGGTGTTCCGGACGGATGCAGACACCAATGCGACGATCGAGCGGTCGTAGGTTCGTAACCGCTAGCGTGACAACCGGCGGCCGCACAAAGGGATCACTTAGCTGCATAAAAGAGGGGTTACGACGCTGCCAAATCATATTCGGGACATTCATCCACCAATAGTCATTAGAATAGTCTTCGAATAGTCATCGATCAGTTCAAGTTCAACTTCTAGTTATAGTAATAGTATACTTTATTGAATATATTTGGCGTTAATTTTGTAGAAATTCATTGTTCACAATTAAATGAAACTACATGATGTAGTATTATTTCTACTTTCTTTAATTTCTTTACTACGATCTAGGTTTCGTTGTAATACAACATCTTCAGGTGGGCTATTAGCAAAGATCTTTGCTAATAGGCCACCCTGAAGATGTTGTAATACAACGGAACCTAGATCGTGGTAAAGAAATTAGAAATAATACTACATCACATAGTTTCATTTAATAGTATACTTAGTACATAAATAATGAAGAAATTGTCTTACAACGACGACTAGTTTTCATTGGTAATCGACCCAGCGAGCTCTCTCCCTGACTGCATAGTCACAGTAGTGTAGATCTGGTGAACGTCGAATCCTCCAATTCAGCAACAGTCAAGTGCGGGGCTCTGACTACTGCCTGTCGTTACCTGAGGATGTTATAATACAACGAAACCTAGGTCGTGGTAAAGAAATTAAAGAAAGTAGAAATAATACTACATCACGTAGTTTCATTTAATTGTGAAAATCAGTTTCGTTTAATTTCTTTTTTATACTGTTTATTTCCTTATAATGCTACTTAAACTTATTACTAAACTAAATTGTGATATTGTTTTACTTTCATAATTAAAAACAAAGCCTTACTACTGAATCTCGGTATATTGTTTTAGAATACTTATTATTTGAAAAAAAAATTTGAATTGTATTGTATGTTTAAAATTTGAAGTTCTAAACCGTATGGGAAGAGAAACTTATCTATAGATTTAATAGTAATTATGTGGTTGTCTTCATATTTAAATATATATGTTCAATAATAAACCTTTGTTTTAATTGAAGAATAAAATTTGTCTTTATTATTTTATATTATTATTACGTAAATAAATAAATAGGTACGAAAAAGCCGGAAAAATGTTTCTGGTCTTAGGTTTTTTAGAAAGTACCGGGAATACCGGGAGTACCGGTACCGAGCTGAGCCCAGCACTGGGAATAAACATTTTAGGAACCGGACCGGTTCTGCAAGCTCTAATCATAGCGCACTAAGACGCTGTGAATGGTTGAACGAAACAATGCGGCGATTCAATGAGGGTTGCGATTAGAGTTAAACGTATCGATAAAAGATATCGATAAACAACTTTAAATTTAGAAGAATAGCAAAGTAAAAGCAACAATGAACGTAGAAAACAAAAAAATGGAGCCACCGTGGGCCTGGTAGACGTGAAACATCTACATTTTTTTCACTATCACTTTTACTGTCACTGTAACTTATATTTTAAAAGAATAAACGATTTAACTGTATTAAGACAATTTAATGCAATACACCGACATAAGTAAGTAAAGTTGTAAGGGCTAGTAAATAAGAAACAATGCTGATACACTAACACACACATGATCTGATGATAAGATCGGGGTCTTATCATCAGATCATCACCATATTTATATGGAACCACCCCTAAAGTACTCTCTTGCAAATAAAAATGAATCATCAAAAGCGGTCTACTCAGTAAAGCATTGTCACTGAACATACATAAAAAAAATTGGGACGAATTGACAATCTCCTCATTTTTTGAAGTCGGATGACAAGAAATCTCTCCACAATTCTATATTTTGCTATTACACTTGCAGATAATTATTGCACAGCACGGCATTTTCGCCTTGTTACTCTCTAATACAATGCAGATAACTTCCTCTCAAACTGTGTCACAGTGGACTGGAGTAGGCGCAAATCCTTGCAATTTTAAGATAGCGCACCCGCGCTAACTTGGGGCCGCGTTCTCCGCCCGCAGACACTTCTAACTTACTAAGCGTTCTCTGTATAAAACTGTTGCAGACAGACGGATGTTACGAAGTCGTAAGGGTCCCTTATTTCACTGCGAAACCCTAATTAAAAAATATGTGTACAAAGACCCATGCGTTTCCGATAAAGCTTTTTAATTATGAGCTCTGCGTAAAGTAAAGATTATTATTAATATTATGTGATTTATACCACACAATATTGTAAATAAATATGAATATTATTTATGACAAACCTACAAATATTCGTATATTTTTACGTTGAGTGAGTAGCGCCATCTATGATATGAAGTTCGAAATTTTAATATTCACTTCAATGAATGTCGCAGGTATTATTATGCCATGATAACTGACTGAAAGACGACGTTAGAATAGCGCCGCATGTTGTTAAAAACTCTGTGGAATTACGCTCCACCGTTTCATTTATTAATACAAAATAAAGTTCTTTTAATTAGTTAAGTAACATTTTAATGTTTAATAATAGTATAGAATTTCTCAAATTTAACTCAAGTTATTAAATATTACATTATTTATTTGTGACATACCTACATGTTAAAATTTTGAAGAAAAATATTCATTTTTTGTTTTAAATATCACAAACGTAAATCCTCTCTTTGGTTAAGCAATGTTTTAATTGAAAAAGTATATTAAAACAACAATTTTAACTTAAATATTAAAATTATTAAACTAGCTAAACAAATATACGTGTAGTTAAAGTTCGACCTTTCCAAAACATAATAGTCACTGCTTCCTTTCCTTTACTTTAATTTAAGTCGATGTCCATCTGACTGTCACAGTCTTACATTTTTTACAGCTTTATAGGAACGTGCAAGGAATTCTGCAAATAGACGCTTGCGTAAAAAATATCGAGTACTAATTTTTTAATTATTGCAACATGAAATTTGGCAACAAACAAGCTCTTACAAATCCGAAAATCAATCCGAAAAGCAAGTAAAAGAAAAATCCGAAAATCATTAATTTGTAGTTATATCACATAACTTTTTTTAAATATGCGTCTGTGAATAGTAAACAACATATTTTCGTTCTAAAAATTAAGATTTTATAACCAGTTTAATAGTAATATTATGTTCCATTAAATGTTTATTAATGCCTAAAGTTGTACGGAACCCTCGCAGTGCGAGTTCCATTAATGCTTGACAGTTTTTTTTTACATTTATATCTGTCGAACTGATTATTTGTTTTTATGCACATTCATTTTCAATATCATATCAAAATGAAATACATCGTGGTACTATGTCCTAGCACTGTGAAATAAAAACACATTAGTTCACAGAACATTTAATTAACCTACATCACATAATAAGAGAAACCACGGACAAAATTTAACGAATTCAATTATCGTAATAGGAGGATCCGTTGATTTTTCCTGAATTTTTTTATTTTTCAAAATTAATATGCGCAACTGAAAGTTTTCATATATACAATATTACTTTACTGAATAATAATTAATACTCGATTAATAACGGTTTTAGGAATAATATATTTTAAATGAAAACTGGAACATTTTTCACTTTCTAATACGAGTATTTTAATCACCATATTTTCTTTTTCTTTACTGTCATCAATAATAAAGAAAAATTCTTTTCTCAAATCGATTATTCACTTCTTTTTCAGTTACGGATCTTACGGAAACCTGGTTAAAGTATGATAACACCAACATCCGTGATTACAAAATACCATTATATATATTATATATATATATATATATATATATATATATATATATACATACATAGATATATATATATATATATATATATATATATATATATATATATATATATATATATATGACATAACAATAATCATGATTGAAAACCGATTAATGATGAAATCGGTGTGGCATTATAAATTACGTTAAATGTCTAATATTTAATTTCGAAAATAATTAATTCAACTGTGACGTTATAACTGATTGATTCAATTAATCTTAATTGTCTCATAACTGATTAAATTAATGTTAAATATCTACTTAATTTCGAAAATAGTTAATTGTAATTCAACTAAAGCTGACGTTATAGGTGATTGCATTTTTGTATTTAAATTAATGTTAAATGTCTAATATTTAATTTCGAAATTAATTAATTGTAATTCAACTGCAGCTGACATTATAACTGATTGCATTTTTGTATTTAAATTAATACATTCTACAAAGTTTATTTTACACCGACATGATAAATGCAACAAATTGTTTTCCAATAGAAAATATACAGTCAAATAAAAGCAAAATCTTAACCATTAAAAAATCACTGCCTTGTACTATATTCAAAACATGCTTCTGCATTGCAAAATAATACTAACACTAGTTTGAAAATAAAACTTCACAAGTTTTTTTTCCTTAACCTTTGCGCCAAAACCCTGCGTACATATAATTGTTTTATAATATAAATGTTCTGTTTCGTTTATTCCTTCTGTCTCGTATATGCATCACATTAGAAAGACAATCGAATATACATAATATTCGATATACAGAAATTGAAACAGATTTATTAAAAATGTTTAATCTCGACCTAATATAAAGTAAATTATGTGTACCGAGTAGTAGCGTATACATGTCGGAATAAATAAAATATGTTCAAAATGTTTTCTACCTCTGAGTTTTGTGTGACTGACTGTCCATTTTTCTTTTGTAAATTTCACAGTTCATATTAATAAAATAGCAGTGTAACATTGATGTTAACAACATTAGTTAGTGTGACAGTTTATTAAGTTAACATAGCGATTGTAGTACATGGTTTAATGATATTCTGTGTATAATACAATGAGTTTCGTGAATAATCGTCAACTGATCGAATGTATATTTGTGGCAACCATATTTTATCTGTCAAATTGATTTGTTTATAAACATTCTCTTTTGAAATGGAATGGAGTAAATCCCGCCGGATTTGCTATTTCTTTTTCTTCCCGTTGAAAATCTATCTAAGTAAAGGAGAAACAGACTAATATTTGTATTTATCTAAATGGGCTCTGTCTGTCTTTTGTGTCGTATTTAATGTGCTTCGTACATGACTGTCCGAGTATCTGATGTCATACATATGTTTTATTTGTTTAAATTCAGTAAATCCAGCGTAGAATCTTTTATTGTTCTAAATTTTATGACAAAAAACCAAGAGGATATATTTAAAAACCAAGAGGATCGTATTTAGTGTGCTTTGTACATGACTGGCCGAGTGTCTGATGTCATACATATGTTTTATTTGTTTAAATTCAGTAAATCCAGCGTAGAATCTTTTCTTGTTCTAAACTCTATGACAAAAAACCAAGAAGAATTTGCGTTATATCGCATACGATAAAATTGTAACAGAGTGAATTCTGTACGAGCAAAATATTTTTAAAAAAGTGATAGATTTAACTTAGAGAATGGTAGCAGAAGCCAGAAAACCTTTTTTTTAGAATTTTTGTATACGTGCGTGATAATTTGTTCTTTAATCACGCGAAATATACGGCACGGAACTTGATAAAATTTGGTATGGTAAGAGTTTATACCCTCGAGTTATATGTTGATATAGAATACTTTGTAACTGTGTATTATAGATTTAAAAAAACATCCTGACTTGATGAACATTACTATATTGGTAGATAATGACAACGCCATGTATCAGCGTTTTTAGTCAATTTTATGCTCTGAGAAAAAAAAAATTAAAAAACACAAAAAAATGACTTTAAACGAATTTCATGCGAACGAGGTCGCTTCGGCACGGCTAGTTCCTATGTGTATATGTATTAATATCGACGGTTTGTAATGAGATTTAATAAAGTAAAAAAAACACCGTGAAAGTTTTATTTATGCCAAGTGATGTGCAGATCATACGTTGGTAATTTTTCCAATAAATCTCTATTTCCTCATTTCGTACGCTACTGCTCAGCAAAATTAAATGGCCACCGAAAACTTAAAAATGTTGCCAGTCGACAATTAATTTTTGCTGAAATTAATCATTCGTGAAAAAAATTATCAAATAAAAATATTTGAACGGTTTTGAATGTTTGAAAATATCTACTTTAAGACTGTATGATTCGATATTTTCCGTTATCTTATATCTTAGTCACAAAATCTGTTTTAAAAATATCAAAATTCACATTTTTCGTATTTTTGTATAATAATGCATCACGTTTTCAAAAATGATTTAATTGTAGACTTTACATTTATTTTTATCTTAAAAGCTCAAAATTATTGATGGCTCAGATATTTTAATTTCTTCTATGAAATACTACAGGTTTGCATCGCCAAATTTGTAGTATTTCATATAAGAAATTAAAATATTATTTCAATTTTGTTAAACAAGTGACAAGCAAGTAATCCGCCATTTCATTAGTTTAAAATTGATCATAGTCTGTTTTATAATTATAAATTTAGTGCCAATAAAAAAAGTTTTTTTTCAAAAAAAATTCATAAATTGATCACCGTACCGCCATCATTAACTTTATCTAAAATGTGACAAGAGAAGGTTGCTTTGACGCGTTTACGCTTCAATAGATTTTTACCTCCGTGTTGCAATTTTTGAAGTAAAACTTCTTTATGCACGCTTGACTTGGAGAGTAAGCTGGTGAATGCGTGATGAGTGTTACGAAAAGTGTGATCGGGCGAGGCGAACGTTAGTTAAGAGGGAGATATAAGTTAGTGAAGACAGAAAGAGAGAGAGTTACGTTTCGTATATTACTGTAGGGACAAGAGAGAGAGGTTCGAGCACACATTTTCTTTTTTCTATTGTCTGTATCACACTGTAGAAGCAAGAGAGAGCAGTGCGCGCGCACATTTTCTTTCTCTCTTCCTCTCATAGCAAGTGCATGAAATATATATATATATATATATGCGAGTTTGCTAGCGTTATGCGAACGGTGATTTTTTGATTATTTTGTAATTTCATTTCGTTGTTTTTTTAAAACAATTTATAAAATTTTAACAACAAACAATTTTATAAATTATTATTTTGTTCAATACATTAAATATTCTACGTTTAAAGTGAATAAAATTATAAATTTATTTTAATGTTCATATTTTGTGAATTTGAAGTTTTGCTTCAGTCGTGTGGTCTAAAGCACACTCGTTTTTTTCTCTCAACATCATATTAACCTTAATTACCAAAGTTTTAACAAAACTGTGTGCTGATTAATAAATTACCTTTATGCATTAGCGCAATTTTAACCGAGAAAAATGATTAATCTGTCAACCATTCTGCACTATAATTGGATATACTTTTAACTGAAAAGCTTCAAAGGCATTCGCCATTTCGAAAACTTCAAATTTCAAAAACGATAGCCAATATTTTATTTTATTGCCTATATACCTTGGTATTTTAAGCTCAAATTTATATTTTGAAAAAATAAAAAAAAAATTATTGGAAAAGTTTAATTTTAAGTTTATCTTTGTGGTTAACCAAAAACAAAAATTCAATTATCACTTTCGTATTTCGAGGATGCCGAATTTTTATTAATCGACATTAACCCTTTAAAGCACGACCTAAAATGACGCGAAAAAAAAGTATTTCCTGCAATTTAACCACTTATCATGGCAGATAAACATCCTTCACAATTTGATTTCCTGTCCAAAAAACCTTATTTAAAAGTTAGTAACGTGCTTTAACAAAGGTAAAACCGTTCTTGATCACCTAATTCACCGCTAAATATGTCCTTATACGGTGAAATCACTATGCCTCAAAGGGTTAAACATTGCGCAATATTAAATGTCACAAACAAGTTTTTAAACAAAGGATTTACCGGTACCTACATAATTATCGACCACAGTGTTGCCTGTCATGACTTCCGTTAGGAACTTGTAAATTTTATTATTAAAGAAGATCAACTAAACATTTAATTGGGTCGTTACAAGTACAATAATTAATTGCTTTTAACCCATTTACGCCCACCGCTAATTTTTTATATATTTGCCGTAGAAAAAGAAAACTCACTGGGACACTTGGCTCATTCGATATGAAAAATTTCAAATTGAGAAACCATCTCATTTTTTTATGCAATTTTTTTATTTTTGTTGTGGCAAACAGTGCAACGCAGTCATTTCGCTAGCTTTTATCGAAAGTGACTTATGTCATTATTCTGTAAACTCGGCATCAGGGAGGCTGATGGACGTGAACATCGACCAACATCTTATCGTAAGTAATGGCGTGCAATGTTACATGGAAACTGAAATTGGTCTATCTTCATGTCATTATGAAGCATGTGCGATGCCAGGCATTGCTAATTGCTAAATCAAGTATATACGAAACCAGAACCCACCACCACTTTTTGTCATGGATAGAAGTACAATACAACGAAATAGACTGATCAGCTTGGTCGACTCCACCCATCCCTTTATTGTAAGTTACAGGTAGTTGCGCTACATCAACATCCGTTTTCTCCTTTTCCACTGAGCTCCATCGTTTCACTTTACCAAAGGACCGTAGGATAGTTGGTCCCCAGTGCACAAAAGCTATAGTCTAGCCAGCGAACAAACAATATTTGATTAGCCTTATCAAACCAGTATTCAAAGTCATAACGAGTCTTCTCCTTAATCTCCTTGACTGATATTAGAGGGCATTTACTGGTTTTCCCTCTCAACCAGTTCCAATGGCATGGTAGCAAGATTCTCATAAATCCCGCAACAAGGAAAAAATTGTAAAAAAATTATCCAAGAAAACAATGAGGTCTTTACGATTTGTGTTGTTTTCTCACCAGGCTTTTTACGATCCTTGTACCTAATGGCTGACTGTTAGTTGTTTGTGTTCTGCTAAAGTAAATGTCAAAAACCTAGTAGTAGCCGTCAGCACTAGCAAGCATCCAATTTTTATAACCTAAGCGCACCGGTTTGATAGCAGCGATGAAGAACCTTAGGTTTTTCATTGCTTCTATCCTATACCTTTTCATCTCTGTTGAGAAAAACCTCAACGTTTCCTGGATTATCTCTAGGCATCTCATTAGTTTGAAAATCGCCTTCTACATTATCGGTACGAGCACTTGGTTCTGGAGGAAGAGCCGCCACTTCCACATTTCATCAGAGTCTATATCACACTATAGCTTTTAAGACCTCCTGGAGCCCTCTCTAGCCCTCACTTACCGCAGATGTCTATTTCGACATGGTTTTGCTACAGTGTAAGTCTGAAAATAAAATATATTATTTACTATTTATGTGCCCAATGTCCCCAACTGGGGACGTCAACATGAATAATATTTTCACATCGCACACAACACTATATTTTATTCTACCGGGTACTTAACATTAACATAAAGAACATGTTCATAAAGCATATGTAAAAATATAAAGCCTTTGAAGTAAATAAAATTTTTTTAAAAATTTACTTTTTCGTGGCTGTGACGATTTACCAATTTACCGAACTTCAGACACAAAAACTATGACTGTCAGCAATTATTTATAATTTGGCTGTAATGTCAATACAGATGCACTATTAAACATCGTGATTTAGTATTCAATAGACTAAATAAAAATGTTAATCAGAATAAATAAAAATGTTGAGAGCAGGTTTGAAAGCGTCCTCGTTTAGACACGGCGGGCGCATATGGGTTAACTAACATGCTTTTTAGGTAATATATAAATTCTGAAACAATATAATTATTCAATTACTTAGAAAGAAAGCACAAAAAGAAATTCGTCGATATAATAGTTCAAATTGACATGGAAAATTTTTTTATGCGTTTTTATATGTATTTCACATTACAAAAATCTAAGACCTGCACTACACTACTAGCGAAGTTGATCGAAGTTAGACGAGGAGAATAGTGTAGAGAGGTACTTAGATCAGCTTTGTGCATGCTTCAGACTGTACTCCAGATTCCGAAGATACAGAACTGGATTCGGGTAAAAATTGAATAATGAATTTAAATGTAACGAACAAAACGTATGTTATTCCATACAGAACTTTGCGCAGGAGACCCATGAACGATGATACAAAAAAGAACTCTTTTTGGATCTGACAAGGTAAAACGTTTGGTTAGGCATATACAGTTGCTCCAAAGTAGAGGATTTACTCCAACTATTTCAGATCTTCGTTCACTCGCTAACAGGCTTGCTGAGAAGTTAAATTTGCCTTTTTAATTTAATTTTTATTAAATCACTGAACAAACAGGATATTATTGGATCAAATCATTTTTACGAAGAAATTTTGAATTATCTATTAGACAAAATGAAGGAGTTTCATTAAACGTAATTAAAGGAATAAACCATCAGGAAATTGATATGTTTTTAGATCTTTTGGAGTCAATTTATGTCAACATGAGTTGTTTGGGAAACCAGGTAACATACTCAACATAGATGAATCTGGTTTGCAATTGAATAATAGGCCCAAATAATAATAACCATTAAAGGCTCCAAATCTGTTCCATCTACCGAGAAAGGAGAAATAATCACAGTAGTAGCGTGTGTAAAAGATGAAGGTAACTCTCCTGTTCCTATAATAATTTATAAAGGAAAAAAATCTTAAAAAGTAATAGGAAGAATGACTGCCACCAGGAACTAAAGTTCATATATCGCAAAAGTCAGTATATATCAATAATTATACCTTTTTCAAATGTATCACTGATTACTTTTATCCTAGGAAGCCAATTGGAAAAACTCTGCTTATTTTGTACAGACAGAGACAGACACAACCAGAGTTGAAATGACAGGTATGCCTGGTCATGTGAAGAAATTGTCGAATTTTGTGAGGCATGTGACATTGTTTTATTGTGTTTACCAAGTCATACTTCTCATTATCTCCAACTTTTAGTATGATCAGTTTTCAAAACATTGAATGCCTCTTCTTTTATGACAGTTCACGACTTAAGCGAAATCCTGGCAAGAAACTTAATTGTCTTCAATTTCCAAAAATGTTTAACGATCCTTGGAATAATGCAGCAACTTGCCAAAATGGTATATCTGGTTTCTCTGCAACTGGAATTTGTCCGTTTAATAAGGACGCGGTTCCCGAGTATACTTTCTTGAATCCTTTTACTGGATCTAATCCTGGTCAACCTGGTGCATAAACCGTCGAGGTTTCCACGAAAATTCAGCAGCAACAGATATGTGAATATTACGCAATCAGTCAAAAATGTGTCAAGGAAAATTTAGATTAGAATAAAAATGAATAGCGTAAAATGAAAAATGACTCAACAAAAATTAACTAAAATCATACAAAGGAAAAAGGTAATCCTAAAAAAACAATAAAGAAAAGCAACTGAGACACACATAAAAATGATTAAAGAACTTACAACTTCTAAAATTCGTGGAAAAATTAAAATTATTCAAAATGTAGTCTTAAATTCTCCTCTGAAATTTATAAATGAGGCACTCAATTTGAAACTAATCGACACAAATAGCAGTCTGACATCTTCCGTTGTAACTATAAATTTGAAAGAAAATAACGACCATACCCTAATCAAATTGTTGCTTGAAATTTCGCCTGCGCCTGACATAGAGAGCACTATGAGAAATATAGAGTACTATGAGCAACATAAAAAAGCAGCATGCCGAGATTTGGACGTCGAAAGAGAAGCTGGAAGCACTAAAAGAAAACAAGCTAAGACTTCAATAAAAAAAAACAAAAAAAGAAATTGACACCTAAAGAAATCTGTGATGAGTTGTACATTCAAGCTAGTCTCCTCATCTAATAAGCGAACTGTCAAGTTGATTATGGTTTGTTTCAATGATTCAAGTGACATCTAAGCCTGACGAAGAGATATGTACTTGGGAGGCAGTGTACTCAATATCTTAGTTATGATTGCAGTATCGCTGATATAATTTCCATTTTCTTTCAATTGTTTAGCCAAACTTTCCACTTTAGCTATACGCTGAGCAATGCTATCTGCTGGTGTCGTGTTATATTGATAAAAACTTTCATGTAACATCATTTTAATCATCTAGGAGTTTTGTTCGTAGATGGGCTCAAGTTTAGTCATCACCTCTAGCGCTGATTCGCAATTCTCGATGAGTGCTAATTGTTTAAAGTCCATAGCTGATATTATTATAAACATTACCATTTCATCATCTTTATTCCACCGAGTCGCATTTGTTTCTGGCTTTGGCGCGTTGATATCTAAACCTTTCGTACGCAGGGCGCATTTTATTTGGAGTTTCATTACTTGAAATTCATTTAATCGAATTTTTCCACGTTCATTGTTTTTCCGAACTCCATTTTAGGTTATAAACACCACGTGTTTCTATTTTCAAACTTTCAATACTATTTTACTCTTTTCACTATTCTTTGCTTACTACTCACGCGGGTCTAGGCCCATAACCAATTTGAGTTACAATAATAAACAACATTTCGGTAATTTAAACTGATTGAAAATGTTTATTTTATTCAAACAAAACTAACATTGCCCAGCATATAAGTACCCACATGACACGACAGTTTGCATCTGTAACTCTAATAAACGACACCTAGTGTTAAAATTTGTATTTTACATTTTTTTCTTTATTTAACTTAAGTATAGGCAGACGCGCAAACAGCCAAGTATAAATATAAAATTTAATCCAATATTAACGATAATTTACATCTATGTATATACATAACATAATACATATATAGGTCTATACTTGATTATATTAATTATAAATTAAAATTTGCGTTATTAAATCCATATTAGTGATGACTTATGACAAATAAAGTAAATTTATATCAATCGAGGTACGGAATCAACGATGCACTAGCCAAAGTCTGACATCTGGCCTTTTCTCCAAAAAATTCCTTATTGACAACCGACTACTTGCAATGGCTGCCGTTAAACAAGTGACGCTAATATGTGTATATGCACACGATTAATATGTGAGCAGGATCTATCTGTTATTATATGTTTATTTACTGCAGACTGGTTTTAATTCAGAAACGAGTATGTATTCACAATGAGTCGTAAACCGCAATCCACACTCCTGTCGATAATAATGTCGATATCGTATCATAGGAACTTCACAACATACGGCAGTGCGTCAGCTAAAGTTTAGTAAACATATGCATGTATGCACCATATATTGATGACGTTTCTATGTAGACGATATGTTTCCGACGTTTTCTATGTATTTACAGCAGACTGGGTTTAGTTCGGAAATGAGTATGTACTCGCAATGAGTCGTAAACCGCAATCCGCACTCCTGTCGATAATAATGACGATATCGTTTTATAGGTACATCACAACATATGGCAGTGCGTCAGCTAAAGTCGAGCAGACAAAAACGGGCCGTATGACACACGAACCATTTCGATCACTACATATTTGCAAACCACATAACTATTTTCCCTGTTATGCAAACATGTAAACTGTATGACTCTCAGTAAGATTTGTTGAGGACTGCTAAGATAGCAGTACTATAGATATGTTTCAATCTCGAACAGTTTATGTGTTGAAGGCCAGTTATAGTAGTTTATTTTAATACTGATCGATAAATTCAATCGCTCTGCCATCAAATGCGTATGGGCTCTTTCTGTAATATATGGAATCTTGAAAATTGGCTCAAATAGGTCCCAAGTAAAGGAGAAAATCCCAGAATACCAACTTTTCCATTTGCAGCGGGATTATTACCAAACTAAAATAGCAATAAAAGAGCAAAAGTGCACCGAAGAAGCGGCCAAATGCGAGTCGGACTCGTACATGAAGGGTTCCGAACCACCGCGCAATATTAACATAAACTCTTTGGTAAATAACACGATATATGCCATAGTAGCACGAGATTTGTAAAAATCTGAAAAATAATTGGGCAATTACATTTATTATATCATATTTTGCTTCATCCTATAATACCTATATCCATGTACCGTTTTGAGTTGTAAGTTTAGTTACCTATATTTTACTATACAGTATACATTATAATAAGACCAAGTTTGATGCTTGTATGTTACACAGGGTCAAAAACGTCGATAAAATGCATTTATTTTAGATTTCTTGAATGTAGACTGGCAATTTTGAGTAGCCTACCGATTACGGTTCAAAAGA
The DNA here is from genome assembly GCA_039881145.1 of Druceiella hillmani. Classification (NCBI taxonomy): domain Eukaryota; kingdom Metazoa; phylum Arthropoda; class Insecta; order Lepidoptera; family Hepialidae; genus Druceiella; species Druceiella hillmani. The sequence continues at coordinate 12,488,318 of JAYKKI010000030.1, read as the reverse complement.
TAAAGCCGTGTGTAGCCAATAACCTAAAAAAGGATCGACTTCTGCCAAGTTAAGTTCCAAAAGACGAAATACCTCCTAAACTTTTATAATTTAAACTATCCAATGCATATTTCAATTGTCCATAAACAAAAGCTATAGAGAAAACAAACAATAAGGAACCTTATTGCCAATTTGTCCCGACAGATGGCTATCTGTACTATAACGTAAACGTCATAGATAAACATGATTCGACGGGAAATAGTTGTGCGTCGCAAAAACTTTAGGAGAATTATAAAAAATTTTCTAATTATTTTAGTTTTTATCAAAATCAAAAATTGATATTAAACTTAAAAATTAAAATTTAAAAATTTTGAAGGTTTCACTTCTACCACGTGTGAATTGCACACATGATTTTTTTTCTTACAAATAGTTAAAATAATGTTACATTAACAGTTTGAAAACAAAAATAAACAACTTTTAATAAAACATTTTATAGTAATTTTTGGGTCTTACTCTCACATGACAACTATTTTTATGTTACGAGGGAAAAACTAAATAAAATACTTGTTAAAGATACTTTATTTAGTTTTTCCCTCGTAACATAATCTCTGTATACGCACTGACATTAATTATTTTCGATACTATGTTTAGTTTTTCCTTCGTAACATAATCTTTGTATACGCACTGGTATTCATTATTTTCGATACTATGTTTAGTTTTTCCCTCGTAACATAATCTCTGTATACGCACTGGTATTCATTATTTTCGATACTATGTTTAGTTTTTCCCTCGTAACATAATCTCTGTATACGCACTGACATCAATTCTTTTCAATACTATGTTTAGTTTTTCCCTCATAACATAATCTCTGTATACGCACTGGTATTCATTATTTTCGATACTATGTTTAGTTTTTCCCTCATAACATAATCTCTGTATACGCACTGGTATTCATTATTTTCGATACTATGTTTAGTTTTTCCCTCGTAACATAATCTCTGTATACCTACTCACTGACATTAATTATTTTCGATACTAAGTTTAGTTTTTCCCTCGTAACATAATCTCTGTGTACGCACTGCCATTCATTATTTTCTATTTATAAAATACTGCATTGATATTGACAAACATGTAACGAAGTTCTTATTTCTGTCGCTTTCAAGCGCGACCTCTATGTTTCTTACACTATTATGTCCCTTGTTACCTTATTGCTCATTTACGTTCAACTAAGCGCCAACTTTTATTTGCGAACGACTTGAAGGCTTTTTCGATTTCTAAAAATCGTACCGGAACCAAAAAATCGTAGTTACAACTCGTAATTAAATATCAATGAATAATATAAACTGCCGACACAACCACACGCTCTTGTCTTATCGCATCCGAATATATTTTTAATGTGACATCCCCTCGTCGGCGCAAAAATATAAATCTCACTACATGTATTCAAAATTTCTTAGAAATCGGTTTAGTAAATTAGACGTGAATGCGCAAAGAACAAATAAAAAAGCAAACCATCTTGTATATAAATAATTAAAACTATAGAATTGGCATACCTGTGCTTTGAGGATATTTATGAAAAAAATAATTTAGGGGCACATGTAAAAATAATAAAACAAATGATTATTGTTTTTTTTTTTATTTTGTGAGTATGTTTATTTGTTTGCGCGTCACACAAGAAACTTTGATGGGATTCGATTCGTTTTAAATTGTAGAGTCTGTAAGAGGTAAACATATAGTCTTTGTTTCTTTGCAAACGAACCTCTAGAATAGGAAATATGGTGTAGGAAGTATCTAACACTTGTCGCCAACATGTTGGCAGAACTAAAGTTCCGTCCTTGTAGAAATCTTTGGACCTCGACGGAAAAACCTGTGAAGTTCGATTTTGATAAGACTTTCGTCGTTAAATTTTCTATCCAGATATTTCACCATCTGATTACCATCTATTTTGCTATATGATTAGACATATAGCAAAATAGATGGTAATCAGATGATGAAATATCTGACGAGTACGGTGGATAAAGTAGCACACTAATGAAAGTAGTTTTTCATCCGTTACTTTTGCTGGGTGAGGTCAAGTATTGCCATGTAAAAAATAAACTTTACTTTGATTTGAAGGAATTTTAGCGGCGACTTTACTCAATTGTTCACAATAAATCTTAGTTGTAACTGTACTGTTAGCTTGAAAGTGTTCCCATTGAATAACTCAATGAATAGTATTATTGATTATATTATTAATTATACCTCACCATTCACGCTAAAGTATCTTTTATTCGATATTATATTTTGGTTTAGATACACCTTTTTCTCGAGCCCCTAACCATTGGCGTTTACACTGAAAATTAACATAAGCCACCCACTTTTCATCTCCCGTAACCAGATACTTTAGCCTCTTTAGTTGGTATGATAGGAACTCAGTTGTATCCAGCTCACATCAACTTTCCTCTGAAGTTGAAAAGGTGTTAGCTCATGTGGGAAGTAAACAGAATATTTCCCATTTTTTCTCCAAAGTATAAAGTTGTTTTTCCATTGCAGTATGAGAGCATGAAACTAACTCTGCGAAACAACGCGATCTTAATCTGGGACCTGTTTCAATAAGGCTTTTGAATTTTTCTAAATCGATTGTGGGATATCGCTTTGGATAAGGTTTATCGTACTGATCAAAATTCCCTCTTTGAATCCTCGGAGCCAGTGCTTGGCTGTATTACAAGAGAGTACACTTTCATTCATCTTTGTGTATTTATTGCGTGATGTTTGGTTGGTTATTCGCCCTAAACGATATGCTTGAAGCAAGAGCCCATCTAGTTTATAATAGGTAAACGAAGACACGGGCACATCTAGTTTATAATAGGTAAACGAAGACACGGGCACATCTAGTTTATAATAGGTAAACGAAGACACGGGCACATCTAGTTTATAATAGGTAAACGAAGACACGAGCACATCTAGTTTATAATAGGTAAACGAAGACACGGGCACATCTAGTTTATAATAGGTAAACGAAGACACGGGCACATCTAGTTTATAATAGGTAAACGAAGACACGAGCACATCTAGTTTATAATAGGTAAACGAAGACACGGGCACATCTAGTTTATAATAGGTAAACGAAGACACGAACACATCTAGTTTATAATAGGTAAACGAAGACACGAGCACATCTAGTTTATAATAGGTAAACGAAGACACGGGCACATCTAGTTTATAATAGGTAAACGAAGACACGGGCACATCTAGTTTATAATAGGTAAACGAAGACACGAACACATCTAGTTTATAATAGGTAAACGAAGACACGGGCACATCTAGTTTATAATAGGTAAACGAAGACACGAACACATCTAGTTTATAATAGGTAAACGAAGACACGAACACATCTAGTTTATAATAGGTAAACGAAGACACGAACACATCTAGTTTATAATAGGTAAACGAAGACACGAACACATCTAGTTTATAATAGGTAAACGAAGACACGGGCACATCTAGTTTATAATAGGTAAACGAAGACACGAGCACATCTAGTTTATAATAGGTAAACGAAGACACGGGCACATCTAGTTTATAATAGGTAAACGAAGACACGAACACATCTAGTTTATAATAGGTAAACGAAGACACGAGCACATCTAGTTTATAATAGGTAAACGAAGACACGGGCACATCTAGTTTATAATAGGTAAACGAAGACACGGGCACATCTAGTTTATAATAGGTAAACGAAGACACGAACACATCTAGTTTATAATAGGTAAACGAAGACACGGGCACATCTAGTTTATAATAGGTAAACGAAGACACGAACACATCTAGTTTATAATAGGTAAACGAAGACACGAGCACATCTAGTTTATAATAGGTAAACGAAGACACGGGCACATCTAGTTTATAATAGGTAAACGAAGACACGAGCACATCTAGTTTATAATAGGTAAACGAAGACACGGGCACATCTAGTTTATAATAGGTAAACGAAGACACGAGCACATCTAGTTTATAATAGGTAAACGAAGACACGGGCACATCTAGTTTATAATAGGTAAACGAAGACACGGGCACATCTAGTTTATAATAGGTAAAAGAAGACACGAACACATCTAGTTTATAATAGGTAAACGAAGACACGGGCACATCTAGTTTATAATAGGTAAACGAAGACACGAACACATCTAGTTTATAATAGGTAAACGAAGACACGAACACATCTAGTTTATAATAGGTAAACGAAGACACGAACACATCTAGTTTATAATAGGTAAACGAAGACACGAACACATCTAGTTTATAATAGGTAAACGAAGACACGGGCACATCTAGTTTATAATAGGTAAACGAAGACACGAGCACATCTAGTTTATAATAGGTAAACGAAGACACGGGCACATCTAGTTTATAATAGGTAAACGAAGACACGAACACATCTAGTTTATAATAGGTAAACGAAGACACGAGCACATCTAGTTTATAATAGGTAAACGAAGACACGGGCACATCTAGTTTATAATAGGTAAACGAAGACACGGGCACATCTAGTTTATAATAGGTAAACGAAGACACGAACACATCTAGTTTATAATAGGTAAACGAAGACACGAACACATCTAGTTTATAATAGGTAAACGAAGACACGAACACATCTAGTTTATAATAGGTAAACGAAGACACGAACACATCTAGTTTATAATAGGTAAACGAAGACACGGGCACATCTAGTTTATAATAGGTAAACGAAGACACGAGCACATCTAGTTTATAATAGGTAAACGAAGACACGGGCACATCTAGTTTATAATAGGTAAACGAAGACACGAACACATCTAGTTTATAATAGGTAAACGAAGACACGAGCACATCTAGTTTATAATAGGTAAACGAAGACACGGGCACATCTAGTTTATAATAGGTAAACGAAGACACGGGCACATCTAGTTTATAATAGGTAAACGAAGACACGAACACATCTAGTTTATAATAGGTAAACGAAGACACGGGCACATCTAGTTTATAATAGGTAAACGAAGACACGGGCACATCTAGTTTATAATAGGTAAAATAAATTCTATTCCGGGATATTACTTCTTTCCTACCTTCATCTTCATGACACCGGCCACTTGGTTCCTAAATTTAAAGATATCCATTGGGTATTCAAGGCGTGAAAGCGAGACAAACTGACTTTCACATCTATAATAATATTGAGAACTAGTTATAGCTAGGATTGGAATCAACTAGCCTTTCTATTAACAAAAACAAAACATTTCGCAGCACGTTTTGCATTTCAGTAGAACGTACCGATAATATGAAATCGATGTACGGTTAGGGAAGTTTACAGAATTATTCGAATGTCGAGTAGTTGAAGCGTGAAAGTACGACAAATAAACAAACACACTTTCACCTTTATTATGTTATTAAGAACTACGTATAATTAGGAATAGTGACGGGCCCCGATAACGCACGTTTACGGTTCATTTAACTAATAAAAATTATGCGCGCGGGTTTTCACACGGACGCATAAAGATTTACCCGTCCGTGGGAAAAACCGCGCATAATTTTTATTACTTAAATGAACTGTTGTAGCTTTTATATGATTCGTTACAAAATAACGTTATAAAGGGAAATTTGGTCTACATAATATGAGGAAGATCACCATAAATTTTAATTTGGTAGGTACTAAGACAGTTTTGCACATAAAACTTCAGAAAAATAGGTTGAAAAATTATGTTTTCTAAAGAAAAAAAAAGTTTATTGTAGAATTTATATAATATACACGGTGTCCGGTATAAGTGTGGGACAAAGAAACACGTTATCCCTTGACTGAAAAATAATTGATTGTCGTTAAAATCAAATATAAAAGATGATTTTTGGTCAGAAAATTTAAAATAATATACATGATTATTTGTCATATTTTTTTTAGTACACACGATACTTGCGCACATTATTCAGCGCTGCTCGGGGGAATAACCCGGGAACAGCTGCGAAGACATCGTCACTGCGAGTAAACACCGCAATCCGGGCAAGTGTTGGGTGTGTTAAAAATAATTATGCGTAATATTTTGTTTATGCTCGATTACAAAAAGGGTGTGTTTTACGTTTTATTTCAATAACAATTTATTCCTTTATAGCCAACAAATAGCGTCTTTCTTTGTCCGACATCTATTTCCAGACACCGTGCATACACATAAGCTGTCCTAAACGTTATTGTAGAACTTTTTGAGAAGAATAATGTTGCTATTATATTATTATGACTACTATAACGATATATATATATATATATATATATATATATATATATATATATATATATATATATATAATATATATATATATATATATATATATATATATATATATATATATATTTATATATATGATATTATAAAAGATTACTATAACGATATAAGCTGTGCATGTCAATATATTAGGTATGTACTAAGTTTTGATGTCGTTCTAGAATGGATTTATTGACGATTGCTGGAAGGAATATAAAAGAAATAGGATCAAGTAGGATAATAAATAATAAGCTTTGATAAAAAGTATCTACGATTTTTAAGAAACTTTGAGAAAATTTTACGGTCGAATACATATAAACAGAGCGCCGTGTTTTTCAACCTCATTTATAGTTTGATGACTGACGAGCCAACATCGAGAAAGTTACAGCTTGCTTTATGAATTTCTATCTGGCGCAGCTGTATCTGCAGCAGAAGCCAACGTAGAATACGTCAGAAGATAACTCCCGATACTGTCTTTGAAGCTACTGGAAGAGAATGGTGCTGTTACATTTTAAAAGACCAACCCAGATCTGGCCTACCCGGTGATTCTGATATCAACAAATAAAAAATCACTGATTGGAGAAAATCCTGAATATTCACCGCGGATTTGGACTTAGGCTTTGGCTTTAAAAACGTGGACTTTGGCTCTGAAATAGTAGAGGACGATTTAAGCAAAGTCTACAAATAGAATTTTTGGATACGCCCTGTGTTTAGTCAGGATTAACTTCAAGCAGATATGTCTACTTCTATTTTTCTATTTTGTTAGGGCTAATAACTTAAAGCACTATACAATTTTATATTTCTGTTTGTACAGAAGATTTTGAACACAGGTAGTGTTCAAAATCTTCTATACACAACTTTATCTTTTCTATGTACATTCGACTGGATGAGCAGAAGACGGATTTACATAGTGGGCTGTATATGTGAATCATGCCTGTAAGTGCCAGTATTTGAATCACAAAGAAATTGAAGAATTAATACAAATAATGAAACAATCATAAAAAGATAATGTATGTTTAGTGGGACATTTATGAAATGTGGTGGGACATATATTGCGAAATACTTCCTAGCAGTATAGCTATTACCGCAACAGTGTACTGAAGTCAGCTTTAAAATTAATAAATTTAAATATGTCGTAAAAGTCCGCAAAGTGCAATTATTTCTTTATAAAAATGCACGCATACTGCCAGAATCATTTTATTAAAATTATTAGAGTTGGGATGTGAAATGATTCTACGTCCCGCTGATTGCAGCCTTTTTTTCTATTTAGGTTATTAAGTAATGCTTTATATGAAAAAAACCATCTCTAAAATTTCAATGAGGAATTAAAAAAAACGAATTGGCTGTAAGACTTCAGTGACAATTTATTACCTGTGAATTTATATTTTGATGGTAATTTGTTCCAATAAACTCTACAAAATATATTACACCTAAATAGTAGTTTATCATTTACGAAACATGCAAATATAAAATGGCCAAGATCGCTATAAATCTAATAACTACAGGTTGGAGAATCTCTTGTACGTGACTAAGCTTTGTATATGGGAAACACAATAGCTTGCATAGTATTATCGACGTTTTCATTCGGGAAAAATACTCAACATTTGAAAACTAAAGTTTTGCATATATGCATTCGGTTGTAGCTGGAAGTACCTTAGTTGTAATTTGAGATGAACTCTGCCATTCTTTCTGCCAATCAGAGACCGTCCGCCACAAAGCGTTTTAACTCTCCAAGACGTCCAACAACTGTCCGATACTCTTCTACTAGCAAATAAATTACTATCATACTGGTCGGATGAAGTGCCAATGAACGCATTTTTTGCTCCTTTCGCTGTAAATCCTTGAACCCAGAATCGTAGGATTACGACAGAATCGACATTAAAAAATAAATACACATTTTTTAATGTCGACGCCATTTTGTAACATCAAAATACACAATTATATCTCAACGATTATAATTTATTTTTGTTCTCATATAAGTGTCCAAAGACATATACATTACAATCGCTTGTAACAACTACCGTAAACTACTAACACTAATAATATGTGTGTTTTTGTGCACTTAATCTTTAAATGAGGGCCTTACCTAATATTATTTTTATCTTTACATATAACATAATGTCATGAGGAATGAATACATCTAAGATCATGTGGATATTAGTCCATCGATAATATTTTATTGTAATATTTCTTAATCATTTATTTTCACATATTAAACTAAATTATTCAATGAATATTTTTTATTAATTTAAGTAGTTTTTTTAAATAAAAAAAATCACTAAGATGCGGGTACGAGAAAAATAAACAATAAAACTGAACCAAAGACGACAAGCTTTAGTGAAAATATCGAAAAATGACATTCATGTTTTAACCATTGGCAATACTTTTATTTACAGCTGTCATATATTAATAATAACATCACGGTTTGAAAATGTCACATTATAACAGCGACTATTAATAACCTACGTCAATTTTATACTTTTAACTTATGACATGCAAATGTTAATTATTTAATTCATCATTGTTAACATAAATCATAATGTCCGAGACGCCGCTACCGGCAGATAAATTGCCACCATGCTGGTCGGACGACGTTCGAATGAACGCACTTTTTGCCCCTTTTCGCTGTAAATCCTTGAATCCAGAGTCGTGGGATGGAAAGATGAAATTCTGGTCCGAAATAATAAAGCAATGGTGCTCGCACAGTGAGGACGCATTTGTGTCTGTAGCCAAGCTTAAATCAACGTTTCGGCGGAATGGCAGAAGTCCCGCTTGTTTGGAATTAGTTGTCGAAGATATGGTCAAGTAAGACCCTTTCAAGTTTTTTTAAAATTAAAGGATGAAGTTTCGAACTAGTTTCGTTCATATTTATAGCTATAGAATCAATTTGTATATATCATCAGTTCTATATTACTATGAAAATGATCAACTAACTGCGAAAAGTTAATTTGACGTGACATCTAAAAGGGTTATTTAAATTAATAATCGCTGATACTTACTTATTTTTTTTTACATAGTTTTTTCAAGTTTTGTTACTTATTTTTAAACACTACTTAATTAGAGTTAAATTTTAATCAATTCTGTAATAGATTTCATTAAAATCAAACTATATCAGAGATTATCAAACTTTTATCTCGTAACCCACTTGCGAATTTTCTTTTTTTTCCATCATATTTTATATGAATTTTCTTAACCATATTAACATTAAATATGTTTATCCCAGCTAACACAGTGTTGCCCATTGTGATAGTTTTTTGTAGAATAGATAATTGTAAAAAAAGAAATGTGCAATTTTTACAGGAATCTTTATTGAAAAGGCAAATTTATTGAAAAATATATTGAATATATTTGGCGTTAATTTTGTAGAAATACATTATTCACAATTGAAAGAAACTACGTGATGTAGCATTATTTCTACTTTATTTAAATTCTTTACGTCAATTTTTGCTAATTGCCCACCTGAAGATGTTGTCATACAATGAAACCTAGGTCATGGTAAAGATTTGTTACCGATTTCTTTTTTCATAAGATGGGCAACCACGCTAAAACCACCTTCTGTGAGGTATGAAGGTGAAAATGCAATGAAAAAGTTCTTGAGGTAATTCGTACGTGTAAGCAACAGGTATATCTATCTGAAGACAGAGCTGTTGATACCGCATATATCACCGATATGAAGAAATTGTGAAATTTTGCATTGCTACCGATATGAAAATTTGTAAAAATATGCACATGAATGTAGCACACCACAAAACAAATACTAAAATAATTTAATAAAATATCAAATAAGCATTTTAATTATGTCTTTATGGTACATGCAATCTATTTGAGGTGTATTATATCGTTTACGGAACGTCTGAATGTTGATAAGGTGGACCCCTCTTATATCTCGTACCCCCATATCTTTCTCTCGCTGACATAGACTCCCAGCAAGTTGAAATTAACCACTAATGATTCATATAGTCCACATTGGGACTCATTAATCTATATGATGAAGTATTGTGTTAATTATACCAATTGTAATAACAAAATACAGAATTAAATATGAAACCCTCTTCATTTTCCAATTTTTTTGAAGGAAAAGTGGATAAAATTTTAATTTATCATTTAGTGTTGTTATGATCACTTGACAAGAAAATAGATATTACATTCAGTATTTACTTCAAATTTGAATACACAATTAAATATTTCTACAAAATTAACGCCAAATATATTCAATATTTTTCAAATTTGAATTATCAAGTATGAAATTTTCTTTTTACCTTTTTGCTAAACTTGTTAGTATGAATCCTTCGACATCATTCAGCTAGAGGTACATAATATTTTAATATATTGCTTCACTAATAGCCAGTCTCTGAGGTACATTTGACCGCGATTTATCAATTCAATATCTCTATTAAACCGATAATTTGTTAGAAATAATTTCTGAACACCCGATAGTGAGTTGTCTATTTGAGAAAGTCCCGTTAACTGATCAAAAATAGCCATTTACCTATTCCATAAAAATTTGTGACACCTTAAAAACAAATATGGGTTGTGTAGCTATATATTCAACTTATTCATAACAATCTGATAAAATGATTATTATTTCATGAATAATATCTCAATTTCCTGTAATTTGAGGGATCATGGAAATCCCTTCGATAAGTTCACAGATGGAAAGTTTAAAATGAGGTACAGATTTGACAAGAGTGCAACATTTATGTGAAAAAATTAATCGTAACAAAGTTCTTTTAACTCGCCGTAAACATACATTATTAGTCCATGTTGCATTATTAACTTAAAGAGTATGAGAGTATGAACAATGGTAACTAAATGCACAAGCAATGATTAACTTCTTCACTGTTAATTTTTTGTTGTCAGATTAACGTCAATATTAACTTTTTATTAAGGTCGACGGCACAATTATGTATATACAGCCAATGTTATTAAAATATTAAATGATTTTGAAATAAATTTTTATCTTATAATTATTATTAACGCACCTAAAATAATATCGTATTTCGAATATATTGTATTTAGGTTGTATTAAAAATTGATATTGTTCAGTAAAAAAATATGTTTAAAATCTTATTTCCAAGAGAGAGCCATCTAGTGGAAGCAGGAGAAATGCTTATCGGAACGATAGTTATCAATAAGGTGAAATAGTGCTTTAATTTTAATGAACCAGTAGCTATGGAAAGACTGACCATAAATAAGTTAAATAGTGGTCAAAACCTCCAAAAGTATGTATGTGGCGATTAAAGAATATTGGCCAAATATTTGTTCAGTTACACGTTCATGTATCACCAGAATAACAGGTTTTTGCAATAGTCAATTGAATATTTTTGATATTAGGATAGGATCACAGTTTTAGCATGTTTGAGAATCTCTAGTATGAAAAGAGTGAATGACTATTTCGTGTATTAACGTAGAAATATAATTTTTCTGATGAACAAAATAGGCAGAACTTCTTTTAGAGTTAAATGAGTGATAAATTAAAAAAAAAATTAACGTATATTGTTAGAATTAATATAAACGAATAAATAGCTCAGGTGTTCTCGTGCCGAAAAATAAATATTCATCGCTAACGAGCCCAGATGCGACAGGATGGGTGCAGTGGGGTACCGGCAAGGCTATCAGCAGTGGAGGGGTAGCTCTTCGTTTTGTTACTTCCTTCCTACCTTCTCCTTTCAAGACCAGAGAATCAGAAGATGGATTCCCTATAGCTTCTATCAACCCTGAAGCTATTTATCTAATGGAGAGTGTGCTCAAGGTATTTTAAAAATTTTTTTCTTTATTTTAATAAATATGAAAAACTGTTAAAGTTTTTAAAAACCCTTCCAAAAATGCCAACGCTATAGAAAAAGACATTTTGTCTATATCATTATATAAATTTATATACGGTTACATAAATTTTGAAAAATTGTTGACGTTACTTTATGTGCCGTCGCCATGGTGTGTTCATTTCATCACAAGGCATATTTACATATCGTCGCCGATCAACCCGAAATGGGTTGGTCTCAAGGCATACTTAATTTGGCGGTGTGGTGCACCATGGGTACCCAGATTTTATTCCCAGCTGTTCATCGAGTGGGGCTGGACTGATGCTTGGTTGTTTGTAAGAGATTGCTCTTGTAACAATAAGTCTGCCAATGTATCTTACATTAAAGTACAAAAATAAATATTTTATATTCATATAATGACGGAATTTACACGTTGTCAATACTTGAAAACCTTTTTAATATCCCTGATAAATTTTTTCATTATATTTGGAAACTTAAAACAATTTTTAATTTATTTTTAGAATGATAACAACAACTTTTTGCTTTAATTAAAGCATAATCAGCAGATTACATAGAAAATGCTTTTTAACCCATCAACGGCCTAGATGCTAATTTGTGAATTTACACAGAAGACAGTCAGGCCCTCTATCGGTTAAAAATATTACTTACTAGGGTTTAGGGAGTTGTAAAAACAATAAATAATTTTATAAAAATGTTTTTTAAGTAAATTGATTTTATGTTCTTGTATTTAAAAAAATATAAATAATGAATAAAGCTAACACATTTCATCCATATCAATGTAGGCAACATTAAAAAGGTACAAAAAATAATGTGTTTTTCTGCCAACTTCCACTAATATTGATTTATGTTATGTAATTGCTATGTTTTATTCAGGATTTAAGCCAAAAAATGGTGCAAGGCAAGAAAGGCAAGTGTCCGAAAGTTAGAGTTGGCACACTGGATAAACTCAGAACAGAGAAAGGGATGAACATCAACAACGAAGTAGAAAACGATATGTTCACCGCCATGCTGAGCTATATGCTGGCGAACAAAATGGCCACCAGGAAAGGAGAGTTGTTTAAGATCGGTATGCAAATTGTCATGTGTAACATGTTTATGTTTCAAATCAGCATCATAATGGAAACATTTGAAGACTGTAGTTAAAAAAAATTAAAAGAAAAACGACATGTTTTGAAACATATTTCACAAAAAATGTATTAAAAAGTTTTATCTTAAACTACAGATCTGTTGATCTTTATATTATCATTTGATATTTCCCACAGCGACATTTCTTTCAGGACCTGAAAATAAAAAAACAGAAGCGTTAAAGGATTATTCATGTGTCCATTTGTTCATATGCCCAGCCATTTTTCTCAGAGACCGCTAAACATATAAACTTGGAATTGAATATAGAAATAAAGTTATTAATATATATATATATATATATATATATATATATTAATATTTATATATATATGTATATATATATATATATATTTATATATATATATATACATATATATCAAAAACTAACATTCAAAAAGACTTGAAGGGAAACTTTAGGGCTGGGAGGAAGCCAATTCTGCAATAGAAGAAAGTTTTTGAAATTCAATGTCACATGGAATTTATTTGAAAGGGTTTCATAATTTTATGTAGTATTTTTTAGAGACATATGTCTCTCCCCTCCTAATTTCTGAACTACAGAACTTAAAATTATGAAAAAAACAGTTTTTAAAAGTTTGCACAAAAATTGTAATAAAACTATAATGATGATTTCCAACATTTATAGTCTTCTGAGATATTCACGGTAATATATTATATATTCCTCTTACTTAATTATATTCATGGTAATATATTATATATCTCCCTTACTTAATTATATTCACGGTAATTTATTATATATACCCCTTACTTAATAAGGTAATTTATTATATATACCCCTTAATTATATTCACGGTAATATATTATATATCCCCCTTACTTAATTATGTTCATGGTAATATATTATATATTTCCTCTAACTTAATTGTATTCACGGTAATATATTATATATCCCCCTTACTTAATTATGTTCATGGTAATATATTATATATTTCCTCTAACTTAATTGTATTCACGGTTATATATTATATATCTCCCTTACTTAATTATGTTCATGGTAATATACTATATATTTCCTCTAACTTAATTATATTCACAGTAATATATTGTATATTCCCCTTACTTAATTATATTCACAGAAATATATTATATATTCCCCTTACTTAATTATATTCACGGTAATATATTATATATTCCCCTTAATTATATTCACGGTAATATATTATATATTCCCCTTACTTAATTATATTCACGGTAATATATTATATATTCCCCTTACTTCATTCTATTCACGGTAATATATTATATATTCCTCTTACTTAATTATATTCACGTTAATATACTATGTCTCCCCTTTACTTAATTATATTAGGTATTATTAAATATTGATTACCGTAGGAAGTCCATATTAGTGATGCTTAATAATAAATAAAATAATTTTACTCAATATTCAAGTGTGGCTGGTTTTTTGATGTTAAACTTCTAATGGCGCGTTTGGATAGGCGTTAAAATATCCTAATTGTACGTCGCTACGCGCCTTTTAGTCGGCTTCGTGTCTTATCAACCCTACCAACTGTACACTGACTTAATACTTCCTGCTCTAATACGCTACACACACACAACTTTACATGTGTTTTAGTACAGGTGTCCAGTGGCAGATTTCAAGGTTTGAAAACTTGTAAAAAAAAAACTACACCTTTAATACAAAGTAGGTTTATTTTAACTTTATAACAACAAATGCGTATTTGTTTTGAAATTGCCATTAAAATTAGCCACAAATCGCCTTTAAAAAGCAAATAATAATTTATCTAAATGGCAAATGAAAAAACTCAGTAACCAAGCATACCATCTCCCCGTTCGACTATGAGCTGGTCACTTAATAGGCAAGCAATTAATCAAAAGTTGAGATTAGTTACAGCAGAACTAATGTGGAACTGTTGATAAAATATATTAAGTACTTTCAATGTGCAAATCTGTTTCGTCCGTAGGTCTTAGAAATTCCTTTTTATCGCAAATTCTGGAATGACGATAATACAAGACACATAGAAAATTGTTTATCTCAAATTACTTTAATTATATAATGAAAAGAAAGAAAGAAAGAAAAAGCAAGCTAAGGAAAGGACTGATAGTTAATATAGCTTTTTTATATTCTTGTTCCATCGAAATAACTTCTTAACTTTACAGCTCTTCCTGGGTTATCGGTTCAACCAATATCAGAGCAGGATGTAACGTTGCATCAGCTACGTACAGCAGAGGCAAACCTCGAGGAGAAAACCATTCTCTTATATGGAAGAGCGGAAGAAGAACGAATGGCTGCCGTCGCCGCATTAAAAGGTGGCAACAAGGCTGGAGTAAGTGGAAGTATTTTCAGACAGAGAACACTCATATCCCAATCGCATATGGTTTTTAAATAATGCTTTTCCATATAAAGATATTAGTATATTCTTTCAATGGTATTTAACGTATTGACTCCTGCAGACACTGGTGAAGCTCAGTAGGAGGTAATTTTTCGTTCTGGGAGCCGATATGTTAATCATATCAGATATTAACAGGACAGCAAGTAAAATATTAATATTTACGATGTGGCTTTACCAAAATATTTTAGACGTGAGTGACATAATGAAATCTGTCCTAAATGTTAGAGATTTTTTTAAATACAATTATAAATGATCCCTTGAGAATTTTTTTAAAATACATTTGCACTTTTTTCTTACCGCATCGCCTTTCTGATTCATAAACCTCCAAAGTGTTTTGCAGTGTCTCCACTATGTGTTTCCGTATATGAATTATGTCTCTTAATAAAATTTTATCACTTTTGATCTTAAACTGAAAACTGTATGGTGCTGTCGCCTGGGTGGACAGGCATGAATTGAAAGGAAGTTAATATAATTATGATGTTTTTACTATTTGACTAAAGGTATGTCTACACAATGACAGTTTGTGTGAAAATTATTGTCGCAGTAACAGTTGTGGTATTATTCTGTAATGGCAGTGTTGAAGTTCGTCTGTATGCACAAAGGAGGTAGTTCCGTGACAGCAGCAGTTTTTCCTGATTTTGGAGGTTTTTGTTGTTAGAATGTGCTTCTTGCACCAAATATATTAATTTTTTTAGTTTTTGGAACTAATTTATAGTTTAATATGGATATGATACTACTAGTAGCTGCGGTAGCGATTTCTTAAATCAGGATCAGCTTTTCTTCATAAGTATGAATACGTTTGAAAAAAACGCATTCCAGAAATGCCTCTTATGTCACTCGTTGTATAATTGAAATAGAACATAACTCAAAAAAATATAAACATAAAAAAGACATACAAATTATCTATGACGCGACAGCCAACGAATGAAACAAAACCATACCACAGCATGGAAATGAATGATGAGTTCCCCTTTTTGACGTTGAGGGCACACTGTGCCATGGCAGTCGTACCAACTATCTAACCATGCTTGATAGCATGACGGTGGCAGTCAGCCAATGACAGTAACTGTCATAAGGTGTATACGCGGCGATAGTTGGTGGCAGTGGTACCTTAAATCCCTTTTTTTGAATTTGATTCCTAAAGTTCCTTTTTTATTTGGAACATAATTATTGAGTGTTTTATATTTAATAGCCGCCATGAAAATTAAAGCACTTTTCATGCTGCAACAAGTTGCCTCAGCATTTTTTTTTCTTCCCAGCATCAGCACATAAACTCTTATTGTAAATAATATGTTGGGTATTGGAACTAAACTTTGTGAATGGCATATGTGACCCTTTTTCTTTATCTTGCACTTGGTAGTCCAAGTACGAGATAGGGAAAAGCAAGTCACATATGTGACCCACATATGTCATCGTATTGACAACCAGAATGTTAATGAGAATGTTTCTATACAAATGGTTGTGCATGGGGAAGTGCAAGGTGAACGAAAATTGTTTCAAATGTACTGATGAAAATGGGTATTTAATTGGTTCATGGGCTAAGAGAAGTTCAGAAACATCACTGTTCTGCTTGGTGTCTCCAAGTGATTTTAGTATTGACCATGGTTTCTCAAGAGTTGACCGACATGTTGAAACAAAATTTCATAAGAAAAAAGCTATATCTTCTTCATATGATGTTGGAAAAATTAGTTATGAGAATTAACCGCTGATCTACATAGTTATCTTCTAAACAACAATCAAAAACTCTACTACATGGTCAGATGAAACTTGCATATTCATGTTACAAAGATGCAATTGATGTGGATTGTAAAATCTGTATTGTCTCATTCATCTCACTGAGTAGCAGCACTCATGTTGCAGAGGTTTTCAGAAAGGTGTTGGGAAATTCTGTGCCTGACGATTTTAATTTGTCTCCATCAAAAATGATGTATTTAATCACTGAGGCTCTGGGACATACAACATATACACTCTGCTATTATGAAACCACAAATTAAAGCAGCAAAAAGAAAACGCAAATTACACTATGCTATTGGTCAGCTACCAAAGAAGAAGTGTTGAAAGTCATCTAGACATTTGTCATAGGCCTTGCTAAGGCAAAAGACCTGTATCAAAACCTTGTTTCTACAGAAGAGAAAACAAATCTTCCTTTAAGGAATTTGCTGATAAGTTGTGACAGGCCAAATGTAAATAAGACAGTGTAAAAATTATTTAACCAAAGTGTTCTAGCAGAACGCACCAAATCTTTGACATAATTTGCATAAAATTCATAATTCATTCTTGCGTGATCTTGAAAATTTTGGATCTGATGTTGTAAACCTTATTATTGCGATATTTCATTTGATGATTGACCTGCCAGATGGAAAGATTTTCAATTATGTCAGCAGAAAGTGCGATCCCCTGAACATTGTTTCTTAAAACATATGCCACCATGTTGGCTAACTGTAGGACTAGCAGCCCAAAGAATTTTGGAGCTGTGGTGTGCTATCAATAGATAATACCTGATAGTTTTACATGCTAAATTTACTTCACTTTCAGAGAAGTCGAAAGAAATAGTCAAGTTTATAAAGAAACCTGACATTAAAGTACAACGTATGTTTGTTGCAGAAAGTGTTAAGATCTTTTTCCCCTATTTGCGATTCTTTCATAAAGAAGAACCTTTAATCCTCTTATTGTATGAACATACAAGTAAACTTTAACCAAATTAAGGAATAAAGTTTACGAGTCTGACATTGTAAGCAACTTCTCTGTTTTAGAAGAACATTTTTTGCCTCTGAATAATGTTTCTTGTGGTGACATCCTCGTTAAGGACCTAAAAATTTGAAAGAGCCTCATAGAAAAAGGTGCTGTTTGTTTTCGCAAAGGGATTCATTTTGTTGAAAGTGCCAAGCGTTTATCAGAAAGTCCCAAACTGAATGAAGTTTCTCACCGTGGAAATGTGTTGTATAATGCCAGTTGTTTGAAGGTTGGAGGGTCAAAAGCATTTCCTCTGAAGCCAAAATAGTAGCTTTAGGTTAGATGAGTGGAAAATGTTGAAATTTGAGTCAGAATTACTGAAGGTGTCCAGACAATTGATAATATTGGTCTTATTCTTTTTAAGGTCTGTTTCAAACTGTTTGAAATATCCCACTGTAACTAAAGTTGTAAAAGCAATACTTTGCTTGTCTCATGCTAGTGCATCGGTAAAAAGAGGATTTTCCCTTTCTAGACATATTTTAACAAGCCGTAATGTAAGTATGAGTGAATATGGTTTAAATGCTAGATTGAACATTTTATTTCGCAAGAAATGGTACAAATATCAAGCACACTTGCTTCCTATTGCAAAGAAACTACTAGTTCTGACTAAAAATGCACACCAAAGTTACAAAACTTACTTTAAGAAAGAAATAAGCAACAACAGATTATTATAGACTGTTATTGATCTGAATGAATTATCAAAGAATATATTGGAGAAAAATAAGGAATAAGAAGTCCGAGGAAAACTGATCAACTGTATATAATCTTTCTAGATGTTTATTGTGCTTTTTTATTCAAATAATCTCTCATCCGGCTTTGATGGTAGGGGTTTTTGTTAAAAACAATTTTATCGACGTCTCGGATTTTGTTTGTCCCTTTTTTATATCACTCCGTTTTTTTTCTGTATCAGTCCTTTAAGTATCTATTTATCTTGGAATTACTGCTAAAAGGCCTGACTGCACTGTTACGATGGTAACTATCGCGCGAACTGTCGTTGTGTAAATGCCGCTTAAGGAATAGCTTGAGGAAATTTATTATCAGTTTCCTATTTTTATATCATTTCTATACATTTCGAGTGCCCATCATCAGATCATGCATACTTTTTGAGGATTTTAATGACATTATCAATTTTTTCCTAACCACTTTTACTTTTAACTTTCACAGCAATGATCTTTAATGCCTCTAAAACATTTCCTACACTGGACTTGAAATTTTTTTATGAATAATGTTATGGAATGTTTTTTAGACCGCAATTAAATTGTTCTCTGAAACTAAACAAAATTTTGACAGAATAACAATTAAATTTGCTTAATCCACAACGCTAGGCTCGGAGTTGTCTTCGCCGGAAGAACTGGCTGATTCAGCAGTATGAAGATACAGAGAAGCTGTTAGACAACGTGCGGCAGTTGGCGTACCGCATTGAGCAGGCCGACAGCGATGCTAAAGTGCTCGATACGTATAGGTAAATCAACGTTTATGTATACTTTTGTATAATTTGTTAATCCTGACGAAAAAAGATAGGGGTGGTACGCTTGACCTTTACTTTTGTTTGCTTATTACCCTCTAACCACTCCTTGTAGTGCTATGGAGGTTTCTTCAGTATAGTCTTGTGAATATCTATTCGATTGTTTTAAAATATTTATTTCCATGGTAATACTTTAGTTTATAAAAGTTAAACAAATTGTATTGAGCAAAATTCACAAAACGCATCAAAGCTAGTCCCAAGTTCCTCATACCTTTGAAGAAGCTTTTCCTCCGTACTATCAACTTCATCTCCCCTAATTTTTAAACCCCTATTATCCTTAACCGCCATTATGAGCCTATTTTGTCTGATTTTCTCCTGGCAGTGGAACAATTAATTATAGTATCTTCATAATTGCATACTTTGTTATTACGCAACTGATAATATAATACGTAAATATGACACCCAAGTCAAATTTTAAAAAAATGGCACATTTGCACTATTCTATGTGGAATGTGATATTTTGTTAACATTTTGACACCGAATTTCACTAAAAACCTAAAATAAAGCATTTTGACAGATGGCAAACATCACAGTTTAGTGGCGACAGTGCGTCATTAAATTTTACAAAAACCCTCATTAATTCCAGAGCTCTTTTTTCATACGACAAGTAATTAATTTTATATCAATATGGAAAAATTTAACCAGTATTTCGAATCTGCCGTAATGAAATTGAAAATATTTAAAGTAAAATGGTTTGTCAACCAAATATTATTTTGATTCCAAATTTGATCTGCCATCTTGAATAAGTGTATTGAAAAAAACGTTTTTCTCTAATATTAAAACTGCAATTAAGGCGTGGATTATTAATTCTATGATTTTACCGAAACAATCATTAAATCTGATTAGGTTTGATAATTTAGCCAGAGTCATAGGTGGTTATGATTTTAATGTAACTGAATATGATTCCACTTTCTCCTTAAGGGCCACACGAACAATTTATTAATTTTAACTTGAACATTGAATATATTTGGCGTTAATTTTGTAGAAATTCATTATTCAGAATTAAATGAAACTACGTGATGTAGTATTATTTCTACTTTCTTTAAGTTCTTTACCACGACCTAGGTTTCGTTGTATTACAACATCTTCAGGTGGGCTATTAGCAAAGATCTTTGCTAATATCCCACCTGAAGATGTTTTCATACAACAAAACCTAGGTCGTGGTAAAGAACTTAAAAAAAGTAGAAATAATACTACATCACGTAGTTTGATTTAATTGTGAATATTTTTGGTTCTAAAATTTTTTTTATGACTGATCGGTCAATTATCTTAAAGCAAGCTTAGGTCTCTTCACCACCAAGATGACATCATGTTTTAGCGTGATAATTATTAATTACAAAAAATGCTTTTCCGATAATATTATTATATATATATAATTTTGATTATTTAAATTTTTTCTAAAATAAAATGACAAAGTTCTATATTAATGCTCCACGAGTCACGCTTAACGAAATAGAGTGAATTTCATACTCATGCTGTGATGGTTATTTTATTTAATTTCTGTTAAAAGAAAAAACACCTTTTTTTATAAATAACAATTTTTAATAAATAAAATTTTTTTTAAATTGACACACAATTCTTGAGCGTAACAATACATAAAAAATGTGTGCGACATAAACTGTGAAAACGTAATATCATCATAGTATGACAACAGCTCTACAGGCAACATTCTATTGACCTGGTAATTGCCATTGAAGGGCTATTGTCCGTTTACACATTATGTCTACATAAATTAATATATATTTTATTACAGTTTACAACAATCATAAGAATAGGGTATTTGACTGATGTCAATATTTTTTGTAAAAATGTTTTAAAACCGCACAGTAGGTTAAAAGAAAATCTTGTCTTGAAAAAAACAATGCATATAACAAACAATTAATCGAAACTTGTAAATAGGAAAAAAATGTCAATTTTTTTGTTCATTAAATTGAAAAAGTTATTATGAATTTAGTTTCCACACAAATAAATGAGAAAATTAGAACATGGAATAGAAAGTTATAACACGCAATATATAACTTAAACGCAATATTTAATGAAGCACTAAAAATATTTAATAAACTCCCTTATAATGAATGCTAAATAACTGGCCAGTGAGGTCATAAGCCAGTTGTGTTATAAATATAGAGCGTTTTCGTACGAATCATAGTTCACCACTTTTTAAGTCGTTATAACTTTGTAATCAAAAGTGCCAGGTATGTTATATTTATTTTAACTGTTTTTAATGTTATTGCTTATTCTATTTTAGTAATAAAAAAATATAGTCAAATACCCTATTGTGTTAAACATACAATTTTCATAACAAACATCTTGCATATAATAAAACGGTGACAACTTTACGTTAATGAATGCTCTAATCATAAAATTATGCAACGTCAAGTGACAAAATTTTGTTGTATGTCAGTATAACTGTTTATAATTTAAGAAGGACTGCATTGATTTCAATAAAGATGTTCACTGGTATTTATCAATCATTACGCTGTGTAAACAGGGGACTGGCTTATACAGAGTGTCCAGTGGCAGATTTCAATGTTTGAAAAATTGTAAAAAAAAACTACACCTCTAATACAAAGTAGGTTTATTTTAACTTTATAACAACAAATGCGGATTTCATTTTTTTAAAAAACACGTTTTCCGAATGGCGGCCATCGAGTCTGACACACTCTTCGAGTCTAGCATGCATGTTTTCAAAAACGCGTTTGCAGAGCAACTGGGGTATCCTACTGACTTCGGCTCGAATATTTTCTTTAAGTTGTGTCACAGTGCTCGGATTTGTTTTGTAAACAACGGATTTTAAGTATCTCCATAAGAAAAAGTCACATGGGCTTAAATCGGGTGACCTAGGTGGCCACGGTACGGTACCGTTTCGGGATATGTTTTTTTCTGGAAATAACTACCGCACTGCATTCATGGACACATTAGCAGTGTGAGCTGTGGCCCCATCCTGCTGGAACCGTGTGTTTTGGTTGAAGGATGGACTATTCTGTAGTTCTACTCTGAAAAAGTCATTTAACATCTGGGCACATCTCTCCGAATTCACAGTTACAATTTGGCCACGTTGATTTTCAAAGAAATAAGGCCCTATGATTGCAGATGCAGACATGGCACACCATATATCCTCCAATGTAAAAGTGAGCTTCGTCACTAAAGAATATGTTGCCCATCCGGGTAACAGTACGAAATCTCAACAACGTCACCTCCGCGTAAGTTTTTCTTAATTCAAAGTCAGAATCGTGTAAATCTTGAACAATTTGAATTTTATATGTATGGAACTTGAGCTTTTTTCGCATTATTACCTGTAAAGTTGATTTCGGAATTCCCAATATCGATGAACGTGTACGCAGTGGTAAATAGGGATTTTCAATGACAGAAACCATAACACGCTCTTCATTTTCATTCGTGGCTACCAATGGTGTAGGTCCTGGCCTGGGCCTATTTAATGTTGATCCTGTAGCTCTGAACCTTGCTACCCATGACTGAATGAGGTTGATCGATGGTCCATCACGTAATCGACGAATACTGTAACGATTATTAAATCGACGGCGTGCTACAGACAGCGAAAATCTACTTGAAATGTACACCTCCACGGCAAAAGCGCGGTACTCTCCACTCAACTGTTCCATGGCTACTAAAACATCCGCACCGCTTGCGCTTTTAACGACGCCCCCCGTGCCCCTCTTATGTGTTGCGTTCAGAAACTATGTTTGTTCAAACTTTGAAATCTGCCACTGGACACCCCTGTATTTAAGAATAATATATATATAGCTATCCAAAGTAAAATCTATGCGTATAGAGCTCTCATATAGTGTGTAATGCTAGAATCAGTGCAGAGCCAATTAGAATCTGGCTCCATTATTTGGAGTCCACATGAAGCCAAATACAGCTTAATGATTGAACTCCTAACATTGGAGGAATTTCTTTTGCGCATGGTATGGAATGTCTTTTGCACGGAGGAACTTCCCCTTTCTATTTCCTTCCAATTTCCTTTTGGGTATACTAGGTTTCCACAACTCAGAAGGGACTCTACGCTTATGAAATATATCTTCCAGCTGCGAAACGGAAAAATCCTATACCCTGTGCTGCTGAGTAAACTTTCATTCTTCGTATCTCGCTATTTCTTCCGCTCATACAATCATCGCCTCTTTGCTATACCACCCTCTATAATCATATTATATCGGGACTCTCCAGTTTTCTACGGTATTCAACTGCTTAACCATCTGATAGTGTGACCGCTATTGGACCAGAATGTGATTTGTTTATGATGAGTGAGAAAGCTAATTTGTCGAAATATGTCATCTTCTGGTTCCTCTGGTTTTTCTGGTTCCTATGTATTTGTATTCATGTTTAATGTAAAGGTTTAAATTTTGTTAAACCATTAATTTCTTAGCATGATGAATAGGTTATCTGTAGTGTACCTATCGATGAATATATGTGATAAATATATGACGCTGTCATGTACGTCAACATTCGGACGGGTACTGTCTGTATGTAACAATTAGTTTGTCTTACATGGTTACTTTATTTTATATTTTCAGAAACACTGTGAACTCGATGAAACAAACGCAGGTAGAGAAGGGTTTGGAGGTCGATAATGTGCACGATTTAATGGAGGATCTGAATGAGGTAACTCAGTGTTATATATTGCGGTATAGAAAACCTCATTAGAAATTATCGGGAATAATTGTGTTTGTCTGTGTAAACCCCTTCTGAGGTTTATAATGTCCATCTTAACGGAGTTCTTTTTGACGATGTGTCTTATAGTTGCAACAGTCCAAATTTAAAAATACTTTTGACGATGTGTCTTGTAGTTGCAACAGTCCAAATTTAAGAGTACTTTTGACTATGTGTCTTGTAGTTGCAACAGTCCAAATTTAAGAATACTTTTGACGATGTGTCTTGTAGTTGCAACAGTCCAAATTTAAGAATACTTTTGACGATGTGTCTTGTAGTTGCAACAGTCCAAATTTAAGAATACTTTTGACGATGTGTCTTGTAGTTGCGACAGTCCAAATTTAAGAATACTTTTGACGATGTGTCTTGTAGTTGCAACAGTCCAAATTTAAAAATACTTTTGACGATGTGTCTTGTAGTTACAACAGTCCAAATTTAAGAATACTTTTGACGATGTGTCTTGTAGTTGCAACAGTCCAAATTTAAGAATACTTTTGACGATGTGTCTTGTAGTTGCAACAGTCTAAATTTAAGAATACTTTTGACAATGAGTCTTGTAGTTGCAACAGTCCAAATTTAAAAATACTTTTGACGATGTGTCTTGTAGTTGCAACAGTCCAAATTTAAAAATACTTTTGAAGATGTGTCTGGTAGTTGCAACAGTACAAATTTAAAAATACTTAGCACTTCTAAATATTTCTCATATACTTAGTACAGTCAGGATTCCCACCACCGTAACAACTGAGGAAGTTATTATTGAGTATATGATTCATTCAATATTCCTTTCCTATTCCTGGGGTCAGAAAATTTTCATATCATAACTCTGAAGGTATATGTGTTTTTTTATACCAGTTTTGTTTGTACTTACAGATTTTCTTGCTTTTTTAGTTTCGTAAGGTCTATGAATTTTTAGCAGTTCGCAAAACTTTTGCCTTTGCTCTTTATGTTACTTTGAAAATCAAAGACGATAATTTACAGACGAACAGACATAACAAAATTATTATGTCTGTTCTTTAAGTATTTAAAAGTTTGTAAGAACTACTGAAAAAAATTGCACCAATACATGCAATGCAATCCTTGCAGATCATCGAATCGACGGGCGAAGTGCAGAAAACTCTCTCCGCACCTGTCACCTCGACGCTAGACGATTCGGAGCTGGAGCGGGAGTTGGAAGAACTCCTCGCAGAACCCTCGGAGCATACACCAGGTGACGCCGGTGGCGGTGGTGGGGATAAGAGTCTGCAGGATCTGGAAGGGTTGCTCGATGGACTGGTTCTGGAGAGCGAATCACCCGATGCGGACAAGAAGAAGGACGGTGTGAGAAAATTGGTGGAGAAAGTTTAAAAATGATAGCTATTTGCCAATCGTACTTATACCGATGAGCTGCTTCCACCAAGTTTATATTTTCCATATTTTCAACACAAAAATTATAATAGAAAGAAAAACAACGTAAAATAAAATATAATAAGGTTAATTTAATAACAAAAGTCTTGACTGTGGAAGTGTTGAGTGTTGACTTTTATACAAATTGATACAACTTACAACCTTTTTCACCTCCATATTACTTGCTTTTGCTTGTTACTTCGCCTGCTTCACCCAATGAGACCTTCGTAACACCTCTTTGTAAATAAAGTTACTAGCCATGGGTAAAACTACATAAGGGTCCATTTGTCTTACTGTCCTTTTTGTACTCACTATCCGACAATAACGAGTACCAAAATATAAAACCACAGTTTTGAACATGATTTTTAAACGCTTCTGATGACGTGCAATGCAGGTGTGTAAAGAATGTTCCATCACTTTGTGACTTTTGATCGGAGACAGAATTTGTGAGCCAACAATCCTGTTCTGATGTTGGGCATGGCAACAAGCCTTCCATGCCCAACATCATGTGCTGTCCCAGGATATGACCAACAGGCAAACTGTTAAACGTTTTGCCATGTTTAGCAAAAATATGTAAGTTTTCTCTCTTGCGTATGCAATGTGGATTTGACCGTTCGACATTAAATGTACTTTAAAGTAGTGAAGTAACCAGTTACACTAAGAATAAAAAAATTGTTGTTCAAACAAATTAAATAGCATTGCAATATAAACAAAACGTAAACACATTTGCAATGTCTATGTTACTAACCTTAGCAAAACAGCAACGGCAACAGTTGTTGTTTGTAGTGGTTCCCTTTGTCAGCACTAGTTTTGAGATTACATACATCGTGTATGAAATTACAAACCACTATTCCTGTGACTAAACTACTGAATTTTGTTAATTAATTTTTGGTGTACGGTTGAGAAACACCGTATGGTATATGAGGATTCATTTAATGTCGAATGGTCAAATCCACATTGAGTACGTTCGACTAGCTGCTCACAACGCTCGCATATACGACTGCATTCTATACCCATTCCACTAGCTTGTCAACAATGTAACTGTCAGTTCAAGTGGAATGTGTTATTAACAATGTCTATTTTAACTATGTGAAAAGGGTAAGTATTTGACAAAAATACAGAGATTATAGCATTGTATTCATTTCTTATGTATTAATTGTCAGGTAATAATTTACACTTACATTAATTGCAAAAGCGTAATTTAATTTCTATCAAAATTTGATGATCATTTACATGTTTTGTGCCTTTTTGTGTCACCTGTACTTTTATTATGTACTTCTCGGAGTTGCATAAAGTGATTCTCTTTGTCACCATGGTTAATTTTAAAAGACAATATAAATTTATTTACGTAAATTTCATATATCAATGTGTCAAAGTCAAATTGACATATAAATGACCACAATGACCTATGTTGATACGTGAGTCAGCATGGGCTCGAAGCGGTCGTGAACGATGACGCCATCAATGACATTTTGATCACGACCACAACTACTGTGGTCGCCAAGTGGAACAATACAGTGAGCGTTTTGAGAATTGCGATCGTCTAGTGGAACGTACTCATTGTGTTTTTGTTATGCCATCTATTGATATGTTATTAAATTACTATTATTCAGGAAAAGACATATATTAATTTGAATTATAAATAATGTCTGTACCAGTTTCATAAAAAATCTATCCAACCTTTTAAACATGAGAAAATAACAAAATTTTTTTGAAATATTAATATTTGACTTGACTGAAGCTGCTGGTAATCAGTTTATGTCACTCTGCCGCACAAACAGTACCCACTCCAAATATGGAAGCAATTAGTTGTTTGGTTGCAGAGTTATTCAACCGAGCGACGAACTTTTGAATTTATAGTATTAAAAGGCATATGAGTGACGAAAGCAGGAATCGAAATTAGATCTCGTCATCTGTACAATCAAAACTCCTCTTATTTTGGTTCCTCTCACAAAGAAAAGTTTAAATGACACCATATGGTTCGAGCAAAAGATAACTGTAATAAAAATGACGCCATCGAAATGTTTATTTAAAAAAAACATACGTGGGAAAATAAAGGCAGTTCGAAAAAGGAAGAAACGTCTGCCAGAGTGATGAAACGGAACAATGGAATGATCAAAGTAGGCTCGTAAAAAAGTCATCCTTTTGTTAATAAATATTTTAATGTCTCAAGAAAATCAACAATATTCTCTCGTTTGGTGCCAGAAAGTCTTGTAGAAATTTTACCAGCTGTTGCTGGTGTTTTTCGAGAGTTCATAAAACATAAAAATTTCAATAGTTTTTAGTCCTATTTCCTGTCTCATTTTTGCAAAATTTTAATTGTATACATGAATAAATGTAATTTTTTTTATTATCATGTTACGTCACTGGCGTATATTCGATAACTCTGCAATACCAATGGGGTGTCACTGGCATTTGTCTGGTTGTTTTCATGTGATATCAACGCAATGTTATTGTATGGTATAATATTAACAAACATGAAATTGCTGGTAGAACACACGGTTGGATCTTATTGGATCATATAAAGACAATAAATGTTCTAGAAGATAAATAATGATCTGAAGCTTTTGTCGGCATATTTTTAATTCTATTTTCTTATTTCACAGCATATTTAAAATTATTTACTTTAGGAACCTGATTTTGGATATATTATAAAGTAATTTTAGAATTTAAGAATAAAAAAAAAAATGTTTTTAAGTAATGGCGATACTGCTTTACTTCTGCATATAATGAAAAAAGTAATAATATATTATAAAAATTAGATGACCGAAATTATTGTAAGGTATAAATTAAGAATTTTCAAAAAAAAATGTAAAATATTTTTATATTATTCGAAATTGTATAACTTTGTAAATAAAAACTGCATTTGGTTCAAATACCATTCTCACATTGTTTTAATTTTTAATGTGATTAGAACCTGACAAAATAAAATAGTGTTGCTAGTTTTTTGAGTTGACACTTACGATAATAGGCTTTCAAATATGTAGCCATTGGTTAATTTAGAACTAGCTATTATACCTTCTCTTCACACGAGCAAACTTATTCTTAGTTACACATATTTTTATACTCCATTCCATTCCAATACAGAATGTTTGTAAACAAACCACTTTGATGTTTACATACACTTGTAAACACACTGTTATTAATAAACTTGGAATAGAAAGATTCCATAAATAGCGAACAAATAAAATGCTACTAATAAATTGTTTATGACAGGCTTGTCATAATTTCATATGTCAAATACTATTCCAACTTTAACCTTAGTTTGTCTTTGGTATAACCTAAAAAAATTGACATTTCACCAAGTACATATAACAGCACATCAGTTTTAGCAATGCAGTTGCGTTTATAATTATTTTAAAGAAAACTATTGTATATCATTCAATTCGTACAATCAAAACTATTGAAGAAAGTATTATTTAATCTATTGCGTGAAGCTACAATAAGAGCAACGTATATTGATGACAATTTTTAAATTAATTACAATTCAAGTAATATTCTCATTTACTGTTAGAATATTTTTAAGGAAATTGTGATATTTTTCCAAAATTTTCATATGCAGCTCATGCCCTTTTTTCAGCATCTCAAGCTCTTTCATAACTGGAAAAAAAACGAGAAAAAATTCAACAAGCAAAGAACAATATAAATTTTAACAATGTTCTGAAGACACCATCTGATGTGACATATGTAAATTGTATTCAGAATCGCAGATACAACTTATATTTTACATGTTTGTCCATGAAACGTGACGTTGCTACGTTAGGTTTTTGAAATAATTTCTGAATAATTATTTGATTTGTTTTACTGAGTTTATTAGTAGTAATTAATATCTTCATTATACCAACCTTATAAATGGTGTAAGTATTCTCAAAATAAGGGTAGCATAACTTAAGTTTAAGCATTTTTATTAGGAGTTTTATTACCTTAAAGATGGTTGGCACAAAAATATATTCAATCAGTCGGCTCTGTAAGCTGCAAATAATTACATAAGAAATTATTGTTATCACCTGGACGTACTTGAATACGTATGATTCGTTTTATATAAATCGACTAAATTCTTGTATATTTTGAAAAACAATTCTAATAGCATAATTTTAAATAAGCACAGATTATTTTCAAATATAATGCCCTATATATTGCGAAAACCATTTTCTATGGACAGCTTAAAAAAACAACGTGCAGTTTAGAAATTGCCAAAAAGTGATTTCTACAATATATTATACCGTTTAGCACTTGCAACAACGGAGCCAAATGGACTAATACAGTACTATGTATATATCTTTATTGCTATTATACCTTAAGTAATATTGCATGGTGTTGACCGTTAATATATTTTTTATCATTTGAGAAGTCAATGAGCATAAGCGTCAAGTTTTGGGCCCAATATCAGGCCCTTAGGCAAATTTGTATTTAGGCCCGAATCCAAACCCTTGAACTCTTATCGGGTTGATGGATTTTTTTTATACTTTTTGCCTGTTTATAATTTTTTCTTTTTGTATATTTCTTTGTTACCGCCTGGTGTGTTAGGTTGATTACAAGCTTACAGCCTTCGATGGTACTGCGCATCAGGGAGGAGGTCATGACTTTGGAGGTTTTTTTATGGTTACTCGTTGAACGGGGCTGGAGTGATGTTTGTAATCGCAAAGCTAAAATCTCACAGACCAATAACGAACAACAGTGCCACTAACTCCCTGTGATCTCCAACACACCTGCTCAACGTGGTGATTATGGGCATTACCTCCAATGATATGCACAATGATAGTATATAACTATAGTCAGAATGACCTATGTCCGCCAGTGGATTTAGACAGGCTGACTTAAAAATACATAACGATTTTTAATGTCTTATTTATAATGTCTTTATTAGTAATGTGTTTATTATGGTAATATTTTTAATGTCTTTATTAGTTGTAGGAGCTCCTCTTCACACTATATTTATAATTTATTATTTTATGAGAGTAAAATATATTGGATTTCAGGAATTCACACTCTGGATGACTAGACATATAGTTACCCATAAGAAAAGCACTCAGATCTGAAATCAATTTCAGCAATAATCTCAAAGTTTGTCCCAGTGGTAAATTATTCTCTCATCATCGGTCAGAATCAGTGGGATACGTGCGATATGCTACGGTACAGTGCACAAATTTCAAGTGGACTGAGTGTATGGACGAGGCAGAAAGGCAGGGTGTCAAATTTTAGATGACAATAGGAATGTTATTTTATATTACAGCAAAGAGAGTTGTTTTTTTTTTAAAGTCATCCATTGAATTGTATAAAAAAAGCTGTTTTGTAAGACCCTTGACGTATTGTTTTAAAATTATTCCTAAATTTAGAATAATAACTTCATGTTTTATCTTTTCATTTACGTAATCTCTAAAAATTGCTGTGTAAACTTCAACTTACTACAGTGCAAAATCCAGGAATTTTGCAAAATATAGGCATTTTTCTCCAACTTCTATAATTTTTTTCTCCATCACCTTTTCAGGAACTCCATTTTATAAAACTGGATAAACTATAACTAATATTAGAACACAGAGTACCACCTGCCCATCGGTAAATGAATTTTTAAAATCTATTGGGTTTTTTTTAATTACCTCGAACAAACAAACTCACAATCTTTACTTAATACAATTTGTGTATTAGTTAACTGTGTATACACTCCTTTTCCACCTTACTAACCGCCCTTCCTTCAATGTCCATCATTTGATTCCATATTCATATATCATCCAACCTGTAACTTTCTCAGAAAACGAAAGAATGTATTGGTGAATTTTCATTAAAATCTGCCTAATATTTTATAACTTTTTGTTGAGTGAAAAATCAAACAATTTTGTCTTTAAGTAGTTTAATTTTTTAATTACAATTGAAAAAAGCAAACAAAAATGATCTAAATGTTTTAAATAAAATGTATAAGGCAAGAAACTATCCATTATTATTATAAATTTTCTTTAATGCCTACTTTTTACACAATTTACTTTATTTTTTTATACAATTTTACTTTATTTCTTATTTATAGCATTATTCAAGTAAGATGTAATAAAATAACATTTGTAAAAGTGTTTTTCTTCAGCTGTTCTGCGTGTTGCCAGTTCCACGACAGATGTTCTCACAAACTAGAGTGCCGCAATTGTTTTTTAACAAATTTTGGAATCATTTTTATTTTATTATTAATAACTTAAGACACAGAATGAAAAATTTTTATTTTGCTAGATATGTTTGAGTAATATTTCTTGCATGTTTAAGCAATATTTGTGATTTTCTAACGTAGCACTAGCTAACGAGTAAATTCCTTTCGACACTTTTATGCCAACATTGAAAACGTACCTCGAAGCTCAGCTACTCGCGTCATTAAAAATACAATTTTCACCGTAACATCAATTTGCTACGCGTTCACAATCAACAAACAATAATATGACTTTCCGGAACGATTTGTTAACGCAGTGTTGTGCAAACTCTCGCTATTCAAACTACAATAACGTTGTTTCACCAAAAATTATCAAACAAAGTGATCAAATTTGGGATTGAAATTAGATTGTTAGTGTTGATTTTCATTGCTTGTTACATTCACTTTCTGAAATTTTCTATTATCCATCTTTCAACATTTTTTATTGATCGTATTATTGCTATTCAAGACAGACTATATGAGGTCTTTGAAGTACTTATTGCTTATTTTTTGTTTTAGTGATCGATTGCTGTTAGATATGTCTAGATAAGTGGGGAAGTTTGTAAAAGTAAACCAGATTTCTGCTGAAACTAGTTAAAGCAACCGTAACATGAATATAGACTGTAATTTTGTTAATGTGTTAAATCACAAATAATTGATGTAATAAATGTATTTATGAGAACTTTGAAGGCAATCTCGGTAACATTTGGGTGTTCACGCATTCACTAATTACATTTTACATTCCGAACAATGTCCTGTGAAGAAATGTTGTAAGGTAAAAACCTTGTGAAGAGACATCGCAAGGAAAAAGACACCTCTATAATACCATGGAATGGACACCTGTACATTACCATGGTCACACGAGACTCTGGTCGTTATTTTCTCCTTATACGACCCTGGAAATTCCAAAAATATAATTCTGTGTTTCTAAGTGGTTAATTGTTGTAGAAATCATTAATCAATTGATGCAGTATTTTTATTAAGTTAATCTAGTATGCAAATAGAACTTCTTGTTACCGTTTTGACGATTTGCAAATTCGAGTGTTGTGACATTTCTCCCTGCTAACAATAGTTTGTGTCGAAACAAAGTTTTGATTGCATTAAATTGTTTGCCGTCTCTTCTTTGTGACGTAATAGGTTAATTTTTTACTCTCGAAAATATAAGATGAAAGTAAACCTTTTTTGTTTTTGGGTCTTTGTTACTGATAAATGACTTATTTTTCAATAAGAAAATATTTTTTCATTTTCAATATTTTCTGAGTACAAAATCACAAACAAAACCGCAATGAAACAAGAACTTAAGAAAAACTCGGTATTTCTAGTGTAATAAATTCCTCTTGCTGCAATATAATACTTGAATTGCTTAATATCCGTAGCCCAATCAATTGGTTACCTTGTCGGTTTGATGATGTTGCGTGACTCTCAATGTGCTAGACATATATCTATAAATATATATATATATATATATATATATATATATATATATATATATATATATATATATATATATACATATTTATAATAGCACATCATTTTGCTAAACTTCAACATCTCCTAACAGATCTATTTTGAATTAAATGAAAGTGTTTATTGCATTGGGAACCTGCTTATATTCTGCTTGACTCACGTGAACTTTGTGTATCCAATTGTATTCAGAAACTCAATTTGGCAATTACCGTGCACTCAACTGGACGTATAATATATGTGTTTAATCCGACTCACTTTAGTTTTGAACTGCAGTGTTTGAACTGTGAGGGTATAAGTCATATGTGGTATGAGTCACACCACCTCTAAAATTAAGAACATCTTGCAATATTATTTTTTAACCATGTCATTGTATTCCACACTATTTGTTAATCATGTCATTGTATTCAACAAATTGATAATTTTTTTTTTGTATTTTCAAACATTTTCATATAATGTTAATGTGTAATCAATAATATATACCCCTCATTCTTTCCTAACTCTAAATAATGCAACAACAAAAAAAACCCAGCTGATTTAATGTGAAACAACACTCGTAAATAAAAATAAACATTATTTCTCCCGTATTTGAGGTCATGTCAAGATGTCACATACTGTTAGCAGATAAATTTAACAGTAACGTAATTTACTCCTGATACTTTTGTTGTTGTCGTGTCCACATGAGATGAAGAAGATCTCATATAGAAAACGGTTGCCAGAGCCTCAAAAGGTTGGACTTCTCCAGTCCCGCTTGATGAGCGGCCGGGAATCGAACCCAGGTCCTCACAGTGCTCCGCGCACTCAACGGGCGTATGTCTTGCGATCAACCCAACACACCACGGTGACGACAGCTGATATTCTTAGTCCTGCAATGTTAAAAATGGCATCAAAATGCACCCAGCAGTTTTTGCTTGGTGTGCACATAGATATAAATTTCAAAAAATGGTTGAATTCTTATTCATATTTTTTTATGGATTTCTGAACTACTTTTTAAAAATGTTTTTCACGTACAGACATTTTTACCTTTACTTCTTTTTTTTATATCCTTTGTCTTTGTTTTAAATCCCTTGTACTTCTTTATATTCCTTTTTTCAGTAATCACTCACCTCGTTAACATTATGTGAATTAAAAATTCCTAAATACTAACATAAACATTGAAAACTATAATATTTGATGACATTAACATATATTCAAAGAATACGAATATTGAAGAGTTATATATTGGCCAAGCCAGTTTACCAAAGCAAATGTCACAACTATAACTTCGTAACACGGCTTTTTTTTTTGTTGAAATACTATAATTCCAGAACGCTTGATTAAAGTTAGGTGTATTTAAAAATAGAGAGTTATAATTGTAACACAACTTATGCTGTTTGGATTCAGTGTTATCTTCTGCTATTTCAGAAAGTTAAATTAAATTCTTTCCAATTTACCGATAACATAATTGTGACGGCCATATATTTTCTTAACGTTAATGATGTATATGTTTCGGTAATGACTACGCAATTTATAAGTCCGTATTCCCATTTGTTTTTAATTTTATGATGATTCATCAGCAACATTATATTCATTTCATATAAACATAATTTTAATTAGAATACATAGGTGGTAAAAATCATGGACTTATGTGTTTATGACCAGTAAATTTGGATGCAAATGAAAGTAGATGTGCCATGACGACATGTCGTTGGAAGCTACAGTTTGTATCCTGTTACTAACTGTAACAGCAAGGGACGCTTCAAAACCTGGTTTGCAACTTTTCAATGGTGAGTTCTTTTTTGTATACCCATCCATTATAAATAAATTATAACCGAAGTGAAAAAATGAAGATGCTAAACAAACATATGAAAGGTAAACAAATTAAGTATGAACGCAAAAATAAAAATCGAGTCGTACATTTTTTTTAGATGTATAGAATGAAAGGCTTATAATGCCAACTATGTTTAAAGTTAAATAGAAAATTATAAACAAGGTTGAGACACTTTCTCAAAAATGAAATTTCATGGTATTCCCAGGATTAGCTGGAGAAAAATTATCGTTTTCCAGGGAGAAGGAAACTTAAACCACTATTATTGATACCGACTTGTATTCTTTGAAAGTGATTTTTGCTGATGAAAGTAGTTAACAGTGTTACTTACTTTTCATTTATTATCATAGAAATAAAAATATCTCCTTAAATATATTGTGTTCACATGTGTTAACAGAAATACCAATATAGAAATTTATTATGTGTGTATTTTTCCACATAGCAGCACAGACGGCGATGTACTACTTGCTACTAAAACAAATACCAGGAAATTAAAGAATATTCCATTTATTTATAGGTACTTTCTGGAAAACTTAGATTTATAGGATACATCTAATAAACGTAATGTTTTATCACTTTGATAAGCCTGATTAATATTTTTTCTGATGAATAAAAGTGGAGTTGCAAATTCTGCCTTTAGAGATGCTGTTGTATAAATCAAACCGTTTTATCTTAAGAACCAAAGCTTCGTTCACCCAATGCAATTTTCATCATTTGTGCCGTTGTAGCCATTTTCATATTATATAATTTTCACTCTTATACTACATAGACACAACAAATTTCAAAATAAACATCAATATAATGCTGGAAGAGTAAGCATCACAACAAAATGACTGAAAGACGATCACAGATTAAATTAAAATGTTGGTTTTAGCTTTACAACATTAAAAATTCAAAACAAAATATCATCCAGGCTATGGATGAAATTTGGTGTAAATATAAGCCATTCATAATTCTTATAATTATAAATACTCCATTATAAACCTTATTTTGAAATCTCCATTATAAACCTTATTTTTATTAAGTTTTATTAACCTTACGAATGTGCATGGTATTTAGAAGTACCAACACAAAATAATCCCGTAACACACTTAACATATTTCTTGTTTGGTGCATATCAGTATCATACGGCACTCGCGTCTTTCAAGCTTAATTTTTTCATTTCACACAATACAACTAATACACAATTTTGTTACGTAAATAAAATTCTCTACTTCTATATATCAGATGGACTCAACGGAATTTTGTTCGTTCAAACTTATAACATGTGCATTCGAAAGGTTAAAATATGATCAATTGATTATTAAAAAAGAAAGAAGTAGGAGATCAAATAACTTTATCTAATTCATGATCTCCTTACTTTTGTGTGTTTGACATGCGTATTCGAAAGGTTAAAATATTTTTAATTGATTAGTAAAAAAGAAAGAAGTAGGAGATCAGATAACTTTATCTAATTCATAATCCCCTTAATGCATTATGTAAATATACCTAAATTTTGACAAAATGAGAATTATTGAAAGGAAATTAAGACAGAAGAAAAATAAAAGCTGTCAAGTACGAGAACAACTTGCATTATAGATGTTCTGTACATACTTATACTCCATTCCATTTCAGAAGAGAATAATTGTAAACATAGCAAAATGACAGTTCAGGTGTTGTAAACCATTGCTTACATTCACATCATAATATAATACAGAATTATTTGTGATTAAAAAATTAATGTTTTTGTTGGTAATGCTTTTTTTTTTTGTTTTATGATAAATTATTCTAATTAGATTAAATAGAATTTGTGATTGTTTAAACACTCTGCCAGTAATTAGCCTTTTAGATGGGCACTAGCATCTTAATCTATATGCTATGGGTCAATATATATAATACCGAGGTACATATAAATAATGGTCAATATTAACATTAATGTTTTTCTAATGTTATTTTTTTTAAGTAAAGATGTCTAACAATAAAAATAAACTCCAAAAATATGATATAGTATGATTAAACATCAAAACTGCTATGTAGAATGTTTAAAACATGTATTTTACACTGCAAAATAATATCAACACTTATTTGAGAAGAAAATACCACGGCACAATGCTTTTTTATTTCACTATCGCTACACCAAATGCATCGTGTATGTATATTTGTCTGTAAGACAATTGAAGACAGCTATTTCAGTCCAACCTGTTATAAATTAAATATATCTATGAGTAGCGTATATAATTTATAGTTTTTCTGAAATGTTTTATACCTCTCAGTTTTTTGTGAACCACAGCAAGGGTTGTCCATCTAAATTGCCCAATTCATATTATTGCAATAATGGTGTAATATTTCTATTTATAACATTATTTATCATAACAGTTTATTAATTTTATATAATGATTATAGTATATTGTATAATAATATTATGATTATAACGCAATCGATTTTGTAAATTGTCATCGAATGATTAAATATATATTTGTGCCAACCATACTTAAACATTCTCTTTTGGAGTGGAAAGGAATTTATGTATATGTGACAATATTAGGTGTTCTGTATTCAAATATCTATTATTAAAAATATTAATATAATAGGCATAAGATTATAATGAATTTTTCAAATACTAGAAAGTCTCGACTCGGCTTTGTAGCTTTTCGATAAATTTTAAGTTAACTTCTTGTAACCCTATTGTTTTTATACTTTTAATGTTAAAAGTATCGTCGGAACCCTAAATATTAGAAAAACTAAAAAATTTATAGCCAAGTAAATGTTATTATTTCAAGAAGAAAAACATGCCAACTTCAAATGTAAAAGTTACGTTATCTACTTAGAAATATTTATGCATACTATTTAAATTTCAGCGTTATTCTAATTCCAGATAAAGAAATTACTTGGAACTTAGCAATTATTCTGATTTCCATTTTTTTCAGTTTATATGATGATCTGAAGGAAAATTGGTCTATTTTTCATATTTATATTTTTTATGAGATCTCATGATTTTTTACTGAGAATTGATAAATTCTGGAATTTATTATAAGCACCATTCGGTCTAACACAACCTAAACCAACATAATCCAATGTGACCCAATGTAACCAAACCAAACATAACTCAACTTAATTCAGATTAACTTAACCCAATATAACCTAACTCAACTTTACCCAAATTTGCTCAGTCTAACTCACTCTTGATCAGTTTTTGATTTTTTCGTTCATGTGTATGTAAAACCGTAGCTACATGTTAAATTTCATGTTCTTAAATCGACTGGAAGTAGGCCAGAGGTTCTGATAATGAGTGAATCAGTCAGTGTCGAAATTATTAGTTTTTGGGGGTCTATGTCTCGGGAACTTTAAAAGTCATTGTTTCAAAATGTAATATGTTGTACTACCAATCATTTCATTCCATATCTTAATTTTAACACTGTAGATTTATAGTGTTGTTAAAAATAGCTCCAAATGCTCTGTGTAAATATATAAACGATGCACTGTTTAGAACTCGCATGCATGCTACATCGCACATAAATAATATAATGACACGCGTGCTATAACTTTACTTCATATATAAAATGCAACATCTACTGGCTTTCCGTCCATTTACTCATAACTTGATGAATATTGATGTAGTTTTTCCCCAGTACACAAATTTACTAAGAAAGGTTGTATTATGATATATATAAAACATTAGTATAGGTGCTCAGGTTACGGAATTATGTTAATATGTTTCTGAAAAATTCTGTTGACTGAAAAGTTTACCACTGACACTGTAGCTTATGAACTAGGGCCCTATTATTTCTGTAACATCTGTAAATTATTCCTGATCCAAATTAAACACTTCAATATGAAAAAGAGTTCCACTTGAAAGACTACATAACAGCTATCGAAAAAGACTTTATAATAAAATGAATACTATCCATGATTTCATAGAAAAGATTTCAATAAAATTTCACAGTTTAGCCTGAGCCTATAGTTATATCTTAAACTGCAATTTTATGAAACACAGCTAGATTAGTGAAAACTATCGTCTTATGCATTACATCATATATATATATATATATATATATATATATATATATATATATATACCTTTATTTAATTATAGGATTGAAATGATTATTCCTTATAAGTCTGTAAAGATCAGTTACTTATAATTAAAGTTCTGTTTGATATTCTTAATGACAGCCGACTTGCAGCATTCCTAATATTCAATATCTTATTGGCAAAACAATCAAGAGAGCCGATTATGCAATTTTTCTTAATTTGATCACAAGGTACATATGTCATACATATATCACATCAAAAACAATATCACTTTTATGACTTCACTTAAATGGATAAATATATGAAACGAAAACCCGCATTTTGTTGATAACAATAAATCTAGACCTTCATTTGATAAAATACATAATCATTGTCAAGTTTCAACAAAATATACTAAAGATGTTGGTCTAGACGGCCAAGTGGAAAATAAACCTAATATATTAAAATGATTTTTCAGAATGTAAAAGACACGGTCAATCTATGATTGAGTGTGAGAACATGCTGGGAACAAAGCCACGGCAAAGAGTACCCGCTGATCTGTTGGAGTTTCCGCACATGGTAAATGTCAAATTCTACATATCAAAAATAGTGAGGCCTGGTTGTGATTTTTATATGTATTTTGAAAAAAATACTACGCATATTTTGGAAGTACAAGTATTTGAACAATTATAATAATCCTTTTCCACAAAAATTAATCACCCAGTCCATATATTTTGTTTATTTGATAATAGATAATGACTAATCAATGAAATGTTCAATGCTATTCTATTATTAGTAGACTTTACATTAGAAAAAAAACATATTATACAAGGAAAGCAGCTTTTTCTAGTTATACTTTTAAATCTAATATTAAACAGTGAGAATTTCAAGGGCTTTTTAAAATTAATTTAAAATAATTTTATTTAACCTATGATGAAAAAGTTACTTTGTAGCTATAATATTTTAAAACATTGCTCAGCTTTAAAACATTACTATGAGATCTTGAAACATTGCTAGACTGTAAAACATTGCTATAAGATTTTATAACATTGTTGAACTGTAAAACATTACTATAAGATTTTAAACATTATTTGACTTAAAAATGTTGCTGTGAAATTTTAAAACGTTTCTGGACTGTAAAATGTTGTTATAAGAAATGTTGCTGTAAAATTTTAAAACTTTGGTCTTAAAACATTATTATGAGATTTTAAAAATTATTTGACTTCAAAATGTTGCTATAAAATTTTTAAACATTTCTGGACTGTAAAACATTGTTATAAGATTTTAAAACATTGCTCATCTTTGAAATATTGCTGTAAGATTTTAAAACTTTGTTTGGTCTTAAAACATTATTATAAGATTTTAAAACACTGCTGGTCTGTAAAACATTGCTATAAAATTTTAAACATTATTTGACTTCAAAATGTTGCTATAAAATTTTAAAACATTTCTGGACTGTAAAACATTGTTATAAGATTTTAAAACATTGCTCATCTTTGAAATATTACTGTAAGATTTTAAAACTTTGTTTGGTCTTAAAACATTATTATAAGATTTTAAAACATTCCTGGACTGTAAAATGTGACTATAAGATTATAAAACTTTGCTAGACTGTAAAACATTGCTATAAGATTATAAAACATTGCTCATCTTTAAAATGTTGCTGTAAGAATTTAAAACTTTGTTTGGCTTTAAAACATTATTATAAAATTTTAAAACATTGCTGAACTATAAAACATTTCTGTACGGTTATGAAACAT
The DNA here is from genome assembly GCA_039881145.1 of Druceiella hillmani. Taxonomy (NCBI): domain Eukaryota; kingdom Metazoa; phylum Arthropoda; class Insecta; order Lepidoptera; family Hepialidae; genus Druceiella; species Druceiella hillmani. The sequence continues at coordinate 12,447,297 of JAYKKI010000030.1, read as the reverse complement.
TGCCAGACTATTAAACATTTCTATAAGATTATAAAATATTGCTAGCCTGTAAAACATTGCTATAATATTATAAAACATTGCGGAAACAATAATTTAAAAAACAATAATTAAAATAATTGTAAAACAATAATTGCTGGATTGTATTATGAAATATTGCTCATTTTTAAAATGTTACTGTAAGATTTTAAAACCTGGTTGGATTTTAAAACATTTTGGACTTCGAAATGTAAGACATACAGAGCTTATGTACTAAAAGAAAAAAAAAAATTTTTTTTATAAATTTTGTACTAATACTTGCTGACAGGTGCTCATTGGCTACAGCAAAGAACCAAATGCGGCGCAGCGCATGTGGAATTGTGGAGGCTCACTCATCACCGAGTCGTGGGTGCTCACTGCTGGACATTGCCTCACTGATATTTCCGCGTGAGAAATATACTTTTGTTACTTAACACCTCCAACCTTGTGATCTCTCAAAATCAGTGCCTCACTCGAACAAATTGCTTATATTGTTGAAAAACTTTTTCCATGATATCTTCAATTTCTCTTCTTTTATTTCATGGCGTTCACTCTATTTCAGAAATAAAATCTTTGCCAGTGACATATTGAAGAGGAGATAACATTGACCAAATCATCTCTTGGTTACTTGCTTATAAAAATAGAGTAAAACAGAAATGAAATAAGAAATGAAATAAAAGGAAAAAATTGAAATGAAAAAATTTTCTGGTGCGTGCTTATGACCACACGATGGAAGTGAAATAAATACATTAAATGAAACGACTAATGATATAGTATTGAAACTACTAATGATGTAGTATTATTTCTACTTTCTTTAAGTTCTTTACTACGACCTAGGTTTCGTCGTATTACAACATCTTCAGGTGGGCTATTAGAAAAGACCTAGGTTATGGTAACGAACTTAAAGAAAGTAGAAATAATACTACATCACGTAGCTTCATTTAATTGTGAATAACGTATTTCTACAAAATTAACGCCAAATATATTCAATATTCAAGATATTGTCCGTAATAGCATATTGTCACTGCTGTCTATACCATGCACATAGATAACATAATGGTATTAGATAGAAATGACATCGAGCCAAACAAATTTGTAGCAGTCAATATTACCACATTGCAATTTTAGAGGCCTACCACAGCGTTTGCGCGTTGGTACAACCAGTTTTGAACTCGAGGAAGTGGATGACCTGACTCAAGAGAGAGCCGTCGGTATGCAAGTGCTACATCCCGAGTACAAGCCACCTTCTAAGTTAGTCCTATTTATATATAAGGGTTTAGCATGTAACTATAAAGTAAAAAATTTGCTAATTTTGTACAATATCAACTTATTTATTTGGTTACGAAGTCAACAAATTGTAATAAAGTGTAGGCCGAAAGTGGTATGGCCTTTAATTCCCGCTGCAAATTCCATTTGATGTCTTCCATTGAGTCTTCAATCAATCAAGCAATGTTTTCAAATCATTGATTCATTCGATTCAATCAATTATTAGATTCGTACAATTCAATCAATGCTCTTTTTACAAGAAATTAAGCTCTTTCCAAACAATCTTGTGGCGATGCATCTCAAGCGCAAAACATTGGTTGATATTGCATGATCGGTCATTTTATCAACGTTCTACTCTTGAGCCAGCACATAATACTAAGTGATGAATAAATAATAATCATTTTCAAGCACAAATTGTTTGATTTCTTCGATGTTATCGTCAGTGGTAAACGTTGAAAGCCGTGACGAGACAAATCTTCGACCATTTCACGCTCCTCTTTGAGCAATGTATACCAATGGTATGCCAGTGTTTTCTACATAGTCAAATCACCATAGGTCTTTTTTAACATTATTAACGATTCAGCATAAACAATTTTGTTTAAAACACAAAATTTAAGGCAAACTCTTTGTTCAACTCATTTATCCATAATCAAATACGCAGAACAACTTTGAACAAAATGTGTATATATGTATATAAGTAAATATGTATATATGTATAAATATATATATGTATATATATATATATATATATATATATATATATACGTATTTATGTATTTATTCTTTCACGCAAGATCTGATTTTTTTATGTATAGTTTTAAATATTTAAATGGGTTCATAAAATTTCATAGTAATCACTAGCTATAACCATACCTTTTATTGTCAAGCTCGAGCTTGGACCCTAGCTTTAGTTTGTTTTATAACAGTAAATCTGTCTGTTTAATGAACGTTATTGGTTCTACATTATATTGAGACTAAATGAAATAAAAATATTTAATTTTCAATTTTAATTTTAACAAATCATAACATCAAGGTTCTATGTAACCTATATATTCCGTTTGTATTATAAAATGTATGTTTACTATCCCTATGATTTTATAATTCAGATTTATAATGGATATTCTATAATGGATATCCCGACCCTTTAGATTTTATAATGGGCATCGTCAAATGGACATTGCTTGTGATACTGCATCTAAAATTATTAAATCAGTCTAGAGTTTAATAGCACTTTACGCTTCTGGCCGTTATGTGAAAAAAGAATTTTATTTTCTCTTGCCTAGGCATGCACTGTTTATTTAACCTGTCCAGAGTGCATACCTGAAAGTGTCCTGCAGCGCTCACCTGTCTTCCGTATTCCCCCATTGATCAAAGTAATATTGGCATATGCACTCAGTCTGAATATTAATTTCTACTCAGTTCACATCTTCAGAAAAATGATTATGGAGTAATTCTGTAGTCCTTCTGTTGTCTAAATTACTGTGTTTTAGAAGTCCACAAAATGTATCAGTGAAAAGAAAAGAGTGATATATATCATTTGATATCATTTGATATCTCTAGCTCAGTAGCTCAATATCTCAGTACTCCGAGTTATTAACGAAATTATTTATTACACATACGTTGAACATAGTATAAAATGTGGTGATGAAAAGTAATGATTAAACATTATGCACTTTTGTTGGAAAATAAAAATAAATTCTTCTAGAGTATACACTTGATGTTGCTTAATACTTTGCATGCTCAGGATTTAGGACTGTCAACCGTGATTCAAGATATACATAAAATAATTTTATTGATAACTGAATAAATTGGAATAGATTGGCTTATTTATACAGTTTTAAATTTGAATTTTGAAATGAACCAAAAAAGTCTTTGTTTACGCAAATATTTTGAGCAAACTAAAGTATACTTTATCTCAGTGTTCACATTCGATCACGAGTAACTAGGTCGTCTAAATAGATCCAGTTGCATATATGACTAAACAATTTGATCGTTTTCTATCTCTTTAATGTAACGTCAAACCAGATACTTTTATATCTTCACGCAACGAGTGAGTGAACTGATTGATTTGGTGAAACGAAAAATACACCAATCACTCCCAAGCTAGTGATATACTGATACATTTTGATTTCAAGTGAGCTAGTGATAGATATGATCGTAACATGTGAGTTAAATCTTTTATATCTCTCACTTATGAGTTACACATCTCTTTTGTGTTTTTCACTGGCTTTTTTGTTTAGTGTTTATCTTATACTTTTGTCTTTAAACAATTTATATTCATGATACATATACATTGAATGCTTTGAGTAAATCTGAAATAATTGAATATTAGGCATTCACAAACCTTATGTCAAAATTTTATAACCTTTTTCATATGTCATTGCATACTAAATTAAAAAATGCAATTTCTTTATATACATGTAAATATACATATATATATATATATACAGTCAAAACCGTTTATGGCGACATCGTTTAGAACAACATACCGGTTATATTGACCAAAATCAAAGGTCCCGGCAGAGTGCTATACGATAGCGTCATCAAAAACATTGCTTTTTACGACATTGCTTATTACGACATAACTCTTTAAGCGACTACATTCAACTAGTATTTTCGGAGAAATATGTCTGTTAAAACGACCAGCTGAATTTCTACTAAGCTGTATTGTAAACAATTTGAATAGGTATCCACATCTGGCACACATAATGGCCAATCGCAAAACTAAACAAAAAGTGTAGGGTCTTTTGTAATTCTTAGAAACGAAACACGTGCATGCAGTAGAGTAGTAATAGTAATAAAAGCCCACTTCTTCATGTCTCAGTCAGTTTGTTACTTATCTGTACACAAGACGCACCAAGACATATTGTGGAGTTATTTGTGAAATTTTTAACATGTTGCAAAGAAAAAGAAAACAAATGAATATTGAAGAAAAATCGCGTATTGTGTCAAAGCTAGAAAGTGGAATTCCAAACAAAGACTCAGCGAAGGAATATGGTGTACCACACTCAACAATTTCAACCATTTGGAAAGAGAGGGAAAAAATTCAAACGGTTTATGGCAACAATTTTTTGAAAATGAAACGAGCCAGAACAACGAAGCATACGAAGATTGAGGAAGCTTTGTTAAAGTGGTTTAAATATCAAAGGACTAATATTGTGACAATAAATGGACCAATTCTTCAACAAAAAGCTAACGATTTTGCTCAGCGTTTTGGTGAAGATTTCGTTTGCTCATCTAGTTGGATTCAACGTTTCCGGGCTCGGCATGGTATTGTCGGCGAGAAAATGAGTGGTGAAGCTGCCAGTGTTGATAAAAATGCTGCAGAAGAATGGATGACGCAAAAGTAGCCTATATTATACGAAGGCTACGGATCAGACGAAATCGGACTTTTTTACAATATGACACCAGATAAGACTTTAAAGTTCAAGGGAAAGAATTGTTCTGGAGGAAAAATGTCCAAGACTTGACTAACGATCATGGTTGTCGCAAATATGACAGGATCCTGTAAGAGAAAGCTTTTAGTTATTGGCAAATCTAACAAACCAAGATGCTTTAAAAACATACGCTCACTGTCGGTAACGTATGAAAACAATATGAAGTGAATGGGACGCTGAATTAAAAGCAAACAAAAAGAAAATTCTACTTTTGGTTGATAATTGTCCTGCTCATTCGGCTGTTACTAACCTGAAATGCATTAAAATTAAACTTGTGTTCTTACCACCAAATGTTACATCTGTACTGCAACCTATGGACCAAGGTGTAATAAGATGTTTAAAATTTCATTATAGAAGACTACAAGTGTTAAAGTTAATACAAAACCTTGACAGTAATGACCAGAAAAGCTTTACGGTTCTTGATGCCATCTTGATGATATCAGAAGCATGGGAAAAAGTCACACAAAACACTATAGCTACCTGCTTTAGACATGCTGGTTTTAAAGACCTCGTAACAATATCCTCAGATAATGTGACTGATGATGATGAAGAGGACGATATTTCTTTGGCTCAATTAGCCCAAAATTTAAGCCCTGCCTTATCTACTACTGAAGCAGAGGAGTTCATTAATGTAGATAACTCTATTGCAATTTGTGCACCAGCTACGGAGGATGATATTGTACGAGAAGTTCAAGAGGAAGATGACGAACGGGAAGACTCTGAAGAACAATTTACAGTGCCAACTTTAAATGATGCTCTCAATGCTGTTAGTGTTTTACGAAAGATTGTTCTTCTTAATGAACAGTTCCAAATATGACGATACGCTAATTAAAATCCAACGTGAATTACAAAATATGTATGCACGACAGAAGTGTTCCAAACAGAATAAAATTACAGATTTTATGCATACAGAAAAGTAATATACATATTGTTCTTTTATATTATATGTTTTATGTGAAATATACAAAATGTAGTTTAATTTTGTACACAAATATATTTTTCCTATTAATACCTATGGATTAATATGTAGGTACTTTCAGAATACACTTTCTCGAAAACATCATCGCTTGTTACGACTATCGGTTTTTATGACTAAATATGAGTAGTCCCTTTGATGTTGTTATAACAGATTTTGACTGTATATACATATTTTACACACCATCTGCTCATTTCTTTGTCAATTACAACAAACCGACTACATCAGCAACACAAACTCTTGATCATTTCTACTTCACCCTCCATAAATATTGTTATTCGGCACCCTTTTATGAATACACCATTTTAGTCAAATTTTCAATAATTAACATTGTTATCCAACTTGCGTAATCCTAATTGGCTTTGTTTCGACACTTGATTTCAGAAAGGCATATTTATCATTAACGTTCACCACTACTTGACCAATTGTTTTTAATTTTATTTGGAAACTCTGTTCTGTTGCATTAATAATATAACTTGTTACAAATAATTGTTTCCTTTCACTCGAACTTTTTTGTTTCACCAATATTTATCAACTGAAAACCATATTTGCTCGTCTTTACTTATGTCTCAAAAAAAAAATATAGCACTGACATTGAGAGATAGGTAGTCAAAAATTCTTAATTCTGTCCATAGCGCTGTGAATGTTTTTCAAGAACATCTCTGTTCCCAGCAAGGTTTTTAGTATCGATGCTAGTGAATTGAGTATTATCGTAATTTCTGATTGATTGGCTTTTACCAGTTAACTCAAATGTTCTAGACATTAATACTATCTTAAAATTTCATATATATAGAAATCTCCCTTTATCTATTTTCCAAGACTTTTAAAAATAATTATTGTGTGTCCGATTATTAATATGCCAGTTTCCATTAGTGCTTACATTATTATGCAAATATTCTATGCACTTTAAAAAATTAATTTTAACAATTTATTTTTAATAAGGTCATGATTGTTGCTTTCAACAGATACAATGACATAGCACTCATAAAGTCGGATGTACCATTTGAACTGAATCGTCACTTAAGAATAGCTTGCCTGCCGTGGGACTTGAACTTCACAGTACGCAATGCGACCGCAACAGGCTTCGGCAAAACGGCTTATGGTAAGTACAGAGGTGACTTATTTTACAATTCAAAGAGTCAACACCAATTGATGTTGACAAATTTCACGAATACGAAATCGACTACAATTTTGTACTTACATAGTTTATGAATCTAAGACCTAACATCTGACCATAGTTATGATTTTACATATTAAAAAATTCTTTTTATAGGCTCACTATCTAATGGCGCAAAATGCTAAAGGGAAAAGTGAAAGATATACAAAGCAATAATTAAGGTGCGTTAACATTGATCCCAAGAGTAACGACACCATCAAGCTAAGGTTTACACCTCTATCGAGGTCCTAATATGTCACATTGCATTAGTGTCTTGTTGGTTTTGGAGCTCATAAGTCATCATATACTAAAAAACCCTTGAACTGGCATAAAAACTATATTATTGATAGCTCATACATCATAATGCAAGTACATCTTTAAACGATTCCCCAAGAAAATGGAGTCAATACTCTTAAATCTAGATAGAAAGCAATGATAATTAATATCTCATTTGGCATAATATGAAAAGAGGTCCCTTCATAAAATTAAATACCGCGGACATGTGGAAGCTCAGATGTTACAGATTTGTTAGTCCTATGTGAAGTTGTTGGGCTCGGTGACAATGATTCCTATGATCTAACAAACTTGTAATCATTTAATTCAAAGCCAATCCTACTGAACACACTTGATCTCCTCAATTAATTATTATTCACCCTTTTCTGATTTTTTCTGTTTGAAATTTTAAAGTGTTGATATTGAAAATTGTTAGAAAATGAGGTGCAGACTTAGAGATTTGTTATTAATAGAAAATTAAATAATGAATCTATAGAATAGTAACAATATGACGAGTCATAAAACAAGTCTCTCATGTCAACTGCTGAATCATATTAAATTTTGGCCTCCATATTTCACTTCAATAAGTTTGATGTTTGTTTCTGAGAATTTATAATATGTATATATTATTTCAGAAAGTCGTACGGGCAGTCACACACTAATGAAAGTTGATATAGAAATAATTGATTCGACAACATGCAACAGAAGCTTCCAGGTAACTGTATAGTCATACCTCTATTTATTGTTGAACAGCTGTAAAACTATCTATGTAACAATCCACTGGATTGATATAACTATTTTGTGATTAACACACAACAATTTCAATTATATATTTGTAACGAAGAACATGTCTATTATTCATACAGGACTGCTGTAGAATAAACTGAGTATATTTGAAACCTGTTTCTGTTAATAATATAAATTTTTTTCATAAGAATCTTAAATTTGATAGTGATTTTTTATGAAATAGAATTATCATGTCGTTCGCTCACACTTTCAACTCAGTTTTGTGTACAGAATCACTACTATGAATTTAATATAAATCAGTTTATATAATATATAACGATTATGTTTAAATTTTGTATGAAACCATAATTATGTGTAATGCACCTGTAAAAATAGCGCTGATTATAAGTTTGGCAACGTATAACTATTGTAAATTATCCAATATGTTGACATTTCATCTTCATATTGATAAATTTTCATGTATCTATTGGGAAAAAACTAGAAAAAAAGTAACTAAAATAACCACTAAAATAACAGTTAAAAATTACCGTTAAAAACATGTGCACTTCATACAATATATTTGTTTATTATTCTTTTTATCATTTATTTATTTACAAGTATGCAATAATTAAAATTCAAATTGTTTTTTTATTTAAATTCAATTCGGGTAGCGCATAACCTATATGCTGAGTGCTTTGCCAGTATTATAAATGCATTTGGCCTACAGTAAAATCACGTCCAAATATTTGCTCACACTAAAGAACTATATATTCTCTAATTCCACACACTGAAAAACGTATTACAAATATTTAACAAAAACCACTGACTCGTACAATAACACAAATCAACTATCATTTCACAATAACTATTCTTTCAAAAAGACTGAAACATTCTGCTTGTTTGTAGACATTTGGCATTATTTTGAAATCATAATTAAAATTCAATTGATATTATCATTAAGAAACAAATAATAATTCATCTGAATGAGAAATGAAAAAATTAAATATTGTGCGTGTCAGCTCTGAAGCGCCACTGGAGTTTACTCCTTAATTACGATTGTCTTGGAATGTATAAAATAGATATCACTGTGTATAAATATAAATATCAATATATCTTTTAACGTTAAGGCAGCGTTCATAAGGAACCCATTCGCTCAAGTGTTTTTTCATTGACTTACGTTGCAAAACTGGACTTCACAAAAAAAAATTTTTTAACGGGATAATATACAACCTATGTCCATCCTGAAATGATCCTTTCGAAATATTGGCGAAAGAATTTTGAAATCAGATGAATAATTTCAAAGATTACCTCCTACATCCAAACTCACATAATTTAACTTTTTTATAATAAATAAACATTTTTTTAAATCGGATGAGTAGTTTTGGAGATTATCTCCTGCTCCCAAATTTACAAACTGTTACACTTTTTCTAACGCTCTCAACTTCTGATTTTACTCCTCATAAAATTTTATACCGTGCACTATACATGAAAATCTATTCTTAAGGAGTGAACTCCCAAAATATCATATTAATACACAATTAAATGAAACTACGTGATGTAGTATTATTTCTACTTTCTTTAAGTTCTTTACTACGACTTAGGTTTCGTTGAGAAGTCCCCTATAAAGAATCTGGCACATGTGTGTCTTAAGTAAGGAAATATTTAAATAAAATATATAAAATTTAAGTAATCTTCACAATTAGTACCTATATTATTTGCATGCTGTTATATGTACAAGTAATAAGATATTACATAGGCACATAAATGAGAAATGAAATGTTACATATACTATCTGTGCTCTGTCATTTCACTTGTATAGAAATATTTTAATTACATTGCCTCTCCTCCCCTCCCCCTCACTCAATAAACATCTTTGCCCCATTTGTCAAGTGACATCGGTCATCGGGGTTGGTGGTATACCAGTGGAAATATGCAGGATGATCCTTAAATAAATAAGCCAATCTCTATCTACTTTCGACTATTTAAGTAATGTTCCCGAATTCTGTGATCTTTTTTATCACTATTGTACTTATATGAATCGCATCGTGATGTGTTCATAATTTATTAAATTGGATATGTGGTTCCAGAGATTAACGCGAATATTAGTTAAAAAAAATATTAACATTAAAAAAGCATTTTTCTAAGTAAGCATGAATCGCTACAATTCGAATGTTAGTCTGGACTACGCTAATTATTTAGATATATTAACTTTATAACAAACTAATCAAGTTTTCAAACACATTCATTATGATGTAACTAAAGATTATTAAAATTATAATGCTCTAATATAATAATTTGAAATTATAAATCCGTTTTAAATTTTTTTTATGATATGTATCTTTATATTTTTTATCTTTATACTAAAAGAAATTATTTATAAAATTATTATATTTACATTAAAATTTACTAAGAAAATATTAAAAAATAACACAGATATACCACTGTTATACATGCCTTAGTACATTGTTTGCTATATTTATTATTCTACGAACTGCACTGTTACAAAACAAGCTCAGACTCATTAGGTTCAATTCCTCCATGCATACACTTTCAATCATACGCATATACTTTTAATAATAATTTATAAAAATATTATAATTACATTATAGTATACTAAGAAAATATTAGAATATAACACGGATATACCACACTTAGACATGCCTTAGTACATTGATTGCTATATTTATTATCCTTTGGACTGTACTCTTACAAAACTAGCTCAGACTCATTAGGTTCAATTCCTCTGTGTAAACAGTTTCAATTAAACACATACACTTTTAATAATCATTTATAAAAATATTATAATTATATTATAATATACTAAGAAAATATTAGAATATAACAAGGATATACCACTCTTAGACATGCCTTAGTACATTGATTGCTATATTTATTATCTTTTGGACTGCACTCTTACAAAACTAGCTCAGACTCATTAGGTTCAATTCCTCTGTGTAAACAGTTTCAATTAAACACATACACTTTTAATAATCATTTATAAAAATATTATAATTATATTATAATATACTAAGAAAATATTAGAATATAACACGGATATACCACTCTTAGACATGCCTTAGTACATTGATTGCTATATTTATTATCTTTTGGACTGCACGCTTACAAAACAAGTTCAGATTCATTAGGTTTAATTCCTCCGTGCATACAGTTTTAATTATGCGCATACACTTTCAAATATACACATGCACTTTTAATTATAAGAAAACCATTTTAGAAATATCTCTCAAGTTTTATTCCAACTTCCTCTTCCATACCACATTCTATAATATTTATCTTATATAAAATTAATATTCCATGGCTGTAATGTTCCATTATTACCATGTTGTTCAATTTCAGTCGATGATCCGCAGAACCAATGCTCTACAGGACGGTATAATAGAAAGTCAGCTGTGTGCTGGGGACATGAAAGGGGGCAAAGACACATGTCAGGGTGACTCCGGTGGGCCATTACAAATTCTACCTAGGGTAATATGCGCTGTCACCTTTTATAGCACCATACCATGCTCAAACAGGTCAAATTAAGCACATTTACCTTATTTTAAAGGAATGTGCTTAATTTTTTTAATAAACAGTTTTTCTAAACAGGCCTGTAAATTCTAATGATGAATACAGTTAACTGGTTAGTCTATGATTAGCTGGTTAGCCTATGTTCTCCTATGACATACAGCAACAGTTGTAATGACAGTAAAGAAAACTGCTTTATATTTCTGATAATATTAATACAATTGTTGGTAATACTTTATGTATTGTTAAGTTTAATATAACTGTTTATGTATTGTTAAGTTTAAAATGGACTAATATTATTGAATATTCCGTATTGAATTCTTATATAAGGGTTTCTTGTATTTAAATGAATTTGTAATACTGTTAATCCATTGCTAATATACTTGTTTATTTTCTTTTGCCCTATATAATAATGATATACACTAATAGTATGACATGTCCTGATTACCTGCTTTACGCTAATTCAAAGTTACGTGATTTCAATCTCACTCCACCCTCCTTCGTTCATTCAGTATTTGATATATATTGTAATCAATTTTGAACTTGTGCAAGATGGTGTGGACATGTTTTACACTCTCACTCGACATCTTATCAGTGCAACATTTTCAGTGTTAATACTAAAAATGTTGCATTTTATCTCGTTGATTACCTTGCACTTAAATTGTTTATTATAACTTCAAAGGTAATGAAAACTTATGAAGAAAAAATGTTGGTTCACCACATGAATCTATAATAAATGATTTGTGTTGCGTTACATTTTGTTTCTTTCCAAATTACATAGTATATATTCCACTAATTGATCTAATGACAATTCATATACTTGAGTTAAACTTATGTGTATCGGAGACATAATAAGAATTACATCGTTGCTAAACAAATTTTATGTTGTCTATTACATGATGAACAAAAATCAACTAAAAACATTTCTTTCTTATAAATGCAGGATATAAACTGTGTAACAACGTTCCCGCTCTACCAGGTGCTAGGTGTGACCTCATTCGGCCGATTCTGCGGCTTCAGCAACTCGCCTGGCGTCTATACACGTGTGGCGTACTACCTTCCATGGATAGAGAGCGTCGTATGGCCTAAGTAGCCAATATTAAAATGAGGATTCATTTAGCGCCAATTAAAAATTATGGGTAGTGATTTTTGGTCTCTAAAATATATGTTATTTAATTTCAAGGCATATATATTATTATGACCATAAATGAAAGAAGTAGGTGATAGAAATAATAAAAAACAAATCCAATAGTATATTGTATGCAATACATCGAGTTAATAAGTGGATAGCATTTATTATAGCCTGGAACATATTACTGTTGGTTCTTTAATTGCTATTAACACATATAAGCTATTAAAAGTGCACTATAACTAGAAATGTTCAGACCTTTTGACATATCAACTTACTGACTGCCATTGGAAATTAACACCTGAAAGATTCAATTAATCTGTCTAAAAATTATAACATTTATTAAATTACAATCTTAAGTTTGTGAACTAATTTAACTTAATTCATATTTTAATAAACCTATTATCATCTATTTTATCTCCATATAATTGTTTTCTTCTTGTATTAATTATTATCATGATTTATCATTGTCAAATTAATACTATGAGGAGAACATGTAAAATGTAAACTATTTCTAATGTAATGCACAAATTTAGAAATTAAATTTGTTTTAAAAGAAAAAGGACAATATTTTCCAATTATCTTTTTCAAATGGTTTTGTTCTTTTTTAAATAATAAAGGATCAGGACCAATATATATGCGGAGGTCAAAAAAGGATAAAAAAATATCGGGCGGTAAAAAATAGTTATATCTTGTACTGTTGCAGACACTAGATCTATTTATTTAAAATTCCAATGATGAGATTAAATTATTAATATAAAGAACAGTATAATATAAAGTGAAAGTAAGCATCTGTATATCAATTTTGGGGTAAAACATTATTAAAATTAAATATTTCACCAAACCCATGAACTGGTTGTTGACACCCAATTGAAATATCCATTTTTATTAAAAAAGTACAATAATGTAGCATGTTTATGTTTTTGCCATAAACAAATTTGCTCATTGAATGACAATGTTGCAATATGATAAAATTATCCAATGAACTTCCTAATAATTTGCTGTGCATTACTTGTCCTAAATGGATCCTCTTTGTTAAACCTATAATATTTGCAAACATGTCAATAAAGTAATATTTAATATGTATCTGTTTTATTTTATTTCTTCAGTAATTTCGGTTTTCACAAATGGATACTGTCACATTTACTTTGAATGACTTCTGTCAATATTATGATTCTTCCCTTTGACATTAGACAGCTGTCATTTTTAGCTTCCTTTGAAATAGAATTATAAAACAACAATACTTTTCAATATTTGATTCAATCAGTAATGATACAAAATAATACTCTATACAAATAGTCAATACTTTGTATAGATTGATGTTTATATTAAATTATATTGTATACTTAGTTTATACAAATGTGGATGAATTGAAAGGAATTAACACAATGAAACATTATTTGCAAAATGCATTTCAAACCTAATGGAGTAACCCCTTTTTAAAACTAATCATTACTGATGATAAAAATGAATCGTCTGCTATAACATCAATCGAAAACAATTATAGTCCAAGTGTGTTGAACCAGCAAAAACAACATTAAAAGCTGAATTGCACCAAAAAAGATCATGGTGTCAATTTTGAGGATTTACAAAAGTGCTGTTATTTTGAGCCGATTCTAATGAGGAAACAAACAACTTAGACGCTTATTGTCAACGACTTATGAAACTGGACGAAGGAAGGATCAAAGGAAAAAGGCTTTTTCCAGAATTGGACAGCCTTTTTCCTTTGATCCTTGAGTTCAGTGTTTTTCCTTTGATCTTTGAAGATTGGCAAGAACGAGCCAATAGCAAGAAAAATCATCATGACAATGTAAGGTGACACATTTTTGGTCAGTCATGAAAAATTATTAGAGGTTGGTTAAAAAACGGTGTTATATCCCCCATAGAGTCCTTACCTTGCACCATTAGATTTTCATTTATTTCTAAGTTTGCAAATCCCTTGAAAGTAATAATCTGAAATCACACTTGGTTTAGCATTTTACTGATAAAGACTAGTAATTCAATGAGTGCATGCACGCGTTGCAATCGTGATATCAGCAAGCTAGCAAAGGTCAAGGAACTAGGTGGAAAAATATAATTGTTAAAAGTTCATCCTTTATATAAAATAAGTTTTACAAAGCAAAAACCGAAATTACTTTCACAAAAGCAAAGTTTCTTTTATATCACATTAATACTGAAGAGTTTTAAAGAATCAATATTACTACAAAACTGAAATTTCTTTGTTCCTCGTTTTGCTTCCTTTAACATTTTCTCATTCTGATTTAACTAGATTTTTGTTAGTGTTTATTGGCTCCTCCATTCCCTCTTTATACCTCAATGTCTTTTTATTTTTCACAGATTTTAAATGACAGAAACATCTCTTTTCCTTAATTTTTTCAACTTTCGAATTGCGTTCCCAGACAACAACTGATATTTTCTTATTTCATAACATAAAGTCTTTCCATGATATTATTGATTATTATATTCCATTATAATATGATTATAAATAATTTGATTTTCACTGAGGCAACATAATACTTACTTTCATCCTCTTTGTGGAGTTATAAAGATATAACTATGTCTTAATAGTCTCAACTCTAAAAATATAAACTTGGCCAAAGTTTCAAAATTGAAAAGCAAATATTTCTTTGGTCAATTTTACTCAAATTTATTTCATCATTTCTCTTAGTATTTCTATCTGTTTTTATTGTATAACCTTTATAAATTATAAACATGAATGGGGACCATGACATTTGAAATTTTATTTTTTCCCATCTAAAAAATTTGTGAAAGGTATTTTTTGTGTAAGCCTTAGCGCATCATAATAGAGTTTTATTGAGATGTATTTAAGCACTATAAATAAAACCAAATCACTGGTCTTCGATATATGTCAATTCAAAGTTTGGGAACAGTATATATAACCCAAAAAAGAAAGTGATCCAAAACTTTGTGGCTCACCTGTCTTCTTTTAGTCGAAGTTTCTTTATATAATTTTTTCGATAAATCAAATTGAAAAAAAAATTTTTACTTTCTACAAAATAAAAGTAATTCGTACATTAAAAAAAATGCGCAAAAATAACCAACGGTAAATTTTTCTTTTATAAGTAAAGGGTTATTACATGATACTTACTTTTTGTTTTTCAAATAAAAAAAAAACAATGTCTCAGTTAAAATTGTTTATATCCAAAGTTTTGTTTATATATAGTGGATTAGATTTTATATACATTGTACATATACAACTTTTCCAATCAACTACTTGGTTAATTGTTAGTCAAGCTAATATCAGAAAATAGTATGTGGATTGATAGTAGAAGCAAATGATAAATAATAACAGAGTTTAAGATAATTTTGTACTTTGCATATTGTTTCCACCAAAAGAGTAGATGTTGATAAACATAGTTTTTAGTTTTGTTTTTAAATTACTGTTTGTTTAATATTTCCTTACTTGGTTTCTAGGCATAAAAGATTTTAATTCATAGCAATTAAATGACAGTAGCCTTGAGAAAAAAATTAATTCAACATAAAAGAAATCATTTTTTGTATTGTTGTAAAAAATAGTTTAATATAAAGTACAATTTATTTAAGAAAATAGTTGTAATTTAAATTAACTTTGGATATTGCATCACAATAAATGTTTAATTTATAATATTTGGTGACACAAATATTAACTGGAACGCAGCATTTCGTTTATCTTTTTCCCTATGTAATTGCTATAACTTTTATTAATAGCGACTCCAAAATGCCATCAGTACCATCTGGTGATATATTAGTGAACTTTTGCTTATAACTGTTATAGTTTTTTGTGTGAAGTCCCTATAGCTTACACACAGTAATCATTCAAAATGATTTAAAATGCTTAAATACAGTACTTAAATACATTGTCTAAAAGATTTTTAATAATTCTTAATAACAATACAGTATCTAGTTAGATAAATGACAGAATGGACTGTTATACACGTTCACTGATTAGAAAAAACGAATGAATTCGTATAGCTTTTTTCACAAAATTTGATTTTTGGAATAAAAGAAATACAAGTGTTAAGTTTTCATTGTCAAATACTTTCTGCTGGCTCATAGACATTATTGATCAAAAGAACTTCAAACCTCGCTTCTACCAAACCCAAACTACTATTGTGGATTAAACAAGGAATGTTAGGGTTTCTTCGCCAATAGACCAGTAGAAAACTGCTCGATGAAACATGTCGAAACTTTAATTTGATGGCATTGTTTATGAAGGATTAATCCAAACATATCCTTTCTCAAAATAGAAGTTCGTAAGTGCAAGATGCAGCTACGCTGTGTATTATGTGTGTGTAATGCCACATGTCTGCAGCAATCAATCATTATTATCATTTAAAAAAAGCGAGCAAGTGTATCTGTAACCTCAAAACTATATGTTGTCTAATAAATACATGCAATTTTAAATTCTTGCCTATTTACACGGCAGTGATATCTCTTTATCACATCGACGGCGACGTCTCTTTACACGTTTCGTACATCGACGGCGATGTCCTTTAAATGATATTTTCGAAAAAAAGCATTGGAAAGTTAAAGTTTAAATATCTGTAATCATTTTCATTTCACATACATACAGAAGTTATGGTGGGCGATGTCTCGATGAATTTGAAAGGAAATATCTCGAAACCAAAGTATTAAAATGATATAATTCAAAAACAAACTTTATTGCTTACTCAAAAATCTATCCAACTACACTTCACTTGATTTGGTAGGTAAATTTTTTTTATTTTCATTCTTTCATTGCTCTGGAGGTCAAAAAATGTACTTTAAATTTTACTTCATATTTCATTTTGCCTCAATAGCTTATATTTGTACTCCAAATTTGCAAAAATGAGAGAGTAATCGGGCAGTAAAATTCAGATTATGAAATCCTAGAAAGAGCTTCGTGCTAAAGAAGTAAAAGATATAAACGGCGATTTGAATAAAACAACAATTGTACATATATAAATATATATATAATTACACTTTTAAACAAGCAGGAATGTGTGGTACTCAGTCCGAGAAGTTATGTGGTCACTGAAGTCCCGATTCCTGGTAAAATTTGAACACAAATGTCATCATCCATATAAGACATATAACTGAAGTATTAGCAAAACTGTCTGTCTTAGCCTTAATACGTATCTATTAAAATCACACACGTAAAAATTATTACTGAGCTTTCAATACCGTTGATTAACGGTGCTTTTCAATGAACACCTATAAATGTTTCCCTTCAGAGTTTTAATGATATGGTGATGACCTTAAATTTTTCAATTCTATATACAATGCGGATATGACCGATCAACATTAAATGAAAACTTAGTCGGTACTAGTTGTCATAAATCCTTTAAATAAGTGAAATAAACAATTACGCCAAGAATAAAAAAAAATATTTTTAAATAAATTAAATAGTATTTTAATATAAATAAAAAGTAAACACCATTTATAATGTTTATATTACTAACTTTAGCAAAATGGCAACGGCGTACAATTGTTGTTTTTCTCGGCACCGGTGGCAATTCAGCGCAGCGTTGAAATTACATACATCATGCTCGAATTTACAAACCACTTGAAACTATTGCTATGACTAAACTACTGAATTTTGTTAATTGATTTTTGATATATGATTGAGGAATACCATATGAGGATTCTTTTAATGTCGAACGGTTAAATCCATATTGCATGAATTTTAGTTCAAAGTACATTGATTCAAACATTAAACAAAATCTCCTACATGATAACATTTTTTTCTATTTTTGAATTTTGCCCTCGATTAAAGATACCAATATATTAGTGAGAAGTTTTGAATTAATTTTCTTTTTATTATATCACTTCCTTTATCTAATGAAAACAACCGCCCAACGTTTTAGTTAACTTGAATAAAAAATATACATAAAATCATTAATTTAACATTCAATATATAAATGTCCATTTCGGGTAAAATGCCGATGCCCCACTGTTTCACGAAAAAAATCTTGAAGGCAAGATACCATGAATTGCACATCAACATTTTTTGCTTATTCGCAACATAATATATAAATGTACAAAAAATTTACTTTTCATTTGAGTGTCAATATTAATATTATGGATAATAAATGATTTGATGAACACATTCATAGAGACGTGACATTAACACTGTGCCAATTTAACATTGCCATGTGCTATCTTTAAATCAGATACCATCACAGCTTGACTGCCGATCTGCCAGTGACAAGGTCACGGCAGAGGCCGATACATATACTATTTAATTTGGCTTTTTTACTGACAAAATATTCTAATAAATATTGTTTCACTTTATTATTTGCGAAAGGAAAAAATAATTTTACGTCTCAGGACGTGAAAGACACTGAGACTGAAATTTTCATTCATGGTTCTCATTACGCCGTGGATTGTAATTATGTATTTTCAGGTTTCATTTTTTATTATCTAGCTTTATATGTAAAGCCAACAAGAAATAATATAAGGAACAGAAGGCTCCAAAGCAACTATCTCACAGCGGTGGGTAATTGGCCATCTGCGCCCCCACCCATGGTCCACCTCAAGATGCGATCAGATTGGCCTCCTGTACTCTATTCTATATCCCGCCCCAAGGTGCGATGGGCACTCAAATTGATAGTGTTTTCAAAAATTTATAGATATAACCGAGTAAATTTATTACCTTATTACTCGTTTTAATATTCTCTTAACGAGAGAAAGAAACTTTAAATTAAACCTTGAGAATTTACATTTATTTATTTGTCCTCCCCGGATCGAAAATAAAAATGTTTTATAATTTTTCAAATGCTTTATAAATTATTTTTATGCTTTCTATGAAATAATTATATTTTATCACCAATTTAGACAAATCACTTCTTTCTATTTATTTATAAGAATCTTTAGAAACAGTTGTGTAGTTTTTTACAATATTTAAAAATTAAATCAACAAGAAAATAACTCCATTTTACAAGTTGCAGACGACAGTTGCAAAGAGAAGGGAGTTGCCATGTAATAAAAGAAGAAATATTCTCACAAAAATTAAAATCATATTATCGGCACATAAAATCTTCAGAAGACATTTTCGAGCATAAAATAGGATGACACGAAACAACCATAACAATGAAAAAAAGAAAAAATTTGTTAATTATAATCACATTAAAAACTTTTTAAATATTTTTTCTAAAATGGTGTTCAGTATTAATGAAGAACTAAAATAACTATCTTGTTTGAATTTAATACAGATCACCTGTAAACTTGTTAAGTGATTTTTATTTTTCTCTATATTTATCATAGAATGTTCAGTTTTCTGAGACTTTTTTATACAGTACATTTCACATTTGAAGCTTCCACAAAATATAGTATTTTTTTAACGTACTTTAACAGAATTTTTTTTCATTTCTTCCGAATTAAAATTACTAATAAACATTAATTATAACACTATAAAAGCACTTGTCAATTAACGAAACTGTAACAGTTTTGATACAACGTTTTGGTGAAAAATATATTAAAATAATTTAAGACAAAAGATTTAAGTGCAAAGATTTTTTTTACAAAACAATTTTTTGTCATTAAACCATTACTTAACATTCACCTAATTTTTCAACTCCCTAGGTGGTGTGTCTCTATTAAAATGATATCTTTCTATGTTTGCTTGGACAGGGAAAGTGGTAAAAAAATTGAAAAACAATTTGGATTAAATTATGAGAAAACTATATAATCTAGTCAAGTAAGAAAAATATGCCAATCTAAATATCACCAGGAATTTTTTTTTAAATTCCAGCATGCAATAAACGGGGTATTTTCCGATTTTCAACTAAAACTTAATAAAAAAACTGAATTTGTTAAACATATTTTCCAATCCTATCATGAATAAAGTCTATAACTATAAAGATAAAACATTTAGTTGAACTAATTGAAGATATGATAACATAAATGGAATCAGCATTTGTTACTTTGTATAAAATGTGACAGGAAGAACTGACGAGTGGAGACGCTAGCCAAGAGAAAAACATTTTTTATCCCCAAGTTACACGTTCGGAACCAACCACCAACAGAGGTAAACTTGGTTGAGTTAACTAAATTTTACATCGTTCTATGCGAACACCTGTTGGCTTAACTTGTCAGTGCATTCTGGGATGGCAAGGAGTCAAACCGTTTTGAAGTAAGGAAACATGCCATTGAAAACATAAAAACTTTGGAGCTTTTGTTAGTTCTCTCCATCTCGTTCATTGCACACAATGTATCATGAGGTCGAACGACAAGACGCAACTAAGTGTTTGTGACCGGCAACAAGCATCCATACAGTCGAGTCCTAACTCAATGTACTCTATAAACCCTTGATGGTGCAGGATAGCTCATAATCAAGGGCATTAGACAACCAACCATATACCGTGTACCAATCAACGTCTACGTGGTCAATTTTTACACTAACTCTACCACGGTCACCTCTCTTGGTGGTTGGTCCTAACCGTATAGAACGCCTTTAAATATTAATATATTTTTTCTTTACTTCTACATGTACATATAACTCGACTGTTTTCCTGTAAAACTTTATCACAATCGATCTTAAACTGAACGAGTTGCGATCCTGTAACATACAGACAGACAGACAACAAAATTAAAACGATTCTGCTGTATGACTTTGGAACGTTAAAAAAGGCAACATGAAATATTTTTATAGCAATGTTTAAATATTAATAGCACATGGTCTTGCTATAAATTTTTCAGATACATCTAATTAATTGAATGACATGAAATTTTGCTCACTCCCCAGGATTTACTCAGGCCCCAGGACAATACAATATTATGATAATTTCAATACCTGATGCTGTTTTATAATCCCCCAAATGGAGTAAGCTTAGCAAGCTTCCTCCTAAAATGGTTCAACAGAATCCAGTTCCATGTCAAAAACGTGAAGTTTCAAGTATTGACCATTGTTATTTATAGTATTGTTATAAAATTTATATAAACAATGCACAGGTTATCAAAATTATAATGACTATAAAATGTATTAAAAATATAAGAATAAAATAACATATTTCTAATGTTTAACCCATGAAGAGTTTTTGCCCACGCCATGAAATTTCGAAATCTGAAAATTGAGCTAGCTTTCAAACCAAATACCTAGGTTATATTAATTTCGAATGATGAAAGATGCTGTCAAGATTACTCTGCTAGCAAAAAACAGCTAACCAAAAAAATGGCAAGTCTGATATGAAAATGAAATAGACAAAAAAATGAAATACAAAATGAATCTGAAAATGAAATAGACAAATTAAAATTGTTTATAGTTTGTAGTGCTGGCCTTTACTTTCGTAGCTATTAATGAAAAATGAATATTTTAAAACATTCCTTAGGCATACGATTATATAAAAAATTCTCAATTTTTACATTACGTATCAAAATTAAACATTTTCATAAATACAATGAACTCTCCTGTAATTGTGACAATTTTTTTTATTTACATACAGTTTAAGTTGTGTTTCAATAAACCACTTGTAATGTCTTACGGAAAAGTGACAATATTATTGTCAAATTACTGTTACATTTTGTGTATTATTGAGTACGTTCCACTATGTGATCGCAACGCTCAAAACACTCACTGTATCGTTCCACTTGGTGACTGGGGTCAATGCGGTCGTGATCAAAACGTCATTGTTCATGACCGCTTCGAGCCCACACCAACCCGCGAGTCGGCATGGGTCTTTGTGGTCATTCAACTGTCAATTCAATTTGACTTTAACATAGTGATATATGAAGTTTACGTACATAAATTAAATCATGTTTGGATATTAAATATGGTGACGGAGAGAATTGCCTTATGCAGCTCTAAGAAGTACCTAAGAGAAATTGCACCAGAAGACGTAAATTTCTTTTTCTAAATTACTGAATGAGTAAATTATTGTCTGATGGTTCACACATAATAAAAAATACAATACTATAATCTCTTTATTTTTGTCAAATACCCACTAATTCCTCATAGTTGCAAATACGCATTGTTTGTAACTCATTACACTTGAACTGACAGTTACATCGTTGATAAGTTAGTGAAATGGGTATGATCACGGTTGCGGGCGTGAGCGTTGCGAGCGGCTAGTGGAACATACTCAATGTGTAGTTATTGATATATATAAATTGTCATTTTTATTACATAAGTATTTTATGGCAATTAAACACAAGGACAAACTACATAGTTCTGAGCTTAAGGTACTGTGATAATTGCTTCATCTCATAGTTCCTAGTTAAAGAACTAACAATGAGTACATAAGGTGAGTTTGACGTCATAAGCATCACCACAGTTGAATCATCGCTTCACTTAAGCAGCGTTTACATGGTGACAATTTGTGCGACAACCATTATTGGCGCAGCACCACTGCTACCAACTGTCGCCGTATATACATAGGCTAACCTCAACATTATCATGACAGAACACATTCACGACACCTGCCATGACGGCAACTGTCACCATGTAAATGCTGCTATAACACAAATAGAGTATCGAGCTGTGATAAAATTGCTTACAAAAAAGGGTGAAACAAGCAAAGAAATTTTTGAACAAACGTCTACAATTTATGGAAATCTGGGTCATTATTCGCTACCGTCAAACTTTGGAATCAATTGTTTTAGCAGGGTAGTAAATCGCTGGAAAGATATTATATACATCTTTTTAATAACTTGTTTTGACTATACACCCTAGCCTCAATACTATTCAGACTGTCCTCGTATATAACATATTTGTAAGAGAGAGATAAAGCAATAGATTTATCAAAATAAGTTTCGTCATTCACGTACGTCAATAAATACATACACATACAGTGACAACTCCTATTGGATCTGAATAAAATATTATTATAATACGTTTTCAGTATAACTGAATAAAAGATTATTGCTATGTCTTACTTATTTTTTCACTCTATCTACCACACCCATTCAAAGCCAGAGAAAAGTTCCAGGTCTCTGACTGAAAGAAAAGAACAAGGACTGTTATAATTTTGCACTCGATGGATCAAATAGGCTCATCTTACATTAATTAGTTTGTGTTCAGTAAGCATTTTAATGTGGTGTCATTTTGATTGCAATGTGCGGCAATTTAATATTGACTTTGATGCTAAATCTGCAAAAAATCCATGTCGCTTAGATAAAGTGGGACCAAATAAATCCATAAAAAGATTCTAGATCGAATTTTGAAGAGAATCTGAAGGGTTACCCTCGAATGTGAAGAATGGTTCTTGCTGCATAACAATGCTCTATCTCATTCCTCATTAACTGTTATCTCAATTAATAGTAGAAAAGGAACCGATCCTTTGTTTAACTACCTGTTGTATCCATATTCACCTGACCTGGCTGCAGCTCATTTTGTTCTGTTCATCAAGACCAAAACTGTATTAAAAGATCAATGATTTGATGATATAGAAAGCATTCAAAAAATATGAATGCAATTTTAAGACAATTTTTAAAACAGTCAACATTTTTCAAAACCTTCAAGCGGCTGCACAAACAATTCAAAACATGTATTTTACTTTATATTAAATATGACTGGAAGAACAGGGCGAGGTAGATAGCGTGCAAAAAATAAAAATAATAAAAACTTTTATTTTCACAAAGAATTGTTTTTTTTTTATTTCGAGTAATCCTGAAACTTTTTGAACGTACTCTATATATAGATATATAATTACATACGTATAAAAAAGTTAAAGAAGTTACGGATTTTAATTATGATACACTATCTATTTGATTGCTCAATAAAAATTCAATATACATTTACAAGAAACAATACCCGTCTAGCCTTATCGTGAAACATTAACCGCAAATATCTATAACAGAATAAACTATTGAAATTAATTAATTAACATATAATACACACACAGACACACAAGAGCACAGTGGTACGGACTAGCGTACGGACGCACTATTGACATAATTAATAAATAGTTCGAAATGTTGCCACACACAGTCTTACAGGTGTTGCGTTTATCATACCATGTTGCGGCCTGTGTCGCCCGCTATCCTGTCTACGATCTGAAATTAAACATTGCTTATTTTAATGGCAACTTTTATACAGTTATTTAATTATAGTTTTGAATAGTGCTGAAATACATAACGAAAAATAAAAAAGATCCGTCTTCAATCCTGAGCGAGACAAACTCGGCATAATATTTATTTGTTACAATTGCTAAAAATATAGCTAAGTCAAGTTAAATTCCTCGTGCAATAGCACAGATTGATTACCAGCATTAGCCGTGTGTGAAAAATTGGTATTGTCGTAACGAACAAATCAAACCAAAGTATTAAATTATTAAAACTTTTATCTACTATGGTTTCTGATCTAGTAATTTTCTCTTTTGAGGAAATAAAAGAACATCCACTATTAGAGGGACATCACTATTTAGAGGTATATGACACTCTCCTTTGTATCAATATTTTACATCAATCCGGTTAGTAACTATATGAGACGATACTGGAATTGTATCGAATAATAACGATTCGATCCTCCGAAAAAAATATATGTTCTGATCTATAGATAATTAATTAACAAAAATATAAGCAATTGTACAACCACATCGTAACATTCGCTATCACACGAATATCAAAACATACTTAAATATACCTTTAAACTTTAAAACACAACAAAATATGCCTGCCTGCCGCCAATAGCCAAACTAACTAAATCACCATATAACCATATCCCGCTATATATCAACTTTATTACAAATAACTTCGATAATTTAGTTCTAATGACCGTGCAATTTGGTTATCGATACTATCAATTAGAATCAAATGATACGATCTAATAATAATACGTTTGTATCGATCTAAGATATCGAAGTATCGCATGATGTCGTAAAGATACTTGAAAGTTTCGGATCGGATCGTAAAACCCTACAATTATTACAAACTAGGAGTTTTTTTACAATATCAACATATAATATTAATAAAAATATTGTCTGGTATATCTTCACTGGCAGTAAAACATGATGCATATTTAAAAAATAATAAGATCTAGGATAATCGCTGTACATTCCTCTACCCTTGCCTCGGTTTCTAAAAACTCTATTTTTTCCAAATAAGTCTATCACACCATTGAGATCCATCAAGACCCCTACAAGGTATTGGATTTGTATTTCAATTGTATTTGATTTGTATTTGAAATATAATTTTAAAAAAAGTTTCTTAAGAGCATCAGCTATCTACAATAAACAAAAATGTATGAGATTAAACTACAAAAATGATCATATATGAATCAATTATATTCTGCATGTTTAAAAATTGGTATTAAATCAAATCCCCGATTAATACAACTGTCCTTGATTAATACTGAACTCTACTCACCCCACTGATGATAGGCAAGTTGAGCAGCGTGCCCACAACTGGAATCATTCGGAGGAAATTGACCGCTGCTGGTAAAAAGCCTCTGTGAAATAAATGCAACATTATATATTGATAAGTGTCCTCAGATGTACTTTAAATAGTTCATTTTTAAGCTACATTAGATGACATTTTGACATGACAAAAAATTAAACTATTTTCATGAACAATTATTTCAATCCCGTCTCCACACTGTTCAAATATAATTACTTTCGAAAATCATCCCATGGTCATCTGTTCTTTACAGATCTGGCGTTATAACATCTGCTCAGTAAGTTAATAGTTAGGCAAATGGCAAGATTTAGATGGCAGGCAAACAAAAGGAGAAACAAAAAAAATATTTGACTTTCGTATAGCCTTTTCAGCAAAACTACGATATCAATACAAACAAAGAGAGAAAACTATAATACTGAGAAAAATTATGTTGCCTTGTAACAGACACGACCATGTGCCTTGTAACCGACGACGTGTGGACAATTTAATATCACTTTCCCGTGGTTAACTAAAATATGCAAAAGGAAATCTTAGATGAATCACGCAATTACAATAAAATCTAGCATCTTCAAATCGCAGAGACACGAAAGAGTATAAAGTATCAAGGATATAAGGTAATGTGACCTTTCGAATTTATAATAACATACGACAAAAATTTTCAAAGCTTACCTAAAAAGCAATAGAAAGCCGTAAATTTCTGCTATCATGCCAATCATCGGCCAACCGAGAAGCACAACGATGATTCCTCCGAAGAATGCCACCGACGCTTTAACCTTGTGGCGCTGGAAGAAGAAGAAGAATGTCCTCTGCAAGCCGATGACGCACGCCAACCCACTGATGAATAATATCTGCAACATTTAGTGTATCGTTTCTGCTCTGCTGATAATGAATCACAATGATTTTATTTTAATTCCAACTTAAATATTATTTAAGTGTTGTGACGATATCTATGTCGCACTGTCCAATGATAAATTTTTAGCTTTCTTTGAGATGTACGCAATCTGTAATATCATTTAACCGTTTGAGTACCGACGAGCACCATCGCGCTCTTGCGCAT
Source organism: Druceiella hillmani (assembly GCA_039881145.1). Lineage (NCBI taxonomy): Eukaryota > Metazoa > Arthropoda > Insecta > Lepidoptera > Hepialidae > Druceiella > Druceiella hillmani. The sequence goes on along the minus strand of JAYKKI010000030.1, from coordinate 12,420,426 downwards.
ACTAACTAAATTTGCCACAAGCGCAATGGCGCTTGCGAAATCAGTTGCTGTTTAGCACGCGGTAGGGGAGGTCGCTCGCACGCATCGCTACTTTTTTATCTTTCTACGTATTACATAAAGTTCAAATTATAATATTATTAGTAATTACAATATAAAAAGGATCCAGGAAAAGAAAATTTTTAACTCATAATGTCGGAATACGAAAATAATTCGAGTGAAAATGATCATTATTCAATTATGAAGAAAGTGATAGTGGGAGTGACATTGTGATGAGCTCACAATTTGTTGTAATGCAAATTTTGAGTGATAGTGTATTATCACAATAACAATTATTTTGCTGATACAGAGGATGTACCGGACTGCGAAAATACAATGTGACCTTGATTTCAGTTTTTGTTATAATTTGTGTTCACAATATATATTTCCATAATTTTCTTTGTATTTTTTATCCTTGTACAAGTTTTTATTAAGAAAACACCGAAAAAATTATTAAAATTGGATAATTTTTGGAAGAGATACAGTTTTTTTTCGAGACAAGGGTAAATGACATCAAAAACAAAAGATTTCTTTGGAATTTTTAAGTACAGTAATACCCCGACTTACGCTACTTCGACTTACGCGAATTTGGAGTTGCACCATTTTTTAAATTTCTCGTTTATAAGTTTTTTGTTTGAACGCCATTAGCGGTCAAACGGCGTTTGTTTTTGACTCCCCCGCCCGCACTAGTGTTCGTTCAGCTTACAACAGGCACAGATGTGTAGCGCGGAATCAACGCGTAGGTACATACAAGTTACGATTTTGTGTTTTTTTTTGTGTTGTGCGATGACCTGAGATATATACTAAGTACTATGGCATCCTAACGAAGTAGAACCGACTCTTTTACTTCAAACAAGAAAAGAAAAACATTATCTTTGGAGTGTTAACTTAACATTATTAAAGACTACTTAAATTTTCGAAACTGTGTAAAACACTCAGTCTTTGAATTCAAGCATCATTTGTAAACGGCATGGTATTATCACTGAGATGGAAACATTGTTAAAATTAGGGTGTGATAATCAAGTAAGTGTGAAAAATTGTCCTGTTGATATCAGAACACGGTGTGCTTTCAAGCTAAACATATTTTTGAGAAATTAAACGAAGAAGTTTGGGTGATGGCTAAAGATGAAACGTTTAAAGCTAGTAACGGTTGGTTCAGCCGGTTCAAAAGTCGCTGTAATTGGCATAGCATTGCAGAAAGTGGAGAGGCGACAAGTGCAGATAAAGAGGCTGCATCTCTCTATCCAGAGAAACTCACAAGCTATGATAGATGAAGGTGGCTATACCAGCCAAACCATATTCAACGTGGATGAGACTGGCCTGTATTGGAAGAAGATGCCTAAAAGAACTTTTATCGCGCGTGAAGAGAAAACCTTTTCAGGTTTTAAGGCCGCCATAGATCGATTGACAGTGATGCTTGGCGCAAATGCAGCTGGTGACTTTAAGTTAAAACCTCTCTTAGTTTATCGCTCAGAAAATCTCAGAGCATTGAAAAACAAATCTAAAGCTGGTTTGCCCGTGATTTGGAAGTCGAATTGTAAAGCTTGGGTGACGGCCTCCCTTTTTGAAGACTGGTTTGGTCATCACTTCATACCTGAAGTCGAACATTATTGCCAGTCTAAACAAATCCCGTTTAAAGTGATGCTATTAATTGACAACGCACCAGGTCATCCTCCTGCTACTTTAACTACTACTTTCGACCCACGTGTGAAAGTTGATTTTTTGCCACCAAATACAACCAGTTTGCTTCAACCGATGGACCAGGGAGTTATCAAAACATTCAAAGCTTATTACACGAGACGATCGTTTGCACATCTGCATAAAGCTATGAGACAAAACAACGAGCTCTCTGTTAAAGAATTTTGAAAACAATTCAATGTTTTAGAAGCCGTGAGAATCATTGGAGAATCCATTTTTTTTCTCCACAAGACTCAGACGGAATCAGTGCCAGGGCCTGATGAAATTGGCAATGTGATCAAAGACGTTGTTGAACTTGGTAGACAATTAAATTTAGAAGTGGATAGTGATGACGTTCAAGAACTGATGGATTCACACAATGAGGAGCTTACAATTGATGGGCTCATGACAATGCGTGAACAAGAGGAAGACATTGAGATTCTTGATTCTTTGGACCCAGTTCAATTAGAAGATCAAATGTCAGTTGGAAACTTGACAGAAGCCCTCAGTTCAATTGAAAAAGGGTTAACAATTTTGGAAAGCATAGACTCCAACGAAGAGCGCATTTCTGTTACAAAACAAGGAATAAAAAAATTACTAGCATGCTACGAGGAGATATTACGGGAGAAGAAAAAATCATTGACTCGTCAGACGACTTTCTTAGATTTTATGAAATCTTCTAGATCAAAATAACTTCGGATTGTGTATATACACTTTATAATAATATAATTTGTCATATTATCTAGAATTAGATACAAATTATTTCCTAAATTATTGTTCTATTTAGTCTCCGGTCCCAATTAAACATACTTTGTATGTCTTTATATGCAAAATTGTACCCCGACTTACGCGAATTTGACTTACACGGATAGCGCTCGGTCCCACCTATTGCGGGGTATTACTGTATATATCAGTAAAAAACCATGGCACTGAAATGGTTAAAGTAGCTTTTAATACTATCTTTTAGCCATTTGTTTTAATTATATGAAGCCCTCTGACCAGGCAGGTTTTACTTTATTTGAACATACAGTCCAGTAAAAAAAGTACTTTTATTGCATTCTTATTACCACTTTTTTTATAAAATTGTTAGGTATGGGAAGTTATACTAAATTCGCTATCGGTACAAAAACTTTAAAGCTAAATACATTGTAAACCTTTGATACTATAACAAAACGGAATAAATAATTTTTTTGAGAAACAAGTTTTCAATAATCTCTTAGCAGTGCATCAATTTTAAAAAATATCTTTTTTCGAATTATTTCGCAAACTACTGATCAAATGTTAAAATAACAAAGAGCAATCTTGTCGAGTTTTTATTTTTCATAATCAAATGCCACTTTGTAAAATTCACATTTTACGAGAAACAGCATGTTAAAGACTATAAAAAAAATAGATTTTACCACATATTTCATTAGGTATTTATAGGATCTAAAAATATGAAATTTTCATTATATTTACAATTCTTGTTATAATATCAATAATTTCTGAGATACAGACCGTGTCAAGAATAGTTTTTCTAGATATCTCCATTGTTTTTCTCAAAAAAATCTCTAGTCTCGTACTTCAAAATACTTTATTACCAATCTTACAATACATTTCATTTCGTATAACTTTTGTATCAAACCTTTTTATCAGATTAATAGTTTTCTATTAGGCAGTTTGAGATACAGCCGGGTAAAAATCATAAATAATGTTTTTTTCCTAAAATCCCAGTAATTATTCATCCCATATCGATATAAGTTATTATGAATCTTGTAAGAAATATAAAAAAAGTTTGAAATAAATATTGAAGAGTTAAATGATCTAAAAGATTAATGAAAATATGATTAATATATGATAAATTACGCAAAACCTATATATATATATATATATATATATATATATATATATATATATATACATATACATATACATATACGTATACATACGTATACATACATATACATATACGTATACATATGTATACATACATATACATATACGTATACATATACATATACATATACATATATGTATACGTATACGTATACATATACATATACATATACATATACATATACATATACATATACATATACATACATATATATATATATATATATATATATATATTATATAATAATCCTGATCGCACGCTTTTACATACTGTTTGTTTAGGTTTGCCACACAAATCCCAACTTACATTGCCGATAGCAAGCAGACCTTTGTCAAATAACAGCAAAATGCCAAGGAACAGAAATGTCATGCCAAAGCCGGCCAGGCCAACGCCGATTTCTGCAATAACAATAAAAATGTTGTGAGTAGGCTAAACATAATAATAGTTTTTCAGTAAAAAATAAAAATAAATACATAGATATATTAATGGTATCGGTATAAAAGCTATCATTATCAGCAGACATAACGCAATGAGCGTCATTGTCACGTTAGGCATAATTAAATTATTTATATAGGCATAATTAAATTATAGAATAAGTAAATAACAAAAGTAAATATCGAGAAAATGTTAAAAATGAATAGGAGCAAAATATTATAAATTCATCAAAACATAACATGAAGCCGCCACCCTCTACGTGTATCTACCACCACCTTGTGCACCTTGCCACTGTGCAATTATGACAGGGAACGTGCATATTTTATAGTATCCCGACAGCACGACATTGCTCTCGTGTTTTCTCACTTACGGGCTGACCAACATTGTAACGTAATGCTCAAATAGATAGAGCGTTCAGATTAGTCGAGGTGAATAATACATAATGCTAATCTGTATCATCGTATAATTTTATTACTTATGAAAGCGTTCGAGCAATAAATTACAAGCCGGAGAGTATGTTTCATTTCCAATTGAAAACTACTGCGTCTTAAACTACTAACTACTCAGAGTCGACGTATAATTTCTTGTAGTAACACAACAGTTGGACTCCAATCCTGATGATTCAGTCTCGTCTTTCATAAATCTACTTATATTATTATTTTACGTATATTTAAAAAAATAGAAATTATTTTACAAATATGTAGTGGGAAAAATTTTAATGAGTTTATACAAACAGAACATATATTTTAATATATATTTAAGTCGAATTGATTTGTAATAGTTTATTTATTTGTGAAACTTTAATGCAAGTTTAGAAAACTAAATATAAAGGGACAAACTTATTACTACAAGAGCAATCTCATACAGCCAAGCACATTGGATGAAATGAGAAAACGAGTACTGTGGTACATTGCAAATTATTGGTAAACACTATTTAATAACATTTACAAAACAAAAGAAGGATATTTACGTAGATATAAATATTAAAAATACAGAATTAATATAGTAACATATAAAACAAAAGCAAAACAGCGACACATTAGGGACACAAGAAGGTATTTCAATTTGCCATTTAAGACAGGTAATGTAATTTCAGACAACTTTTGAATGCAGACTATCCGGGTGCAGTTTATGTATTCATGTTCAACTAAATCCAAAATCCAGAAGTGTATACAGTAAAGAATTCTTTATAAAATGCAGTTTTATGCTGAGAGAGTCTTAGTTTTTAGAACATAAGTCATGATTGTGAGCTAATATATAATAATGGTATGGAGGTGTTAAGGGATTATTGAGGATATTTTTAAAAAAAATAGAAGATGGATGTTGTTTCGGTTAGGAATTTCAACCATTTAAGATGTGGTCATATTCTAGAAGGCCGAAAATGCATCGAATACACAAGTTTTAAATGTATCAAATATAATTTAGATTAGGATAAGAAGCATCTTCATCAACAAAGATTAAGACATAGAGAGTTTGATCACAGCAAAACCACAACCGCATCCCTAAAGAGCGATCCCTTGGATGCAAAAAAGCAACATTACAATATTGATAAAACTGACTCGATCTCTACCTATATCATAAGTGACATTAGAGTGCCACCAAGTCCACATCCATGGGGTTATCAACATAAGATTTACTAAATTTTTTGAAATAGAATATAAAATTAATATAAAATAAATAAAATGTAGAATTAATTACAAAATTGATTGTACATCTTAGAATTATTCACAATATAAAAATATTGAAACTTGCTAAGGGGCTGATGGAACACACATTACATAGTGTCCCATAGCTACCTGCATCTCTTGAAATTTACTGATGCAAGTTAATCGAAATAATTTTATTTGTAAGTTTTATTTTTTCTTGTTCACTAATTCTAAATTAGTTTTCACAATTTTGCAAACTTATTGTTGAAAAATTAGAAGTTTGTCAGTTTGAACGTCACATTGTGTCACTTCAATCTGGATATTTCTCAAAGGGGACTTAAAAATTAAAAATGGTAAATGAAGTCTCAATTTCATTTTGAAAGACATTTACAGTTACGGGAATGTTGTTTTATTGTTTTTCCATATATCACATCTACCTGCCAAATTTTGTTCGCAAACATCTGAAACTGTAAAAACCTATCGCTCCAGAACCATGAAACATTTTAAAAATCAGAAATACGCTTATATTTCCTGTAGCTGATATAATTCAAACACGTAGATACCGGTGTTTTTAATCATCAGCCAGAAGATGTTCACTGCAGAACGTAGACCTCTCCTATAGATTTCCACAAAGATCGATCATATGCTGCTTGGATCCAAGGTCTTCCCAAACCTTTACCAAATCATCTGTCTAAATATGACATGTAGAGGCTTGCACCCTCTACATGTATCCTACCATCAGTCTTGTGCACCTTGCGACTGTGCAGTTATGGCAGGGAATGCGCATATTTTATAGTGACCCGACAGCAAGACATTTCTCTTGTGTTTTCCATTTATTGGTGGAGTTTTAGCGAACCCACTCTGCTTCTTCGAGTATATAGTGTCATTCCAGAATTTTTCTTCCCCAGCGATCGTTGGGTCTTTGCACTTTATGACCTGTTCATTACCACTTCAGCCTAATAGATATGTCGGTTACAACAGTTCTCTTACGAGGTCTCTAAGAGAACTGAGCTCGAGGTGATATCAACGTGATGATTTAATTTTTTAAAAACGCATCATTAAAAGCAATTCGCAATCGCAGAGAAGAAAAGAATTACACCTGCGCCAATTATAAAAGCCGAAGGAATTAAACAAAACCGAAAATCCCATTAACGATTATGTACGATTTTAATTCAAAAATAAACCCATAATTGCAGGATAGAACAAAAAAGTTTTTCTATCTAGGCCTGTGTGATATTGCTGAAAGACTACTTTTTCATAAAACATTTTATTAAAATTTAAAAAGCAGAAGATACAAAGAAATTCCTATTTTAGATCTGAGCGGCTAATTTAGACTCGTATTTTATTACTAACCCTATGTTCATAACCCTTATAGACAGCTTATTAGAATTCTACTCATTATTACAAATATCCTAATTTGTGCACAAATACTGTGATTGTATAGTTTTAAGATTATATATTTCAATACGTCAATACGTCATACATTACGTATACCCAGTGTCCTTATATAACATAAATATATGTTTATAATTTAAAACAGTTTTTATTAGAAATCTGCTTGAGTTCGGAAAATATAAACTTTGGCTTGCAGTGGATTAAACTTGTTCACAGTGTTTTATGAATTAAAAGGAGAATTTGAAATTTCTTACAATAAAGGAAAAAATTACCACAATTGTTTCACAATTATTTTTATTGAGATTATTTATAAAATTAAGGCCCTTTTTAACCGACTTCAAAAAAGAAAGAGATTCTCAATTCGTTGGCATCTTTTTTTTTATTTAGGTTCAGCGATATTTCTTTACTGAGTAGACCGATTTTGATGATACTTTTTTAATTGAAAGAGGATGCTATGGATGTGGTCCCCTGTGTAAATATGATAATGATCTGATGATGTAGTCCAGAAATGAACGATTGAACTCCTTAACCAATTCATTCAACATATTTTTAAGGCTCTTTCATATTTCATTCATTTATCTTATTAATTTTAGTCACCATAACTTAGGTTAAAAAATCTGACATTTATACAAAATGCTTATGTTGTCATGATGAGTAAGTGGTTACGCTTTCACAATCCTAAAAATTCAAGTACCAGTCTCCGTTATAGAATAGAGCCATGATTACAACCATAACCACATTTTATACCTAACTCATATTGTATTTTCAGCTCATATCTCCAGTATAATCGTAAGGATTCATATCTGCCGCAACTAAGGCGAAAGACATAAACGTCTAGGTTTTATTATCATTTTTCTTGTTAGATATGATTCAGTGAAACATTTACTGTATACATATGCTCAACAACTTCACCAAGCAGACAATTGCGAAAACTGATCAGTTAAGTTGGTACTGATAAAACTTCTTGGAATTATTATTCAATATATCGGTTTTGGTTCCATAGATCTTACTCAATTACTTGGATAATTGTGGCAGTTCTATAGCTCATACATGCAATCAGAGGTCTGAACAGTGATGGGAAGAGTGCTTTTATTAGATCAAAACTAATGGACGGAGGCGGCCTCGGACGCCGAAGTCGTTTCTTTTGATAACTTTTGCCGATCACATGGTCTAGTACTGGCAACGCATCTTTCAAATGTCTGCCTCATCAAGTTACCAGGAATAAGAAGTTAGAAGTTGTGGTACACATTTGACCATTTTCACAGCTTTTGATAAAAAATTTGGTGTACTAGAAAAAGCAGCAATAATCTTGGAGAAAATACTTAAATGTCGTAAAAAGAACTTGATTATAAAAAAAACAGCAAAACCACAATTATATCCTTAAAGAGATCTATAGAGCAAAAAACAACTCTTAACTCTGTACTGTACTTAATCTCCACTTATCTGATAAACGACAATAAAATGCCACCAGTTCCCCAAAAAATTAGTAATCAACATAATGATTAACTAATTGCAAAAAAAACAAATAACGTCAAATAAATAAACAAATTTAAAGAAAATAAGGATAGTAATTGTAAAGTTTAGAAAATAAAAATATAATTTTATTTTGAAATAATTTAAGATAAATATTATAAAAAGAAATGTTTCACATCTATAACTCTATTTATTAATGGAATTTAAATTAACCTCCATCAAAGATTAGTTCATTTCATAATATAAAATCAAACATCAACGAAAATAACAATACTATCCAATTTGATTTTTATCATTAAAATGTTCTATGATACAAGTAAATTTACTAGCAAATATACACAATAATCGCTACTTGGAAGTTATATGTAGCATTCTTGTCTAATCCAACGATAATCAGTTTTAATTAAATCTTTATCACTACTCTATGATAATATCAGAAGGGATGATGGATTGCTGCTAATTTAATACTATCCATACATTTTTCTGTATGTTGTAAACATTAAAATATAACACCGTAATACCCTGAAGTTATGAAACAGATAGGATAGACAAAGCGAGTGTAAATCGGATTTGCATTACCCGAAATATAATTTTGCATGTATATATAAATTATAGTTGATTGCGATCGAAGGCTTACAAAAATATCAGTTTGCAAGAAAAGTCTATTAATGAAAACTGTAATTTTCTGTACTCAGTGTTTAAAATGAAAATGTTAAATAAATGATTTATATCAATGTCGATGACTTTATAAAACTTATCGAATGCTGCAATGTATTTTTTTCTTCAACCAACCAGTTAAGAGTATTTTATGGCTTCCATGAAAGATAGATATAATTTTAATTCTCTTAAAAATACGAGAGATATAAAATGGGTAAAATTTTTTTTGCGAGGTAAAGATTTTCCTTGGAAATCATTAAAGGTACAATATTACGAGTGAAATGATCTAAGCAAGCAATGATGGAAAAAGTGGGAGTTGCAAGTAAGAAACCCCATAATTCCAAGTTTGTATAAATCAGCGGAGCATAAGTCAAGGTATTACTAGGCTGATCGTAAATTAAATTTAATATCTGTTAATAATTTTGTTTACAAATATTTTTATTTTATATTCAACTTTTAAGATATTATGTATGGGCTTACATTAGTTTTGAAAAATTCTGAAATGAAATTTTCGTTCAAGGGAATTCCAAATAATGGCGAGTTTTTTTTACCAGTTTCTGAATGATTTGATGTGTAAGTGTTAATATACTGTATATACGTGTATAACTTGCATTATTATTCTCTGTATGATATTAGTTTTGTGTGCATCAAAACATATTTTGAATCAAATGATTTTTCACTAACAAAATTATAGAACATCTTTGACGAACCTCTTCAAAACCCTTCTCAAAATCTTAAAAACCATTATTCAAATAATGAGTTTTATAATGACCAAAAATTAGAAAAAACAGCTCTCATTTTAAAAAAAATTTCACTATTTATTCATTCATTACAGTGTTAACGTAACATAGTTTATATAAAGGCTGGAGACTCAAAAGTTATGGGTGCGTCACACGCAGCTGATAACGACTTTACCTATGCTTCAATACCCATATTTTTATACAAAAGTGCAGAACACGTACTTTAAAAATTCGATATGCATATTACAGACTTTTATTATTTTCAAAGGGCCGTATGAAAAGTACTAAAGACACTTCAAGCAGCAACAATCTGGATGCCTGTGTCAAAAATGAAAAACACTCAGGAAAGAAAGAAAACCGTTACACAAAATAAAAAAAAATGTTTATACTGAAAAACAACGGAATGTAATGTTTTCCTAAAAATTAAAAAAAAGCTTTTGGACTGTTTTACCAATCTTAAAATAATACAATTAACTACTTTATTTCATGTATCTTGTATTACTGAAATTGACCGAAGCAATGTAATACATGTTCTTGTTATAAAATCACATTGAGAAATTTGTGAAGTTTTAAAAGAAGAAAAAGATGTAACAGATTATAGTGGTGGCTGGAGAAAGATAATAAGCGCTGCAAATCCTGAAGATTTATGAAATATTCACTGTCACTGTAACTAGAGATATAAAGAGTTACAACCTGGTTCATATCATGATACTACTATCATTAAAAAATAATACATGGCACATAATAAAAAAAAATGTATGCGACTGCTAGTACATAAGAAAAATTAAACGGCTTAGTGGCAAAGGTAATTTGAAAAACGGCTTAGTGGCAAAGGTAATGTGCAAGCACGTGTAGAACTCGAAGAAGAAGGTATGCATACACACATAGGCGCATAAAAAATTTTAACATATAAGGGGCATATAATATTTTTATGAAACTATTTAGAAATATAAATACTTTCTTTCAGCATGTAAATATATTAATTAATATATATTTCATAACTGTAAAAATCTAAACTCATCGCTATATTTTTCCAGTAACTTTGGAATAATGCTGTTTTTTAAAGTTGTACTTTTTTAGGCACGTTATATATGGAAAAATAATGAGACTGAAATTTTACGATGCACACATGCGCACAGATGATGCAACAAAAATTGATAGGATGAAGTTGACCATAGTGCCCATGTAAAATGCAACAAAGATCAACAGTATGAAATTGCTCACGATGTGCATGCACGATGCAACAAAAATCAACAGGATGAACGTGCTCACTAAACATATATTTAAATGCGTGTAGTAACTGATACTATGTTCAAGATAGTTATTAAAATATATTTTAAGTGTATTTCTCTAAGTGAGGTTAAGTTTCAGTATGTATTTATATAATTATTAAATAATAATGATTGTAATTCTAAATAAAAAGATTAACATTTTTATTACTCTGTATGAGAAAATAAATATTGATTTTAAAAATTTAATTATGTGATTGAATTTAGATTTTACCAACCGTATTTATAATCACGCTCCAGTCCTTTTATTATTTTATTTTCATTAATTATTTACGTGCTAAATAAAGTTTTTCTTGTATTATGCCAAAGAAATACAGCTTCTAACGCGAGTAGATAAGTAGACGCACAATTTTTTTTTCGTAATTCTAACTCTAATCGAAGATAGGTAGGAAACATATTTTTTGTGGACATTTTCACGAATACTTCTAGAACTATTTAAAAAAAATTTGAAAAAATAAAATTGTATTGGAACCCATATAACTTGCCCTTTCAATTGCTGGAACAAAAATAAGAACTTTCTTTTACACAAAAACGTCCCCTTTGAAATTTTCAAATAAATACTATTTAATAATAGGGGAGCTTCCGGACATGTGGACAACCCAGTGGAGCTTCAGATTTTTCCTTCTGAAGCATGGAAAACTAAAAATTACCAACCAGTTAAGAGTATTTTATGGCTTCCATGAAAGATAGATATAATTTTAATTCTCTTAAAAATACGAGAGATATAAAATGGGTAAAATCAGTTCATAGTCCACACAATGGCAATTACGTCCAACAGCTATATGTATTCGCTTTCGGTGTTTTAACAAAATACAGCGGAATTTAATACGCAATCATTCGTATGAGAAACTTTATATATTAGTAGTAGTTACATACACATTCATCAAATATGCTACGTATGCAAAAAGATTAGAAAACCAACATAAGCAAAATTCTTTAAACATAAATTACGTGCAGAAACAGTTTTGCGTATGCAGCATTTAGCCATTAGAGGGTAGAGCAAATGACAATAAATTGTGGTAAAATTAAAAGTGGGTGTAGATAAACAATGCGCTCACTTGTTATAGCAATAACGTGAATATTTGGCACTACCTTCAGAAGTTTTGTTTGCTCTCGAACCATCATATATATATATATATATATATAAAAAGTCAGTAGTGATATTTTATTTGTAATAATATATAGGCAGTTTCACCAAAATAATGATGAAACCCAATTTATCAAATGGGCTGAACCCATGTAGAAAATCGGGTAAATATTTCACAAAATTTTTCATTCAATTACAATAAGCACAATAATGCCTTAAAAAAGATATTACCCATATGAAATTTTAAAACAAAAGATCTAAGAGTCTGGGGCTACATCCATTCGACCTTCTAAACAGCAGAGACCTATAAATACGAGACTGAATTAATGGCGTAGATTAAAAAAAAATGGAAATTACACTGCTAGTTTTTAAAATTTTTTTTAATACTTTACAAATTCACAAACCATGCTTGGTTACAGACTTTCTAAAAGTTGTCTCGATTTATAAATTTATCTGAATTTTTACAGGTTTTTTTAAACATACAAATTCTTAATTAATAATCATATAAAGTTTTAATTAAAATTTATATTCTATTTTATTCATCAAAAAATACCTACTTTTTTATTCAGTTTTACTTAAAGTATTTTATCTACTATTTTTTTCGAAATAACTTTTATTAAACAAAGAATAAAGTATTCAGACATTAATGTAATAATTGAATTAAATTTTTTACTTTAATACTAATTTCCAGTAAGAATTTTAAGAAATTGCTACTTTTTTGTGTAGGGTTTTTTTTTTCAAAAAATATACTATAAAAAAATATTTGCTCTACAGATATTAACAACTTTGTTTAACTTTAAGTTCACAAAAAATTTCGCATAAATGTAATGTATTCCAAACAATTCAATGGATTTCAATTTTCATTGGAATCGATCTGAATTTTCAGATATAGCAGCATAAATATATATTAGCTTTAACTCAAGGTTTCGTCCATGTGGACTTTCAATTAAGGTAGTGAAATTTGTCTATGAATCAATAAGACTATCGCAACACCTCTCTATAAATAATGTTAAACGTACCGCCAAACTCTCTTTTAGGTCTTGAACTAAAGACAAGTGACCCAATAGATTTAATAATCCATATTGAGTCATCTAATGAGATATTGTAATGGATTTTTATTATTGAGCAAAAAAGACAAGAGGTTTATCCCATAGAGATTATGCTATACCTATAGATAAAAAGTAGCCAGTACGTCAACTTGAATTATGAACTGCGCCAAGTTTCATGAAATTCTATCCAAATGTTTAGGTGTGATTGAGTAACAAACAAAAGTATGCCAAAATTGGATGTGCTTAGTACGAATTTCCTTTAGAAAAGCTAAGTTCCTTCATTTTTTCCTTTAATTATAAGAAGATTTAAAATAAATAAGAAGTGTAGATGTTTTAGAGACCACTCACTATGAAGAAAAGGTTGCCAATACGCTGTCAAACAAAATATTTATAACCTCCTTTACACAATTGTCTTTACACATTTGAAATTTTTGATTTTTTGACAAAAGTAAGCTGCTAAGGAAGACACATAAAAAGAAAAAAAAATGTATATATATATATATTTACTATGTTTATACGTTAAATACATTTCTATTTTATTATTACCAAAAGTCCTCCTTACCAAAGTTCTTACCGACCTAATTCTTGCAAATTTCATGCTTCTTGCTTCAATTTCTTACTAATTCGTCATTTACGACTGAAGCCCAAAAACAAAACAGCTTAAGCAGATATATTAACGTAAATAATATTAAATTGTAAACGAAACAATCACATTGTAGATCACTACATCCACACCTTGCATTATATTATTACTCAAAAAATCCTCCTATAATTCTATTTTATCAGAATTTGTCTAATTACTTAAACTGGAACAAATATAGTTTAACACCAATTGAAATATCACTGTTTGTAGGTTATTAAATTAAAGCATGTACTTTAAAAACGATATATTTAACAAAATAATTTCACTCGCTATTATTTCATAATAAAAAATTTAATTGCAAAATATTTCCCATGCAAACTGCATTTTTGCAAAAAATTGCATGTTGAAATTTTTTCGACTTAATTGTCAGTAATTTTTAATGACACTAAACACTGAATAAGAAAATACAAATAATAACTTTTATAAAAAAAAAAACAAATCAAAAAATTTAAATAAGCCAGAATCATTGCAGCAAAAGAGGATATAAATTTAATGTTTCGACAACCCTTTCTTCATAGTGGAAACATTTTCAAATCAATTTTTGTTCAGATCATCGGAGGCGGAATATTTTTCTAAGTATGTTTTAATTTATGAATATTCTTTCATTTGCAGAAAGATAAATTATCACCAAGGCCAGAACAACATTTCATTTAAAGTGTATAACTACCAGCTAACTGCAAAAACTTATCGCATATGAAAATGACTATAATACATTTATTAGCAACTTGTAATTTCAAAAGTGACTTCAGCCTATCATTCTCACTTTTATTATTTTTTTAATAAAATATAACTTGGAAAATCTCACTTGAACAGCAGTCTACAGAGAAACAAACGACGAAAATGGGCATTCACAATAACAAACTAATAAAATAAATGCAAACAGGAAACAGTAACTGTTCCATGAATTAAAATCACTGTCAAATATATTAAGGTGTATATTTAAAATGTAAAAAATTAGCTACTTTTATTCATGACAGATAATCATTGAATGACAGCACAGCTGTCATTATGCAATGCGCTCGGAATAATACACGGGATTATTTCACTCTAAATACAGATGTAAGCTGCAGGATGCTAGCTGGTCCTCATGCTACAAATCAGCAACTTGAAATGACCCAATCAGTTTTACTTACTTATAGAAAATTTTTGTGTTGCGAACATGCTTGTAATTTCATACAAGTAAGTCTTAGTAAGTTCGTTAACTGCAATGAAGTTTGTACATTTCATTTAATTGTACAGACTGATAGCATTTGATTAGTGCGTTCGGACTACAGATCGTATATTAAATTCCGAACTTCATAACATAAATACGATGTTGAATAGCTTAAATTAAATATATGTCAATATTCATAAATATATGATATATATATATATATATATATATATATATATATAATACATGTCTACACATGAATGTTACATGTGATTGTTTTTATAAAACACTGTGTACTACTGCAGTTTTTTATAATAAATAATAGCGAACGGGAATTATTTCTGTTAAATATATTGCTTTTAATTTATATTCTTTCATTTTATATCCAATAAACGGTGAAATTTTCTATTGTACTAAACTATATTTATTCCATTTTTTTGTTCAATTGGCGAAAAATCTAAATTAAATGTGCTGTTACTATGAAGAAATGACTACCAATCTTTTTTGTTTATTTCAAGTTACAGTGTTTGTATTTATTGCACATTCAGTATTTGATGTCACAAATAATGCAATTAAATAGAAAAGTATTATAACAAATAGTTCATTGTAAAAATACTTTATTTTTAATGCATGTATATGCTTCGATTTAATAACAATAACTAGTGAAATTCTCATTTTTAAAGTAATTTTGTGTGATTTCTTGCTTTATTGGAGAATTATTAGTTAATAAATAAACCAACTTTCGGATTTATAATACTAGTAAATATTGCGCAATTAATACATCGAAAATTTTGCAAAAATAATGCAAAATATAGTAACCTATTTTAATGAAATATTCTTATACATAAATATTATTTTATACAAAAAAATCCAGATGAAACGAAATTAGAATTAAAATTTATATATGGTCTCATTTTGATCACGGTGTCCAAAGTTATCATATAGTTTAAGTAGTTTATCATCACCTCTGACAAATTATTTCAATTTCGTTTTGCAAATTACTCGAAATCATAAACTTTTCCCGATCATATATTCGGGTAATCGTATTGAAAGGATTCTACTTGTATTATGATTAAGCTAAATGATAATAGTAGCACCATAGCCTTCTACAGTCAATTATACACTTTAGTAGACATTCTAAGAAACGTAAACGAATACATCTGCACGTATTGTCACGTTTAGTATTTCAAAAAATCACGTATGGTAACTATAATTCGTAAAATTAATGTTTAAAAAATGTTTCAAAGTTGTTCTAAATAACCATTAAGTATGATTACTTAACATATTATATCTGTAATTATAACGTGATCGTAAATAAACAATATTATAAAACAGAAAATTAAGTCAAAACATGCGAAGTAGACAGTATGTTGTGACATATTAAAACTTTAATGAATTATGGTAAATAGTGGCAAATAAATTTAAAACTTACTCTGCGTATCGGATATTTCTATCATTTTTATATTTGCAATTGAATTAGTAATATAAAATATAAATTAAATTAATAATACAATTAATACAACGCCCCCATAACCTAACACCACGTCACTTTAGCCAGTCGCAACTAAACTGTCAAATATCACCCCCCGGGAAACGTTCTTTTCTCTATGCGAACGTTCTTTATCGTACGCCAAAAAGTATAAAAACAATTGGTCCTTTATCCATAATTACCTACGTATTTACTTACTTTTTAAACTTTAAAAAACAGAAAATATATATGTACATAGTTTATGGAAAATATTTTTAATCTACTTAAAAAATATAATAATTCAATTAAATGAAACTACGAGATGTAGCATTATTTCTATTTTCTTTAAGTTTGTTTTACCACGACTTAGGTTTCGTTGTATTACAACATCTTCAGGTGGACTATTAGCAAAGAACTTTCTTTATCTTTATCTTTGATAATATAGCGTTCGTAAGAAATTTCTTTGGGCTATAAGCAAAGACAATTCTTTGCTAATAGCCCACCGGAAGATGTTGTAATATAACGAAACGTAGGTCGTGGTAAAGAAATTACAAAAACTAGAAATAATACTATATCACGTAGTTTCATTTGATTGTGGATAATGAATTTCTAAAGAATTAACGCCAAATATATTCAATATAATAATTCATTAAAATGAATGAGTTTATAAATAAGTTTTCGAATTTAATATTAATTAGACCCAGCAAAAAAATCATTTGATTCTTCATTCTTATAACATTAATATAACATATAAAATTTAATAAAAAACGATATAGGTTTAGTTAGCTTACAGAATTATTGATGACTGAAAGATTTAACAAAACCGGAATTAAACAATTTCTTTTTCTGATTTTCTAAATACGGTAGTTGACTCATTTTAAATTTTAATATTTTTCGTACAATATTGTGAAATATAAGTTAATTAAAAACCAGTCTTGAATAAAAATTCAAAAATTGATTGAAAAATAAGATAGTTATAGGCTTCTAAATTTGAAGATACGGATAGGGTTGGGTATACCCTATCTCTTTTCCGCTTGTAGAATATAATGTGCAATATTAAAAATGATATCACAACACAGTATTACCATCCTTGTCTAAAGATTAAATTTAAACTTTTATAACTCGGTCAATTTTTAAGATTAATAAAAAAATTTTCACTCTTCATCAGCTTGTACCTTGAAATTATAAATATTTTATAAATTTTTTATTTCATTAAAAAAATTTAGTCAAATACCCAATTGTACATCAAAATATAAAATTTTAAGAGTATCCAAGTAAAGTATGAAATTATAATGTATTTTGACTGTCAATAATATGTCAAATTTGAAGTAAATACCGTATGGTATACAACTTACCACAATTGTTTTCATTGAGTTTACCGACAAAGTAAATATGTCCGGGTGGGATTTTAAAATTAATCGGTAGAATATTCGAAATTCAATAAAAATATTGGAAGAAATGGCCGCTGACATCAATGAGGAATTATGTCGAACCTGCGTATCGAGTCGCGGAATAGTGTCGTTATTTTCAGTGCATATTGGAATAAAATTATGTGATATTATAATGGCTTTTACATCTATTCATGTATGTCCATTAGATTGTAATTAAATCCTTGTTCTATTTCAAAGCTATATCATCCAAGATTTTATTCGGAAATGATTGATTAAATCTTTCCTTAAAAGCAGATTATCAACTTTATTATTAAACATTTTATTCGATACCCTGTTCTGCCAAGAATTTGTGATATCTTCATAACAACTCGCTAAGTTTTCACAGCCACTGTTTTTTTACAATATCACAAATTAGAGTTCTTTAACTTTGTGGAGTGTTATGCTTTATATTTATGTAAAAATAAATTATTAATATAATCTGTAGGATATATTAATACTTTATTTTTACATAAATAGACAATAGATAAATCGAATATGTAAAGATAATTGCCAAATTGTGCATATTTAAAGAAATATTTCTCTGAACATTGTATTGTTTTCATTTATGAAATGTAAGTGCAGTTTTTAATGAATTCATATTTTGTCGTTACATTAGACAAAAATAATCATTTTGGATCCCGCAGGAGCTAGCTTCTGTTCCCTCCCCGCTTTCCCTTACCCTCTCTCACATGGTACTATACTCTGCAGATGCCTACAATCTACATGATCAAGATTTTCTAAAATCTTCTGCAAAAGCTTTTGAGATAAGATGAAATAAAGTACAAATTGTGCTCCTCTTTATACAGATATAGCACACTTTGCTACGTAGTTAAATGTTTCTGAATTTATCCAGGTCAAATAGATAGACAGATATACAAAAATTCTGTAAAGATTTCTGTTATGTTTAGGTCATTGATTTCAAAATTACAAATACAGACTTCACTTTTATTTATAAATATAGAAATACGTTGTGTAATATCATTCCTTTCTGTATAAAACAATATTTGAAGAGGGATAATTATATAACACAAATAAGATCAAACTTAATATTAGTTATATGTTGGATATTCAAAATTATTTTATGTTTAATGAGTACAAATTGCGTATAATTAATAACGTGAGAAAGCACCGAGTTAGTTGTTTGCATAACCCATTATTGGCCTACATATTAGAAAGTTAGAGAAATATGAATTTAAGAATTTAAAAGAAATATATATAAAACTCTTCTCATACATCTTTTATTTACAGGCCCGTCTATTTTGTGTTTTAGATCAGTGGCGAAGATTCTTTACCAAATAAAATTTGCGCAAGTTGCAATTTGAAATTGATAAAGATATGTGAATTTAAACGTACCTGTGAACAATCAGAACGGAAACTTAGAAGGCTCGCTTCAGGTAATATATGCACTGTTAAAAATAAGAAGAATGGAAAAAGGAAAAGGTTGGGCGAGAACATTAAAAAGAAGGTACTGTCATACACAAAGTAGTATTAAGATAATTAGATTAAATGTTAAGAGTTAATACAATATACATGCTATTTTTTGTTTTATTTACATCTATACGTATATAAGAGTTTCAAGCAATTAAACCTGGCTGGCCTAGCCTATCAAAGCTCTAGAGCAGAGATTCCCAATCATTCTTGTGTTAAGCCCCTCAGATTATAAAAATGTATTCATGCCCCCATTTAAATTTTTTTTGTTGTTGCAATAAAAAACACATCATTTTCACAACATTTATTTCTTAATTACAAGCATAATCAAATAAATTAAGACTTTGATGTTCATTCCTAAAAATAATTAAGTATGGTAAAATAATCAAATTTATTAATGCAATGTTTGCGCCCACATGTAGCCGAATGAATTATTGAGTGCGTTGAAGGCTTATATTGGGCTCCTTCTTATGATATCTTTATGCCCCCCCATTGGGAGGTGCGTGCTACTGGTTGGGAAGTCCTGCTCTAGAGGATATGCAATGTCATTATTGTTTGTCGAATTCTACACTTTTACATACATATGTATCTGTTTTTGATAGGTTACATACAATAGTAATGACCAGATTCCAAAAATCTTAAAAATTTAGATGCTTTTTATAGCTGTTTATATAAAGTGTAAAATATAAACTCAATTTGCACCCAGGCAACACATTATTTCGATTATTTTATTTATGGACTATTATGTGTGAACTTGTTATATGAAAAGTAACAAACATATAGAGCTAATACTTTTTACAAAAGTGGATATAATGTTGACGATATATTAACTTATATTTCTTTACGTTTATACAAACTGTTAGTGGAAACGAAAACAACCATTAAATGTGAATTAGACTTGTACTGAGGAGTTTGAACAATGTGAATTTTATTAGCGTGGGTGATAAATATTTCTATCTCAATTTTTAGATAGTATTTCAATTGTTGACCCCCTATAAATACTCTTAAAATGCGATTAGATTTTGTAACTCAAAAACCCGATTATACTGAACGGATATGCAAAAATGCTTTTTGTTGAGTTTCTAAGGGCAAAAATAAAAAATTTAGTCTTAAAAATTATCATTATTGACTTTTTTATGCTGTTCCACGTAAATGACTTTGTACAGAATAAGGTATTTATTTTATAGTGTTACTTTAACTTTTCTTTCTAGAAAATTAACGTAACTTTTACTAAAGTATTTAAAGGAGAGTCATAAGTCCTTAAAAAGCAGATGGAACTAAATTATGAATATGTTAAGGGGTCAGGGAGGGTAAAGGTAAAGGCAGATCGGCAGATGTTTACTAGCCTCGTAACAGTAGTTTAGTTTCGTTTTGTTATTTTTTAAATTATTTAGCGTATAATATTATTAACGTTTTGAATGTTATTAACGTGTGAAATTATTTAACGTTTTAATTAAAAAGTAACTATTTTGAAAGAACTTTATCAAAATGAATATTATGAATTCCAAAATTGCAATTGAATATTATTAATTTCCAAATATGCATTTTGTCCACAATTAAATGAAACTACGTAGTATGTAGTATTATTCCTACTTTCTTTAAGTACTTTACCACGACCTAGGTTTTGTTGTATTACAATATCTTCAGGTGGGCTATTAGCAAAGATTGCTAACCGAGGTTGTGGTGAAGAAATTAAAGAAAGTAGAAATAATACTACGCCACATAGTTTCATTTAATTGTGAGTAATGAATTTCTACAAAATTAACGCCAAATATATTCGATGCATTTTGTCATTGCATGGTATAGGTATGACTATCTAATCGCCCTGGATGCTACTTTAGAACATACAAAAGCAGTGTACTTACAAGTACAGTTATGGTTGGGATATGATAAGGTACCAGATGAATGGAGATGGAAGGTTGAAGGTGTCTCAACAAGAAGTACTACAATAAATCCTAAAAATGGATTAATAATGGCCTTTAACACCTGTGAAACCGGATGTGGTTCGGTTAAAAGGTTTATAATTATATAATTTCACTCTGCTTAACTGTTTTGAACCGAACCGAAGTTGTAAACTGTAACTGAGCCGTAGTTTTAATTTTTTTAACTAACATTTTTAAATTTTTGTTACGCTCTCAATCATACTGACGATGCATTAAATAGAAGATACAATACGTATCACTTTTTCAGAATTTAATGTTACCCTGTCCAACCTCAAGTAAAGATGTCAAAAGTGTACAAGTCAGAACGAAGAATATTCTAAATCAAAATGGACGACTTGATCCAGATCTTTCGGACGATGATCAAGATATGGACGTGTCATTGGCTATTTGTGAGTTTTTTGGATTTTGGTTCTAATTGTACAGCAATTTGTAGGTAATTGAAACTCCTACTTTATGTGTGAAAGTTTTAAATTATCATTGAAAAATGTATTTTTATACCTGTATAAAACTTAATAACAGAAATTAAAACATTGTTAAGTTAAGAAGAAAATACAGCGAATGAATATAGGTTTTCTAATTTTAGTGTTACAGAATCTTCATTAGCTTCATTTGACTGTTGATGTATCTACCTGTTTGTCTGTTCTCTATCTCTTCAAAATATCACAAATTGTTTATTGTACCCATGTAGATTCTGTTAATTATAGTTATAGGTGTCTCTAGACGAATAGCTAGAGAGCTGATTGAGGATTAGACACAAAGTGTGTCGTGAATCTATGAAAACTAACTCCAAGAACACAAGACCTTTGTTGAGCCATTTCATCTTATATTCCTTTTGAGTTACACGAACGAAATAAAACATTTAATATTTACAAATTGAACAAATATGCAGTAAAGCTCATAACTGAAATAAATTGCAGAATGAAAAAGGATTAAAGTAAAATACGAAGTGAGTTGATGAAGTTGATGAAAATAAATGGAAAAGGCGATCTAAATTCCTACTACAACAAATTTACAACTATGAGTCTGATCTGTATTGACACGTTTTGTTCTCAGTTGCTAACTATGTGTTTATATTGTTATTTCCGCTAAATGATTTAAGGCATCCCTCTAAAAAGGTATGTTCATCTCTGGATAGAAAGAAGCTAGTTTGCGAAACTATTTATGTGATATTTGTTAACAAGGAAGCACTTAATTAGATGGCCGCTCTGTGCTCAAGTTGTGGGGAGAATGAAGAAATACCTTCTTTCGTTGCATTTCATAAAAAATATTGGTGATTGTAAGCACCAAATCCTGAAGCCTTCCCACCTCAGTGCAACTTATTTAAAAGACATTGTTACTATATTTCCACAGCGGATCAAACTATCCTACATGAGAGAATTAGGTATTTGAGAATTTCTTGAAAAAGTATTTAAAATATTCTTAATCTATTCGGCATACCTATTATAATGAGGTTTTTCTCAAAAAAAGTGATTTTAATTAAAAATGTTTAGTTTTTTTTATAATTGTTTAAACTTTTGCGTAAACGCTCAGTCGCATTATATGTCAAAATATTTAATAACTTGATGACGTCACAATTTATACAACTAAGAAGCTACTAGTACAAATGTTACAGAGAATTTATAATTTTTCAGAAACTAGAGATCATGTTACAGGTGATAGTTGTTTGAAAAACTAAACACTGTATTGATTTCATGAATTATTAAAATGTTTTTATACAACACTCTACACAATATTTAGGCATTAGATATCATTTGACGCTTTGTTTCAAGAATAATGGATAGATGGCTTACAACTTTTATTGTATTGATTCAATAACACATTGTCAGCTCTGCATTCACTTTAGTGAAAAGATTCTTACTGCACATTAGGTGCATCCCTTTCTATTTCATAAAGAATCATACAGAGTGGAAAGCACTTTCCATCGTGTGTTAGGTAAGTGCGTCACTTTCATTCTCTTAATGAATTGTAGAGAGTGAATGAGTAACATATCGTATTCGCAAACCATCTCGAATTTAATTAGGATCTAATCCACAATTAAATGAAACTACATGATATAGTATTATTTCTACTTTCTTTAAATTCTTTACCACAACCTAGGTTTCGTTGTATTATAACATCTTCAGGTGGGCTATTAGCAAAGATGGTGGGCTATTAGTAAATAAAGTAGTAATAATACTACATCACATAGTTTCATTTAATTGTGAATAATGAATTTCTACAAAATTAACGCTAATTATAGTCAATATTAGAATCTAATGTTAAAACACAGTTAATAGGAATGTTTGAAGAACATGTATTTTAACCTAATGTTTGCTTATTGGTATTATTATAGTGTTTCATTGTCTCGTCATTCATTTTTAACATAAATGTCGTCATCGATTTTTCAAATGATGTCACTTACGCAGATATCAATATTTATGGACTAATATTAATTAGTTGCATATTTGGCTACTGGTGACCCATTTTGTACATTTAAATTCTGTTTATTTAAATTTTCTTGAGATTCAATAGCTGTGTGATTTAGTATCAAGTAAATTGCAGTGTGTCTCGATTGACACATATCTACTGATTCATTCGAGTCATTGAGTCGAATGTGAATCAATTCTTTCACTGATTCAGATTCAATGAGTCGTTTCGCTTAGGTGAACCAAGATTACCCACAACTACTCTACGGGGACTTGAAAGAATTACGTTACTGTTATTATATTTATTTACCACCAGGTTCTGTTGGTAACATATCCATAGTGTCTATATATGTTAGAGATTGTTATTCAACTTTTTCATTAACATTTTCTGTATAATAATATCAAGTTTAAAGTTTATTTTTGATTCTGTAACCTTGTTACCACAATTTATATTTTTTCTAAGCTCTCATCTATCTGCTGGTGCATTTTTTGCATTAAAGAAATAGAATTCCTCCTACTTATTCAGATCTTCAATTTCAAACTCCACATGTTGTTAAGTTTATGTTACATCATGGAACATAATATTTTTAGTGTCATCAAATTTGTCTAAGGAGCACTTGGACATGGCAACCGTAAATAATCAAAATGGAACTAACAATGGTGCATGCAATAAACTGGACAAATCTCCAACGACACGGAAAGCGATAAAGGAAAAGAATAATAAGACGATGAACAAAGAATCAGTTGTTGGATCTGGAAAAATGGAAGAAAAAGATCGTCAAACTCTTGAGGTAATTTGAAATTCCATATTTCCAAATTCATATATATGTATAATATTAAAAAAAAGAACCAAAATTCAAATCTATGAATTATATTAAAAAAAGAACCAAGATTCAAATATATGAATTATATTAAAAAAAGAACCAAAATTAAAAATTCAAATATATGAATTATATTAAATAAAGAAGAAGAAGAAAGAATTATATTAAAAAAGGAAAAACTGCACTTATGTTCCAATTGATAAACCATTATGATACTCAAGGTACAATTTTTTTTTAATTAAGAAGCTTTACAGCCTTTTCCTTTAATAGCTCAAAGTATGGTTTTTCTTTAATTTAAAAAATGAAACCGAATACAAGCCATTAACTGCTCTTTATAAATATTTTTAGAAATGTTTTAAGGTTCCATTTCAAAAATTGTGCCTTGACATGAAAAAAACAACATACTTGTAAAAATTTCCTGGAAAATTGGTACCATTGAAATTATTCACTAACAAAAAAACATAGTTTTACAGCTATATTTCAAAATCGTAACTCTATATTTTTAAAGCTAAATTTTTTCAGATTAGTGGGATTTGTTGTAATAAATACATTCAAGTGATTTTATAGTAAAAAGTTGGCAATTTTTTTTTCAATTTCATCTTTGTAGACAATTTAAGAAATGGTCGGGTTTTTTTAACATTTATCAAAACTATTTTAATTCAAGACAGATGAGAGTATTTATGGAAAAATGTCGTGAGGAAAATACAGCCTGTGTTTAGACATAAATTTCCATGAATGCATTAAACATACCTGAAAGAAACGGTTAGTACAATTTACATATGACATGCAAGAATGATATAAATCGACAAGTAGTCTCTACAGCCATGTGGCTGTTAATCTTTTTTAAATATTCTATAAAATTTATATTTTGGGATTTGTCGGGAAATATTACAAAATAATACATTTTTTTATAAATAACCCCTCTCAGTTAAAGCTTGAGAGAATTTGCAATGAAGTACAGGTCATGATTATGCCTAAAATAGGAAGTGGAATATTGCACAATACTGTTCACTTAAAAAGAATGCAATGGGAAGAAGGCTTAAAGGTTTCAGAGAGCAATATTTGGACCCTAAATCATAAAGGGATCGTTGGCAAAAACAACCCACAATTTTTTTTATAGACTAAAACTTGTAATAAAATCATTTTTAATATCTGATTTGCATAAAATTATTAAAATTTTGCATCATATTTGCAACATGATTGAGTTGATTGATTACACATCGGGATTAGCGTTTTGAGGTCTGTAAAAAAATAAAATGGGAGATTGGTGGTTTATGATGACTTGTTATTACGGCAATATCACTCTACTCAATGCTTTGAATGATCTTTGAAGCTATTTTTATACAAAAATAATACTTTTGATTATTGATTAAACAATTTGGAGAAACAGTGTGTTTGTTCTTATCCAACATTTAAATATTTGGGTATATTTACCTCTGTTCTGTCCATATAATGATTCCTGATTTTTTTTTACCTATTTTCATTATTGTGGAAGTCTATGATATTCCTTATAAATACTGTTTTCTCTACACTTTATCCACCAACCTCTAGGTTGAAGATTGATGCTTTTTTTGGATAAATAAATATATTTTTGGATAATAAATTTATATACACATATCAATAAAATCAGGATCTATATCTAAGAGACGCGTTTTCGGAGCTACAATCAGTTCCGCTGCCCCAGAAGAAGAAGCGTCGGCTCAAAAAGTATATGTGTGAGACGTGCGGTTATGCGGCCAATGACAGGACGAGTTTACGCGTGCATATACGCATTCATTCTGGTGAGCGTCCCTACCGTTGCGACGTTTGTGGGAAAACGTTAGTTTTAATTATTATTACAGTCCTTATTAAATATAAGATTGTAGTCGTTTACTTCTTAAAAAAACATGGTAAACCATAGTATCACTGATATACAAGGTCACTCAAAAATAAGCTTTTCCATCGCCTCCTATATAAATAAAATGAGCGAATGAAACATGACGGAAGTACCGAACATGACTTTGGTTCTTGGAAATTTATTTGCCATGATGTTTTATTAGAGTAAAACGTCCATTTAGTGTTTATTAGTTTTTCAGAAACCATTGCGTGGTGATAATTACAATATGTAAATTTTGCAGACATTATAATTGGGTATTTGACTAATTTTTTTTTATTTCATTAATCATAATTTCAAGGTACAAGCTGATGAAGAGTGAAAAAATTTTTAATAATCTTAAAAAATTTACCAAGTTATAAAAGTTTAAATTGAACCATTAGAGAAGGACGGCAATACTGTGTTGTGAGGTCATTTTTAATATTGCACATTTAATTCTACGGGAGGAAAAGAGACAGGATATATACCCAACTCTATTTGTATCATCAAATTTAGAAGCCTACAACTGGATTATTTTTCAATAAATTTTTGAACTTTTTCAAGACTGGTTTTTAATTAACTTATATTTCACAATATTGCACGAAAAATATCAAAATTAGAATGAGTCAACTACCATATTTACGCAGTGTAAATGAAGTTCTGAGTCTTTTTTTCTATAATTTTCTTAGAATTTGTATTATTTTTATTAAAAAAATATAATATCAATATACATTTAAACGAGGCAGAAAAATGTGGGAAAATAAAATTTTTAATTATCATCTGAACTAGAGTTATTAACATATTACTGCCTAAAAAGGAATACAATTTTTAGTTATTTTTGTACTTAGCCAAAAATTTTTATCAAATATTGTTCAATTACAAATATTAGTTTAAACCATAAAGAAACTAATTATAACAAAAAATAAGCTTTTTCCATTCAAATTGGTTAACTGCTTTTTGTATTATTATGTGTGATGTTCGAAAAAAAGGATAGTTTTTCAAGTAAATGCACTTAAAGTTTCTTATACAATTAAAAGTAAAAATTTTATATATCATTTTCTTTTGCTTGAAAAATCCATGCTGGGCTGCATTTTCCTTTTGTTTAGAGGGTTTCTTTGGGTGTCTCTAATGCTTGCTCGCTCTCCGAACGTTTGTTGGATTAACCGTATAACCATTTCAATTTGTTATATGGTGTTAATCCTTTTTTTCTGAATGAAGTATCCATTTCAATTTGTTATACCTTTTTAATCTTTTCACTTGGAAACACTGCACACTAAATATTTATTGCACCGAAAATTTCACAAATAGACGGAACGATTATGAACATTTAAAACTTAGTTGGAATTTGCTCAACACATTATTCCATACTTATAAACTTTAAATACAGTGTTTTTCTTTCAAAGCTTCTATTTTTATTAAATCCTCTGATGTTCTTGAAAATGGACCAGGTCATTTTTTGAACCAATTTTGATAAAATTAATGTAACCTATATGCCAGCAAAAATGTCATTAAAATCGGTTGAACTAGAATACATTTTTTATCACCATTATCAGAATCAGACTATAGCTTCTTATGAAGCTTCGAAATGTTTTCATCTTCAAAATGTGGTATTTTTATGAATCGTGTCAAAAAACTTTTTGTTTTACTTTTTTTTATAGTTCTTCCTAAACAAACTTGTCATAAAAATCTTTTGAAAACAAAATCTGGAAAATTTGAGAAATTATGAAAATGTACGTCAGGCAAGTTTTTGAACATGCCCTAAGATAGATAAAAGATAAGAGACGCAATGTTATATGTGCAGCTACATCCGTTCTCTTATCTCATTTTGAAGTTTCCAAAGCAGCTATAGTCTGCTTCTGATAATGGTGATAAAAATACATTCAAATTGAACTGATTTTAATGAAATTTTCGCTGGCAAATAGGTTATATTCATTTCATTAATATTAGTTCAATTACATTTGAAGATAATTTCTGTAATCTTGATTTCTCTCAAAATATTCAAAGGCAGTCTACATTCTATTAATAAGAAAATTGGTTTATGATCTGATTAAAAATCATGGTTCAATCTTCATACAATGCAGACTTTAGATGTGATTTGAAAAATCAAATGTAAGGTCAGAAAAGCAGGATTAGTAGAACTAACCATGCTTTTTGTGTTTTAAATCAGTTGGCTAGAAAAATATTTAGAAGAATAAGAGAATTTGACTCGGATGGCTTTCTAACGTTTCAAGGATAAACTCTAAAGTTTTATAATCCCAAATTAGTAATATTTAAGGGAGTAACAAAAACAATTTCAAATAAGATGAAACTGGGGCCAATCAGTTAGTCACATTTGTCATCCTTCTTAAAAATGTAATTCTATTACTTCTAAAATTTCCGGGACATGTATCACCATTTTCTATAAATAAAGAAACTAAAAACACAGTTCTTGATGCCACCTTTCATGCTTTAAAGTAGACGATGGTGACTTTCGTTGGTAACAAAGCTATTGCAGTATCAGTAACGCATTAGATGGTGACTTTCACTGGTAACAAAGCTATTGCAGTATCAGTAACGCATTAGACGTTGACTTTCGCTGGTAACAAAGTTATTGCAGTATCAGTAACGCATTAGATGGTGACTTTCATTGGTAACAAAGCTATTGCAGTATCAGTAACGCATTAGATGGTGACTTTCGTTGGTAACAAAGCTATTGCAGTATCAGTAACGCATTAAAAGTAAACAATTGTTTAAGTGCAGCGTCTAATGGGAAGAGTTTGGGGGTTTATCACCTTAAGTATGTATGCTGTATTTATTTATATTGAAATAAATTTGGATGAACAGAAACTTAGTGTAATTAAGCCTTTCTCAGTGGCAGCATACGTAACATTGCTCACGTTATCTCGTATTTATCTTAGGGCACGTTCAAAAACTCCCCAGTAAAGATATTGAAGTTTGAAAAACCTTCAGCTAATTTCAGTAAGTTATCGGTCGCTTAGTATGTTACTGAAGCTGATTGGTAAATTTAGTAAGAAAGACGGCAGATGCATCTGACGCTGATTGGTAAATTGAGTTTTATCAATGTACACATTGCAAATTCATTTGAACTAATACTTCAGAAGTTAAAGCTGTATTATTTTTTTATGCTCACTAACATTAGGGCAGACAATGATGCTTCAAGCGATAATTGAAAAATTCGACTTTTTAATTACTACTAATTAATGTTCTGAGGTAACGTAACTTGATAAAGAACTATTTTTTAGTTCTATTAGTTTGCTTAAAATTATCTTTATGATTTTGTTTTTATTAATTTTCACAAAAACGCTTAACGCAGATATAATCAAACCAAAGAGTCGTTCGAAAATTCATAAGAAAAACTATTTGCCGTACTTTAATTGGTGGCATATATTTTTTTTCGTAAACTCATAAGAATTTTTAAGCATGCTCTCAGTTTCATTATTTATTACAACTTTGCTACATTTTTTACAACTCGGACAAATTTTAAAAATAATATTTCGGTACGTGCAGACTATTAAAAAATATAGAAAAAAATCCAGAAAGTTCACGACAATGCCATAAAGTTCACGACAATGCCATGAGTTTCTCAGTTTTCAAGATTTTATAGATATGTGACAATCCTGGTTCATAACAAATAATGTATTTTTCCATTCTGATTAAAATTTAAACCTCATTGGGCATTTAAATATGGTTTGCGCGTTTCACTATTAGGCTAAATTATAACTGTATAGTATTTTTATGTCAATAAACGACAAACAGTCAAGCAGATTTTCCCATTTATCTATTAGTATAATACAGATTCACAAGCCGCGCTAACCTCTCAGCGCACACTCGAATACACAGCGGTGAGCGGCGGTTCGTGTGCGAGGCGTGCGGGCGGGCACTCACATCAGCGGCGGCACTGCGTGGGCATGCACGCACTCACAGCGGTGAACGTCCATATGCATGCGCTGTCTGTCCACGCACCTTTGCTCTCTCTTCCAATTTAAGGCAACATAATAAGACACATACGGGGGAACGCAACCACATTTGTACGGTGAGTGTTATTTTGCTAAAGGCAGATAATGAAGAAGAACCAGTCTTTTTTCTACACAAAACTTTTCACTAAAACAAAATTTACAAAAAACAAAAATTACTTTGCGAATATGGTTCCAATTGATCCAAATTTATATACAAACATTTTATCGCTTGCAATGATCTGTTTTTTTGTTGGATACAATCTGGATTCAATTTACTCTAAAAAAATTTGTCAAGTTCGAGTTAGAATCACACAATGGGCATTTCGTTTCTGATGAACCTTTTTCATAAAATTATTGTATAAATCTGTCTACAAGTTTGAATCACTGAAACCAGAAATTTTTTTCTTTTTTTCTAAAAGTTTTTGCAATTCAAATTAAAATTTGATACGAACATTTTTATTTTATTTAGTTAAAGGTTTTTCATATCAATTCTTACACGTATTCACAATGTGGTGTATGAGGTTAGATATTAAAAAGATACATTTTTTTGTTATAGAACGCAACTATGTCAAGTGTTGTTAAACATACTTATCCAGATGTTTGGGTGTTTGTTACTCAGTCATTACATTGTTGGTGAACCGATTTAGATGAAATTTGATATAGGGATTGTTCCCTATAAATACTTTTGTAGTGAAAAATAATATTTATTTCGGGTTCTTGCTGCGGATTTTTCGTGAAAATGTCGGGATAAAATCATAACAAGAATTTTGTATTAATATGTAATTTAATTACTAATCTCTCTAACACAATGGTTGCACAGAGTAGTATAATAGGGAGTGTCTCTGAACACTGTATACCCAATGGGTCAGCTACATAATTACTTTGCGTCGTTTTTTCATTCTTTTTCGAAGCTGTCGTAACTCTCGTATTTGCTCAACCCTGGACTTCTTACATTTCTTGGATTTCTTTTGAAGCGAACTTTCGTTTGATTAGCATTTTCTATATTTACAAGCATATTTATGGATTCATATAAGATATCTTTAATTTTTTAGGTTATTTTTCATTTAATACCATATTTTACTTATATATTTTTATTGTCTCTCTTTGGGTTCTAGTAGTGCTCCACAAGCTCTTCACAATAACGCCCAAATCAACATCCTAGCTAAATGCGTTTTCACACTACACAATTCTTAATTCACAACAGTCACACGCAATCGCCTACACTAGTCCGATGACGTTACAAGCAAAACAAACATATATAGATGTACTTTATCCATTGTTAACACATTATTAATAGTGTAGTTATAGTGATTGAAATCTGACATTATTTTGTAGTACAAGAAAATTCTACCGGCTACCACTATATTTTACGAGTGAATAGATGTTTTTATGTCGAAATCAATTATTTTTTTTCAAAACATGATGAAATCAGTCAATACTAACTTTCCTTTAATACTCATAACACTTAGCTGCTGGATCAATTTTCTTTTTGAAATTTTGCAAACGTGCTATCTAAAATAAAAAAAATTAAGTTTTTGTTAAATTGACAAATCTATAAGATTTGACTAAAGTCTAGATGTCACATTCCTGTAACAAAAATTTCAAGGACTGTTACACGCATGACTAAAAAGCTGCTGGAATTAATACTCTATTGTAAAAATAATTCCGTACTCTTCTCTACAGGTCTGTCGTAAATCGTTTGCCTCCTCCTCGGAGCTATGTGGGCACGCACGGACGCATAGTGGAGAGCGGCCATATATGTGCTCGGTGTGCCCGCGTGCATTTGCACTCGCATCCAACCTGAGACAGCACAGCAGGACACACTCACGGCTGAGACCACATCACTGCGAGACATGCGGAAAGGATTTCAGCTGCAAGGTGGGTGGAGTATTGTATTATTACCATGTAATTATGGTCACTAATTATGGTCACAAAAAAATGGCAGTATAATATTCTTGTGTAAATGTTGGATCTTAGCATTGGAAATGACTATATGTAGCTTGAGATGCAAGGAATGAAAGAAAGGGAGAACGGAAACGTGAAACGAGAGAAACCTGCAGTAAATGGCT
Source organism: Druceiella hillmani (assembly GCA_039881145.1). NCBI lineage: Eukaryota > Metazoa > Arthropoda > Insecta > Lepidoptera > Hepialidae > Druceiella > Druceiella hillmani. Next base: position 12,387,898 of record JAYKKI010000030.1, on the reverse strand, counting down.
GTAGGCTGATATGTTATTGTGATGTGTTGTTATTTACTTATGTTCGAAAAATTATATTTCGGAATGAGAATTATCCTATGTTCATCTCGATGATACAAGCTACATGTTGAGTTTCACAGGCTTTAGTTAAATGGTCAAGGCATAAAAGCGAGACAAATAAACTCACTTTAGCATTTATAATACTAGTTAGTATATATTGCAGCAAATACCAATATTTCGATATACACCGAGCACAAGAAACATTAGGGAAGGTGTAGATGTGGCAATAATTTCCTTAGGGCATTATATTTTGTGAAAATAAATTATAAAATATTGAAATATTTCCGATGGTTTCGGTTTAAACATATTTTATTAAATAAAAAATATATTCTTTGCAACATTTTAAATAATCTAAATATATGAAAGTTACTTAATTTCATTTATATATTGTTGGTAGGCAGTCCAGTACGTAACATAAAGAAGTTACCTGCTATGTAATTTTATAGTTTTATATACAAATATCTAACCAATTTTTAAAAAATTTTTTGTCATTTGCATAAAAGTGAATGCAAATAAATTAGTCATTTACAATTAAAAAACAACTTTTACCGTGTCTAGTAATGCATTAAAAATTAAAATCATATTAATATAAATAGCAAAAAATGCTATTTCTAGCTGTGAACAGATTCAAATGTTATCAGAATTTGAAACCACTCTGAGAAACCTTGAATGAGCGTTCTGACCTGATCCTTCTGAAATGAATGTTTTCTAACTTAGCAATTTAAAAATAAATTTTTGTAGTGAAATTAAAATATATGACTTGTTTTTCCCCCTTTGAAAATATGTTCATTTATATTTTGGTTAAGTATCTTATTCATGCTAAATAAACCAATTAATTGCTCGGCATTATGTCTACGACTACAATGTTAAATCATACTATTTATGTCTTTATACCAATTACTATAATTCAATTAAAAAATAATCGTGAAATTGGTGAATCGTACCTTGGTAAAAATTATTTATATTTTGGTTTATCGTAAGATTTATTAGTTTCCGGACTTGCATCAAAATTTTTAATTAATTGAAATATCAGCTTGAAATTTAGGAAAAATAAAATACGGTAGTTGACTCATTCTAAATTTTGATATTTTTCATACAATATTGTGAAATATACGTTAATCAAAATAAGTTAATAAAAATATAGGTTAAAAACCAGTCTTAAAAAAAATTAAAAAATTAAAAAATAAGCCAGTTTTAGAATTCTAAATTTGAAAATATGGATAGAGATGGGTATATCCCTGTCTCTTTTCCTCTCGTAGAATATAATGCGCAATATTAAAAATGACTTCACAAGACAGTATTGCCGTCCTTCTCTAAAGGTCAAATTTTAACTTTTATATTTTTAATATATATAATTATAATTGCAATTTTTAAAATTATTAAAAAATTTTTTCACTCTTCTTCAGCTTGTACCTTAAAATTATGATTAATGAAATAAAAAAAAATTAGTCAAATACCCAATTTAACAATATGAATTATATATATATAGACCCATAGGGTATATATATATCTACACACACGCACACACACATGCACACACATGCACACACACACATGCACACATGTATGTATATTGTGCATAAATTTGATGAATCAATTGATTCGTCAAACGCTGCCGTGTTGCATAAAGACTAAAATAATAAAATACAATTATAAATGATGAACTTCGATTTTATTCAAGTTTTTTGGCAAATACATTCGTAATATGTTTTAAACACGTCATAATCTTTTTCCATCAAAGAGTAAACAAAAATCAATTGTTTGTATTTATTTGTTTCGTGCAATTGTTATGGATAAAGTCTAAAGCAAAGATCGATGAACAATTTGGAAAATTTTGCCATAATTGCCATTCTTAGCGTTAGGATAGATGGACTTGCTCTTTGTAAGCAAGGGGAATATGAGAGCTTAGAATAACAGTTCCGATTTCTTTTTGTTTTGTATAAGTAATGGTTTGTACGTGTTGGGATATTGCCGTAATGAAATGAAGACTACCGTTTGCTGGCAAAGCTGTATTTTTTTGAAGAAGTATTCGCTAATTACTTGCTTATAATTCACAATCAAATGAAACTATGTTGTATTATTTCTACTTTCTTTAAATTCTTTATCACGATCTAGGTTTCATTGTGTTACAACATCTTCAGGTGGGCTATTAGCAAAGATATAATTTCCCAGCTGAAGACGTTGTAATACAACGAAATGTAGGTTGTGGTAAAGAATCTAAATAAAGTAGAAATAATACTACCTCACGTAGTTTCATTTAATTGTGAATAATAAATTTCTACAAAGTTAACGCCAAATATATTCAATGCTTAAAGTTGGAAGAGACGCACTCCCTGATTAGATATACAGCTATAATAGGAAATGGTTCTCTTATTGATTTCATATGTAAACACGTGAAAAATTATATATCTTTTGATTCCTTACGTGAGAAAACTATTTGGGTCAAACAAGTTGTATTTGTCTAAAAATTAATTTGATTGAATCCCTATTACCGAAGTGTAAAATACAAGCATAGATACAATATTACAAGATGAGATTACATCGAGCATAAAATATTGTTTCTGTAGTATATCGGGTTGATTACAAAGTATACCTTTAATGGCGTGGCACTCCCTGCGATCCTGGGCTCAATATCTGACTACTCATCCAGCGTGACAGGAGTGCAGTGCTAGTTTGCTGAAGAGATTGTTTTCATGACAATATATCCACCATATATATTAAAGTTTATTAATAAATAAATTTACCTATTGTTTCTCAACCGTATAGAGATAAGTGGGCTTTCGAGGCACTTAAACTGAAAAAGGTCACCATTACTACGCTCAAGAGAATTCTACATACTACTAAAAGATTGCTCAATGGAACTCAACTTCAGATAATAAACCTAAACAATTCACGAAACAACAAGGTTTTAACTGATACAAGCACAGACACAAGAGTTCTTATCCTAAAAATAAAACTTTCTGTCTGACTCCATTCTTCCATCCAAAATGGAAAAACTTAAATTTCCAGTCATTCTTCCATTAATAATGATAATAATCTAGATTCAAGTAAAGTTACTTAACAAAGTTGCTATATATAAGTACCTTCGAAAGCCAGTGTGTTATTATGGAAGACTATGTGTTATTGTGGACGATTCTTCAGTTGTGCCCAATTTTTAGAAGGTGTGAAGATATACTTCGAACAATGTAACTATCAAAAGCAGAATCTTTGAAGATACTCAACGACTATTTGTAACATATTTTATCATGATATTGGCTGACTTTTAATTGTTTTAACATTAGACCAAAATTTAAAAATGTTACATTTGTTTTTAGTAAATATTTTTTAAATTTTGTAATTTGCCTGTCACAAGTTTTGGTTTTGTAAACCTTTATCGTTTATTCACATCAGTAATATAATATAGATATATTTATTATTTGTGATTAAAACATATTATTTTTTATTGGCATTGGTTTTTTATTTTTTTATTACAAGGTTTTATATATCATTCACAATTAGATAAATAATTTATGAATGTGCAAACAAGCTGCTAGGAATCGATTCTGAAGCTCTTTATTCGGGCGCTAGCATCTTAGCCACTACGCTATGGGCCAGTATATGCAATGCCGAATTGTGCATAAATAATGCCGAATACTAGCTTTAAAGTTTTTTCTAATGTTTTTTTTCAAATAAATATATTAGAAATAATCATGAAAAATAATTATATCTAACATTAAAAATAATTAAATAAGAGTGTATGTTTAACCATTATAAAAAAATCATTAAATAGTCATAGTCATTTTATAATATATATATTCTACACTCCAAAATAATGCTAATATTTATTTGAAATTGAAATAACATGTAACAATTGTTTTTGGTTCATTATCCGTACACTGGATATATTTCTTACGTAGCTATCACCAGTGGTCTTTATTTGTACACTGGATATATTTCTTACGTAGCTATCACCAGTGGTCTTTTAAATATCAAATTGAAATCAAATTAAAACTGGTTTATTGCACATATTTCACACCAATGCGTAAAAGTAAATGATATGTACCAAATACCATTTGAAAAAAAATTTTTAACTCATAATGTCGGAATACGAAAACAATTCGAGTGAAATTGATCGTTTTTCAAGTTGTGAAGAAAGTGATAGTGGGAGTGACATTATGGTGCGTTCACAATTTGGCATAATGCTAATTTTGAATGATAGTGATAATAGTGACGATAACAATTATTTGGCTGACACGGAGGATGTACCGGACTGCGAAAATACGATGTGACCTTGATTTCAGTTCTTGTTATAATTTTTGTTCACAATATATATTTTCATAATTTTCTTTATATTTTATTATCCTTGTACAAGTTTTTATTAAGAAAACACAGAAAAAATTGTTAAAATTGGATAATTTTTGGAAAAGATACAGATTTTTTTCGAGACAAGGGTAAATGGCATAAAAAACAAAATATTTCTTTGGCATTTTTAAGTATATATGAGTAAAAAACCATGGCACTAAGATAATATAATATTGTTTAATAATATTATGGATGAAATACATTGAGATTGTAAATAGTTGTCGAATGATTGAATACATCGGTGTTTGTGTCAGTCATATTTTAAATATCAAATTGATTTCTTTCTCTTTTGGAATAGGATGGAGTCTAAGTATGTAACCAATTGAAGTGTCTTAGTTATTTTTTATGATGCGAATAGCTATCGAATTGATTAAACAAATAATTGTTTTTAAATGAGTTTTTATTATGAGTTTGTAGATATACTCGCAGTATTTGTGGCCACGCGGTCCAGCGTCTTATATCTCTTTTGCAAATTTTTCTATTATTTATTTATAACAAGTAACTAAAATTTATCAATTAACAATATACTTCACAGACGGCACTACGTTCGCATGCACGTACACACACGGCGACACGCACACATGTTTGCGGTACGTGTGGTGCGCGTTTCGCACACGCCGGTGCACTAGCTGCACATGCACCTGTTCATACTGGAGCCCGTGACCATACCTGCCCGGTTTGTGGAAAAAGGTAGCTCTATTTTGGTGTTCGTATTAAAAACTTCGTATTTTCAAAAAATGCCCTTTATTTGCCAAGTATTTAATTTCGAATTGTTGCAACAATGAAGAAAAAGTATCATCTGAATAAGGACCGTTCAAAAAGTACAGAAAACTTGAAAATGTCGGAAGTAACTTGCTTACATGTTTGTCAATTTGGTTAAATATAGAAAATAGTAAACGTCATTGAATGTAAATAGATTACGTAATGAGTGTATAGATGATTTGATTTTTGAAAAAAGTGCATACTGTATTATTTTTATGAATTATTTAAATGCTTTGATACAACGCACTATCGTGAGTACATTTAAGCATTATAAAAAATTTTGATTAATTACAATATGTACACTATGGGTCTGCGCACGAAAAAGTGATAGCAATATAAACAAAGTTTATTAATAAGTCATCAGATTGCATTCATAGCACCTTGCACAGCCCTATATACTTAACCCTATATTCTAGTCTATATTTTGTGCTGCACCAAAATTTTAGTGGCAAATCCTCACATCTCGGGATGACTTTCCATCCGACTTGGGTTTATCGTATGATTCATCTTAGCCAAAAAATCAAAGAAAACTAAATAAAACTGCAAAAAATTTATTTCAAAGCAATTTATAAAACAAAGACCAATCAATGACATCTTTCACTTCTATGCGAACCAATGACATCTACTTTCATGCGTCTGCCCGCATTTGGTTTGCCCTACTCAAACGCCAACCCCGCTCTCACCCTTCACACTTCATGGGCATGGCAAGTAGCCATGCCCATTTCGGCAATTTATGTATGGGTGGAAGATTTCATTGCATGATCTAAAATACACATAGCGCCATCTATTGATGTACATAGACAAACTATATATTTGTATAATTACTATGCATTGAGTAGCTAGTTCTTCTTTGTTGTTTATTGTATTAACACAATGTAAGTTGATTTTTAAAACCATTACATTCGCTTATCTTAGGATCAAATGAAACATTTCCATGAAACTAAATTCTTCGAGTCTATCTCAATTTTTTTTTTTCGAAAAACTCCATCGGAATTGGGTCAGTAGTTTTATGTGATGTGTGCACAAATAAAATCACAGATTACCACTTATCCTTCATTCACATATTTTCTATGTACAGATGTGCAATGTTTACTGTTTTATTATATGTATATAGATTGAGAGAAAAAAATCGCAAATAAAAAAGTATTTTATTTGACTAAGCATTTCCACTTGCTACATGTATCCAGTTTCTGAAAAATTTCACCAGCCTGTAACAAAATGTTTCGCTAAAATATTTATTTCACTTTTGAAATTTTATTTTACACTACTTTATTATTTAACCTAACTAATTTTTTCACAATATATGAATTTTTACTTCGAAATAATTCCATTTCACTGCACCAAATAAAATGCAATTTAATGAAAAAAAGTTTTTGGTTGAAATCCATCAAAAAATCTTTTAAAATAGATAAACAAATTATAAATAAAGTTTAGTGCGGTACCCAAGAGTTAAATGGTTACTTTTAGTGAAGGTAATTTTTATATGTTTAGATACGCAAGAAAATCCAGCCTCGCTGTTCATAAGAAAAAACACGAACAGCCAATTGACGAAGCAGTACCTGCAAGTAATGCACAAGATGAAACAGTAACTGCAGAGGCTGCTGCGGAGAAGTCACAAGAGAGGACGGATGATCAGAAGACAATTGAAGAAGAGAGTCAGCCAACCACCTACATTAATGGTACTACAATTCCATTTCTCTCATAATATGCTAGGGCAAATATAATAATAAATATATAACTAAATAACATTTCCCAAATTTCTAGATTTTATCCCATATTAACGTAAATAATTATTTACGCATTCTTTTATTTAATATTAGTGCAGATCTGCAATTTGGTAGAAAAGTTTACACAATTTTGACGTGAATACGTCTTTAAATTTGCTACCGTACGGGGGTAATCCAAAAAACCTAATGATAACAAAATCAGGGGATACAGTTATTAAAAATAATTCATTTGGCGTTGCAGTTTCGAATCTATCCTCTATATCAAAAATTAAATTATACCACTGTATATCTAAAGGATCAAAGAATTCATCATCAGTTTAAGTTTTAATTGTCAGCTGTCGTCAAAATCTATCGATTGTATATAAAACATTAGTTTAAAGTAGTGACAGTGAATACAATAAGGTTTTAGAATAAAAAAATATTATCAAAAACATATAATGTCAGCCTATACGCGTCGAAAAGCCAAAACCAAATACGGAGATCGTATACGGCTGGAAAGGGCTTTTCAAGAACAATCGAATGGTAATAATAAAACACCATATGACCGAGTCAATGAAACTACGTGATGTAGTATTATTTCTGCTTTCTTTGAGTTCTTTACCACGACCTAGGTTTCGTTGCATTACATCTTCAGGTGGGCTATTAGCAAAATTCCATCTTTGCTAATAGCCCACCTGAAAATGTTGTAATACAACGAAACCTAGGTCCTGGTAAGAACATAAAGTAGAAATAATACTACATCACGTAGTTTCATTTAATTGTGAACATACAAAGTTACAAATATTCCCCCTTTATAATAGTAATGTAGTAGAAATCTCTTCTACTTTTCCCTCGATCACTGATGTACTTATTTCTCAACTCTGTCATCGCTTTCAAGTGATTCAATCATTTATATATGTAGATATTAGACAAGTCATTTGTTCTCATATACTAGATTCATTAAAAATCTTCATAGCATCATAAGAAAATCGATCGAAAGAAAAAAAGTTTTGAGTTCATTGATAATATCAAACGAGAATTAGAAAATCAAGACATCACTTAAATTTTCTATTTTAACGTTTTCCAAATCATTAATTTGTTATAGCTGCAGAAACAATAGCAATATCAGCAACGCCAGTGCACGGTCACATCCTGAAAACGGCAACAGGTCTCAGCATATCGGGGCAACTGGTCGCACCCGGGGTTCTTCAGATTCAACCGGACCAGAGCGGGAAGCTATTACAAGGAATTCCCATCAATGTTAGCACGTTACTGCCCATCAACCTGGTTCCTGTCTCCATCATGCCAGGCTAAGGAGGATTAAATAATGTTCTAGAAATAAGGACAAATATTTATAATATTAATATTCTATATGAATTTTGCTAGCTTTTTAAGCAACCCATTACAGTAGTTGAAATTACAAAAATGCTTTGCCAGCTGACTTCTTAAACTTAACTTGATGAAATATACGAAAATTAGTAATCAATTTATATTCTAATTCGGATTTAGTTCTGGAAAAACAGAGGAAACGATAGTTCTTTTTTAAAACTATAAAAAAGTTAAACTTAAATGAGAAGGCATTTTTATTTTAATCAATAAACATACTGGTATATATTCATATAAAAATTATTCAAAAACAGTGTTTATATGAAGAACAGTGTTTATATGAATACTATGTTAGAAAATGGAAAAGTTTAAGAAATTGCCTTAAAGAGATTGCTTTTTAGGATTAACTTGGTGCATTTCGCGCTGTATTTATTTAATTTCATTTGGTGTAATTATCATGAAGCAAAGGGAACCATTTACTCCACTTTTCAGCAGTTCACTGATGGAGGCTGCTTTAATAATAACTATTATGGAACCCTTCCCCTCATTCTGAGTATTGACAGCTCAGAGCGAGGGGAAGTTAGGAGTGGCAGAAAAATGCATCGTCTGTCTTGCTCTCGATTGTTCCACTCCTTATTAACCGTTTTAGTGCCATGGTTTTTTACTCATATATACTTAAAAATGCCAACGAAATCTTTTGTTTTTGATGTCATTTACCTTTGTCTCGAAAAAAAACTGTATCTCTTCCAAAAATTATCCAGTTTTTTCAGTGTTTTCTTAATAAAAACTTGTACAAGGATAATAAAATACAAAGAAACTTATGGAAATATATATTGTGAACAAAAATTATAACTAAAACTGAAATCAAGGTCACATCGTATTTTCACAATCCGGTACATCCTCCGTATCAGCAAAATAATTGTTATCGTCAATATTATCGCTATCACTCAAAATTTGCATTACACCAAATTGTGAGCGCACCACAATGTCACTCCCACTATCACTTTCTTCACAACTTGAAAAACGATCATTTTCACTTGAATTATTTTCATATTCCGACATTATGGGTTAAAAATTTTCTTTTCCTAGATCCTTTTTATATTGTAATTACTATTAATATTGTAGTTTGAACTTTATGTAACACGTAGAAAGATAAAGAATTAGCGATGCGTGCAAGCGACTTCCCTTACTGCGCGCTAAACAGCAAATGATTTTGCGAGCGACATCGCACTCGTGGCAAATTTAGTTAGTGATGGGGCTCGTCGGCACTCAAACGGTTAATATAGTTCTTACATAATTTGATTACATGACATAGAATAATGTCAAATTTGAAGCATCAATGTACTACACTGCGGTCAAGTGACAAATAAGTATTCAAAAACTATAAAGTGATAAAAGTATCACTTTGAGAGCCCTCCGTGGATGTAGCTTTGGCTACTCCATCAGAGAGGGGTTCATTGCTTCATGGTAATTATTTACTGTATCACTTATAAATAATGTACTAATATTAATATTTATTGTAATATTTATTGTGTCGCCGTTCAATTTTTATTATAAATTTTAATCCTTAAAATGACTTTCTTCTTTTCTTTCATCTTATTTTCAACTTCCATTATAAAATTTGTGTCAATGTGTCCGATCGATTGATATTAAATATTTTTAATGATACAAATGAATGGAAGTGAAGATTATCACGCATTTACACAGTCGTCACTTGTCTCCTAAATACACCACATAATTTTGCTGTAAAACAATGACGTGAACGTTACGCAACTAAATTTTCAACAACTTTACTGTTTAATATGTGCTACATAAGAAAGCTTTAACATAGGGGTAGGCCCCAAAATTTCCTAAAAATAGGCACACAATTCTTGAAAGTTGACTAGTGATGTACAATGAATTCAGCATCATTAATCTGCAGTTTCTATATCTATTGAAACGATCAGAGTAAATTAACCGATATAATTTTAATTAAACCAAATAGTGCCCGGGTAGTAATTAGGAAAACGTAAAACGCCCCGAATAAATTATATTCGCGGCAGTTACTGCGCCGTAATTTAATTATTAACTAAATGCGGAAATTATTTCAACGAAGACTATCTACAACCATATATTTTCGGAAAGATTATGAAATTTCCTGAATGCTAAAATAAATTTCTTATTTACAAATTATATTAATAGATATCAAAAAATTATTTAACATTTTTAAAAGACCAATTTTTCATCCAAGTTTCATTTATTTGACAATATTTCATGAAGTATTGCAGGTAGAAAACTCATTTAAAATAAACTCGAGTTAATTTCCAAAAAAATAGTTTTAGATTATATAAATCAAAATTCCACTTTCTTGCCTATTGAGTTCCTTGGTCGATAATAGTTCAAAGAGTAATGGCCCGATTGCTATTTATACTAAAAATGAGTCATCGAACTCATTACGGCTTCTTAAATTACCCTCACTAATGACTTAATTACCAATTCTGCGAACTTAAAAACACACCCCTTGTAACATATGCAACATCATTTTAACTACACTTTTCTATTTACTTGACAAAGAATTGATTCTATTTACTTGACAAAGAATTGATTCTATTTACTTGACAAAGAGCATCAGAATAGAAACTCTCGGGTTTCAAATTGAAGAATTCATCGCAGAATGAAGCCTCAGAGATAGTTTTTCGGAGTAATCAAAGTTCTTTCACAAAAGGACATAAATACTAAATGACTTAAATAGGCTAAAGTAGATAGTGCCAGGTCTGGCAAATGAAGTGCATGTGGAATCATTTCCGATCCCAGCTCCAATGATTTTAATCAGATAATTCTTGCAATTAGTGGTGAGCATTATCATTCAGGCAGAAAATTGTGTTCTGTTGTTCACATTTTGATGGAGGTCTAGTTCCATATTTGGAGGCTGACTGCACTACACTGTTGTATTTCTGAGAAGTATTTCCCATTATATGACTCCAGCAAGTACACAACATTATCTTCTTGTGATGGAGATTTATTTTTTGGCATTGATTTACTCAATTCCCTTTAAACCAACCCCTAACACTTACAAGCATGATTCATATGTACAACCTATTTATCATCCCCAATAATTAAGTGGTTCTACTAGTTAAGTGTCCACCAAAAAAATAAAAGTTTTGTACATATGTCTGCACAATAATTGAATTGTTCCCAACTTAATTCGTGGGGTATGCAATCACTATATTTGAATTTTTTTACACCAACCAATGCAGGAAGTTGTTTCTTCTTCAGGCGAGCATCTTCCAGTACAAGTCTTTCGACTTTTTTGACAATATCCGATATGGTGGTCTCAATCAGCTATCCTGGGCGGGGGTCGTCTTCAGTCAAGTCTCTACCTTGTTTAAATAAACCATGCCACTTAAAAACCATGGTTTTACCAGGGCAATGATCTCCGTAAACAACTATCATCTCGCTCATGATAGTTTGAGGAGTTTTTCCTTGCTCAGTGAGGAATTTAATCGCAATTTGTAGTTTGATTTGCCCCATGTTTGCAATTTACTTCTTCAAGGGATAATTATTCATTAACAAATGATGTTACCGACTTGACATTTGACTTATATAAATGCTAATTAGCAGGATATTAGGAATGTATCCTCTCTTCCCTTCCTCTTCATTCCTCGGACTTTTGGACCCTCGTATACTGTGTGTGGCTTCTTATTCAACACGAAATTCTGATGTTTGTTAGATGTCTATTCCGTTTGCTGTTCGCAATAATGAACTAGCTTTCAGCTGCAGTGGTAACTTTAGGCTTTCCTGAGCATGACTGCCAGTTTGAGAGTATTGCTTATGATGTTATTAAAACAAGTCTTGGATACTTTTACTCAGGAAGCAATCAGGCATTTAAATTTTCCTTTTTCATGCAAAATTAAAATTTTAAATCGTGTAGAAATGTGTTTGCGGAAATTTTCCTATTTTTTTTATTAATTTATATTGCAGAATAATAATATTTAAAATTTAATTTTGAATTTATTTATTTATTGAGAGGCTCACAAAATAATTTACAGTGACATAAGTGTATAACAAGACTAGACTAGATTATAACTAATACATCCACCGAATGGGTAGAACATTTATATATCCATTTTTAAAGGTTAGTTGTGATAATGAATTCGTTACATAAAATATTAAAAATTAGTCATATTAGCCCAAAATTAAATATAATTTATATTACATATACAAAGCTTGAATATATTTGGCGTGAATTTTGTAGAAATTTATTATTCACAATTAAATGGAACTACGTGATGTAGTACTATTTCTAGTTTCTTTAAGTTCTTTACCACGACCTAGATTTCTTCGCTAATTGCCCACCTGAAGATGTTGTAATACAACGAAATCTAGGTCGTGGTAAAGAACTTAAAGAAAGTAGAAATAGTACTACATCATGTAGTTTCATTTAATTGTGTTTAATACAAAGTTTCAACTCAATTGAAACTTTGTACTATATGCACAAATTATTGCGATCAATCTGCTCGGCAACTTCATTTGTTTGAACTCGTTTTTCTTTTCTGGCAGTCACTAACTATTACTTATTTGTATCACTAAGAAGTTTCGTACAAAGTTTCAGCTCAGTCGAATGAACAATGCACGAATGATCACGATCAACGCGCCTGGCGCCTTCGTTCATGTGAACTTCTTTTCTTTTCAGGATGTCACTAACTGATATTGAGTATTTCCATTACTAAGACGTTTAATACAAAGTTTTAACTCAATTTGATGCGATGGGTAAACGCATAAAAGACGAACACACAAATAATAATTTTCATGTATCAGTATGATGTATTTAATATTTGTGATGTGAAAAATCATTCATATTTAAAAAGGAAATCCATTCATAAGAAGAATGTCCAGAAACAATATCATTATATAATCAGCATATTTGAGTTATGGGATTATAAGTATTATAAAATTGGAGAAGAAATAATCTCACTGAAAGTTTATGGAATATCTGAATCGGATCCTGGAGTTGAGTAGACAGAAATGTATAATTTTGTATTCATATAATAGATTGGTGCTTTTTCTCCAAGTGATGACAAATTGAATCTCTGAAGTCAGACTCTACAGATTTAAATTCGTAACCAAGAGGAAGTTTTTCTTCAGCTTCAGTGGTTATAGCAAAGAATACTCACAGACCTCTTTTGTAATCTTTTTCATTGCTTTATTGAACTATTTTAACTACAATTTTTTTCATCCTTGATAATTATGGTATATATATATATATATATATATATATATATATATATATAATTTAAAGCATTCATAAACATAAATTTCGCTAATTAAATAGTTAATATTATTTTTTCTCAAGTCTCGTATCTGACATCTAAACTAAATATGCAGATAAGTTCGTGCTATAAAATTAAGCACTAAACAAATTTCTGATATTAATATGAAATAAATTAAAATTTTAACAAACAATTTGATTGTCTCTTCTAGACCTCACCTAGACGAGTGCTTATTATTTTGCAGAAGTATTGAATTTTTTAACTAAGTATAAAATATTTGTTCCCTGTACATATTTCACGTTATTAATATTTTCCTTATCAATATAAACAATATAGGTAATCAATAATTCTACAAAATTCATCTTTCCAACTGACGTATTATAACGTTAACACTTAAATATATTAGGTACCAGAATTGAGTGTTTTAATTATGTTGTCTCTTGATAAGTGTAATTTACGCAAATGAGTGAATGAAGGATGACAATGACTCACTGATCGAAAGACGAATGTTTGAATGTTGCTTAGTGATCTCTGACAGCGTATAAAATACAAATACAATGGTAGAGCACTCGAAAGTTGAAATGGTATGCTATGTGATGCGACATCTTCATAACTATGATCTTATCTTTTATTTTACGGTGTTCAATTTCCAATAAAGCGCCTTTGCCAATAACCATGAATTACTTTTGTAAATATTTAAAATATGTAGCTCAATAAAAACAAAATGTTTATTAATTACCTTTGTCAAAATTTTCAGCTTTAAAATGACATAAGTTTCACTTGTGCGCAATTAATTTTTTTCCCGGGTCCAAAACCCGTAATAAAATGAGCACCTTTCTTTACAGCGCTGTTCCGAACATATTTCATATGATTATCAATTAGGCCTCTAATGGATATCCACCTCTGGAACCGCAGATTTTGTTCATAAATTTAGATATTTCTATGTGCAACTTAAAATTTTATGAATTCTGCATCATGAGAATATTAAAATGGATTTTTTGTAATTTTTATTCAATTCATTTACTAAGTTTATACAAATTTCCATACACACTATGGTCAGGTTACATTATGCGATAACGGGCGTGATCTACTACACGAATGATGAGTTCTAATTTTCTAAAATTGTAATGTTCATGTCCATTGGTCTTCAGGAGCACTTTTTTGTTTTCGTGCATGATCTGTTCCGTTAAAACTATGACTTGTAAGATAAGTTAGATATGGATGTAATTTTATATGGATTACATGGATTTTAATTATATTTGGATTATCTTAAACTGTCAAAGACCTAGGCCTACAAATCGATTAAAATATTAGTAGGCTTAAGTAAACAATGTTAGTCGCCAAAATGTCCAAAATATTAGCTGGCAGGCTCAAGAAAAAAATGTTAGTCGCCAAAATTTCTAAAATGTTAGCTGGCAGGCTCAAGTAAACAATGTTAGTCGCCAAAATTTCTAAAATATTAGCTGGCAGTTTCAAGTAAACAATGTTAGTCGCCAAAATTTCTAAAATATTAGCTGGCAGGCTCAAGTAAACAATGTTAGTCGCCAAAATTTCTAAAATTTTAGCTGGCAGGCTCAAGTAAACAATGCTAGTCGCCAAAATTTCTAAAATATTAGCTGGCAGGCTCAAGTAAACAATGTTAGTCACTAAAATTTCTAAAATATTAGCTGGCAAGCTCAAGTAAACAATGTTAGTCACCAAAATTTCTAAAATATTACCTGGCAGGCTCAAGTAAACAATTTTAGTCACCAAAATTTCTAAAATATTAGCTGACAGGCTCAAGTAAACAATGTTAGTCGCTAAAATTTTTAAAATATTAGCTGGCAAGCTCAAGTAAACAATGTTAGTCACCAAAATTTCTAAAATATTAGCTGGCAGGCTCAAGTAAATAATGTTAGTCACCAAAATTTCTAAAATATTAGCTGGCAGTGGATAACCTTTTCAATTGCAAGCTGTTACAACTGTTACATAGTATTTAAATAAACCACAAATACCTCAGAACAAACACAAATGTGAATTTTAATTCCGACCAATCATAAATGTAATCTTTCATAGTGACGTAATGTGATGGCTGGGTCATGTGGTGGCTATTGGGGCATGCACATTTTGGTATCTGTGACGGAGAGATGATTTTTTACTTTTACGTTACTGATTTTGGTATTTTACGAGTTGTTATATATGAAATGACATTACAAATAACATAACAATAGTCTTGGTTGCTTTACTCATTTATAATTCTTAAGCGTTTTTAAATATTGAATATATTTGGTGTTAATTTTGTAGAAATTTTAATTTAATTTTTCACAACTAAATACTTTATTTAAATTCTTTACCACGACCTAGGTTTCATTGTATGACAACATCTTCAGGTGGGCAATTTGTAAACTGCATAGTTTCATTTGGTTGTGAAAAATTAATTTATCTTCAATGTTTTGTCGGCAATGTAATTGACAAAACCCACAATCATATATAAATATGCGCTTCACGTGTGGGCCAAGATTTGACAAAGCTCATATATATTACTCACTTTGATTAAAGCATATATAAAGGATATCCGCGATCCCTATTCGAATATGAATACCAATGAATCTCCTGGTTGTATGTAGATCAATAGTAAAAACTGGAGTTAATTATCTCAAGGCGTTTAGGAATTACAGCACGATAAAAATTTTGAGACAAACTGTCTGCATGAATTCTTACATATTTCATTACGTACACCTTACCGCCCAGTAAAGTTATTAATAACTTTACCTGGCATATTAGGTAAATAAGGAGTCCAGCCGTTCGAACGTCGCAAATAAATTATATCTTGCGTATAAGTAATAAAGATGAAAAGTGAGGAAAGATGGGTTGACAAGTGAGGAGAGATGCTATGTTACCATTCTCTTCTCGTATGCGAGAATGCATTTGTGGTCAAAGTCTGTTATTAATTTAGTCAACCGCGAAATCTCTTTGTGTTCAGTTGTGTTGCGTCGCCGCACTCCATTGTCGAAGTTCGTGACAGGCTAAACGAAATTTTTGGCATCCAATGGATAGGTCAATTTAGACCTATACGTTGGCCTCCACATTCACCAGACATCATCCCATTGAACTATTTTGTGTAGGGATTTATTAAAGACTTAGTGTTTGAGAAAAATTGTGATGCGTGCGTGTATTATCGCTGCTTTTGATAAGACATCTCTTTATTTAACATAGAAATGTCTTGGTTAATGGTACTTTTAAGTTTACCAAAAGCAGCGATAATACACGCAGTTGAGTATTATTTACATAATACCCAATTTATCGGTTCGCCTAATCATTCCTTTGATCTTGTTCAAAAAATTGCCATCGACACGAGTATTGCGAGTGACAAGGCGAGTATCGTAGCAAACGGCGAGCGCTCCGCAATGTGACGCAGCACGAGCGTTAAAAGCTTAGACTATGTTCACAATAGAATTTTTATTATTTATTAAAAATCTAACATGTTAACATTTTCCTGAAATATATGCTGTTTTGCAACCTCCTGGTGGAGGTTTTTGTTTCGGAAAGGGGTCACGGACACCTGTATATGTACTTGGCGGCAAAGAGGTTAAATAAACTAGAACACCTTCAAAATTAATGTATTTTCCATTTGGTCTGAGAAAATATGATTCAATTATTTTGTATATATCTTATTTGTTTATTGAAAGGTTCACAAAACAAATTACAGTCACACGTAGATATATACAGTTACATGTAGATATATAATAAAAAAAACAGAGTATAAAACTAGACTATAACTCTTATTATGTGTGCATGAAATCATTAGAGTATTTATGTATACTTTTTTTACAAGGGTTAGTTGTGTTATTAAATATATTGTAAAATGTATTGATCAATTATTAAAGTTAGCGTTAACTTAGAATTTTATTATTTTCTATACACTGAACAAAACATTAATTCTATTTTTTGGGTTTTAATTTATAAATAATACATTTTATATCTCCTTTTAAATGTTAATAATTTCGGTTCAAAAATGTCCAAGGATGTTGGATGTTGAGAAACAATATCGTTATGCAATTGGCACATTCGAATTATGAGGTTATATGAAGAGGTATTATTGTTACAAACTTTTAATACTCGAGGATATTTCTGATTAGTGAACAATATAAATATGTAGAAGTGTGAAAGTTTTTAAATTCTTTAGTGGAATGAGAATCCTAGAAGTTGGGTACATTTATGGACAATCTGATCGTAGTGAGAACGGAATGTCAGTTTTTCGTCAAAGAAAACTCTGAGATCTGTACAACGGACTTACGTTGTATGTTTGAGCTGCCCAACACGTACTTAAATAAAAATTTATTTTTCAAAGTACTAAAGAAGATAATAAAGCACTTGTTAACATTCAGATACATCGTATTAGAAGCACACCACTCGGCTATTGAAAATTGGTTCTGTTGTGAATTTAGACAGTCTTTTATGTTATTGACAGTGGCATTGATCTTAAGGTCATCTGAATAGACACTTAAGTACTTGTATCAGATTGTTAATGAATATTATAAAGAGAAGAGGTCCCAAATGCGAGCCTTGTGGAACCCCAGAGGTGATTGTTACAGGTGCAGAAATATGACCTTTGATACTCACAAGTTGACTCCTGTTATTTAGGTAAGATCTAATCTACCTCAATAAATTGCCATGAATGCCATAACCTTCAAGTTTTGCACATAGTATCGAATGATTTCGAAAAGTCTGTATAAATGGAGTCTACCTGCCTTCTTTTGGCAAACACGCTACCAAGATAGTTTTTATATACTAATAAATTGCTTATTGTTGATCTTTTTGAAATAAAACCGTGTTGACTTGTGGGCAAAAATATTTTTAAATGGGAATAAAAAGCGTTGTACAAAATGGATTCAAATAATTTTGTAAAAGCAAATAGGACACTGATAGGTCTATAGTTTTTACATCGGTTTTTGTCACCTGATTTGTGGATTGGGATAATGTAAGCAGTCTTCCATTGGTTAGGAAATTTATACATGGTGGAAAACTCAAAATATTACTATAGAATACATGGTGGAAAACTCAAAATATTACTACATTTTTTATAAAAATAGGCAGAATCCCATTGAGGCCAGCGCCTTTTTTGCAGTCGAGACCTCCGATTTTTATTTTAATAGATTCCTTACTGGCATGAATATCAGTAAAGGAGTTGGAACAAAGGAAAGATTTGAGGAATAGTTGCTAGAAACAGCTTGTTTTTCAAAAACAAAGTTATTTTAAAGTTTAGATCACGTGGATGGACTGAATCCCTCCTAATTCTTCTCATTCTAAATCTCGCCTCTATTCCTAAATATAACACTACTTTCTACGAGCACTCCTTCGCCATATATTCTGACAAACTCTGGAATAAACATTATTTTATCGCTCGGAACACAATGTTGATTTATATATTTTATTGACACAAGCAGTGAAAACATGGAAAGTATTGGGTTGGCTAATAAGTGATGAGCAGTCATGAACGTTATAATCTTTTATTATATTTTCAATTTAAAATTAATTATTGGTCGACATATTAAACATTATTATTTTGTACTACATGTCTCCAGTATACTGGCAGGGTGCAGATAGCATCTGCAAATTCAGGTAACTTGGAATGAAAAAAATTGGCTCATGGACTGTCATAGGTTGTCTTCATAGCCAACTTTTTTTTCACATAAGTCTCTAAAGAATTAACAATCTAAATAAGTGATCTAAACAAATAATAATCGCTGGGTGCAAGGTCTGTGGAACATAGCGGGTAGGGAAACTATGTTCAACAAAAATCTGAAATTTTAAACCGGGTTTGTTTAGCTATATGAGGACCGGGCTATGGCTAGTACAGGTTAAGTTCATGTGGTAGCCACGCACTGCATTTCTAGCTATTTGCCAAGCAGTGTAAATGATTCTCTATAGTTCCGTGGGAGCACCCGAGTTCAGCTGCTAGCCAGTGTGTCGTTAATCGGCTATCTTCTACCAATTAAAATTTTAACCTGACGCTATCCAATTCCACCAGTCGACCAGAGTGTGGTTGATCACTCAGGGAATTCACTTCCCCGCTGCAAAACCACTGGAACCATCGGTTTGCAGTAGCTTCAGATATTGCTTTAGGAGCTCCATCTTGGCATATTTTACACGTAGCTTTAGCAACAGAGTGACCAGTTTGGTACTTACCCAGTATCTCACATGCGGCTTAATGTTATCCATATTTTATGCATGTTAGTAGTGCAGGATCTCAGTTATAACTGAATCAGTGAGCGTGCTGCGTCTTTTACGTATATTGAATCATGGCAGCTTCTAGAACATTCCTATGTTTTCTAGGTAATTTCTAAAAAAACACTCATTACTTTTTAGCCAACCGAATAAATTGTTTGACACAATATACTGAGAAAGAGATGCTATAAAATAAATAAAAAATCACCTTTATTTAGCAATTAACTTGTATAAATGGTTGTTTGTTCGATCTGTAATTGCTATACTTTAGAATAGATGCGTTTCAGTTTATTCAATTTTTATTACAATACAAAAAAAAACAATCTCAAATCCGTACTTATCAATTATCTCATCTTCTTCCTCATTTATAATCATCTTACGATGATATATCACAGAGAAAAACGAAATAACGAAATAACGAATGGGTTAAATGATAAAATTCAATTACTTTTTGAAAAAAACCAGGGCAGCAGCATCATGATGTGTTAGAGCTGACAGTTGCATAGTAGTGAATCCGAAATAACGTAAATATTAAAGCAAAATGAATATTTACGAGTATGTATTAATATAACTGTGGAATATACATAGGCACACAATTTAATTAATAGAAATATTCCACACTGCATGCAAAGGAAAATTTGGCTATCACGTTATCAACATTAAGACAGTTTGGTCACGTTTATTGTGGACATAGAAAGATTGAGAAATAAAACCAGTGTATATTGGGACATACACAAGAGTAGGGCTTCGTAGTTATCTACAACTCTTAAAATTGTTAACACAAGTTTATCGAAATAATTTTATTTAAAACTTCTAATCAAATGCTAATATTTAGTATTTTTTTCACTTTTAAACTTAATATTTTGACAAACAGAGCTTAAAAATTAAAAGTGGTAAACATTATCTCAATACCATTTTAAAAGATCTCACCGAGTGGAGCCATTTGATAAGATATGGGAAAAAAATCGCTTGCATTTTACATTTATGGTCAGACATATTAATAAAATTTATTGTGAGATTTGACCACATATTAATTAACATCTCCATAAAAAGCATTTGACAACATATTGAGTTCTCCATGTGAAGTATTTGATAACATATTAATTGAGATCTCCATATGAAGCATTTAACATCATATGGAAATTTCATATATAAATTTTGATATTGAAATTTCAATATAGCATTTCAATTTAATATTAATTTAGACCTCCTTATGAAGCATTTGACTATCTATTAATTTGATATCTCCATATGAAGCATTTGAGAACACATTAATTGAAAACTCCATTTGAAGCATTTGACAACATATAAATTTAGATCTCCATATGAAGAATTAGACAACAAATTAATTGAGATCTCTCTCTATGTCTATATGAAGAATTTGATTACATTTTAACGGAGATTTCCTTGTGAAGCGTTTAACTATATAATATTAATTGAGATCTTCATATAAAGTATTTGACAACACAGTAATTAAGATCTCCGTATAGAGCATTTGACGACACATTAATTGAGATCTCCATATGAAGTATTTGACACCATATAAGTTGAGATCTCAATGTGAAGCATTTCACTACACATTAATTGAGATCTCCAAGTGAAGCTTTTGATTACATATTAATTGCGATCTATTATGACATATTAATGGGATTAAAACTGTAGAAACTATGAGGGTGTGAAAGATAGAGAGGGCCATTACGAAACTGTAAGGGTTCCATTTCTGCCATTTGGCTACGGCACCCTAAAAAGTTACACGTGGAAGATTGTGATTAACATTCTCACTATGGAGACATTGCTTCTTGTGATTTATTGTTCTACTCAACATTGAAAATGTAATTGAAATACTAACCATTTATTAGTGATAGAAAGAAATCATGCAAAGGTGATGAGTTAGCCGTGCAGGACCGTTGGAAGTGAAGCAGCAGGACTGCTCTAAGAAGTGTGTATAATTTAAAGAGGAATTCTTTGGAGGATAATTCCAAAGACCTGTAAATAAAGGTTTTTCTCTAAGCTAAGACCTGATACTTTTTGAACACACTTCGAATACATTTTTCATGGAAAGTAAGTTAGAAGCCAGTTTAATTACTTGGAGTTTGCACAAAACTAAATGCGATTGAGCCATGATGATCGAATGTATCTAAGACGTTTCTCCCATATATGTACATGAGATGGTATGGTTACTTTCCTTTTCTATTTCCTGCTGATCTCCTGCGATGCTAAGTTTCCATTCTTTGCAGAGGAAATATTTGATTTATAAAATTGGTCCTTCAACTGTTAAGTGCAAAGATTTTGTGCCCTTTTTTGTTGAGAACAATCTTGTTCTTCGCACCACCACGTTTTTGCAGCAGCAAAGTCATCATGTCTTTCCAATACAAGTAACTAGAACCAAATTATTTTGGAATTCTTCACTTTTCCATGCCCTTTTATACAACTTCTCAATCTTGACTTAACTTGAAAGTGGTAACTATTATTTGTTTATGAGTGAAAATAGACTTCTCACAATGTATCAACGTCATATATTATAGTGCTGTTGAATTTCTAAATTGTTGGGTGTGTTATACAATTAGTTCAGTTATCATTATTAAAATGTATAAGTCCATAACTAATAACAAGTGAAAATAGACTTCTCATAACGTATCAACGTTATGTATTATAGTGCTGTATAATTTATAAATTGTTGAGTGTATTATACAATTAGTTCCGTTATTGTTATTGGAATGTATAAGTCCATAACTAATAACAAGTGAAAATAGACTTCGCATAATGTATCGACCTTATGTATTGTAGTGCTGTAGAATTTATAAATTGTTGGGTTTGTTATACAATTAGTTCCATTATCATTATTGAAATGTATAAATCCACACAAAGAAAGAAAAGAAAGAAGTTAGGTAGGGTAAAAAACGACTTTCCATTATTGTTACATATCCTGTGTAAAGGGGAAGCTCGATTTGTAAGATTTAAAAAAATTTATTTTTTAAAGTATCTGTAGCTCAAAAGGAAAAATGGGACCCTTATATCATTCACATGTATCTGTCTATCTGTCTCAGCTGATTAACTCAAAAAATATTCGATGTGGAAACCTGAAATTCGGTATAGTAATACGTTATAACCACATATTTTACGTTAGGAATTTTTTTATAATATTCATATAAGGGGGTAAATAAGGTATCCAAATTTCAAAAAGCTTATTTTAAATTGCATATTCAAAACGATAATGTAAAAATAAGCAAAAATAGTACTAACAATCCCCCGCCTCCCTTTTCCGACACTACTGAACCGAAAAAAATAAAAAAAAGATCGGTAAAATCTGACCAGAACATTAAAGCAATTACATATAACAGCAATTATCTTTATAATTTTTGAAATATGCACCATAATTTTATACCTGTAAAAAACTTACCAAACACCGGCAATATACTCGTATTTGCATTGTGAAGAATTAATGTAACAATTTAATAGAATACTATGTATATGAAAATAGTATAATAGAAACACTATATACCTTTAAATGTCCACTTGTACTTACCGGGTTATTTTGGCCTTAATCTATAGTAATACTATCAATCTCTTTTTTTATCATGTTTATAAATGGTATCAGTATTTGTTTCAAACACAGCAAGTTTCTGTTATATGCTGACAATCTAAAGATTTTCTCCAAAATAAGGGATTCTTCAGTCTTGCATGGCTACAAGAAGATCTTAATAGACTAGATGCATATTGCAGAATAAACATGAAACAATTAAGTCACAGTAAGTCGATCACTTTTTCCAAAAACAAGACAATATATTTTCACATCTACGATATAGGTGGGCATGCCATTGGGGTCTGTTATTTGCATACGTGTCTTGGCGTGATGTTTGATCATAACTTATATTTTCATATTCATGTTCAGCAGATCACCTCATGAGCTTATGCTTTGCTGGGTTTTGTCTTAAGAACTACCAAATCCTTTAAACAAATGAGAACGTATCGAATCCTCTAGACAACTCTTGTGCGACCTCAACTCGAATATGCTGTTGCAGTCAGGAAGCCATATTACATTACATACTCTGATATGATCGATAGAGCGCAAAAATGATTTATAGGTACATTGCAATATCGCTTCAATATGCCCAAAAAAGACTTGTAATGCATTGTACGCATTCAAATACCGTACTCTCCACGAAAGGCATGTTAAACTCGTAGCAGTCACACTTTATAATATCTGTTATAATTGTTGCAATTGTGCCGATATAGTGCATCAGGTGTAGTTTTGTGTGCCAGGGAGAGCAACCCGTAGCACCATGCTTTTCTATCTACCTACCGCTCGCTCCAATGCCGGTGGTTGCATACCACTACCCAGGCTTTGTGATCATCACGACAGAATGTTGCATTCGCTAGCTCATTCTTTCAATACAAGCAGTAAACTAAAAGGATACCATACAACCATTAGTCGTTTCAAAGCATGGACATAACATTTTCTTTTTTTCAAATTTATATTATAAAAAATATAATTATTATTATTAGTCGGTTACGAGCAATCTCTATGTATTCCATTACTGACAATTATTACAGTGAATTTTGAATGAGAGACTGATTTCAATAATTTTAAATATTTATTAAACAACAAACCAATATTAAATTTTTTATATATTGATTTAATATATTATACAGATATTTACATTGGATTTATATAAGATATATTTAAGATGTTGTATATGACTTATATAAGAAATACTTATATAAGATATAAGCTCATTATTACAGTACAAGTAGTCTGTTATACGGACTATATATATAACCATTAGTGTTTTGAAATAATTAATGACATTTTATTTTTTAAATCTATTACTGATAATTATTATAGTGTTTTTTGAATGGAGGATTGATTTCAATGATTTAAAATATTATTGTTTGTTTACCAATATTACATGTTTTTAATATTAATTTAATGTGTTATAAAATTTCTGAGCATTTAATGAATTATACAAATATTTGTATAAGATCGAGGTATATGTACGTAGGATGTTATTTTGATGTGGGAATGTTAGGATACAAGTTAACGTAAGACTCACTCACAGTATCTCACTATGATTTATATCTATTTTTTCTCCAGAGGTGAGAAATAAATAAAGTATTGTATAAAAATTGTAAGCCAGAATTTCCAACTGCTTTGGAGTTACGAGTTCCAGAAGATGTATGTTTATTACACTCCATAGCTACTTAATGTTAACATATAATTGCCATAGAAATCTTACCTGGCTTTATATTTTGGGAAGACACATAGAAAATTATTTCTTATCTGGAAAGAAGTAAAATTGCTGAGAAATGTGATTTAAGACTTTCAAGATGGAAGTTTCACGGGAAGTTTTACACTAGTAATCAGTATGATAATTAAAAAATGAGGGTAGGAGTGTCAAAAAACTACGTAGTGGCGTCATTGTGAATCAATTGCAATACTATCACATAACTGAATTTCTTATAGTTTTCTCTGTACATGCAGAAATTTTAATCTGTATACGTAGCAAACAAAATATAAAATTTGTCGAGTTGAGTATATATGACTTTTTTCTTTGCAAACTTTGTTAACTTTTTTCAAAACTACTTTTCTGGAATCGGTGTATGAAATTAAAAGAAAAGGAATTAACCAATTCACTTTGGTCTTAATTTTGTTTACCTTATAAACTAAACACGCTGTCTAATGTTGGGCTGATCACAAGGCATACGGCCTTTGCCTGCATGGTGCACCGCAGGGAACCAAGTTCGATTCCCGGCAACTCCTCGTGCGGCGCTGGATTGATGTTCTGGTTGGCTGTAAGAGGGTGCTCTCCACCACATGTATCAATTAGATACATTAAAGTAAGACATTAAAACCTTGAAGTATATAAATAAATAAAAAAAATAAATTCTTCTTCACTTTTTTCAGTTCGTCAATGAATCGAGAGACGAGGGATTGAATACGCCAATTGTGGGCTTTTTCAAAGGGTGTGTTAACACATGTATAATCATATTTTAATATATTATGTTAGTTCGTTTCTAAGGTATTATAATAAACTATAAATGATCAGAACTATGAATTAATTATTTATATAATGTAAATTCTGAAAAATCGCATATTATCCGGTCATCTATATCAGGCTCCCACCTTGATTGGGAGAATGCACATAGGTATAGATTATAAGAAAGTGTATTGAAGAGAAAAGGTTTATTTTCAAAATCACGTGTTTAAAAAAAATTAAAACATTCCAGGCATATGAAATCTAGAATGTTCAACTCGTATCCCATCTTTATTTAAAAAAAAGATATAAATCTATGCCAGAACATGCTACATTTGATTTAACATTTATGTAATAAAGTAAAAACTCTTTCAGGGAACGTAGGAACAAAATAATTATTTATTAGAAAGTCAAGCACACTTCACATATGATAATTTTGATTGCAAGCTGCTATCAGCGCCATCTGTTGATAAATTAGTAAACCTTTGCTTACACTGCTGTCCTTTTTCCTATGAAATTCTCAGAGTAAATATTGTAATCAATCAAAATTTTGATGTGATAACATCTTATAAATCGATTAACACCGGCTGCACGCATGAAAAAGTGTCACGTTCCGCCTGAGCCTGAGCGTGCAAGCGAGAGCGCGGAACAAGTGATAGAGAGGCACGATCGGCCCGAGCGTCGAGATTTATTTCATCAATGTTTCTTTATGACGTTATCACGTAAAACTACCGTCCGTAAACCGACTTTACAGACAACTAATTTTTTTATAATGCCTAAGTATGGTTTAGTGTGAAGTATAAAATTATTTTAATAATGCTTCAAAACAATACAGTGTTAAATTTGTCACTCACAACATAACTTCTTTACATTTCGTAACGTTCTGTCTATAAAATATTGATATTGACAAATGTGTAACTAAAAGTTCTTGTTTCCGTCGCTTTCGAGAGATTTCGACGTTTCGTGAGAAAGGAAAGAAAAAATAACAACACTAAATAATTGATAAATTGATTTAATACATTCAATTACTTTTTAAGCCTAAAAATGTCAAATATACATGATATCATGGGAATATAACAAAATACTATAGATATATTTACATATTTAACTCGACTCTTCTCGGCACGCAGTGTCTGGGAATACTTGCCCAATCTTAAATGGACCGATTCTAAGATATTTTTTAATATTCACAATCTCAGATACAAATGGTTAAATTATGGAAATAGATATGGGTAGTGGTGGATAGATATGGGAAATAGACATCTAACAGATCTTATTGGAAGCGATATTTTTGTATATATAGAATGCCACTATTTGACTACTACATTATTTCAGTTTCCCACTCTCTATAACATTTTCCAGATACTATTTTCAAGAAAAATGTCTGGAGTAACTTTTAGATTAACTAATTTTGGATTGCGACACAAATTGCCTATAGAGAAATAATACTAACAATAATATCGACAAACTTTTGCATGAAGTTAGAAAAATTTGCCGACAATAATTTATATTTAGAACACTTTCTACCAGACCACAGAATTATCGTTTTATTTAAAACCTAACGCTTTGTCTACGATCATGCAAATATTAAAAAAAAATCAAAATTATTTTCTGAATGTGGATACAATGATTTTAGTTTTAGGAATCACATAATTTAATAGTCTTTCTCAGACATATACTTACATAAGCCGACTATTTGACTATTGACTACTAATCATCATTTTAGAAGCCAATTACTCTGTTTTATGGATTAAATTAAAAATTATTAATACCAATACAATTGTCCACTTCCATTTACAGATCTATTTTGATTTTATAGACTTTTTATTCTAAAAATACTTTTTATTACGAAGTATAATATAGGTATTTATTTTTTAATTTGGATAAACTGAAAGCATTATACACAATGATATTGTGACGCTGGCCGTTGCATATTATAATTAAATACATATAAAAAAAAACTCTTTATATTTAATACTGCAAAAATTTTAAAAATCCAATAATTCCGCATCTGGCGCAACTTTTTTTGTAGATTTCATTGTGCAGACATTAGGTAAAAAGACATTGCACCACGATTCCGCAATGCAAGCTATCAATATGTTAATTATTTAGTTAGAATTGTTTACTTTGTTTTTAATTTACAAGAGTTAAGAAATTGATAAGAGAGTTCAGAAATTGATAAGTTACAATGAATCAAAGAAACAGCGAGAGGGAGGGGCCAAATCAAATTTATGTCACTTTATTATTTTGGGATGTAAGCACATTAAAGACTGTCCATTAGGTTACTTGTTATAAATATAAGGAGTAAAAAACTTGTCCGATTTCAACATACAACTTTACATACATTATAGATAATAACACAACATGTGGATTTGACCGTTTGACATTAAATGAAAACCTAGTCAGTACTAGTTGCCATAAACACTTAAAAATAGTGCAATAAAAATTACGCAATGAACAAAAAAAATTTTTGAAACAAATTAAATACATTTTAGCATAAACAGACATAAACACCATGTGCAATGTTTTATGTTAGTGATTATTGCTTATTGCATGGTTACGATCTATACACATTCACAATACAAAAAAACGGTCGAAACACGCTTTTCACTTTCACGGGGATCTTGTATCGCATTATGACCCTTACGACACAGACATAAGAATTATTTTACTCTTTGCCTGTAATGAAGAAATAAAATATGAAGGAAAATATAAATACGAACTTTATGTGAAGGCGATATTGGCCTAGCGAATTATTCTTGTTTGAAAGCGACATTGTGGTTGAAATTACAAACTACTTAAAACTATTCCTTCGATTAAACCACTGAATTTTATTAACTGCTTTTTGGTGTACGGTTGAGAAACACCATCTAGTATACGTGGATTCATTTAGTGTCGAATGGTCACATCCACTAGGTAAATGTAAATTTCTTGATTAGTGGCTGGGTCCAACTTACTGTAAAATAGTACCAACTTTTCTGTCTTTTGTCTATACAATATAAACTACAATAGATAAAAAACATTTTATATGACATAAGTATAATTTACAGTACTGACATAACAACATGAATTGGACAATATAAATAAGTACAAAAACAAATGACTCAAATTTTATTAAAAAATAAATTGACTCATATCATGTAAATAACAGTTCAGTAACACATTGTTAACCGGCAACTTCACGCAGAAACTATCACATGTCAACAGTTATTATATTATATTACGTAATCAAATAAAAAATAAAACAATCTTAATAAACTTCTATATACTTCATGTATACATAACAAATTTAAATAGAATTTTATACATATCTTCTACATTCGAATTTAATAATTCTTCTCAGTTTTGTAAACTGTGCAGTGATTGCCCATGTGCAACGGTACACGACATGTTTTACACATTTAACACATTTCTCAAAATCGCTCAATCAGATAATTTATTGAATAATTATTTAGCATTACAATCTATCTTGGTTAAATTTTTAGTAATACTGCAATTGTGATTAAAATCTAATTAAAATTAAAAAGTAATTGTTTTAATAATAAAGCGAACCACAATGAAAGATCTTACAATATCCAATATTACTTTGAGTTTTAAATATTTAATATAAATAAATATAAATAAAGCAAGTGCAAACACAAGTAACCCTTGATTGGTTAGTGTTGAAGACGTGAAGATACGAGTTAATCCGTGATCGGCCAATATTTGGGCATGACAACATAAGTCATCTCATGATTGGTCAATGTTTGAGCAGAAAAATACGAGTTAATTCGTGTTTGATCACCTCTTGGCATGACAATACGAATTAACTCGTCAGTGGTCAATATTTGGGTATAAAAATACATATTAATTCGTGATCTATCATCGTTTGGGCATGTTGATACGAGTTAACTCATGATCAGTTAATGTTTGAAAATGAAAATATGATTTAACTTGTGATTGATCAATTTTTAGGTGTGAAAATATTAGGTCACTTGTGATCGCTCAACATTTGGGCATAAAAATATTTAACTCGTGATTTGTCAGCAACCCTTGGGCCTGAAAATAAGAGTTAACTTGTTGCCGGTCAACAATATATTAAGACATTGTGATATCTATTAAGAAAAATTTTGATTAATCTTCCAAATGATTAAACAAATTTTCAATTTATTAACTAGTTTTCCACTTTAATAACTGATTATACCTTCGTTTACAGAAGAAAAAAATTATATCATAAAAAGTTACCTCCAA
The DNA here is from genome assembly GCA_039881145.1 of Druceiella hillmani. Lineage (NCBI taxonomy): Eukaryota > Metazoa > Arthropoda > Insecta > Lepidoptera > Hepialidae > Druceiella > Druceiella hillmani. The sequence goes on along the minus strand of JAYKKI010000030.1, from coordinate 12,358,063 downwards.
ATATCAGCTTAAATCAGTTCTTTTAATTAAGAAAACCACTATGCCTCACAACGCTTCTGCTGTGGGGAAATCGTTTAAAGTACTCCATTCACATTTCGCCATCCAGAAATCTCATTAAATAGCTCAAGCATCCGGAATAACCAGAGCACAACTAGCAAATAAGTTTTTATTAACACTTTCAATGTGAATGATCTTACTGTACAGTGTGGCAGCTTATCACGACACGTCATCCGCATTGTTACTCGCTAATATTCTATTTAAAACTAAAATTTTTGTCTTTAAATTTGAGCTATGGACACGCAGTTATCGAGAGAAGTTTCCAAAATAACTAAGATGATATCCACATTATTTTTACATTATAAAATGACAACAATAGGTCCGTTTCAAAACTCGAAAAATCTACATCGAAATCTTCACTATCTTCCAATCTCTCTCTGTTTGATACTATCTGTCGAGGATGATTGAAAACTTTCAATAGTATGAGCTCGTAAAGAAATGTAACCATTACTTTAAGAACAGAAATTATTACGAAAATACAAAAAAATGTAAAGCTACAGTAGCATTGGAACTATGCGATATGGGCAGGGCAGTCTAAGGGTTTTTCAGAAGAACATGGTTTTAAATCCCACCCACACCGGAAAATTTAATTGTAAGAATTAGTATTTTAATGATTTAATTACTTCTTTCGTGCGTTTGTCAAGTACAGAACTAGACGGACAAATTTAAAATAAAAAATCTTATAACAGACAATCTGTAATATTTATTTATGTACTTTAATTTATACAATTGATACATATGGTGAATTTATTGCTACAAGAGCAATCTCTCGCAGCCAACCAGAACATTAGTCCAGCCTGCTTCGGCCGGGAATCAAATTCGGGTCCCTGCGATACGTCGCACCCGGAAAAGCCGCAGGCCTTCTCATCAATCCGACAGACCACGGTGATGATCATTAGTCGAATACGTTTAGAATCTTACGTTAGACTTTCTTGTTTTCCAAATTTTTCATACATTATTTTAATGTAGCAAAAGCTGTTTAAAATTTTACTCAAAAATGTACTTCAGCTCACTTCGGTTGAACCGTTATAGCTCAATACACATCTTAAAGAGATATTAAATATCATACGTCCAACAAGATACTATAAGCAACAATATGATGAATGTTTTATGTCAATTTAACAGGCCATTTTTTAATGAAAACGAAAAATACAGACATTCAATATTTTCTCTATAAAATTAGTTTGATAAATAATTAACTAAAATAAAAAGAATCAATGATTGGCTTGCATTATTATTTTTATTTAGAATTAATGTAATTCTATTAAAAGAATAAAAACAATGAACTGCTTGAAAAATATTCATGATAACGTTATTTTTGGCAATGTGTAAAAGTTATCTTGAATATTTTTATACATTTATAAAACACTATAAGTGTATGCCTTTGAAATTATTATTATTAATTGCTTGCAAGAATTAAATTATAAGTGTGATGATAATTATTTGTGATATTGTGCCAGTTTGAACAGAAGAAGATCTATCAAAACTACACACAGAGTATTTCTCCTAAATGTCAAATCCTAGGGATGCAGTCGATACTCCTAACGGTGCTATCATATTGGTGATTCATTTTATTGATATGTCAAAATCAGTGATGTTTATCTGTTGATATATCGATATATTTTAAATTTTAGCCGTTACAAAATGATGCAAATGCGCCTGTCTGCATATTCCAGCGTCGCTTAGATTTTTAAAATTGATAATCATCGCATTAGAGAAAGTCACACTATTTTAATTGATCGTTTTAAAATATTTACAATTGATTAATTACGACAATGTCAAAACGCGCATGTACTAACTCAAAAGCAATATAATTGTATTATTAAGAAAACACTGATCCAAAAGATACAACATGTGATTGTTACGAGTCTGTCAAAAGCATATCAAAGTGAATCGGAAGTAATTTCAGTACTGAATTCCACCAACGAGACGATAGTGGTCCTAACTCTGGTCGAAGTAATCGATGAGAAATTATTTCCGAGCAACAACAATCTCCAACTAAGCAAATATGCATTGATATAAAGCTATACGAATTAAAAAATAAGATAGCATCAAAAAAACTTGAAAACTCACTTTTTCATTAAAAATTAGTTTTGCAAATCCACATTTCTGAAAAAATTCTACCAGGGTTGTTAAATTGGTATAGCAAGCCGAATTTTATGGTTTTCCGAGTACTAAATAACACAATTCTAATCAATAAATTGTTTTCCTATCTTGTCCTGTTTTTGAGATACACTATTTCCACTTCAATGCAAATGTTAAGCATCTTGCAGTGCACGTCGAAATGATAAGACATGATGCACATATTATTTCGCAGAAAAAAGGTTTTGATACTGGTTCTAAGAGAAACTGTTATAAAAAAAAATTCAAGCTGGATTATATAAAGTTATAAGATAATTAAACAAAATATAAAATGAAAGCCATGAAAAAAACCATTTGACATTTGGCATGACAGGTAAATGTCATTGTAAGATGATTTTTTGTGCATTTTTATGGTTATATACACACGGTGTCCGGGAATAGATATCGGACAAAGAAAGACACTATTTGTTGGCTATAAAGGAATAAATTGTCATTGACATATAACGTAAAACACGCACTTTTTCTAACTGAGTGTAAAAAAAAATATTACACATAACTCTTTTTAACACACCCAATAATTGCCTAGAGTGCAGTGCTTATCTGAGTAGCTAGAAGTCGTAGCTGTTTACGGGTTATTCCCTTGAGCGGTGCTGAATAATATGCGCAAGTATCGTATGTACGAAAAAGATGACAAATAATTATGAATATTATTTTCATAAATAAAAAAAGTCATCTTTTAAATTTTATTGTAACGGCAATCTATTTTTCAGTCAACGAATTACATCTTTTTTTGACTGACTCCTATTCCCGAACACTGTGTATAATATAAATTGTTCATTTTAGTTGAGCAAATTGAGTAATTATTTTGTTGTTATAACTTTATTGATTAACCTAAAACCAATGTAATTGATCCCAAATGTTACGATGGCAAAAAAAGCTAACGTTGCTATCGAGAATAAATAAAAAGGGCTTTGTTTAAATATTTTTCCCGATAAAAATATCTGCGAAACCTAAATAATTGTAATTACAAATTTAACAATTTTTTTTCTTTTATTGTAAGAAGTTTCACGTCCGTACAAAATTCAATACCAAACTTCGTACAGTTCTTCCTATCGCCTTTCATATGTCAAAGCGAGAATACTTTCATTGACATGTTCTGCTTGGTCCTGCAAACCTTATTAGTACCAGTAAATTTCCCATACTGATACAAGAAAATAAAAAAAAATGTTTTTATTAATTCTACACAAACGTACGTTTGTATCATCGTCGTTCACTTAACTCTTTCTGTTTAAGATAAAACCCAATAACCAATATCTATCAGAAATTCATAAAACGAACATCTTTGCAGAGGAACCTGACAACAGCCGAGGGCAATATGCCAGCTATAATGGAAGCAAGCCGCACTCGCCCTACCGGCTCTATTACGCTACACAATATACTCGCACGAGATCAAGTGGAACTTCTCTTCGTCGGCCGGGGACGTGCTCACACTGCGCTGCTGCTGGTGGCATTTGTTGTGTCAGATGTAGAAGGCGGAGGCGTCCGTACAATTTGGTATGTGATTAGGTATTCGGGATACGCCTGCAATAGATGAATAATAATAGAATTATTTGTTATATCGGAAAAAATATTATTGTTATTACATTGTTTCCCTATTTTTTATTTACCAATGCCACATTTTTAAATAGATAGGCTTGATAAGTATTGACAATAAATATTCGTTAAATTGCGACTGATAGAATGTAACGCGTAAATAGTTAAATTGCAGTACTCCTGACAATTAAGGGTGTGTCACTATTCATGTTATACACTCCTGATGGTCCAACTTCGAACTTAATCTTTGTAAACGTCTTTCATTAAAACAGCTCCGAGGGATTGAATATTTATGCCCTCCAATAGTATACCTATTCAGATCGTGGAAAAATTGAAGTGCAGTTTATTTTTTAAATAATAAACACTGTTCAGCTGGTTTAGGGTCGAGTATCCTTTGTGAATAATGCCAACCAGAAAGGTTAAGGTAGCCACATACTTCAAGATTCTTTTAAAGGATATCACTTCTAAAGGAGCCACATACTTCAAGATTCTTTTAAAGTATATCTCTTTTAGGATAAATCTTTTAACGAATCTTGAAGTATGTGGTTACTTTAAGGAAGAAATTGTACAGAACCTGTGTTCTTACCAGAAATAAGGATTGCCGTTTTGAAACTCGTAGAAGCTTTTCGTGATATATCTTAAGTAGTCAAAAATGTTAACGTCATATGTAACAAATAGCTCAAGCATTACATGTCGGAAGTAATATCTCCAGAACTTCTTTTTGTAGGTGGATTAGAGGAAAAATAACCCGAGATTTAAATTTTTTAAAATTATATTTTATGGTTTGATAAAATCAATTTTTTACATAACATTTACAACATGCGGAATCAGGAGGAAATCCGCTCAGATTTACCGAAAGTTAAAACCAGATTCGTTTTTTTTCATTTCCTGAGCGGTCTTTTGTCAAATCAAACGGTGGAATTTTATGAAGATACCTTGAATCTGAACATTTTCTGATCTAAACACTTATTTTATGATTTTAAAAACCTTCAACATCATTTAAATGAATTGCTACTTTCGTTTTTGAGAAACGTCTATTTTCAATAAGATGGTGCTCTACCACGCAACCACCGCCGAAAGCGTTCAAATTTAAATCAGCGATTTAAAAATAAATAGATTGGAACACATAGTCCTATCAAATGGCTGTGAGGTGGCCTGATCTGACTTTCCTTGATTTTTTTCTTTGGGCTATGTAAATAACGAAGTTTTTATCCGAGTAAAATTTCAGTCTCTACTTGCTCATCGATGAAAACAGCAAATAAATGCATCCATCAGGGCGGCAATCAATTTGAGTATTCAATGTCACAGGCATTTTTCTTTTTATCTTAGTTTCCTTTTTTGGAACTAGTTAGAATGTCTGATTATTAGTGCGGTATTATTAGTGCCGATGAAAAGTGCGGTAAAAAATGCAATACACATTTTCAAATATGGAACAGAAAAATTTATACATGAGATAATACCAGTGTGATTTACAGAAATAGATGTAGTGTACTTATGTCATATTTATACACCATATTAATATTTTTGGTTTAAATCAAGTGCATGAATGATCATCCGATAATAGATTTCAAATCATCTAGCTCACATAATCCGGTAGTTGACTCATTCTAAATTTTGATATTTCCCGTACAATATTGTGAAATATAAGTTAATTAAAAACCAGTTTTGAAAAAAATTCAAAAATTGCTTGAAAAATAAGCCAGTTGTAGGCGTCTAAATTTGAAGATATGGATAGAGTTGGGTATATCCCTGTTTCTTTGCTTTTCGTAGAATATAATGTGCAATATTAAAAATGACCTCACAACACAGTATTGCCGTCCTTCTCTAAAAATTAAATTTAAACTTTTATAACTCGGTCAATTTTTAAGATTATTAAAAAAAATTTTCACTCTTTGAATGAAATAAAAAAAAATTAGTCAAATACCCAATGATCATATTGAAGGAGACATTATGGAAAGCTCCATTCTTCAGTACTGTCACTGTACAGACTATGTTTACAAAAATAAGACAAATAGTTTACAGCAAATATGAGCAAATTGAAATATCAATTATAATAGTATTTACTCTAATTTTTTTTAACAATTACGATTAAAGTTCATTATAGTGGAATGTTAATTATCCCGACATCTTCAATTGCCATGCGAAAATAAAAATGAAATGTACATTGTAAGTGGTACGTACCTGCTCCCCTCTATATACCACATACTCGGGGAAGCACAATCCCCCCTGCGATGGTCTCCCGGCCACCGAATGGTGACCTGGAGGAGCGTGTGCCATCTTCATCGCTGACATCAGCTGGAATGCCCGTCCCAGACATACGCGGCACAACAGCAGTTGTCTGGAAATTCACATTGTATCATTAGACGGTGGAGATTACATTGCTCTCAGCCGTTAATAGAAAATTATGTGAACTTCCCTCCTACCTGACTGCGAATGTAACAAAGGATTTTTTGTTTACATGTATGCATAGTTCTTAATTTTTTTTGGAGTAGAGGATGTACGCTGTCTTATACCCAAACAGATATGACACAAGCAACATCATAAGTTATATGGGAGGAAGTAAATTTATGAAATTAACACTTTACTTCTTAACCCTAAAAGCGGATAGAAGTCATTTGAAGCTAAAATTTAGTGAATTTTAAAGATAAAATTTCAGACTATTTCTTCAAAGAAATCGAAATGATATAACGCCTTGTGAAAAGTGTATTGAAATATATTGGAACTGTATAGAAAAATACTAATATTTATTTAAATTTTCAGTCGTTCTGTATAATAAGCTCAGGCTGGAAATATTTAGACATTTGCACCTACTTCAATTTTCATCATTCTTGTGCATTAAAGCTGTTATATTTTTTCCATACTTTCCTAAATTAATAATTCCATTTCACCATTTTAAGACATATTTAAGGAGCTAGCGAGCTTTATTAGGCTTTTAAATTAACTGCCTAACTAAATTAGCTGTTAGTATAGTAACATTTGGTTTTTATTTCTCTCACAAATATAAGACTAGAATTATCTATAGCATTTTTTCTTTTAGGCCTTTAGAACAGAGAATTCATCTATTTTTCAAACATTTCATTACCACAAACAGAAACACCGTGAAAAAAAACGTAGGAAAAACACTAGGTTAACAATATAATTTATTTAATACTCGTATCGCACAATATTCGAGGTCAAGTAATACTCGTTGCAAAATAATACTTGTATTGCACAACAGTCAAAGTCAAATAATTCTCCTTGCAGAATAATATTCGTATTGTCCACTATATAATAATGCTAAAGTTGTGTTGTATATTGCTTTAGTAAGTGTTGTGTTGTATATTGCTTTGATAATGCCATGTTTACATTCAATGCAAGATGCTTAATCCTGAGAACAGGTCGAGATATAAAAACATATTATTAATTATAATCATTTTATATTGTTTTTAGGAACCCATACAAGCCAGCTTGCCATACCAATTTTATTACAGCCCGTACAATATGACTATATAACAAAAATCACTGGATTTATATTTCCATAAATATAATTAACAAACCTGTGACAGAGGTAACAGCTCCTGTCTTTGTGTGCAGGGCATCCAGAGCCTCCTCCGAAGCCGTACACATACTGATTGCTCTTCGAAGAGTGCTCCGCGAAGTAAATACCGGCACCAAACATACCACCTTTAAAATAACATAAAATGAGTTTATATATTATGGCAATAATGTGATGGAGCTCAAAATGGGAAAACTATATACGATGAAATTTTATTTTTTGTAATTAACACTTTAGGTGTACTACGCTTATTGGCAATGACGATGCACTTACTGGCAATAAGAACCCCAGAAAAAAAAATAAAAACCAGAAATTGCTCCATGTAATTTACATTTTAAAATTTTTATGTAGATTATTATATAGATATTAAATTCAATAATTTTTAACGTTTGCAATTATTCAGAGGCCTGCACTTTATAAAGTCATCAGCTTTTGCCTGAAACTTCGCTTCGGGTGGTTTGGTTTATTCAGGTAGGGGATTTGTCTGTGACCCAATATCACTATAGCAAGTCTTCTATATAAATAATGCTAAACATATTACAACGCTCAAAAAACATGTAGGCTTTGGAGTCTCTAGGACATGTGAGCAATGGATTTATTATATACATTATACCACCTATTGATATGTTGCAGTACTAAATGACATGCCCAATTCTCATGAGGGCCTCTGCCTAGCTTGTCAATTTCCATATATGTACATCAAAAATGTTCACTGTTTTGTAATCCTGGATATCTATAAATCAATAATAAAGAAGTAATATGTTCGAGAAACTCGGAGTTTCATTCAACTTTCAATATAAATATGAATGTAACCACAATGAAATGTCATCTGTCACTGTCACCTGTCAACTTTCCATATAAATAATACTATTATAATAAATTTGAATTATTTAATTATAATTATTATCTTTTAGATACAAAAATTAGTATCTTCTTAACATAAGAATTAATAAAAATACAACAAATAACAGATAAATTTCGCAGCATCGTATAATAAGTGCAACGCTAATCTATTTATGACATTGAGAAAGTAAATCTTGTTTAAACAAGAATACGTTCTATCAACGTATTCTTGTTTAAACAAGATTTACTTACTTAGGTAAAAATTGAGTCAGCAATATATTTAAACATTAAACAAACACAACGCGTTATGATGTTGGGGCAATACTATTTTCATGTTTTATTGACGGGTTCAGACAACTTTTATACTAAAATAATAATTTTTTAAGTATGATTTTGAAAAAAAGTAAAAGAGTAAAAAGTTACATCATTTTAATAGAGAAATATGTAACTTTTAGATTATTTGGCTTACTCTCGACGCGTTAAATGGAACGTCAAAACAATATAACGTGTAAGCAACATAAGAGAAAAATAACTGCCAAAGCAAAAAATTACAATTAAAATTACACAAATAATTACTCCATAGCTTAATAGTGTAAAAAATACATCAACATTTTTTACTTTTTTTTATTTTTATTGTATTTATTTTCAATTTGTGATCTTTACTAAGTTCTAGGAAGTAGCCATGTCATTTTTATTATTGATAAAAAACGCAGAGGTTTATGCTTTAAAAATTATGCGATTTCTCTTACTAAAAAGTATAAAAGTAAAAAGTATATAAGCCTACGTGGGGGGACCCATAAGTAACGGGAATTACGCTGTGGTGGGGAGGGAGAGTGGGGGAACCTATTGTTTGACCACATGTCCGTTAGTGTCACGCCTCCTGCGTCAGTGTGCAAAGTTGTGTCGCTGTGAGTGCATCAGTTCACCTGTGAGATTTTTTTTAAAACAACTTTTTCCATTTCGGCGAAAACGTAATGGCAGATTGTCGAGAACAACGCGCAGCTGTGAAACTTTGTTTCCTGTTGGCGAAATCGGCCGCGGAAACTATTGTAATGCTTAAGACTGCTTATGGGGATGTTGCCTTAAGTAAAACCAGAGTTTACGATTGGTTATCACATTTTAAAAATGGAGAAATGTCAATTGAAGACCAACTTCGTTCAGGACGCCCCTTGATGTCAAGAACTGATGAAAACGTCGACAAAATCAATGCCCTCGTTCGTGAAGACAGTCGCTGAACCATTGATCAACTCTGTGCGACGTCGGGAACGTCATGGAGTTCAATTCAGAAGATTTTATCTGAAGATTTGCACATGAGAAAGGTTGCAGCCAAATTCGTCCTGCGCCTTCTCACAGACGAGCAAAGGGAGCGTCGACTTCAGGCATGTTTTGAGCTTCAAAATCAGCTTGAAGAGGACCCTGAATTTTTTTCCAAGGTGATTACTGGTGATGAATTGTGGTGGTATGGATACGACCCCGAAACAAAGCAGCAATCAAGCCAGTGGAAGAGAGCTGGCTCTCCTCGTCCCAAAAAAGCTCGCCAAGTGAAGTCAAACATCAAGACAATGCTCATTTGTTTCTTCGATTGCAGAGGTGTTTTGAATGCGGAGTATCTGGAAGAAAAGGGCAGATCTTTGGCGCACAGGCAACTGGTTCTTCCATCATGACAGCGCGCCGGCCCACATCGCTCTTTCCGTGAAACAATTTTTGATCATAAACGGCATGACACCGATTGTCCACCCCCCATACTCACCGGATCTAGCCCCCTGTGACTTCTTTCTGTTCCCCAGACTCAAAAGGAATATGAAAGGATAGTGTTTTGCCACTGTGGAGGAGGTGAAACAAAAATCGCTAGAAGGCTTAAAGGACATCCCGATGACTGAATTTAAAAACTGTTTTGAACAATGGAAAAATCGTTTGGAGAAGTGCATTGTGGTCAATGGCGAATACTTTGAAGGTGATCAAAATTTGGTGTAAAAATATTGAGAAATAAAGAAGTTATGACAAAATTCCCGTTTTTTTTGGGTCCCCCCCTCGTATATGTTAATTCGAATCATAAATGTTTATTACAAGTTTCATGACGTCAACATGTCCATATATTTCGGTCTGACTGAGAAACAAACATATAAATATATTTCCATGCCAATTCCATTATTGATATTTACGTCGGAGATGCATCTGATAACATAGTTCGAATGCAAACTTATTACACCAAAAGAGAAACAAACCCACTTTCAGAATTATAACATTAGAGGAAATTGGTATAAAAGTTATATTCAATTCTAACAATCGGTACTTTGATTACGAACTCCAATGTAATTTGATAAAGATATATTAGATGAATTTCCTAATGCCTAATGGAGAGTGTTAGCTGCTCTTTATCAAGGTTCAACATAATTACTTCGGACATCATTCCTTAGAGGCCTTGCAAAAAGAGCATTTTCATACCTGGAATCAACACGAACAAAATATTTCTTGCCCAAATTCTCTATCAACAATTTGACTGTTCCAGTAAAGGCACTAATAAATCTGCTGGACTAGTCCTTTGACTATACCAAGTTTTCTTGCACGGAAAAATGTACTGTCCATAAGCAAGCGCATGAACAGTACATTTTTCCAGATGATGACATTCCAGTAAATTTGTAAGCAGGTCTACGTATTACTAACAGATACTTAGACATTCACTTAATTATTGAACAGAGCGAGTGCCTCTAAGAAAATTGCTTCTGCGCAACATTTATTCTGTTTGTCCGTCTATAGATTTTTTTAAGCTGTTTATCATAAATAATAAAGAAATGTAAAAAAAAGGCTAATCAGAATATACATTGAGGAAACTAGACAGCTTTAGAATAATAGGCAATACAATATTTGACTAGTTTTGATTCCATAAATCATAATATCAAGGTACAAGCTAACGAGGACATATTTCCTTTTGACAAATCTTAAAAATTTACCGATTATAAACTTAACGCTTAGAAAAGGACGGCAATACTGAATTGTGATGACATATTTAATAACATTCATTGTATTCCACAAGAGCAAATGAGACAGGGAGAATTCACTACTCTATCCCTACGAATAAATTGAGACGCTCTTCTAACTCTATTATTTTTTTAAACAATTTTAACAAATTTTTCATAACTGATTTTTAATGAATTTGATTTTTTAATTAACCATTAATTAATCAAATTTACTAAAAACAAAAGAACCAGGAGTAGTCCACTATCGTTTTAGTTTTGAATAACTGCATAGAAATATACGATTGAAAAATCTGTTGCAGAGATAAAGATGGAAACAGGACGGTGATAACAGTACACATTTCGAGATCTTGCATATTTAGTTTAAAGAAAACGAAAGGGTAATGACATACCAATATAGGCATGCCGCTCATCGAAGCCCTTCTGCACAATGGCGTTGATAAAGGGCGAGCCGTGGAACAGCATGCGCTCACCAGCCGCGCCCGCCTCCTCCGCGATCTCACGCTGCCGGTGCTGGTAGCGTTCCCACAGACGCCGGTTCACAATCTTCTGGATCTGAGGGTAAAATGAAATTTATTATTTATTACTGTATAAAACATTACAAATTGATAATGTAATCAAAATAAAAAATTGTTCTCATTATGTTAATTTTGAAAGGGACTTCAAAGCATCAAAAAATTATACATAACCATTTTTTTAATGATGAATTTTTTTTCACTATCCTTATGATTCCATCAATCACAACAACCAATGTATTACAACATCAATTTAATAGTTTTTTGTATAAATACATAAGTGAAAATGCATGAAACCAAGTGCCAATAGCAATTTTCTTTTTTTAACAATTATAACAAATGTTAATTGTGTACATGAATTCTGTACATAGAAAAAGTGAATTGTGTACACGAGAAATACTTTAAAAAAAGTTATTGATTTAGCGCAGGGGTGTCCAACATAATTGTGTGGAGGGCCAGATTAATTATTTTTGAAAACGTAGCGAGCCAATAGCATAACGAACTTTAAATGTAAAGAAAACAGTAATTTTAATTTTTCAACAAAATTAAATTACTACACTAATGAGAAGACTGACATTTTTTTTGTTTGCACAGTGCGTCTATGTCAGCTGATATTTTAGAATTGGCTATGCGCAGAATACCTGTAAGATGTGTACAATACTAGTATGTTCGCGGGAGCAAGACAATTAGACTGACATGTCTTGTAGGGTACTGTATCGCGATGCCTGGTTCCGTAACATACCTATCTACCAATATGTACACATTATTCATTTTGACTCAGTTATTGGTTCATTTACCGACTAGTGTAATGCAACTGACACAGGCATATTTTTTAATGGATATTTGTACAATATCGTATTGATGTTGTTATAGTTTTAATTAGCTCACGGGCCAGATGCAGGGCCTTTACGGGCTGCATCACGGCATCGTGGCCTGGGGTCCCTATGTTGGGCGGGCCTACTTTAGTGTATAAAATGATTGATAATAGAAGTCAGAAAATCTGTTTTTGAAGTTTTTGTCTATCAGTCTGTTAATTTGTTCTTCAATTAGGCAAAACCCACTACATGAATTTTAACGAAATTTTGGTAAGGTAATAGTTTATACCCTCGAGCAACACTTAGGTACTTTTTATCTAGACATTACAGATAAAAACCGCCTTGACTTGGCGAAAATTACAATATTGGTACTGTCAACGGCATCTATTAGCGTTTTTAGTACACTTTATGCTCATGGGACTTTTCAGAGGTAAGAACAAAAAAAATCCCTAAGGAACGCCTCATACCGAATTCCATGCGAACAAAGTCACATTGGCACAGCTAGTGAATAATACATTTACAGATTATAAACTCTCCTCGCTTATCCATAATTATTAACCAAAAAACTGTATTTGTTCAAGTCTCCTTATCAAGTGTCCTCGTTGTGTTGAAATGTTGGTACCATCAATTTCATATTGGTACCGTCAACTCTTGTTAGTGATATTTTGTATAGTATACAGGTGTAACAAAGATCATGTCTGCTATTCATACCGGTGATTCTTGGTATTAAACTAAGTACATTTGACACGTACTTTTCTAACAAAATTAAAATTTATTTTTTCGTGCAATACCAACTTTGGCAGTGATTTTTTTAGAAACGGTTATAAATTATCATTAACATTTTCTACGTTGGTCTATTGACATGTAATACAAGGAGAGGTCCAAAAGTCCGCAGAACAGAAGGGTTGCAAGTTAAATAAAATAAGTAGTTAAGGATGGATGAATCAGCGATTCAAAGCCGAATTTGTGAACAGCATCCATCACAACTTTGCTTTTGTGATCCGGCGTGTTGTTTTGCAAATGCAACACACCCCTATCCAATTTTTCGTGTCTCTTTTTTGATAGCTTTCTTCAATTTATTCAATATGGTAGTGGAGTACTCTCAAATGACAGTGGTACCTTTTTCTTTATAGTTGATCAATAAAATCCCTTACATGTCCCAAAAAACTGTTGCTATCAAATTTCCAGCCCTTTGCCCTTTTTGTGTCATTGTATCGGCTCTTGCCTGGACTCAGGTTCAAAGTGATAAACCCAAATTTCATCACTAGTTACAATTCTCTCTAAAATCAGCATAGGCATCAGCATACAACTTCAAAAATTATTTAGATGCTCCGACTCGTTGCTTTTGCAGCGGCGTAAGCATTCTCAGAACTCATCTTGCACTGACTTTACTCATGCCAAAATGGTCGTGTAGAATTTTCGAAACTAATGCAGAAAGTTGTTTCTTCTTCAGGTGCGCATCTTTTTTTCAATAATATCTGAGGTGGTGGCCTCAAGCCACCTTTGGAGGGGGAGAAGGGTCATCTTCGATCGAGTCTCGACCTTGTTTAAATAGACCATGTTACTTGTAAACCATGGTTTTACCAGGACAACAATCTCTCTCATGATGGTTTGAGGAGTTTTTCTTTGCTTAATGAGGAATTTAATCATAGCAGCCGTCCTTAGAGGGGGGGGGGAGTCGTTTTGATTGAGTCTCGTGGGGGGAGGTCTTTTTGATTGAGTCTTGTTTGAATATAGCATATCACTTGTAAACCAAGGTTTTACCAGAGCAACAATCTCTCTCAAGATGTTTTGGGGAGTTTTTCCTTGCTCGGTGAGGAATTTAATCGCAGCGTGTAGTTCAATTTGCTATGTTCGCAATTCACTTGCAAATTTACTTCTTTAAGTGATGATTATGTTAGGGACTTGACATTTGACTTATATACCTGTAATAAATTCCTAATTAGTGGGGTACCATGACAGAATGTATCCTCTCTTCCCTTTCCTTCATTCTGCGGACTTTTGCACCTTCCCTCATATGTGTGTATAATCATCAATAAATACCGCTACGCCAACTGCAGTCCAAGAATCGACAAATAAATAATTATTACATTTTTATAACACAAAAATTATGCATAACTAAAATAAAAACTAACCAAAAGTGTGCCGGAACGTGCAGAAAATATGAATCCATAATTGTCTATACCTCCTAAAATTCTTGCCGCAAGTTAACTAAAATAATCTTGTTAATTTGAAACGTCTCATGCACAGTGCTCCTCACTTTGAAGACTAATATTTATGGATTCGCATCACCTATGTTTGGTTCAAATCTTTTAACTCTACATCAAAGGATATCGCTTTAACGTAAAGCTGGAGAGTCTGTTTATAAGAAATCTGTTTTTATTTTACCTCTAAAATATGAAAACAGGATATAAACATACTTTTCAGACAGGATAATTCTGACTCACTCAAATGACTGATATTTATTTATATCCAAAACATAAATGAGATTATATATATATGAATGAGATATTATACTCAAAACATATAAAAATATCTCGAACGTAAATATACCTAATTTTCTGTAATTCATTTGTTTATTAACTTATACCTGGTGCCCATGAACTCAGCTTTGGCTGAGTTGAGTTGGCACCAGGTTTGTAAAAATAGTCTGTACTCAAAAATTTATTTTCGGTACTTCTGCCATAGAAATACTTATATTAATTTAGAAACTGTATTATGTATTGATGAACAATCTTAAAAATGCAATTTCTGCCAATGTAACTTCCATCTCTCATATCAATGTTAAAAAGTATACACGAATATGCTATGCTCACCCTGACAACATTATAGTGTGTGAAGTGGCCACCGGCGTGATCGCGATGTGAGCGCACAGACGCCTGCATCTCTCGCTCTATGGCCGCCCACTCTGTCTCGCTCTCCTGCGTCACTTCGAGCAAAGTTGTACCGCCGTACCATTCTGTGTAAATGCAACACACAATCATTCTATATTAATTACAACTTATATTACAAAGTAATAATATCCGATTGAAGTATTTTAACACATTGTATATGGGAAACGTATTTATGCATTTTATGTTGACTAGTAGTAGAGTGCGGGACACGTATTAATACGTTTTCTATAGACTAGTGATAGAATGTGGGTAACGTATAAATAAGTTTATTTATATACTTTTTTATTGCTTTAAAGAGATGCTAATATGCAGATATATGAATTCCAAAGGACAAAATTTGGGTCTCTAACACATACAATGGTGAGTTATGTATGTACTTCCGGATTTAACGGTAATCTATTCAACTGTATACAGTCATCCCTTCACACAATTCTCTGCTTCGTCACACATCCAGTGTGATTGTAACAATCGGGAAGGGTGCATACTTCACAAAATCTTTGTAATTTTTATCAAAGTGACATTACTTCGAGAGACCTGAGCCAATTTGACAACAAAAGTGATGAAGACTTGTGTGATCTTTTGTGTGGTAGTGATATCGAAGATCAATCAGAATTGGAAAGTGACAATGAAAGCGGCAGTGAAGATATCCCCCAACCTACAAATTTTACTTGCAGAACTATATTTTTAAATTCTGATGAAAGTGAAGACGAATGGTTCTCGACTAACAAACCTCCAGTTCTTGAAGTTTTTGGGTCTAATAATTTTGATGGAACAAGTTCGCAAAGGTAAGCGATATGATTATTGGTCAACAGACCCGCGCTTGGAAATGCCATTTTTTTCCAAAATCACGTAGGGATCGATTTCGACAAATTTGGGCAGCCTGACACTTCAATAATAATGAAGACATTGCAGAAGAATCGGGAAGATTAGTGAAGTCATGCCTATAATCAATTATTTTTCTGATAAGTTTATAAATGTATACAAACCAAAAAGAAACTCATTGGTTTGTACAAATTTATAAATTGTTTTTTATATTCTTTTTTGCATATTGTACCTTTTTTAAATTTTTTTATTACTTTTATTTCAATTTTCACTAAGTTTTCCAGTATTTGTCTCTTTAAAATTTAAGAAAAATAGTTCAGTATACATTAAAAAATGTGTAAAACTAAAGTTATTGTAACTGACGTACTGAATGTTGCCATTTCTGTAAAAAATTAGCAAAAATGGCCCGAACCACCTGTTAGCGCGCAATAAAAACTACCCGCACATATGTGTTAATACAAATACTTTTTAATTAACACATTCTGTACCTCAATAGCTTGATGGACAGTTATTTATATTAACTAATGCCCAAAACGAATATTCTATCTATCTATGCTTTTATATTACTAGGGATAGAAATTCTAACTGACGTTTTGGTTTTGCATATCAATAACAATATCAACACATAGGAATTACTATCTCCGCATACTATCTACCAATAAGAAGGTAAAACACCCACTGGCTATATGACATTGTTTTAGAAATGACAAATGTTGCTTCCCAATAACTTTTTAACAGTTATCTTTGATAGGTTAGGTCAGCGATACTCAAATTGTGGCCCTTGCCGCAAGGCTAAGCCGCAGGCTATGGCCTCGTGGGCATTTATGATATAGCCCACGCTGCTTCCGCCAGTTTGAGTATAAATACCACAGGCTCTTATTAAAATTAAAAATCAAAGTAAATAAACTGAAATCATTTTTTATAACTTTTATTGTAAGTACAGATATTTAAAAAAAAATTAATGAGATCCGTGAAATTAAACAGTATTGAATATATTTGGCGTTAATTATGTAGAAATTCATTGTTCACAATTAAATGAAACTACGTGATGTAGTATTATTTCTACTTTCTTTAAGTTCTTTACCACAACCTAGGTTTCGTTGTGTTACAACATCTTCAGGTGGGCTATTAGCTAAGATCTTTCTTTGATATTGATTGAGAAATTAAAGAAAGAGAATATTACTTGAACAGTATTCTTAATTATCAATGAGATAGGTACATGAAATTGAGTAGTATTCTCAATTATTTTATTTAAATTAGGCTTCTGTTTGCTACATGCTATTCTAATGATATCACCGAGGTGTTTGTCAGTCAATCAATTTCTGTAGATGTGTTGATGTATTTAAGTTTAGTGTATGAAGCTTCGCATACGTACGTTGGAGGAAACATAGTTAAAATCAACAATGCACAGTATTTTATGCTTTTATATGTGTCAGGCAACAATTTTAAAAATGCAAAATATGCTTTTTTCATCGAAAATGGCTCGCATATTTGAATAATTTTTCATTTTCATTCTTTTTCATTTCTTTTTTCATTGAAAATGGCTCCATATTTGAATAATTTTTCAGTACGATTATCTCGTCGTACAGAAGAGATTGATCAAATCCTAATTTAATTTACTGAAGACGTGACTAGCATTAGTTTTTAAATGCCATGGATTTTCTACTAATATGAAGATATCTTCCGGGGATCTTATGTCAGAAAATCTGTCTGTAAACGCACTGACTAATTTATTCATGAATTCGGAAAGGATTATAATACATGTTTGTATCATCGAGCATACGATACCACAGACAGAATGCTCGTAAGCCAACACTCCCACTGCACGCAGGTCCTCATCGAGCATACGATATTACAAGAAAAAGTTCCCTAGTTAGTGGGGACTCAGTGGCCCAGTTAAAGTTTAGAATTTGGATGTATGGCTCGATTTAAAAAAGTATGAGTACCTCTGGGTTAGATTATAACTTAAACTATTTCAACCTATGTACCTCATAAAAAAGTGTGTAAGGAAAAAACACAACTACGGTACAGTCAAGTAGAAATGAAAGACCAGCATATATCTATATGGTTTTGGGTTCAGGCTTTACAAAAAGAAAAGTGACAATATTATATAAAAGAAATGAAAAAACAGGCCCCTAAAAACTTTTATTCGAATCAGCAATAAGGGAAGTGGTAAGTCTCATATTTTTTATGAAAAATGAGATAATTTTTCATGACAGTTTCACCCATAAGATGAAACCAAATGCGGATTGCGCTGCTTTGTATTCTCCATACAAAGATGTAACGTATTAATCGATGAAATTCTCTAATCAATAAAATTTCTGAGCCAGTCTTCAACACAGCATGATTACTTTACGGTTTTTGCATCATCTTTCCTTGTACAAAACTTGTTCTGTATTTCTTTAAAATTGCGTGCAGAGACAGATTTAAAACTATGCCCAATGAAAGATTCCTTATGTGTGCTTTTTTACTCAAGGACTTATTTCTACTTTTAATCATAGTGAACGAAGGAACCTCCTCACATCTCCTTTGCAGCTTCCAGTTTTTCCACAACATAAAATTTTACAAGTTAATACTTTAGGTAATTAACCCGCGAGAACTCAAGCTATGAGCAGTTTGCTCACGGTAAATTTAAGAATGGGGCCATTTTGTAGGTAGAATGGGGCCATTTTGTACCTAACAGTCTCATGTGCTAAGTAGCTGAATTTTACACCTTCCCGATCAAAACAGCCTTGGGGCAGTGTGATCCAGTTGCTTGTAGAAAGAGGTTTATTCGGTCAGTAACCACCCCCCGGCATTTTGCTCACTGCGTGAGTGTCGACGTAAGTACTTTTTTCTACAACCGTTTTTTTTTAAACGTTAATATTAAATGTTTTAAAGTAAATTTTTTTATGAAAACTTTTCATTAATATATAAACAATAGTAAAAAGTAATAAAATTTGTCCTATACTTTTTTCTGAGACAGTATTGAAAATGTCGGAGAAAACGAACAGTCTTCATTAGAGACCGAACAAGATGAGATTTTTTCAAGTCAGTCAGCACAAGGTTTATTTTATTTAGGAAAAGACAACGTCAATAAATGGATTTATCATCTACAGCGCACCAACGTTAGGATGAAGTCATATAATATAATTGACCCTAGACCAGGGTTGACACCAGTAGTCAAAGATGCTGAAGAGAAAATGGAATGTTTTCACCTTTTTGTTACTGGTGACATGTAATGTGGTGATCGCTGAAAGGAATACTTGAAAAAGTTGTCTCTCATCTTAACCCAGTCACAGATCAACCGCAAAATTACTTTGCAGAATATACCATACCATCTTCAATAAATTATATAACGTTTTTCTAATGAAAGAGATGTTTCAGATACCGAGACACTTAAGGTATATGTGCGGTGTGCCCAAGATGTAAAAACCGTAAAACAAAAGGTTTGTGTGTATTGTCAACCATTTTTGTGTTTTGAACATGCTGTCATATTATGGCATTTGTGAAAATCAAGCATATGCGATGAAAATTAAGTTGTTATTACATTTTTAAAATTTTTTATTTTTCCTAAATTTTTTTTCCTGAGACTGACAAATTTAAATTCGTCACTGTTAATACAGTAAAAGAAATTTATAAGTGTTTTTTTTTTAAAGTAAATGTTTAATTAATACAATAGTATTAATTAAATATTTATTTTTATGTTGTGTTTTATTACATTTATAATAAAAAATATATTACCAAGTAGGATTCGTGTATAGATTTAACTGTAAATTCTAGACACAATTGTTTAGAACTTTCAATTAAAATTATTTCAATAAACTCACTTTACTCTATTACACAGGAAAAACCCAGCCAAATTAAAGTAGATGTTTCTGAAAAGCTATCTAATTGAGTAGACTGATACTCTACTTTTGATATAATTCTATAAAGCTTCTCAGGTAATTTTGGTAGTCTGTAAATTTTTAGAAATGAGTACCTTTCATAGTAAAAACATGCAAAAATCATTTCAGTTCTCTATGGAATTATTCAAAATAACAGATAAAAACATCCTAGACCTATATAAATAAAAACATCCTAGACCAATAACACATAGCTAAAATAAATTGGGAGATCATTAAAGGTAGACATAAAGTGGAAATTAGTGCTAAGAAAAAATATCACAAAAAAATGCAAAGACCTTATTTTCTACAGATGAATATTTATTTTATATCATCATACCTGAGCTAGCCTGCAAACGCTGCCGTGCTGCTTTCAGCAGCCTGTGGCGGTGTCCGTAAGCCAACACGCCGACTGCACGCAGGTCCTCATGCGTCATCTCGCACAAGATGTCCGGCGTGATCTGCTCTCGCTCCAGCAGCTCACCTAGCTGCTCTAACCCCACGCTGTCCAAACCATAAAATATTTCTTTACCGGCTCAAATTTTCATTTTAATCTTTAAAAAAATTTATAAATAAGGAAGACCTCATATTTTTGGGCAAAACTTGTTCTAATCTGTTATTCTGAAATGCTATAAATTATACAGCTTTACCTGGCAAGGAATGCGTGCAGGGAGTCAGAGCTGGGTAGGGCGGAGGCAGGCCGGCCTGGAGCCTCCTCTAGAGCCGAGCGTGAAGTCTCACTCCACATGCCCAGTGTCGCCACCTGAATAAAAATTCACCCAATAATCAACATTGAAGTGGAGATTTGTATATTTCTCGTACATTTACTCCAAATCAAACAATTCGCATCTTTACAACATGTCGTATCTTTATTACAAAATCAAATAATGCAAAATATTATATGACAAATCGAGATCTCGTATCCACTTATGTCCATATTTCCTTATCTTAAGATTAATTTACCTCTATCTAGCGTCATATTATATCCACAACGAATGAATATTATTCTTATAATTTCACTTTTGAAACTGTTATTTACGTTTCGTACCAATTAAAATTCATTACTACGAATGCATTCCTTTCTATTACATAATCCATCAGTGAAGATTACGAAATTTGAGATATTTTGCGACCTTATTGCATTTGTTGTATGTTATCTTTATAGAAACATATTCAAATATTCTTTATCTTGCGTGTTCAAATATTCTTTGTGAATTCATTTTTTTATCACTTTTCTTGAAAATTATATAACTCTGGTTCAGAGCGCTGCCGTAAGACTATTTCGTTTCACCTATTTACTCTTTTAGCCGGCAAACAAAGTACTTATATTTTTTTAAAATATTGTTTTAATAATTGTTTTACACTCTTTTTATGTGAACAAAGTGGCTAAAAAGGAAATTATCCTAAGATAAAAATGATGTGATTATTGGCCTTCATTAAAGAAGTAAAGTAGTCACGAAATAGCAAATAGAAATAAGATACTGAGGCAAACTTCTAAGTTATTAGTCACTGCCAGGAAATTGAGTCCTCGAAGTACAATCTGCAATAATCCTCATAGAAACAGGCCAAGAGCAATCAATGCTAGTGAAAATTTGAATACAAAAAAAAGCAAACATCTCTTCTTAGAAAATAGCTCAAATAAATGAGAGCTGCAGTAAAGTCTGCTAGCAGGTCAATTGTAAATAGATAAATTTTTGGAGACAGGTCCCAAGGGCATTTGTGGGTATCAAAATTGCTTCTAAAAGCTCGTAAATAAAACAAAAATAGGCTCTACAACACAAGTGCACTAAAGAAAATTACGAGAGTAGTACTGAAAGTTCTTAGAACTGGCCATTTGTGACCACGATAATAAAAAATAAATGCGAACTTTGAAAATTAAACTCTTTGACGTCAATTCGAATTTATAATATTAATTAGTTTTATAACATTACCTTTTTGGTAAGCATCAAGTGTTGTGAATGAATTGACTTATGGATTATAAACCGTAACATAAACAATGAAAAATGGATAATTTAATTCAAAATTGTCAACAGAATGACAGGTGGTTTAATATATTTGAATGGTAATGTTTTTATTGGCTTAGATGTATAACTTATATTAAAGCGACAGAGGTTCTAAAGCAATATTTAACGAAGCTGTAACGAGTCACCAGAATAATAACAATAATATATTGAATATTATTTACTTCAAAATTTTATTGGCTTAGATGTATAACTTATATTAAAGTGACAGAGGGTCTAAAGCAATATTTAACAAAGCTGTAACGAGTCACCAGAATATTAACAATAATATATTTAATATTATTTACTTCAAAATTATCTATAGAATGGGCAGGTAGCTAAATATATTTGAATGGTAATGTTCTTATTGGCTTAGATGTATAACTTATATTAAAGAGGCAGGGGGTCTAAAGCAATATTTAACAAAGCTCTAACGAGTCACCAGATTAATAACAATAATATATTGAATATTATTTACTTCAAAATTATCAATACAATGGCAGGTGGCTAAATATGTTTGAATGGTAATGTTTTTATTGGCTTAAATGTATAACTTGTATTAAAGCGACAGAGGGTTTAAAGCAATATTTAACAAAGCTGTAACAAGTCACCAGAATAATAACAATAATATATAGAATATTATTTACTTCAAAACTTTATTGGCTTAGATGTATAACTTATATTAAAGCGACAGAGGGTCTAAAGCAATATTTAACAAAGCTGTAACGAGTCACCAGAATAATAATAATAATATATTGAATATTATTTACTTCAAAATTATCAATAGAATGGCAGGTGGCTAAATATATTTGAATGGTGATATTTTTATTGGCTTAGATGTATAACTTATATTAAAGCGACAGAGGGTCTAAAGCAATATTTAACAAAGCTGTAACGAGTCACCAGAATAATAACAATAATATATTGAATATTATTTACTTCAAAATTTTATTGGCTTAGATGTATAACTTATAATAAAGCGACAGAGGGTTTAAAGCAATATTTAACAAAGCTGTAACGAGTCACCAGAATAATAATAATAATATATTGAATATTATTTACTTCAAAATTATCAATAGAATGGCAGGTGGCTAAATATATTTGAATGGTGATGTTTTTATTGGCTTAGATGTATAACTTATATTAAAGCGACAGAGGGTCTAAAGCAATATTTGACAAAGCTGTAACGAGTCACCAGAATAATAACAATAATGTATTGAATATTATTTATTTCAAAATTATCAATAGAATGGCAGGTTGCAAATATGTTTGAATGATAATGTTTTTCTTGGCTTAGATGTATAATTTATATTAAAGCGGCAGAGTGTCTAAAGCAATATTTAAAAAAGCTGTAATGAGTCACCAGAATAATAACAATAATACATTGAATATTATTTACTTCAAAATTGTCAACAGAATGGCAGGTGGCTAAATATGTTTGAATGGTAATGTTTTTCTTGGCTTAGATGTATAATTTATATTAAAGCGGCAGAGCATCTAAAGCAATATTTAACAAAGCTGTAATGAATCACCAGAATAATAACAATAATACATTGAATATTATTTATTTCAAAATTGTCAACAGAATGGCAGGTGGCTAAATATGTTTGAATGGTAATGTTTTTCTTGGCTTAGATGTATAATTTATATTAAAGCGGCAGAGCATCTAAAGCAATATTTAACAAAGCTGTAATGAATCACCAGAATAATAACAATAATACATTGAATATTATTTATTTCAAAATTGTCAACAGAATGGCAGGTGGCTAAATATGTTTGAATGGTAATGTTTTTCTTGGCTTAGATGTATAATTTATATTAAAGCGGCAGAGCATCTAAAGCAATATTTAACAAAGCTGTAATGAATCACCAGAATAATAACAATAATACATTGAATATTATTTATTTCAAAATTGTCAACAGAATGGCAGGTGGCTAAATATGTTTGAATGGTAATGTTTTTCTTGGCTTAGATGTATAATTTATATTAAAGCGGCAGAGCATCTAAAGCAATATTTAACAAAGCTGTAATGAATCACCAGAATAATAACAATAATACATTGAATATTATTTATTTCAAAATTGTCAACAGAATGGCAGGTGGCTAAATATGTTTGAATGGTAATGTTTTTCTTGGCTTAGATGTATAATTTATATTAAAGCGGCAGAGCATCTAAAGCAATATTTAACAAAGCTGTAATGAATCACCAGAATAATAACAATAATACATTGAATATTATTTATTTCAAAATTGTCAACAGAATGGCAGGTGGCTAAATATGTTTGAATGGTAATGTTTTTCTTGGCTTAGATGTATAACTTATATTAAAGCCGCAGAGCGTCTAAAGCAATATTTAACAAAGCTGTAATGAAGTCACCAGAATGGCAGGTGGCTAAATTTGTTTAAATGGTAATGTTTTTCTTAGCTTAGATGTATAACTTATATCAAAGCAGTTGAGCGTCTAAAGCAATATTTAACAAAGCTGTAACAAGTCATCAGAATAATAACAATAATACATTGAATATGACACTGACCGGTAGAGAAAGTGCCACAGTCTCGCCTGATGGCATCAGTACAGGAGCAGCCTCTGCTGCTACAGGAGCAGCAGCAGGAACTGCTGTGCCACCGCCCGTTCCTTCCGCCATTGCATCGCGCAACAACGACCGCACATCTTCCGCACTTGCCAGCTCTAGAGCTGTAGCACCTTCCTGATTCTTCAGAAATGGATCAGCACCATGCGAGAGCTGCCAGGGTATAAAACAATAGTACAGGTATCTTTTCTTCATAGCAATTGCCTAATGTATATTTCTCACTTCAGACATTAGACATCTTGTAGGTCGTACAAAGGAGAATGCCCACTTTCCATAGAGCAATTGGCCTTGTTATGATCTCATATGGGTAGGCTGTCACAAGCAAAATGCATATTCATAATAGTAAATTAATAAAATAAATACAAACAGGGAAACTGAATAAAAATAAAAGGAAGTGAAAAAATCAGCTAATTAAAATCACTGACAAAAAATAAAATATATATATTTATAAAATGAAAAACTAGATGTTTTTACAAAAAGTTACAAAATTTGTTTACTTTGACTGACAGTTTAGATCATTATAACAACACAATGTTGGATGCTCCCTACAAATAGACTGCTTGAAATGATGTAATCAAATATTTGCGATGGGACGTTACTTGTAATTTCATACTTTACGAGATAGAAATGAAGTTTGTACGTTTCATCTAAAATAGCACGCAATGGTAGCATTCGGTTTGTGTGTTCAGACTACAAAACATATAATACATTGCAGATTTCGCTTGAATACTATAAATTAAATATGCCCAAATATTCATAAATGTGTGAGCAAGGGGGTGATCAAGTAGGTCCTCGATTTGGTGACAGCATCTCGCCATGAAAATGGCGATAAATTTTTAATGGAACAGCGATATCTAGAGACAGTATGTGTCACCGTGCAAGAGACGCTACGAACACTAGAAAACACAGAGAAACTACTCATCACCGAGTCTGTTTGAAACGACTGACAGTACTTTACGGCGCAAAAACATATTACACATATTTAATATTACAAGTGTTGCATATTAATTAAGTAAAAAGGGTGTTGTGGCTATTGTTTTGTTATATGTTCAGATCTTTGTTATTTTGTTTTATTATATATTAAGATTATTTTGTAATGACGTGTATTGTCTGTTGTTGTACTGTTTTGTTTAAAAGAAAACTTACACAAAAAGAGGTTTTAGTTAGTTATAGGCGCTGATTACGACATAATTAAAAAAAGGATTTTAATAATATTTCCACACAAATTACAGTTTCGTGATGAAGTTTTTTCTTGTCAGAAAACTCCGTGAAATTACTTCAGACTTTGTTGGGTGTATTCGCTGGTAGTAAATTGGTTTCCCAAATTGAATTTTTTAGTAAACAATGTTATGAGCATCATTTATATTTAATCAAACGTTGTTTGTTGCAAGTTTTCTTCCAATTGAAAGAAAGAAAAAGGGGGATTGATTGAAATTGTTATACCTAACTTTATGTTTTGTTTTTTTGCAGGGCAAAAGTTTGGCTGAAAATGTATGGCAGGGAGAATTGGACAGTTAATTGGAATGACCTCCTCAGACGTAAACATAGCTTCTGCAGAAGTCACTTTATTATTGAAAACTTTAAAACTTTCCAGCCTAGGAAATTATTATACAGTAATGCTACACCGAGCCAGTATTTAGCGGCTTCTGTAGGGGTATTTATATGATAATACCATAATATCCTTATCCACTCATTTTTTGCTTGCACAACTAAATATATTATATAAACATCAATTACAAATGTATAATATTGAAATAACACATACACATGTCATGAATACGACTTTTATTATAATTAAAGGAAGACATACATCGCTATAATCATGTCTGCTTTGTGTATGTTTTTGCTTGTTTTCAGATGTTGATGAGTTGCCCACTTTCATTTATGCAAATACCACCTAGTTGATTCCAGAATGCTACCTGGAGACGCCTAATGCTACTTACAATTGTATTTTCGATTACATTTAGATTTTTTGAATTGTATTTTCATAGTAATGACATTTAAAATATATTAAATTGTATAGTAATGTTATTTTCATATTTGTCTTTTGTGAAATATTTTTATAATTTTAATAAATTTATGAATTAAAATTACTTTCTTTGATAACGTCATCTGTGAACAACAGAGAGTAAGAGATTACGCCATCTATGGGCATTAATAATAATTACACAAATCTTTTGTCAGGAAGGGTGAGGCGAGGAGAAAGGGGAGTTATTTTGATAGCGTTTCGCCATGTATGAAAAAGTGCTACTTTTTTTTATATGGGCTAGTATGGATTGTGTCCGTTCTGTACCGTATCTATTCCACGGTGTGAGGTATATATTTCAAATGTTCAGGGCAAGCTGTAGACAATAGCTTATAAAACACTGCGCACCACCTATGAACAGACTAGTCAATGCTTGTATGTTCATGTCAAATTTGTATGACGATATACTCCTCTACAGTATGACATTAATATTGTTGATATATCTGACAGTATGTCAGATTATTGAGAAAATACAGACATTTTTTTCAAATATTAACAATAGGACTGGACTATGTTAACATACATATTAATTTGTAAGAACACAATGTATAAATTTTTGTCAAAAATTCCATTTGCTGAAAATTAGATAGTGTTCTCAGAGTCTAGTACAGTCACGAATATTCAAGATTTTAATCAAAAATTCCATGTGATGAACATTACACTATATGTTCTCTAAGTCACTGCCTAGTTCAGTGCCAAAAGAATAAACCAATTTCGCATCACTGTCATAGCTATAGCGATGTTTCGTTTTAACAGTGATGAATTTTTTAATTTTCAATATGTCATTAAGATATCATACTTTGTATTTGTTTATTGCTCAAGAAATGCGTGTTAATTTTATTCAAGGATTCTTCATTCACCCCTTTGTTGACCGATGATTCTAGTTATGCAAGGGTTAAACACAATTAATTCAAAAAGTTGACAACAAATATGTATTATTGATAAAAGTAACAGTTATTATTTCTACTACAGTAAAGATTTATAATATTTCTACAATAATGATAAATCTGTTACTGTATTAACTCAAATGCACTGGATGATAACAAGGTATGATATAATATAAAAATCCTTGAAAGAATGCACTCACCAACAAAGAACACAGCTGCGTTCGCCCTTTATGTGCTGCCTCATGCAGTGGCGTAAAGCCCCATCGGTCAGCTGCATTCGGGGGAGTTCCAGCTCGCAACAACAACGCCGCTAGCTCCAGATGCCCATACGACGCTGCATTGTGCAACGGCACCAGTCCTCCTTTGTCGCGTGCACTCACTGCCGCGCCTGCTGCTAGAAGTGCTTCCGCTACTTCAACATTGTTGTAGCCAGCTATAAATTTAATTGAAAATCTCTAAGTGCTATAGCCCAGTGATATACGTACTCTATAATCTGCAGATGTTAATAAATAAACATTATTTCAAAATATTTGTGGATAGATTGGCAAACAGGCAATATACTAACCCGCTAAATGCAAGGGCGTCGAGTTCCTCCCGTGCGCATCCCTGCAGTTAACATTGAGTGGTGTAAGAAGACGTCGAGCACGCGCTGCATCCCCACGCTTCGCAGCATCTAGCAGCGCCGCGTCACCACGCAGAGCATCCGCTGTCTCTGCGTCGCCTGCGCGGACCAACTGCAGTGGGGTGAGGCCATCGCGATTTCGCCTTGTAGGATCCGCACCGTGCTAATGTGTGATGGATTTTATTTACCATATTTCTGGGCATACAGGTCAATACTTAGGCAATCTATCAAAGAAATATCTTTCAAAATTGGTCTTTTTTTATTTCAATTGGCATTTCAGCTTATAGTAAATAATGGATGGCTGCACAGGATCCAAAAATTATGTACCTAATAGCATCACTTTCTACCATAAATTCCCCACATCCATAAGAGAACTCGATACTGTTGTTATGGAACAAAGTAAATAGCATCACGGTATAAAAATTATACCACACAAATACCCATCAATCAATCATTTATTTACCTATATCTATTTATCACTTGTAACAGCATCCCACCTGCAAATCATTGTTTAAAGAAATTTCTAGGGTCGATAAAACCTCTTTTCCACTTTCCAACTTTTTGCAGAATCGAATTTGTGTTTTTAATGGTAATAACTCTTACATTATGTATTTATATGTATACACTGCGTACCATCACTAAATAGCGTTACTTCAACCTTTTGTGCAATTAATTATGTGTAATCTGACAAAATGTTGTTTTTTTTAACATAATTCGCCTAGTTTATAAAATGATTAAAGTTTAAATTTTGTATGAAATCATAATTATATATAAATTAGCAGCCTGTGAAAATAGCGCCAATTGTTAGTCAGAATTGTCATTTATCTGTTTGAATAAAACTAGAATGCAAAGCGTAGGCTTTGTTCTTAAGTAACTTAGCATACTTCACTAATATTACAATGGTACATAATAACTAGTAAATAAACAAAATAATGTGGTTAGTTTGTTGATACATTTGCTTCCATTTATCACTTATTCATTTATTAAGTACCCAAACTGTCGTACGATGTGTTGTGACACTCATTGGAAATTAGTTTGTGCATACGTACACAACAGTTATAATTCAAATTATTTTGTTTTAGAATGTACTTATGTAAATTTTAAGTTCAATTCTGGTACCATACAGTGTACATGCTAAGTATTTCACCAATAATATAATTACATTCGACGTACACTAAAATCATGTCCAAATATCGCTCACACAAGAAACGACATATTCACTAGCCCCACACAAATCCACATTTTACAAACAATAAGAATCCACATTTTAAAAACAATAACTATCTCTTCAAAAAAATTCAAACATTCTGATGATTCTGATTGGTTTAGATGACATTTGTGAGTGTTGCCTCATTAAATAATAAACAGACTGTGTAGATTCATTTTGAAATTGTAATTAAAATTAGACTAATGTTATTACTAAGAAACAAAGTTTATCTAAATTGTAAATGAAACAATATCATATTAATAGTTAATCGAACAGGTTTATTTAAAAAATCTATAATAGTTTTGTATTTTTTATAACCTTAGATATTTGGGCGAATTATGGATGTTAAAGATTTTCAAACAGCAATAATTTTTATTTACGGATTGTAAACAAATTGACCATCAAATTTAATTGTGTTAGCCTTTCCTTTCTTAACCTTCTTTTGTAAAACTATGTAAATTAAAGGGATAGGTAGAAAAGTCAAATTCACCATCAGTCGCTAAGAAGAATACTTTATGGTATATTGCTCCATTTGTTAAGTTTATCGAATATCTTTTTAACATATCATTAAAAATATCGAATATCTTTTTAACAAATGTGAAAGATTTTCAAATAGCAATAATTTTTATTTACGGATTGTAAACAAATTGACCTTCAAATTGAGTTGTGTTATCCTTTCCTTTTTTAACCTTCTTTTGTAAAACTATGTAAATTAAAGAGATAGTTAGAAAAGTCAAATTCACCATCAATCGCTAAGAAGAATACTTTATGGTATATTGCTCCATTTGTTAAGTTTATCGAATATCTTTTTAACATATCATTAAAAATATCGAATATCTTTTTAACAAATGTGAAAGATTTTCAAATAGCAATAATTTTTATTTACGGATTGTAAACAAATTGACCTTCAAATTGAGTTGTGTTATCCTTTCCTTTTTTAACCTTCTTTTGTAAAACTATGTAAATTAAAGAGATAGTTAGAAAAGTCAAATTCACCATCAATCGCTAAGAAGAATACTTTATGGTATATTGCTCCATTTGTTAAGTTTATCGAATATCTTTTTAACATATCATTAAAAATATCGAATATCTTTTTAACAAATGTGAAAGATTTTCAAATAGCAATAATTTTTATTTACGGATTGTAAACAAATTGACCTTCAAATTGAGTTGTGTTATCCTTTCCTTTTTTAACCTTCTTTTGTAAAACTATGTAAATTAAAGAGATAGTTAGAAAAGTCAAATTCACCATCAATCGCTAAGAAGAATACTTTATGGTATATTGCTCCATTTGTTAAGTTTATCGAATATCTTTTTAACATATCATTAAAAATATCGAATATCTTTTTAACAAATGTTAAAGATTTTCAAATAGCAATAATTTTTATTTACGGATTGTAAACAAATTGACCTTCAAATTGAGTTGTGTTATCCTTTCCTTTTTTAACCTTCTTTTGTAAAACTATGTAAATTAAAGAGATAGTTAGAAAAGTCAAATTCACCATCAATCGCTAAGAAGGACACTTATGCAATATTGCTCCATTTCTTAAGTTTATCGAATATCGTTTTAACTTATCAACTTGTATATGAAAAATACAGGTTGATGGATTCCCACGTTTATGACTTTTGACAATTTTTAAATTTCTGAAAATAATTGGTATGATTTTAAAAACAAAATATGTGTATTGCAATCTACCCATGATGCACTATTACGGATTGAACCGGTGCTATTTAGTGAGGGCACAAACTGTATTTAAACACTTTTCTGTGAATACATTCATATTTATACAATAATCATATTTATAAAAATATATAAAAATTCAATTAGTAAATTTTTTTTGCAAGCATTATATAACGTTACTCAGATTCCAAATGGCAGAAAAAATGTTGTGTAAATGATGTATTTCCAATTTCAATAACACATTTAATTTTGTTGTTACGATTGCCTGATCGACAGACTGTGGGAAAATTATGCTATGCAAAAGAGAATAGAATGAGGAACATTTTTAATGTTTAGTCTCCTTCGAATTCTAGCATTAATACTTTTTATTAAACGCAAACAATTGAACACCGACTAACTGAACCTTAGTCGAACATTAGAATTCCAACTTTATGGAAAATTCACACTTGACCAAAAATTTGACTATGTCAAAATTGTTTCCTTGAAAAAGCCTATGCTGCTATGATTTCAGATTGTCTCCATACTGTTCCAGTTAAAAATAACACACAGTAATCAATTTTTAAATAAAAATGTACCATCTTAAAAAGAAATGGAAAACAGAGACACCTCACTCACCTTCAACAGCAGCCTCACAATATCAGCCTTGCCCTTTGCAGCTGCTTCATGCAACGGAGTGAATCTCCACAGATCTGCAGCGTTGACACCGGCTCCCGCCTGCACCAGCAGTTCTGTCACCTCGTAGTGCCCGTATGAGCACGCGTTATGCAGAGGCACTAGCCCTCTGTTCACAAAAAGTGTTTCACAATTATTTTCGCATTCATATAACAGGATATCATTAGGTATATTTAAAACAAACATCCAGAAAATATTAAATCCTACTGTCCTATAAACCTACTCCCAATATTCTCAAAAAATTAATAGAAATGTTACTTATAACCAGACTCTTACCAATAATAATTGATTACAATCAACAAAGAAAACTTAATACCCCATATAACGTATTGTAATGTAGCATTCATTCCTTGACATCTCACAGACTTTCTATAGAGCATGGACATAAGGGACTCTTTAAGATTAAAAAAAACACTTATCAGTAAATTATTAAATCTTCATCTGATCTTATCTTAGCGACAGACACTCCTTAGTGCAACAAGGTAAGAAATTGACCAACCTACATAAAGTCAAATATGGAGTCACTCAGGGCAGGATCTTTTAGCAAATTTTGCATCTACTCTCCACATACAATCTTCCAACCACACAAATGTGGTCTTAGGAAAAAATATTGATGGTTCGGCAGTTAAAGCACCTGATAAAAATCCATGTGAAACTCCCTGGAAACTAAAAATTAGCCTAAATAATATTTCAAACTGATTAAAAGATTGGCACCTGAAAAATGATGAAACTAAATCCATGCAAATTGTGTTTACCATGAGACAAGACACGTGTTCACCTGTGGAACTAAGGGGAGTCATAATTTCACAGGCAGATGAAACTAAGTATTTGAGAATGAATCTAGTTCTAGGAAGGAGCAAATATATACAATATGTCTAGCATTGAAAATAGCATATGTAGACTTATGAAATACAACTCTGGGATAAGGCTGCTAATGAAACCTAGATATTCTGCAAAGATTTCAGAAAAGATATTATGCATTATTGCTGAAGCTCCTTGATATGTTACCAATAGCAGACATTTTTTGAGTCGTGAATCATTCCAGGAGGAGAGCACAGGTGATTAATTTTGTGGTGTAGGAATGAAATCAAAAAAATTCCACACTTGGCAGTCAATGCGAAAATCCCGAAAAGTTGTTGTTAGATAAACATGAAATGCATGAAATACGTCATATTCGAAACCGCAATAGCACACGTGACCATCTAAAGACTCTAAAAACACTGACAGAGAAGTGTAATGAATGTCAAAGGTCTATGACAATTAAGTTTTTCGACTATGAAAAGGTTTTCAACTCCCTTGAACCGTGAGCAGCAGAGCAAATACTTGCAAACTATGGAATGGATGAATGCTATATTTCAATTATTAAATACCTCCAATACTATAGCCAAGCATGCACGGAAAAACTACTGAATCCCATATAGCCAAAAAATATCACCAGGGAGATACTATCTATACGAAATTATTTACCGCTGCTCTTGAAAATATTTTTCAACAAGTAGATTAAGACAAGGGCATCAACAAATAAAGGGAAGGATAGCACGGCTTGTATTTTGCAGACGAACTTCTGTTGTTCTCTGACAGCACAGAGGATATGTTGATATTGCTTGATGAATTAAAACGCACATCCAAAAAAGTAGATCTAAACGTTAATATGCTGAAGATCAAAATCATGACCAATATATCTAAGGCCCAAAACCATCCACTATCGGAAGAATATAATATCTATCTTGGTAATAAAATCACGCTGGGTAGCCAAAATAATAAAAACAGTAGAGACTGAGAGGCACATCTCCCAGGCATGATCAGCTTTTGACTTCAAATAGCAAAATGTTGAAAGGCAAGATAGTAACAATGACAAGAAAGAATATTTAAGTAGTGTGTTATATCTATTTTTATTTATGGGGCTGAAACTATGCCCTCGACATCCAAAGAGAAACTCCAGGTAGCACAGAGGGATACGGAAAGGGTAATACTTTGAATAACCCTACAACTGCATATTTGGAATAAACCAAAGACTAGATATGGTACAGACAAAAATTAAACATATGGTTACCGTCAGTTAAACACAAATGGTAAAGGAAACTGCTGTAACGGAAACTATACACTCTCACCAGACCACATTACAGACCACCAAAAAATTATTAGACGACACCCACGAGTATGCAAATCAGGATAGCATATTGAAAATTCAGAATCTCCATCAGTGGAAGAAACTGGAGGAATAGATAACACCCACGAGTATGCAAATCAGGATAGGATGTTGAAAATTCAGAATCTCCATCAGTGGAGGAAACTGGAGGAATAGACAACACCCACGAGTATGCAACTCAGGATAGGATGTTGAAAATTCAGAACCTCCAACAGTGGAGAAAACTGGAGGAATAGACAACACTCATGAGAATGCAACTAAGGATAGGATGTTGAAAATTCAGAATCTCCAACAGTGAAGGAAACTGGAAGAATAGCCAACACCAACGAGTATGCAACTCAGGATAGGATGTTGAAAATTCAGAATCTCCAACAGTGAAGGAAACTGGAGGAATAGAAAACACCCACGAGTATGCAACTCAGACTAGGATGTCGAAAATTGAGAATCACCAACAATGGAGGAAACTGAAGGAAGCCTACGCTCAAAAAAGGACTGTTATTATGATGATGATACGAGACACACAAACAGATAACAAATCCATATAAATAATCTAAGTTTCTTAATTTTAATCTCACCCCTTATCCTTAGCATGCACATCAGCACCATGCTGCAACAACAGCTGCGCCAAAGCCAACCTGTTGTACCCTGCTGCAAAATGTAGTGGCGTCGAATGCCTCCCATCTAGATCCCTGCAGTTTACCAAAGGGGGCCACGCAGCCAATACGCGTCGTGCTTCCGCCGCGTCACCTGCACGTGCCGCTTCCAGGAGTCGTACTGCTGCACTACTGGTGGCACTAGTAGTGACGGCGGAATTGTTCGAAACAGTAGTGAGAGGTGATGTGTCATTGTTTTCTTCTGCGAAACATAATTTAGAATGGAACACCTGATGAGTGAAATAAATAGAGTTTGTGCATTTAGGTAAATGAGATGTGTCAGAAACGTGTGTGCCATCAGTGGTTAAGGGTAAAACATTATATCTCATAGCTGTAAATTTAAAAAATATAAAAAATCTTTGAGTTTAATTGTACAGGAACAGGATATTTGCAACATGTAAAAAAAATAGCTGATTAATGTTAGCCATTAGTTTTTTTTTTAAATAATGATTAACGATATTTGACTGCAATAAATTTAGCATAAATATTTTTCTTTAATGATTAGAATCAAAAGTAATAAAATGCTTTAGAATTCACAGCAAATTGTACCCCAATCAGAATGCATGATGTCAAAATGCACCACAGAAACCATAATGCACTAATATGTGGCCAACTTCTGAAAATTATTTTTTTAAAAAAAAATAAGAAAAAGGTTATACCCTCAATGAGAGTGTAACATCGGAATACAAACAGAACATAACACAAGACAGAAGCGGCATGTTCGGGCCACTGTATGATAACGTATGTTGCCAATTTGAAACAAATTAATTTTAAACAGTTAAGATTCGGATTGACCAAAACAATCTTAGTTTTATTTGCTCGCAATGAGATATATCGACAAAATATTTCAGAAAATATTTGACTTATTGCTCAGAAAATGATACATATTCATTAAGCAGTTAATGTTTTGTCAATTTAGAATTACGGTGTTCTGATAAATAAATAAGTGAACATTAATGTAACTTTCATTAAATCGGTTACAAGATTGCTTAAAGGAATATGTCCATACTGATAGAAAGCAACGCAATCAAATATCTTCGTGATATAACATGATTTAAAGCCTTGATCATAATTTTTTCTGGTCAAACTTAGAGCTCGTGTCCCAGATTGAGTTAATGGCTGTAACTAAAAATACAAGAGCAACTTTAGCTTCTGCCAGGTAGTTACCACTTAAATCAACTCCTACATCTGCGTAGCCATGAAAATGTTATCCGTTCCAATGACGGAAAGATATATTGCTATTTCATCGAGGATATGACTGGCAAAAATTTGGTAATGCTTTTGTGTCAAAATTAGAACTGCTTTTGGGTACAAATATCATCTCTTGGACTAATCTACATCCAAATCATGCTCAAAAAAGTGTACTGAGCAAACTGTTCCTATCTTTGTAAGAAACCAGTTCTTCCATTCAGCGGGTTTAATTTTAGAGATCTTTAGGCTAGCTAAAAGCAGACATTTAAATGATACGAAGCGTTTATTTTAGACTTAAAATTGATATAAGTCGTATTGCCATGAGTCTTAAAACAAAACTTGTTCACCTAGATGTATACATGTGTACAATTATTTATTTTATAGAACTTTTTTACTTTAGTTGCAGAATTGTTTTTAATTAGTTGTACACACATATTATCCAAATAATATTAATTTTAAATTAATCAACGATGAAGCTCTATCACTTAGCACTTATAACACAGAGAAGAATATATGATACGTGAATCATATCCGTGGCAAGAGTGCCACGTCTACTTAACATCTTCATCATCTATCATCTAGTTATATTATATAATCTGTGGAAATAAATGTAAAGTGTAAATCATATATTATATATTTTCAGCCATTTTTTTATTATTTAAAATATCCCAAATTATTTCTTGAAAAAGCTTCATAAAGGATATAAGTTCCAAAATTTTGACTTACCATCCTCCCCTTCAGCACCTGTAGCAGGAGCAGACGTCACAGGTGTTTCAAGCGACGATGCGCCGGCGTCTGCACCGCATGCAAGCAGCAAACGACATGCGGCCGCATCATCCCGTCGGGCGGCACGGCCCAGCGCTGTCTCACCACGCGCACATATCGCATTCACTGTAGCACCTGATAAAAAATGCCAACATAAAAATTAATAAGGATTTTTTGCATTGATGGAACTGGAAACTCTAACTGTGCATACTTGGCTACAGAACTTACTAGGACAAAACACAAATGACATACTACATTAAGAAGATGTTTATAGTTAAGTAAGTTTAACTTCACTAGCAAATAAATTCAGTTCACTAGCAAATTAATTACACCAATGAGGATATATGGTACTATACATTCAATATAAGCCTTTCCGAATCATCTGGTTCGTGAACATGACTTGGTTGAGGAAATACCTCATGGGTATACAGCATATACCATCGAAATAGCGCCACTTTACTTCACTTGTGCAATTAAACATGTATAATCTGGGAAAATGTTATTTTTTTAAATTAATCACCTAGTTTAGAAAATAATGAGTTTCAATTTTGTATGAAATCATTATTATGTGTAAATTAGCCTGTGTAAATAGTGCCAATTGTCAATATGGCAACACATAATGTATTGTTAACTCTTAAGTGTTAAAATGAATTGTTACAACTACCTACTCTGTTGTATGACGATTTGTGACATTCATTGAAAATTAGTTTTTGTATGCGTACATAATAATTAAAATTATTTTGTTTTAGAATGTATTGTACTTACTTAAATGTTAAGTTCAATTTGGGTACAACACCGCAAACGTGCTAAGTGCTTCTCTAGTGTTATAATTACATTCGGCATACACTAAAATCGTGTCCAAATATTAGTATGTACTAAAAAATGACACATTCACTATTGCCTCTCACTCGAGAATATATTACAAATATTTAACAAAAACCACGACCACATTATATAATAACACAAATCAACTGTCATTTCATAACAATAACTATCTCTTCAAAAAGATTCAAGCATTCTGATTGGTTGTAGACATTTTGTGAGTGTTGCCATATTAATAATATAAATAAATCACGCAGATTGATTTTGAAATCATACTTAATTTAGATTAATATTGTCATTAAAGAGTAAATAATAATTCATCTAAATGACAAATTTAAAAAAATATTGTATTAAGAGTTATTCAAATAAGTTTAGTTTAAAAATTTATGATAGTATTTATTTGATTTTAATAATTTTTTACTGGCAATAATTTTTATTTACAAATTGTAAGCAACCTTGATCTTGAAATAAAATTGACCTTGAATTTGAATTATAACACTATCTTTATCCTTTTCTTTTTTAACCTTCTTTTGTAAAACTATGCAAATGAAAGGGATAGATAGAAAAGTCAAATTCACCATCACTGCTAAGAAGAGTATTTATGCCATACTACCGTTTTTCTTACTTTCATTGATAAAAAAGATATAGGTTGATGCATTTCCATGTTAATAACTTTGACAATTTTTAAATTTCATAAAAAAGTCATTGTTTACGGTAATCTGTCGCCATTGTGGGACATTAAGCTATATAGTATGTCTTTAAATAGTATGGTGTGCTTACGAGTGCAGCCTCTGCCGCATCTCGTAACCTAACACTATTCTATTTTAGTGCACCTTGGGGTGTTTTTCGTTTTAGTCTGCGATTTGACTGGTGGTCTGGACGACCACCAGCGACTTTGCCAAAATATTTGAGTGTTTAAGGAATCTATCCCTGTACGATTTGGTATGTTTGATTATTTCTTCCCTTCACTGTGGGTACTCTTAGGTCTTTATGCAGTTGCTCATGGGTCACAAACCATGGGGCATCTGTTAAAATCTGAAATATTTTATTTTGGAACCTTTGCAGGATTTCTATGTTTGACTAGGACGCAGTTGCCCACAGCTGAATGCCATAAGTCACGTTGCCAAATTGACACTGGTTTTAGCCTTGCACAAGAGCAGTTTGCTTTCTAATGATAATTGGGACTTTCTGCCAGTAAGCCAGTACATTTTCCTTAATTGTAAGCCCAACTGTTTACGCTTCATAAATATGTATTTTTAAGCAACCCAAATATACCAAAACAAATTTGGATGGAGTTCCATTGATACCGCTTCGGGTTCCATTGAACAAGTAAAAGCAGATGAATAAAGAAACAGCATTTGGATCATACAACTTTATCTACAGGATAATGCCCAAAAATCTAATATTAGTTTTGAAGTACAAGAATGTACATTCTCCGTACCATGTCTGAGCAGCACATCCATCGCATCGAGGTGGGAGTGATCGACAGCCACATGAAGCGGTGTGAGGCACTCCTTGTTCTTCTCGTTCACACGGGCACCTCGTCGGATGAGGATCTCCATCACCTATGAATCAAGATACTCCTGTTATTGTCACTATAAAAGTTGATTTTGTACTATTTTTTAGACGTTCTAGCACTTTAGAGAAATGCTCATCTAGATTTACAAAATGATTTAAAAAGACGAATAATAGATGACTATGATGAAGTCTACTGATGTAGACATATCGATAACAATTTTTAATAGCTTTAGCATCACATAACAAAAAAAACTTATGTATCTCTGATTGAGAAAATTATTGACGGCTCTCACCAGTTTAAACAGACAAAAATGTATTTCTAATTCAAGATTTGATGTAAACTATTAATCAATATTACCAATCAGAAAGGTGTGACTGGTGAACAGTATATTGAAGACGACATTGTAATTGCCCAAAATGATAGTTATGGAGCTTCAAATATTGGATAACAACCCAATATTTTCGTTGCATCACTTGTAATCGATCTACGCCATCTTGAAATTGATACTCAAAATTATTTCAGACGATTTTGGTCAGTCTATTTCTAGTATATAGTAATTATGATAGCGAAAAAATTTGTTTTATAATTTGAAGTGACGCTTCTCATTGTACAGTCACAAAAATTTGATAGGAGTAGTGTGATGAAAGTGGGAATAGCACGCTGCTCTACTGTTAAGAATCAACTTTTCATATGGCCATAAAGGTTACACTGCATTTTTTACACCACATTCTAAAAGTAAGTATATATGCATATACATATACATACAGGTATATAAGTGTATATATACATTTAAGAACATTAAATGGAAATTTCAAATATTAACATTTTAACATAGTCATTTCTTTCTCTATAATCAACTCAATTGAGCTCATCACGGATGGTGAAGAGCATTTTCTACTCAAAGCAAATAATTCCTCTTGTAATGTAGCAAGTGATAGAAAAATTCTGCCACTTTTGTTGGAAGCTATCAAAGCATATGCATGAGTGTAGGCCACAATTGAGTACCTCAGTACTTGCGCTCGTGACATATTTCCTAATCCTCCAAATTCCATAAGATTCCGCACACATAATCTCATTTGGAGCAGAACTAGGAAAAAGTGTGAGATCAAGGTACATAGAGGTTGGAAGCATAAGTGCAGATATAAGAAAATAATGCATGGAAAATCATTATTGGAATGGAATGGGAAAAACCAATTTGACAGTTAAAATATGGTTGGTGCAAACATATATTTAATCAGTTGATAACAATTTACAAAATTTATTGTATTTCACCCATAATTTTTTAAAATAATGTATTATAATCATTACATTAACTTAATAGAATATTTAATTTTTCACAACTAAATGAAACTATATTATTTCTAGAATATATTAAGTATGGGTGATGATATTGTATTGAGTTGTTCGTTTAATATATCAATGTTGGTGTCTATTTTATATCTGTTTATTTCTAAGGTTTCTAGGATGTTAAGTTTATTGTCTTTTGTATTTATTTGTAACATATAGGGGGCATTGTCAGTATGAGGGTGATGGTTATTTTCAATGAGATGTTTTGCACAGTGAGATGTGTCTGGTTTGTTATTTCGCCAGCTTATAAATCAACATCCTAGAAACATTAGAAATAAACAGACATAAAAAAATTCACCAAGGTTAATATATTAATAGAACAACTCAATACAATATCATCACCCATACTCAGTATATTCTAGACATAATATAGTTAGACAACATTGATACTACATTACTCTTCAAATTGTTTCAGCTCAGCCACAGATCCAAGAAGACACATCACAAAAGAAAACAAAAAATGGGAGATATGTATAATTAGTTATATAACCTTCCTCCAATCACCAGATATTATATAAATATATTACTGAAAACAATATCCATTTAATTAATTACATAGAACCTGAATACTTTGCATTGTACAACCTCATAGAATAACATCAATTTAATTTATTACTCTTACTAAAATACTTATATATTGTATAGTTTACAAAAATATAATAAAAACTATACAGCTCCCCTACCATGTACGCACTAACGTAAACAGTGGGAAAACCTGCACAAACCCCGCTTCTGCTATTGTTTGTATAATATTTAAATGCTGTTGGAAGTTTCTAAGAGTCAATCTTTACAAATTGCCCACATGAAGATGTTGTCGTACAATGAAACCTAGGTCTTGGTAAAGAATTTAAATAAAGTAGAAATAATACTACATCACATAGTCTCATTTAGTTGTGAAAACCTAAATTATAATGAATTTCTACAAAATGAACGCCAAATATATTAATATTAATAAAATATCATGATAAATTATATTATAAATTGCAATATTACACCCTTATTTTAGTAATACGTATTGTGAAATTTAGAGGAAAAAATGCACAACACTTGCTGTCGATCAAACAAAACTCAGAGAATTCTAGAAAACATTTCAGAAAAATATTTGATATTTTGTCAGATATGCAATGTATACCAATATATGCTACTCGTACATATATTTACTTTATAAGACGTTGGAGTGAGATAGCTGCCATGAGTCAGTTGCAATCTGACAGATGATGTTCTTACATGTAAATATATTTATACAGAATATTTTGTGTAACAATAGTGAAACAAAAAAACATTGTGACATGGTATACCAGTGTATACCAATATATGCTACTCGTACATATATTTACTTTATAAGACGTTGGAGTGAGATAGCTGCCATGAGCCAGTTTCAATCTGACAGACGATGGTCTTACATGCAAATATATGTATATAGAATATTTTGTGTAACAATAATGAAACAAAAAAAACATTGAGACATGGTATTTTCTTTTCAAATAAGTGTTGCTATTATTTTGCAATGTAAAATACATATTTTAAACATATTTAATGGCAGTGTATTTTTTATAATAGCTAAACTTTTGCTCTGATATTTTTGATTATTTTTAATGTTAGACATATTTATTTAAGAAAAAAAGAAAGATTAGAAAAATTTTAATGACGACAATTAAGAGTATACAATATATTATGTGTTGCCATACTGACAATTGGCACTATTTACGCAAACTAATTTATACATAATTATGATTTCATACAAAATTTCAACTTTAATTATTTTATGAAGACGGGCGGCAGACGTTAGGTATCATTGATGTATTGAAGCAGCAAATGCAGTGACTGACAAATGATCTCACCTGTTTTCGTTTAGGATATACACTGGCCGCTGCACAATGCAGCGGTCGATCCCCTGTACCCGGATGGGGAAAGTTGAGCAGGGCATCTAGAGTGGAAATCCCAGAGGAGACGGAACCAAGGTCTGAGCTCAGGCTTCCGGCTGACCCACTTAATGAACTCTGTCGGTAAGAGATATAATTGTTTAGTTATCTTATAATTTTCACACAGTGAAAACAAAATGGACAAAATGTATGGGACCTGGTGATCCGACCAATACTTGTCATTGGAAAATTCTTTTAACATTTACAATTGTTAACATTTACAAAACATACTTAAAATAAATTAACATTTTTGCTTAAGTAACCTATATATCAAAAGGTAAATTGTATTCCGTCGATACCCAGTTTTCTTTGGAACACCCAGAGTACCAATGTTGTTTAACATCTCTATTAGTTTTTTAAGTACCCTCTTTAAAATTTTGCATTAGCATTCACAATAAATCAGCAAGATCCACTTGAGGTTCAAAAGTGGCTGGTGAAAATGGACCTGGCATTACAGAAATAGAATGTAATTTTTAAAAAAGCTTAAACTTACTTTTAAAAAAATTAAAAAACTTCTCATTTGTTTGATATTGCCAATTTAAATAAAACATTTAACGAGCTTAGCTTTATTAATTATCTCTATATAACAGTGTTTGTTTTATTCTTGTAACACCTGGACCCGACAGTATATAGACTTTTACCAATCTCCTGGTACGACACCTCTACATCACATAATTTACACAACACGATGGATAACAGAACAAAGACAAAGTTTCGTTTTTTAAATTTCGGTCTAAATGACCAACGTTTGATATTTTACAAATATTTGTGAATTAACTCACCTGATGATGTACATGCGTACTCCCCTGCCCGCTTCCAGTACTTGACTGCGTAGGTAACATGCTCGCAGCAGCCGTACTCAGCTGCTTCTTAACCCTGGCAGGCTCTGCCAGACGGCAGGCTTCCAGCAAGCAGTGGCCTCGGTACTCCACTGCAAATAATTGAAATTAA
Organism: Druceiella hillmani; assembly: GCA_039881145.1. NCBI lineage: Eukaryota > Metazoa > Arthropoda > Insecta > Lepidoptera > Hepialidae > Druceiella > Druceiella hillmani. The sequence continues at coordinate 12,315,063 of JAYKKI010000030.1, read as the reverse complement.
AGTTATTGCAACTTTCACACGAAGAGATTCAAACTCTTACCGTAAACTACTCAAAAAAACTTTTAGACAAGATTAACGACAAATAGCATCGTAGAATAGAATCTAGCTAATGCAAGAAAATAATCTAAAAAGAGGTGCTACTGGGCATGTACCACTTACAAAACATCAAACTACAGAAAGGGTTCAAGAAATTAAATAAAAACTATTATAAACAATTATACAGAACCTAATATTTATAATAAACAAACAGTATAATCGCAATAGAATTGAAAATGCAGATATTCGATCAGACTACGATGTAGACAATGGGGACGCTTATAAACACAGATGGTTTAATTATGCCGTAGATTGAAAAGACTGGTTGTAAAAGCACGAGTGCTGTGAAAGAACCACAAATAACTTATCAACCACTTGTTTGTAATATGGGTATTTGATATGTTGACTGCGAGTCTGATTTTGGACATATTTCACCCTGGGGCCACACTGATTTTGGGGATCCAAGTAGAATGTTTATTCTACTTGGATCCCCAAAATTTTTAAAATTTATATTCAATTAACAAAATTTTTGTACAAGTTTGTGTACATTTGAGCTGTAATGTTAAAATGCATTAGTCACCTGTATGGATAGGATAAGCTATTAAGGGAGGCACATATAAAAAATTTGTATAATATATACAGTATGTATCATTACTTAATAGCACCAGTTCAATCCGTAATAGTGCATCATGGATAGATTGCAATACAGCTATTTTTTTTAAAGTCGTATGATTTTTGATCCGAAATCAAGAAATTGTAACAGTAGGCTATTTGACAACATCGAAAATATACCACAATTCGAGGTCATCCTATTAGATTATAACGTAAATAAGTGTTTCATTTTCCAAAGAATAACTTTATATTTTATAAAAAAAAGTAAAGAAATCACAATATTTTTTGAAATTCAATCAGCATCGCAAACGCCTGTTATTGGCTAAAAGTCAGATGACATCATAGGCAAGTTAAACGCATTCATACCAAAATTTAATGTTCTTATTCTTTTGGTTTATAGGCTTTGAAATCCAAAATAAGATTTGAAACACAAATATTATTTAGATCGAAATGATCTTCACACATAAAAACATTTGAGTGAGCTATAATACTGTTTGGATCTCTTCAGGCTACTTGCAGCTACTTTTTTCATTTTTAGGATTCGTTGGCACTGAAACGAACGCTTTGTTTGGTTTTTTTTATAGAAATTATGAAAATTATGAAAATAAATAACAATACCCCAACATCTCCCCAGGACTGTTTATGTTTACATTGCGTGTGACGTCACGCTAGCCGCCATTACAGAAATTGCGTTTTTAGTGCGAGTTCAAAAATTTAAACTTTAAAAGTGATTTATATAAAAAATACGGCGGCATATATCCTGGAAATATAAATGTAGTGTGCTTATAATGCAAAATAGAACAATTTAAAACAATTTAAAAAATTAAGTCAAATAGCCAATTCATTAACATGGAAATGCATCACCTGTATTTTTAATTTTGATAAGTGTAAGAAATGTGGCAATATTGCATGAATACACTCTTTCGCGATAAAATGGTGAATTTGACTTTTCTAACTATCCCTTTCATTTGCATAGTTTTATAAAAGAAAGTTAAAAGAGAAAGGGATAAAGGATAACAAAATACAATTTCGAAGTCGTTTTCATTTCAAGGTTAAGGATGTTTATAATTCGTAAATAAAAATGATTGCCATTTGAAAATCTTTAACGTCTATAATTCGCCTAAATATCTAAGAATACAAAAAATACTATTATCAGTTTTTATTTTTTTATTTGTCACTTACATAAATTAATATTTGCTTCTTAGTAATAATATTATTCTAATTTTAATTGCAATTTCAAAATAAATCACTAAGCTTAAATTTATTTAATATGGCAAAACTCAAATATTATATTGCATATATCAGTAGTTTTGCTTAAAATTTGTAATATGTTCTCAAGTGAGTGGAATTAGTGAATATGTGGTTGTTTAGTGCGAGCGAATATTTGGACATGATTTTAGTGTATGCCGAATGGAGTTATAATACTGGTGAAGCCATTAGGACGTACGCTGACCAGTATCCGAATCGAACTTAAAATTTATGTAAGTACATTACATTCTAAACCAAAATAATATGAATTTTAATTATTGTATACATGTGCACACGCTAATTTTCAAATATAAATATGGATGTCACAAATTATCAATGTGAAGCAGATGTATTAAATTAAGAGCACATCTCTTTACTTTATTTTGTTAATTTACTGGTTATTAAGTACCAATATAATATTTAACTGAAGTATGCTAAGTTAATTAAGAACGAAACCTACACTTTGTTTCCTAGTTTTTTTCCAACAAATAAATTACAATTCATCTAACATTTGACAATTTACAATACATCCTATGTTGCCAAACTAACAATTGGCGCTATTTACACAGGGTGGTAATTTACACCTAATTATGATTTCATACAAAATTAAAAATTTAATTATTTTCTAATAACGTTTTACCGGCTGACACCTGATTAATTGCACAAGTGGTTGGAATGGTGCTGTTTAGTAACAATACATACTTTACAAACATTTTTGATGGCCAAAGGCCAAAAAACTGTGTCAAATATACACATACATTAACACAAATGGTGTTAAATTGTGAACCAAACAAACACATTGTGAACCAAATAAGCACTTAATATGTCTTCAACTATTTCTCTAAATATCCTGATATAATGCCATTTATTAGAATTTGTCAAATAACTTAAAATGGAAGAAATGCAGATTAACGTCAATGAGAATTTCACTGTTTATCAGCTATTAACTGAAATAATATACATTAAAAACTATATATTTAAGAAAACTCGTTTTCACTCGTAATAAAACATTAATCACAATTAAATGAAACTACGTGATGTAGTATTATTTCTACTTTCTTTAAGTTCTTTAACATGACCTAAGTTACGTTTTATTACAACATCTTCAGGTGGGCTATTAGCAAAGATTGCTCTACGGATCTTTGCTAATAACCGACCCTGAAGATGTAATACAACGAAACCTAGGTTGTTGTAAAGAACTTAAATAAAGTAGAAATACTACTACATTACGTAGTTTCATTTAATTGTGAATAATGAATTTCTATAAAATTAACGTCAAATATATTCAATCAATAAAACTTTAAATGAAACGAATTCACTTGAAAAATATTTCCTATACAAACTGCTTATGTGCAATAAGCTGTTTGTTATAATTTTTTCGACTTAATTGTCATTCTTAGTGACACTTAACAGTAAATAAGCAAAAAAAACACAAATTTATATAAAAAATGTCAATAAGCCAGAATTAATACGTAAAAAGAGATTATAAATTTGATGATTGATGGCCTATTCTTGACGATTCAAGCACTTTCAAATGAATTTTGTTCACTAAAATCGTCACGAGCGGAATATCTTTCATTAGGCATATTGTTATGAATATTCTTTCATTTACAGAAAGAGAAATGATTGCGATGGTCAGTGCAACATTTTATTTAAAATACAATTTCCAGCTAAATGTAATTTATATCGCACATGAAAATACCAGTAATAATGTATTGTACATTTGTTGACTTGGACCTTTCACAATTATATTATTTTTTCAATAAAATATAAATCTCACTTGGAAGATTCATGAAGCAACAAGAATTCCTGTCACAACAACAAACTTTAATAAGATTGTTTCCTCTGAATAACAGAGGATCAGTGAATGGCAGGACAGATAGTTTTTATAGCAAAGTGGTTATGTGTATGTGATTATAAGTGGTATATAATGTGCTCAGAAAATACATGGGATGGTTTCTCTGTCTGAATATAGACATAAGCTGAGAAGTGCTAGCTTGCTTTCGCCCTATAAATCGGCTGCTATAATCAATTTTAGTTTCTCATAGAAAACTTTTGAGATAAGGTGTTCTTGTAATTTAACACTTTGCCAGATAGGAATGTAGTTTGCATATTTCATTTGAAATTGCACGCACTGTTAAATTGCAGACTTCGCATGAATACCATAAATTAAACATATTATCCAAAGGAATTTTACCCGAAGGAAATATTAACAAGGTCAAACAACACAAGGTGACACATCTCCCATTTGAATGTATAAATAAAATATATATTTTATACTTTGCATTCCACTCCAAAGACCTAAAAGAAGCTATAGCACTGCAGTGAAGGCCTACATTCAACAACTAGGTAAAATAACTTTTAAAAGTCCTATACTTACAGGCCAAACGCTCCTGCAGATCTCTGGTGGGGGCAACATCCAGGGCTGACTTGCCATGGCAGTTTAGCAACGTCGGATCAGCTCCCTCACTCAGGAGAAGAGAGCAGACCTAAAAATCATTACCAAGTATTTTCACATATGTATATAAAATTCAACGTATATATGTGAGCATATGCTTTACAGACTCCTACAATTTTCAACTGATTTTCAGCCAATTTTCCACTCTAACTACCTAGCTACAAATTTTAAGGGATTGAATGCATGTTAAGTGCAAGTTAATTAATAAGATAAAATACGGCTTATCAACTTGTGCACGGCACTGTATATGTACATGAAACACATCAGCATAAACGCAGGTTGAATTGCCAAGAAATTTATCAAATATGAGGGAATTAAATAAAAATATGACTTTTATCAATTTTTCATCAAGATTATGTCAACTGGAATTCTCACTTGGGCTTATATTGTCAGGCCAATATCAATCTTATTTAATTATAATGCTTTATAAAATCCAATATCATTCAAGAGAGTTTCCAGACCCTTCGTTGTTGTCAATATTTACAAATGAAATTTTCGCAAGATGTTTATCAATATATATATATATATAGTCATAACATTAAAACAAATGACTTAAATAAATTTTTTAAATATTCTTGTTTCCATAACCTTCGCAGAAGAATAAACATTTAAACCACCGGTTCCCTAAACTTGGTCCATATCGCTGATGGCACGTGAAACTCTATATACAAAAATGGATATAAATAAATAGGATACTTTACCATAGAGGTATAATTCTTTTTTGATAACAACTGTAAGTATAACAAAACTTTAAATTTTACATGTCTATACATTAAAAATGGTTGAAAAAAAAATAATTAAGATAAGTTTTGTCTGTTTGTAAATTGGTTTGTGCGCGCATTATGAAGTTCGGATGAAGTTTTTTGGAAGAACCTAGGGATCAAACTGAAGTGATGTAGTTTTTATTTCATTGCAACTGTGTCACTCAATTAGAGGATACGCAAATTTAATATCTTTAAAAATTAGATACTTGACGCATAGTAATTACACAAATTTACAGTGTTCGTACGTACATTAACAGATGGCGCTACGTGCATTTTAAATTATGCAATGAAGTTTTCTACCTAGATATACATCGGTGAAATGGGCAAAGCCACTCGTGAAGTGTGTAGTAGTGCGGGATAAGTGCTTAAGTAAGCAACCCAAATTCAGACAGAGCCACGAGACAGACACTGTTGTCGGTCATAAAATTCTATTGCTAACATTGTTTGCAGGGTAGCTATTCAGTGGTCGGTATATATAGTGGTTTTTTATGTACGATGACATGGGCACAGTTAATATTTAATAATTCAGTTTTATGTGACTGATCCATATTACGTGAGTGGAATGTGAAAAAAAAGTTTGGGAACCATCGGTTCAAACCCTTCATACCTTTCATATATCAAATGTAATCAACACTACATGTAATGAATCAACTGACACCATCCAATGAAAGTCTGAGACAAATACAGCAAAAGCATACCTCGAGCCTAGCCTTGCTGGAAGCCTCGTGTAACGGTGTAAATGCCCAGAGATCGGTAGCATTTACATCTGCACCGGCCTTCACCAAGAGCTCCGTAACTTCATAGTGCCCATATGAACATGCATTGTGTAATGGTACCAGACCTCTGAAATGTAAAAGTACAGTCACGTCATAATATCTCATTGTGATTTAAAAAAATACATAAAAACAATATATCATGCTTTATTTATTATAAATATGTAGAAGATGAACAATCCGGTAGTTGACTCATTCTAAATTTTGATATTTCCCGTACAATATTGTGAAATATAAGTTAATTAAAAACCAGTCTTGAAAAAAATTCAAAAATTGGTTGAAAAATAAGCCAGTTGTAGGCTTCTAAATTGGAAGATATGGATAGAGTTGGGTATATCCCTGTCTCTTTTCCTCTCGTAGAATATAATTTGCATTATCAAAAATGACCTCACAACACAGTATTGCCGTCCTTCTCTAAAGGTTAAATTTAAACTTTTATAACTCGGTCAATTTTTAAGATTATTAAAAAATTTGTTTCACTCTTCATCAGTTTGTACCTTGAAATTATGATTAATGAAATAAAAAAAATTTGTCAAATACCCAATTGTGTAGTTTATAATTAAATGCTAGGGTAATTTTATATTCGAGCTAACTTTCCAAAGAGACTTCGCCCTTATGCACGATAAAGGATTAAAATAAATATCTTAAAGCAGGGAGGGTATTATTGCATAGAAGCACTAGTACCCATAACTTGGTGGTATGTATCAATTGTTAGTACGGTTCTATATTACAAGTAGTATCCGACTGAAAAAGTACTTTCACGTTATATATTCTTCAAATTTTAGCTTAAACAATGTGACATAAATAATATTGGTGCTCATTAACTTAACGATGTCGAGTATTTAGTGGATAAGCCCACTAGTAACCAATTTTCATAGTTCACTACTGTTCCACTCGAGAATCGACAAAAGGAAAAAAAGTGACAAAGAAGTAATGTAAGTACTTTCACGTTATATATTCTTCACATATCAGCTTAAACAATGAGATATAAATAATATTGGTGCTCATTAACTTAACGATGTCGAGTATTTAGTGGATAAGCCCACTAGTAACCAATTTTCGTAGTTCACTACTGTTCCACTCGAGAATCGACAAAAGACTGCTAAAAATATAAAAAATTGAAAGTCTAATGTTATCGCACAAATACACGTGTGTACTTACTTGAATCGGAAATTTTATATACATTTCACAGATATGATCAGAAATTTTATATATATTTTTCAAAATTATCCATGACCAATATCTTTCACAGATGTAAAAAAAATCTAATTAAAAGTTTTGAAATGTTTTAATATGGTAATCAAACTTTTGGCCTTGGTCTCAATTGATTATATTTACATTCTCTCTGCCTAATGCCAACAAATATAGAAATTCACTAGCTTTACTGTACACTAGCGCTGTCTTTAAAAAACTAATCTCTGTAAAATTGTTTACAAACTGATAGGTGATAACAGGCCAGGAAAGATAGCTCAAGTAATGCCTAAAAAAAGTTAATGATATCTTGACTTATTATTGTGCCAAGAAAATGACTCTCCAAGAAATTAACGAATGACACTTGAATGTTATTTTCAATACACGTATGTTGATAAAATAATATCAAACACATTAATATATAAAAATGCATTGTCTATTTTTTGTGATAATCTTGAAATTAAGTTATATGACATATATTAAAAATTAGATTGGATCACGTACACGCCAATATTATCTATTATGTATGAATGTTGCCAGGTTTATATTTAACTTCAAAACATATTCAGTATTTTTTTTATTTCAATATCTTAACCCTTTTCTTAAAGATGTCATAAAATGTTACATTTTTTTATTCTGTGGAAAAATTTAATTATACTGGCTGGCGCAGTGCTCTATCACTGTTTTTATAAACTGTAATATTAAAAAGAATTATAGTTCGTTCGTTTTCTTTATCTGTAAAAGATAAAGAAAACGCACGAACGTGGATCTAGTGGTCGATAAATTGTTTAAACGGCAGCTCCATATTAATGATGTCAGCCATCATGTCTTCAGGATAACACTTTCTCTAAAACTTCTTCTACAATTCATTCTCCTTCAAACTAAAATTCAGTTGCATCAACTATCGCATCTACTAGATTCTGGAAACATGCTATCCTGATCTTTCAGAACAATTCCTTAACAAAATTCAACGCCTTAACATTATTTATGTATCCTTCGAAATTTCAGCCTCAGGATATGTGATTACATCTCCAAGTTTGGTCATGGCTCAGTTAGATGGAAATTCGTAACTAGCTCATTTTTCAAATTCAAAATATGAAAAAATCATCAGTCTATCTTATCTTTTCGCCAGATTTACAGCTCTTTCTGTCCATTGCCTGGGTCCATATTCTGAGAAACTTCTCATGCTTCTTACCCCGAAATATGCTACTTCTCTAAAAGCATTCACTTACCATTCATGCTGCCAATGGAACAAACTCAATACCTTGATATCAAACTTTTACCGTCCATTCAAATATTCGAAAGCTGTTTGAAAGAATCATACCTTCCCAAACTTTACTACATTCCATTTTCTTTCGTATCCCTCTCCCTTATACCATCTTCTTTCTTTACCTACTCCTCAATCCTGGTAAAAAATTCTTTATCACATTATGTCATTACTTTTGCTATCTATCGATCTTGTCACTTTATAAATGCATGGTAATTTTAGTTGAGTGAAAGAGATCACTCTTGTAGCAATAAACTCTGTAAATATATTCATCAAAATAATATATAAGTAAAAGAATAAACAGATCACTGGATTCTGGTTTTTCATTTCTTTTGGTCACTGAATGTCATATGGATTGCATTTCAAGTTAAGCGTTAGTTTGACTGTAGTTTTTGAAGTATTATTTTGTATAGTTTTTAAATTAATTAACAGTTAATAGCACTCAAAGGCCTCGGAATATAACAAATTCAAATTGTGCGATTTCACAAAAATTTGGACTATGCAAATTGAATATTTTTTGTGATGTTTATGTAGCGAAAGCAATAAAAAAAATTTTCTAATTTTTTTTGACACTGCTAAGAACTGTCACTTTTTTCGGCTCTGCTTAGTGACTGAACATGATTCCCACAGAGATCAAAATATGGGAGAAAATGTAGAGATTCATTATTTAAAAGAAATTAAGTCAGTTTTTCATGGATATCCTGATTCGACATAAGGTTTTCGTTAGTTTTCTTTGCGACTTCATATCAAATTCTATAAAATTACTCATATTTCTAATCAAAGTCAGTACCATGGTGTTTTGATCGTAATGCTTACAGGCTCTAACAGTACGACGCACCATTGTGTCCTTCGATTCACGGTTGTTCATACAGCAGAGCTGGAGTAATATTTATAATCATGTAGCTACATGCCACAAGCTAGTGAAGGGCAGCAGTGCAAGAAGTATTGGGATCACCTTCTACCTAGCATAACAATTATGGACAAAACCGCCAATGACATCAGCATTTAAGGGGTCTATGTCCAGCAGTAGACTGAGACAGACTAATATGTAATTTTTTTAATTCTTCCGCATTGTAAATGGTAAAAAGATTTGTATCAATATCAGAACACAACATTGTTTTGTGCACATTTGAAAACTGATGTGACTTAAAGCTGTAAACTATCAAAACCGATATGCCGCATTGAACAGCATTAATCTGGGTTCAGTGAAAATTCAAGGAAACTATCTTTTAAATCACACTTATGAAAATACAAATTTCATGTTATGGACACTCCAACATTAATTTTTTTATATTCACCACAGTTTTTGGCTCTATTATGTTCCGCGGAGCTGGATGTACAGCTCTAGCACGCCGTTTTAGAATGTCCCACATATATTCAATAGGATTGAAGTCAGGACTTTGTGCTGGCCAATCTAGACAGCGAATCCCAAATACAAATTTCATGTTATGGACACTCCAATGTGGAGTGTAATGCTACTGGAGATGAATATGATGAAACACCTCGTATACCTTCTCAGGCATATTTATGGAAATGGAATAGTTTCATTCAAAACAGACAATATATTGTCGAATCTCCTCCACCCCATTCCTGAAGTTCATAAAGCTGTGTTATCTCACCGCTACTATTTAACTTATATCTGAAGCTTACAATGAGAAATGCTCTCAAGAGAGAGCAACAATGAGACGAATATATCAGACCAAAGCAGTCATGTTCGTCCCTTGCCCAAGTGCACTTGGAGAACATTTGCTAGAGAGGAATGGCACATAACCTGTGGAACTTCACTCATTCGCAACATATTTGACATGATAACCACAATGACCACAATCACTCTGCCATGAATAAAACGACTAAGAAGTAGGATCATGCCAAACTGGCAACTCTAATTTATTCTAGTCATATTTTGAGTGGAACGTTTTTTAAATACCACGTCTCTAAAGTTCTATTCTAGTCATATTTTGAGTGGAACGTTTTTTAAATACCACGTCTCTAAAGTTCTATTCTAGTCATATTTTGTGTGGAACGTTTTTTAAATATCACGTTTTTTAAATCTCTATTCTAGTCATATTTTGAGTGGAACGTTTTTTAAATACCACGTCTCTAAATGCTACAATGTTTTAATCATAATGTTTTAGTTATTCGAAACAATCTGTATTCATTTCAAAAGGAACATAATTTGCAGGTGTAAACAACATTTTCATCATTCAATGAACCTTTAAATTTTTTCCTCTGTCCAAAAATTATAACAAACACTGCTGTCAATTTAACTACTGAGTCGGCAGCTACCTCGTTATAGATACAAAAATAGAAATTGTTTTCGGCAATATCTATAGTTTCCCACAAAGGTAATCTGTGTTCCTTCTCTAAATAATCGCGAAATCGATGGGTTTGCAATATAACAAGTTAAGATCAGACTGTCTACTTTTCTCTTGTATTTGATTGAACAGTATCAATTTTTCTCCGTAAACAATTACTGACAGCACTTGACCACCTGGGAGTATCGAAAGCACACTTGTAATAGCATCCTTCAAAGCAGAAGTGTCTGATGGGCACATTCGGAGTAAAATGTTGCAAACCATGTTGCTTGAATTGTGAATTGTGTTGTGCGCTTGACACTTGATGTGTTAGGTTAAAAAGTATGACTTCGTAAAAGGTAAGGTACACCATAGCCCATTTAGAAATTGGTTTATTTGTGCTCAAGATTAGCACTATCATAGAAAATCAGAGTGGTAGACTTTCATCGCCTGCCATGTTTAGTTCATATGGCAGTTTTCCAAAGTAAGATGCGTTCTTGAAAATTAGGGTTCTAATATTAACTATAATATATTTTACAAAAGTATTTACACTCACCCCTTATCTTTAGCATGCACATCAGCACCCCTTTGCAGTAATAATCGAACAGCACGCGCACGGTTATAGCCAGCCGCAAGGTGCAAGGGTGTGGACCGACGACCATCAGCTGCATGCACATTCACGTTGAGCGGAGTAAGCAGGGCTGCCAACCGCTCATCTGCACCTGCTCTGGCAGCGGCTAGCACGTCCGACGAGCAGTACTCGCCTATCAACAATATTTTTTTGTATATTTTAGGACTGCTTTTTAATGAAAACTAAAATCTATATTAATTTTTGATGCTTTACCAAAAATATACCCCTCTGCAAAAAAAAACTTATCATTTAGTTCAAGTAAAAGCGTAAGGAAATAAAATTTTATGCAATAAGTATTATTCACTAAGAGTAAAAAAGTTTTGGTTTGTAAATTAAACTTTTGTAATTTTATTTTTTTGTATTGTTTTGAAATTACTCGTTTCAAAAAAACAAAAGAGGGGCTTCAACTGGCAATACCTTTATTTAACAAAAGTTACAAAGGAAAAAAGCCTCCTTTTGCCGAAATGACTGTAATTCTTCGAAATTACGTAATGATTTCTTGGGAAGTAGAACAGCTAGTGTTGGTTGTGCGTGAGGAATTAGGATTTCCCTGATGTATCATAGTGCATTCAGTCATTTTCAACAAAAACTAACTACATACTATGTTCAGAAATTATGCCCGCCCAAAACTTAACAGAGCCTTCACCATAAGACGTAATCTCTTTGAGACATAAGTTTGCGTAAAGCTTTTCAGGTCTTCTGAGCACTTTGTGACTTCATTCCTTACCAAATGATAAAATTCTGGCTTCATCTAAAAATAAAACCACACTCCACTCTACATCGGTCCATGTCACACAATTTTAGTCAAACTTCGACTTTGTAATACAGTACCCATGGAGTAATTTAGGACCCCTAGCCAGTCTTTGGCTGTGAATATTAACTTCTGGAAGTCTCCTCCTGACGGACTCACATGACACTGATGGGCTCACTCGGTCATCTCTAGATTCAGTGCACCATTTTCTTCCTGGTCCTTGTCTTTTTTCGAATGAATCGCTCTCCTGAAATCTTTTTCAGATCCTCTGAACAATAGAATGATTTATACCAAGCCATTTTGTAACATAACACTGAACACAGTCTTCTTCAAGAAGAGTCACTATATAGGGTTTGCCCGAAAAGTAATGAGACTGGTCGCCGTGCGGTGGTCTTGTCCCCAGCAGCGAGCTCTCTGGCAGCAGGATTTGTGGCGGGAGAGTCTAAGCTAAGCAACACATCAGACGGCAGTCATGTTCGAGCCCTGATAAAATGAGGATAAAGAGTGGTGCAAAAGTTGTTTTTGAATTTTTATCACGGCAGAAAATGTTAAAAATGGTGCATTCGCTGGAACAGCACTACGCAATTAAATTTTGCTTTCACCTGGGTAAAACTGCTTTCTAGACGCTTGCCTTGATTAAGGAGTCTCACAAAGATGACACCCTGTCAAGAGCTTAGGTTTTCCGATGGTTCAATGAGTTCAAGAAAAAACGGAAGACTGTTCTTTCTGTAGAATAAACAATTTAAAAATGTCATTGAGAAAAAAAGGCATCAAATCTTGCATCAAACAAATAATTATAAGACTTATTTGTTATTTAAATTGACTTAGCAAAAAAAGCCAAATCAAGAAAACATGGTCAAACACACAGAATACTCACACTTCCTTTCATTTCGTTTGGCGATTACCAATGAAATGTAGCGTAAACATGTGGCGTGCTGTGTCTCACAACGTTTCATTAATATTCAAATCTTATTTACATACCATTCCAAAGTGAATTGGTTATAATTACATGTGACTTAATATTGTTGAGAAAGAACACTAAAGGATTTAAAAACATTTTCATTTTTCAATACATCTTGAAATATAAAGTCAATAATACAAATAACATACCAGCTGCAATCAAAAGAAATATAATATAATTATTAATAAAATTTCTATGTAAAAAAAATTTTGTCATTTTGAAGTCTTCTTTAGGGGTGTTATGACAAAATATGGGAAAGAAGTTCACGATACGCACGCACGATGCAACAAAAATCGACAGGATGAAGTTGCTCACTAAACATGCGTGTAGTGACTGATACTATATTCATGATAGTTGTTGAGGTATTTGTAAATACAGGTGTCCAGTGGCAGATTTCAAAGTTTGAACAAACAAAGTTTCTGAACGCAACACATAATGACGAAGCTCACTTTCACATTGGAGGATATGTGAATAAGCAGTACTTTCGTTACTGGGATGTCCACAACCCAAGACAAATGCATCAAGAGCCTTTAGATAAGCCTAAAGTAACAGTCTGGTATGCCATGTCTGCATCTGCAATCATAGGGCCTTATTTCTTTGAAAATCAACGTGGCCAAACTGTAACTGTGAATTCGGAGAGATATGCCCAGATGTTAAATAACTTTTTCAGAGTAGAACTACAGAATAGTCCATCCTTCAACCAAAACACATGGTTCCAGCAGGACGGGGCCACAGTTCACACTGCTAATGTGTCCATGAATGCAGTGCGGCAGTTATTTCCAGAAAAAAACATATCCCGAAACGGTACCGTATCGTGGCCACCTAGGTCACCCGATTTAAGCCCATGTGACTTTTTCTTATGGGGATACTTAAAATCCGTTGTTTACAAAACAAATCCGAGTACTGTTCCACAACTTAAGAAAATATTCGAGCCGAAGTTAGTAGGATACCCCAGTCGCTCTGCAGACGCGTTTTTGAAAACATGCGTGCTAGACTCGAAGAGTGTGTCAGACTCGATGGCCGCCAAATGAAATCCGCATTTGTTGTTATAAAGTTAAAATAAACCTACTTTGTATTAGAGGTGTAGTTTTTTTTTACAATTTTTCAAACATTGAAATCTGCCACTGGACACCTGTACATACAAATCTGTGCTTTTAAATTATATTTTTAGTAATTAAAATTTAATAGTGGTCCATTTAATACAAAATATGTATTTATTGTGGTATAATAAAAAAACATTTGTTACTGGTTTTTAAAATATCTTTTAAGTGTATTTCTCTAAGTGATGTTAAGTTTTGGTACGTATTTATTTGCATTATAAATTATTTGATTGAATTAAATTTCAACAATGGTATTTATAATCACACTCCAATTTTATATTATTTTATTTCCATTAATTATTTGCATCCTAAACAAAGTTATTCTTGTATTACGCCAACGAAGTATAACTTCTAATGCGTGTACATAAGTACACACAATTTTTTTTAAATATATCATTCAGCTAAGTGAATAAGACTCAGTGGTTAGTTGCTACAGTAAACCCTCTTTTGTGTGACATTTTATTATCTAAAATACTACTACGAATATTTTACGAACATACTACTGCGAATATTTTACGAACATACTACTACGAATATTTTACGATTTGTCTCATTCAATATTTTGCAATTTTAGGGCAGATTAGTTTTTATTTACTACAATAACTTAAACAATTTTCTATCCCAGATAAAATCTCTATGACTTTTCCCGCTCCTGATATCACTAGATCAATCACTTTACTTAATTGGTTAGACTGTCATAAAACTACTCTTATATGTGCTGAGCTGACTTTGAACTAATAATAACCTAGATGGCAAGGTCGTATTTTAATTAATTTCTAGGGTTCTAAACCAAAAGTCAATAATACTGAAAGCTTTATTTCATTTGATAACAAACCATTTCACTGAGCTACTTCATCATCTTACTAATTTCACTAGATGGAAATTTCTTCAATAACATACCAATTTTCAAAAAAAATTAGCTCAACCTCATATCTTATATTTTAACTAGTAAAACTTATAGTTAAAAAAAACTAAAAATATGTTTTTGAACAAAGAACTCATTGAAAGAAATAAAATGAGACGTAACTTGATGGGTTTACTGTTATCCACTGATAAGTTGCCATGATCACTTGCCTCATTCAACATCAGACCTTGCCGCATACAATATGTAACCATAGGTCTCGTTGAGACAAGTTAAATGAGCCCCATCTCGGTGTATTTAATATTAGCCATTGAGGAGTTCTAATGACCACCTTCCTTCTCTTCTTCATCAGATCCTTCTGTTTACAATGTGTAACCGAAGAAGAGAAGTAAAACCTTTCGAATTGAGAAGTCCCAATGACCACCTTCCTCCTCCATCATGATACCAATTCAATGCCCATATCATTGTATTGTTATATTTGCTTAAGTTTGAATTAGTTTATTACGAATGAATACGACAATTAGAAGCAGGTGAAAAGTCAATCGTAGGTACACTCTTAGGAAGTTACAGGACAAATTAATATAAGCATGTCAAAATAGTTATTATCTTAAATCGCACTAACATTTACGTTTTATTTAATTTCGCTTAAATATATGCATATAATATAAAATTTGTGAAGAGAAGTTCTACCTGTGAGCACGGGTCTGGTCGCCGCATCGGCTAGATCCAGTGCAGTCTTGCCCTCAGAGTTGCGGATGTTGGGATCAGCACCATGTTGCAGCAGGGCTATAACGGACAGACAACACATCAAAATATTAGCAAAACCGTTTATACAATTCGCAAAACAGAATGAGGTTGTGTATGTATGATGGATATAAAATAAGGCTGTTTTGTACCTCAGGTGCTTAATCACCATCTGCAGAAGAAATCATCAGTATTATTACTGAACTCTACAATTACTTAGTTAATTAACAGCTTCGACTTAATTAATTGACAGCAATATCTGTTTCTATTAAAAGCGATTATAATAATTGTCTAGTTTTAAAATTCTCCACTAAATGGCGGTATTTATTTAGTTTTTTATGGACGATGATAATTTATTAACACATTTATATTTAAATATTGGTAACTACAGTATCATCACTATATATAAGACTCAAAGACACCTTCCCGGGTGCATCCTAAAAGAAGGAAGTTAGAAGATCTTGGGACGGAATGGAAGAAATAGTCAGCAATAAATTTCATAGATTACAAAAAAATTTACTTGTATACTCTAAATCAAATAACAAAGCAAAGAATACAATTTTATTATAAGATTGAAACCTCTGTCGACGTCGGTGGATGACTGAACAATTGATTTGATATCACCAAAAACCTTTGGCAGGGGTGTATGCGTTACGTCTCATTCAATGTTCAATCCATCTCTGAACAGTTGCAATGTACAGGTTGAACAGTTGTCGATGAGTGGAACGAACAAATGGATAGTACTTTATTCACATTTAATCTGCATACAACGTGTTTTGTTACACAGCATCTGATGTGAATGTATGATGAATATCTAGAGAAAGATCTATATATTAATGCTTATAAGTTATAAATTTATTGTTAAACTCATTTGAAACTCCTGCATGTTCAACCTTTCATTTTGTGACTGATACCAGGCGTTTCGGCTGCCTATGGGTTAAACAGCATAATGAGCTTAGTATACAAAATACCTATTCTACTAAATATTTTTGTAGTTAATATCTTATTACGTAAGTCAGACCATGAATTAATTAAAACATTTCGAACCACCAAATTGATGGAAATCTCCTATTTTATGGGTCACTCCTTCCAAGTCTATACACCAAACATCATGAATAAATCAACTCGTCACTCACCAATACAAACATCAACCTTCCCCTTTGCCGCCGCTTCGTGTAGGGGTGTATAACCCCAATTGTCACGCGCGGCCGGAGGAGCACCTGCAGCCAGCAACAAACGCACCACATCTGCATGCCCAAACGAACATGCATTGTGCAATGGCTGCAAACCGCCGTCATCTCGTGCCTGGAGCGCTGCTCCAGCACCGATTAGGAGTTCCACAACGTCTCTGCGTCCATAACCTTTGAAAACAATGTTTTCCTTTACATTATCCAATCAATTCAACATCATTTTCAGGTTATCGCCTAGATGTAGATGAAATAGGAGATAAAGAACGATTGAAATATTATATAGAAGGGCTTAGTTAGCATTCTATTACTGTGAAAGATCCTGCTTACAAAGAAAGTAACCTAAAAGTTGAGTAACTTCTTCTTTAGTGATAAAGCATCAAAAATTTACGCACAGACATATATTTCAATATCTACTGTGGCAGTAGAGACCTTAATATGTTCTGAGTGCACTCACAATCACGGTGTTAATTTTTTTTTGATCACGCAATTGCATTTTAACATAAAAATCTACAGCGGTTTAAGCCCTATACTGCGCGTATGAAAAATGAAATAATCAGCCCTATGTTGCATTATTCACTTTACTTAAAGTACACGTTAGCTAACGCATGACAATAACGATTCTCATAACATTCACTTTAAAAATCGACATGCTGTATCACGCTGGCTTTATTTTAACCTTTATTGTCTGTTAAAGTTGCGTTATTTTGTTATTGACTTCAGAGAAAAGAATAGCACCATATAATTTTACAAGCCGAAAAATAAGGACGGAGCTATTTCGTCAACGATGGCAGTTCTGTACTTAATCTATGGATGACAGGAGACACGTTTGTATATGTTATTTTGTTTCATTGCGTGTCAAGTAATGTTTATTCGTCAAGTCACTTTCAAGACCAGTCTCAAATTGTCAATTATAAATTTTATATTTTAGATAGTTGAAAGTATTTTACAAAATTGTTATTTGGTAACGTATATGGATCTGAGACATTTCTCAATTCTCGGACTTTATTGACATTTTATTAAATATAACGTTTTATTAAATGATGTTTTATTAAATATAAAAATTAATCGTTTTACTTTTCAGTTCGCCCAATTAATTCTACTTGTAAGGATAAATTTACCCACTTATCAAAAGAAATATTAAATATAGCTTATAATCAGCCGTAACGTCTACTGTTTTGGCTAACTTTACGTAAAGTGAAATAACGCAACAGGACACAGAATGGTGTATTTACATCAATGTAAAGATTGCTGAATTCATACAGTGGCAGATGTAAGAACCCTTTCACTCATAATGTAGTAGTTTCTTTGATATATATTTTAATTCAGTTGACTATAAAGATGACACTCACTTGTAACATTTACATTGAACAATTTTATTCTCTCTGAAATAAACTGAGTATTAAGTTTTAACGCTTACCAATTCTTTATTATATGAACATATACATATTCTTACATTTTTACAAGAGAGTTAAGTACGGCAATAGTTATATAAATAAGTAAGACTTAAGTAATATCAAAAAATCCTGAAGAAAATCTTTTACATTTTGAGATAATTTCTACTAAGAGGGGTCCCCCACACACTTAAGCATAAGTAAATGTTATAGGGTGTATAGTTTATTTATTAAATTATTTATAAATATTCCTGCTATTTTTCATCATAACAATATATCGCCTAGTATATTGGCTAGTCTAGTATAGACGTGTAAAAATTATATATTTCAACAAGTTTGAAGTTCAGAATCATCGTTACACTTTTAAGGCAATTATTATGCAAACTTCTAGTAATGCTGTCTTTTCATAATTTTCATTTTAGTAATCTCGGAGATAGAGAGAACATATTTTTTTGTGGATATTTTGAATGATTTCTATCTTAGATAAATTCTAAAATAAATAGTTTAGTTATTATCCTCATAAGTTATTCTTTCAATATCCTCATAAGTTATTCTTACAATTAATACTCTAAACAATAGATGAAATTAAAAAATGTTGAGTACTTTGTTTGCACCCTCTAAAGTATGCACCCTCTAAACCTATTAAACTATTTACAAAATATTAATTTTTTAGAATGAAAAATTATTGCTATATTTTTCAGTCGCATGTCTAAAGAAAATATTATTTTATTACGTGTTATAACTACAAATTAACGATTTCCCTTTAGTTATACTGTGAGACCTTGCTTCTTGTCAAATTTCATGACTGTAGGTCTATGGCAAATACTCTATAGGTTTTGATTTATTGGCCACTGTCAAAATATGTGACATAAATGACCATATTTTCACGGGTAATAAAAAGGAATGCTTATAAGATCACTTCGTTGTATGTCTGTCTATCTTTCGAGTCCCTTTTTCTTAGGAATGCGTCGAGGTATCAAGTTGAAATTAATATCAAATACTCAGGTTTAAGGTCACTTTGAGCTAAGAAAATCAAGCTTCTAAGTAAATGGAATCAAGAGTAACCCTAAAAAGAGAACGTAATATAGGAAAAAAATACGTAAAAATGGTGAAAGTATGTGATGGAACCTGCATAAAATAAATAAGGCGCAGTAGTTGCCTTCGTCCGTATAAAATTATTGATGGAAGTTAAGTGAAATTATTTTAATAGAAAGTTCTAATAAAATGGTATATACCAAGAATTTTTAATTGAAATGAAAATTTAGAGGATGGTAGACATATATCGCATAATTATTTGAATCTTAACATTTCCCAAAGGTTTGAAAAAGGAAACTAATTTCATTTTGAAAGACCTTTTTAACGATATTCCACTTGACGGAGAGTGTGAAAGAAAGAAATTTCCCCCACAGCTTGCTCGTATGTTTAGATACATAAAACTTTTTTTTACTTTTGCTCCATATTAAGTGAGATCACTATCTGAAGCACCTATTTACAAAATTTCATGCACTGATGATACACATGTCTAAAAATGAAGAAACTATGAAACTGCAACAGGCAGATGTCACAATGTTATAAGGGTTCTTTGTTTCCAAAGAATATCTAGAAAAGTATGTATAAATATATAAAGATACATAAAGCAAGTGCATAAAGCAACCCTACTTACATAGGGGATGGTTTAGAGATGCAAATCTTTCAAAATAAGAATAATAATTCTTTCCGCATTCTTAATGTTCCTTCATTATTATGTGTTTGCCTATAAATTATTATTATGTTATTACATATTAGGTTAGCCTCTTCTATTTTAACAAATATTTATATGACTGATTAAATATAAATTGAACACAATCAAGCTTTGAAAATTGTCAATGTTTTTGTTTTTCAATTTATTTAGGATTCTGTGCCTTAAAAAGGAAAAATGAACCTTTATAATATCAACGGAACAGAACTAGAACAGTCTTTTAAAATATCAATCACATGCCGATCTGTCGGTTTGTCACAACTTTTGATGTGAATACACCATTAAATTTGCTACCATATGGGGGCAAACCAAAAAAGTTTCGAATCTATCCTCTATATCAAAAATTAAATTATACCACTGGATAGCTAAAGGATCAAAGAATTCATTACAATAAGGGGGAACACTGATGCATCGCGCGCGGTGGAGGGAGAAGTGCCGCCATTTTGAGGTTATTTTACTGCGTATCGAGATTTGCAATTAGTATAACTTTTGATTCGGAGACACTACGTTGTTCGTTTAAGTTTTAATTGTCAGCTGTCGTTAAAATCTATCGATTGTATATAAAACATTAGTTTAAAGTAGTGACAGTGAATATAATAGGGTGTTAGAATAAAAAAATCTTATCAAAAATATATAATGTCGGAATATACGCATCGAAAAGCCAAAACGAAATACAAAGATCGTATACGACTGGAAAGGGCTTCTCAAGAACAATCGAATGGTAATAATAAAACACCATATGACCGAGTCAAGCAGTGCCGGGAACGTAAAAGAATGAATGCAGCCGAACGGATCAACGTTACATAGACTTATTCACGTACAACACACGGCCGTGTCCATGACACAGCCACATCCCATTTTTTTTGTCACAAAATTTGGAATTTGGCACAACAATAAAGCACATTAACATACATATATTTATATAGATAAGACTAAAAAATATTCATATGGAAACTTTAGAGGGAAAAATTAAATAATCTAAAAACTAATTTCAAAATTCCACATATGTCTCAGAGATGTACTAAACAACTTGCAAAAATATACTCCTTCCCATCACCCTACTTCCTGTACTACTGAAACTAAAGGTACGAAAAAACAAGAGATTTTAGAAGCCTACGTGAAGGTCGTAAGAAAACTACGGCCATTATTATAGATGTCGTAATGTCTTAGATATACATCATGTTTTTACACTTATGAAAGATATAGTAGCCAATATATTTATATCGTGAACAAATAATATTTGTATAATAGCTTATAAAATTACTATGTACCCTCAAATTTTTATTAATGCCTAAATGTGTACGGAACCCTCGTAATGCAAGTTC
Organism: Druceiella hillmani; assembly: GCA_039881145.1. Taxonomy (NCBI): domain Eukaryota; kingdom Metazoa; phylum Arthropoda; class Insecta; order Lepidoptera; family Hepialidae; genus Druceiella; species Druceiella hillmani. The sequence continues at coordinate 12,293,727 of JAYKKI010000030.1, read as the reverse complement.
TACTTGCAGTTGACAGACTTTTCTAAATATAATTCTTTTATCCCCGATAAAACAATCTAAACAAAATGATCAACTTCACTCATCTAGCTTTTTCGTAACGTTTCTTCTTAAGGTCTCTGGTTATTGCGTGCACAATGTAAGTGTTTTATTCGCATTGCACATTCAATTAACTTTTTTCAAGTTATGGATGTAAATAAATATGTAAAAATATTGGCACCTTATTCAATTTTGTTTTATGCAACGCCTTTTAATATCACTTGCGCTTCTTATCGATAATCCAACATACAGTGATAAATTTAATCTCACCCAATTCATAGGAAACCAATAATTAGAAAGATTACGAATTTACCAATGTTATAAAAGAGTCATGAAAATGCCTCATTGCAGATCTTCTGAAAAAACACTGGTATCCATGATAGAAATCATCGTTATATATAATAATTATAAATCAAAAACAAACTTCGTGCATTGGCAAGCGAACTTTACAATAATGAATGTACCCGAGCAGCAAATCTAAATAAGAGAAACTTAATGAAATACGTACTTACATAATAAAAGACGTAAAAATTAATAAAACGAATATTAAACAAAAGTAATTATTACGAGATACGGATCGCTCTGAATCAGGCGCTTTCCTTTCACTCGGCCCGCAATGTCAATGACAACGAAATAATTAAAATAATACATGTGGGCGTTATTACACATTTGCATGTGTAACAAAACACAAAATTACCTGCTGCGAAGTGTAGAGGCGTCGATTTTCTTCCAGCCGTATCTCTAGCATTCACCGTCTGAGGTGTAACTAATTTCTTGACTCGTGAAATTTCACCAGTTTTACATGCCTCAAAAAGGTCTCGGAGCGGGTCGGCGGCTGAAGGTAGTGGATCGAGGGCCGAAGCAAGGATAGATCGTCTACTAGACATTTCGGACGTTGTTAAAATGCATTTAATCTAGTTTTCTTTCATAATCTGGAGTATTTTTTACAAAAACACGCACGTATGACACAGCTGTGCTGAACACTTTCCGACATATGTAAATAAAAATAGTCGACAAATCCTATGTCTATGATTTATAATTTTTTTGCCATTTGCAAATGGCAATTCTAATCGTTCATTATGGTTCAAAAATACATTAATATGCTAAGTAATTTGCTCAAACATTTAACTAAGTAATTTGCTTTAAAATGTAATTTATTTATTTAATTACTTATAATTAGGAAAATGTATATTGTTAACTTTAAAATAATGGAAGAAAAACATTTACCACATATTGTATACATTTAGGTAATTACTTACCTATAATGAAAAAACCCTAAAATTTTGAAAATTATTTCTTCTGAATCAGAAATTACTAGCGATTTAAATATCTTGATTTGATTATTTGAAAAATAACAATGGAATTATACAATTATAAATATACAATTAAATACATAAACAAATACAATTATGCAATTTAAAATAAATTGAGTCTCTTTTACCAGTAAGGGTACAATATTTTTATTAGAAAAAAGGCAATTAAATTATGTGACCATTTTTAAATACGTGAATTAAATTTAAAAAATAATATTTTTAAAATTCAATTCACATATTTAAAAATTTTCGTTAAATGCAACATAGTGGTTAGTTCGCCACCTTTCATAGACAAAGATAAATACATAGAGTTATGCTAGACGTTAGTTGACGAAATCAAAATGGCTACCTTCGTGGGATGGGGTATATCTGCCGAATATAACTTTGTGATTTTATCCTAAAAAGTGGTGACAATATAATAATAAAAGACAAATACAATAAACTTTTGTGTTACATTCAAAGTGAAGTGTAAAGTTTATACAGTGTTTGGATTACCATTACCCTGTTTACCGTATGTATCATATTAATTTGAAAAGTATGTCTCCTTTCACCAATCAAATTTCCATCATTTGTAGCGATCACGGATTTTATTTATCTCTATTATTGTGATGTGACATGATATGTACTCGTGATAACTGATAACAGGATCTCTTTTCAAGGCGTATTAAGACCAGAATGCTGTAATTGCGGAAGCTTAAACTGTGTTATAGAGTTCAGTGGGTGAATCACAAATCAGATGTGACTCGAACACGGATGAAAGAACTGATCATAACCTATTGACATAAAATTCATTGGCTCCGCCTTATTGACACTGCTAATAAGGGAACTGTTTGCAATTTTCGTTAGTTTGATTTCTTTCAGCATTTCTATTAAGTTTTTTTTCAGTTTATATTGAATTTATTCTCTGGCGACGTGGGTGCGACCAATTTTGACGCTTATTCCACGAGTAGTTGCAACCATTTTTGCACAAATACATTTACCCCTTCGTCCTTGCAGTTTCCCCAATGAATCATTGATAAATTTCATAACGTAATTCACAATAACATTTTCTTGTTATTCCAAGGCATCTAAACAGGTTTTTAAGGTTGCACACACATTGGGCGTGTTTGGTGTTAGGCTGTGGCTACAGTGGATTATAATTTGAGCCTTATTAAAGTCTAATTGTTTAATTAAGTTTGTTTTGTGATGAAACATACGCAGTTACCTAACTTTCCGGGTGTCATGTGCGCTGGAGGCCGTAATCTGTTACTGAAATATAATTTTAGTCGCAAAAATATAACTTATATTACGGTAAAATGAAACATTTTCTTTTCTAAATGGATGCACGATAGAAGATTCCATTAGAATGAACAAATGTATCTTACATTGTGTTTGAGCACATGGAAATTCAATTTACTACTTTATCTTTTGAAGAAATTAAACATTTCAATGGGATATAGATGGACTTTCAAAGTAAAAAAATATGCGATCATTTCGTCTCAATTTTGTTTACTTACTGTACTTAATTTTATTTTGTTGTTTATTTTTTTTATAGTAAAACTATTTTCTGAATTATTTGTATGTATCAAGTCATTATTCATTGTTACAGAACTATTCCTTTTCTATGTGTTGTAGGTTAAGAGTTTTAGCGATACCATTGGAAAATAAATATATCGAATCAGTTTCTGAAACGTTTGGAAATCAAAATATTTGGTCGTTTATAGATATCATACATAGTTTTGATTTATGGAATAAATTCAAACTTTTGGTTATATGGATTTAGAGAAAGAAAAAAATGCATGGAAAAAAGTAGCAAAATTTATAACTCAATTTTCAGCCCGCGTTTTTTCAATAGTGTAAAGTAACCGTGATATTAACTTTTCAACTCAAAAGGCAAACTTTGATAGAGTCCAGTACATTGTAAATTTGAGAAATTTTCTATTTAAGAATTACCCCTTAAACATACGCCTTTTCCCTTGCAATTGATTATTACGTCATGCCAATTGACGCATCAAAATTTAAGATGAATCTTATGACGTCACGTTAGCTATAGACTCATCCCCACCCCTTAACGTAAAATCACGCTAAGCCAGATCGTGCTACTATATGAGTGACGTAAATTACGTTAGTCGCTATAAATAGACCAGTGACTCTCAAACTGTGGCCAACTATCAAGGGAGCGTTGAGTGTTAGGTAAATAATGCCGGTAGTTTGTCGTCTTACCGTCTTTATATGTTTCAAATATTGTCGATATGAATTAGATATTTACTAAGTACACATGCATAAATCACTGTATGCTGTAGAATAAATAAGTACACCTGAAAGAGATTTTTTTTAGTAAAAGGGAAAATTAAGGAATGTGAAAATACTAGATATTTTTACAATAATAACATCAACCATTTTCATTTCAGGGGTCTTATTTTTCTCTTAATTTATTTTTTATGCAATAAACATTGATATTGTCCATAAATACTTTCACTTGGTAGTTTGATGTAACATTTGTAAGCGACTTTAGCGTTGAAAATTTAATTAGCCAAATAAATATTGTGGTATTGTTAATTGTACTTCTTATTATTAACTGTAATGTTTATAACGTTCAAAAACTGACCGCAAAATAATGTTATGTAAGTCTGCGATTTCAGAACTGTTCAATTGTAAGTAAATAATTGTTGTTAAATTCATACCTATATCGTGCATATATTCGTACCTACATCGTGCCTCAAAGGCTACTAAGGTCGGCATTGCGTAAAAGTTTTGCGAAAACGATATCCCGATATTTTGCTTAACAAATAGCAAGTATTACATCTGTTTGCGTTCACACTTGTTCAGTGTGTTCAACGATGATATTTCGCGTTCAAAATAAGCACTTTTAATAAGCAACGAATTTATGTTTAGCATAATATTATAAACTCGATTTTGGAATACAATCTTATACATTACAGTGGGTGTTGAAAAGGCCATTTGATTGTAAAAAAAACAGGAACAGGTATTGTCGAGTATCAGTGTTTTTTAAATATGAAGGTGTTCCAGTAGCGAGGGTGTTAGCCAATGCCGGAGTCGTTGCCAAGAACTTGTGGGATGGGATGTCGTATTGGCATGTAAGTGCAATGTGGCTCCCGGTGACAACTGCCTATTTTACCCATTACTGGGAGGTTTACTGATACTTTTCGTAGTTGCATTTATTGCAGTCGTGCAAAAAATTTATGTATTCGTATTATAATGCACAAAAAATTGAGAGCATCTGATAGAAAAGGTGGTGATGTGAAACCTTTATTGGCAATATTGATTAGTTACGTAATATATGTTAGATGTAGATTAGGTAAGGTTAGATCATGTTGTGGAAGAAATATATTTTTAAAATTTAAATTGTTTTTAAGAGTAAATGCATTATTATGATTGTTTTCCATGATGGAAGAATGGTAGTTAAGTCTAGAATGGAACTAAAGGGAATTTAACTCCTTGACCTCCGAACGTGTGACCAAGGTTCTTTTGTGAGGTAGATCTCGCGATCTTAAAACAACTTGATCAAATATGAAATTTCGATATTTAATTTCAAATCCTGTCCCCTCCATTATCACGAAATTTCTAGAATATGTGTAAATAAATGAAAGATTTTTATATTATTATGTGTTGTCAACGGCATTTATCCCATATTTTTCACATAACACCAACATGGCTTCACCATGGCGTAATAAATAGTTATCTAATGGTAAACACCGACGTCAGCTCGTGCCTTCGCTGATACACGATTCTTGTATAAGCTTGTACACGTACTGAACAGATAATATACGCTTATCTGTTTTAGAAATTCATTCGTATTCACATATTATAAATTTGTACCTATAGTATAAAATAAGATGATTATAATAATTACTATTTTCTATGTAACTTATCCCGTTTTCGAGATACACTATGTCAGTGTCAAGGGAAGGGTTAAGCGCTTCGCTGTGCAGGCAAACCGGGCGCCGCGCAATATATCAGTGCAACATATCAAAGCAATACGACGCGTGGCTGCGAACCACTTATTTGGTTTTGAATATTGAGCGACACAAAGAATGTCTGGCAGAAACAAAAATCGGTTTTAGGGGTAATGGGGCCTTTCCTAAATTTTTTTCATGGAGTTTCCCTTAAAAGTAGTGAAACGTTTAAGTGTAATTATACCTAATTGAGAAACTGTTGAAGATATTCCGTTATTGGAAAATAATTTATTTTTCCGTACTAAGGGCCTAAATTAAAAAAAAATGTTATAGATTATTTTCGTGTTACATCTTTAAGAGGCATATAAAGTAAAAACATGTCAAGCACGAGGAAAACTGGCACTACGAGGGTTCCTTATATATTTCGGCCTACACATTTTCATACTAAAATTATATTTTAAGACAACTATAGAGATATGCTATGGTATATTAATACTTGTCTTTTTCACCCGCACCTTGTGGACATTTTATAAGGGTTCCGCCCTTATGAGATCATTCACTTGTCTGTCTGTCTGAGACGGACGTCTCTCACAGGCGTTTTTCTCAGAAATCGTTTGACGTAGAAACTTGAAATTCGGTACAGTAATAGTATATATTAACGACCATGTATTTCTAGAGACACTGAAAAATATGTATATGGAAATATGGGGGGGTGGTATAATTTAGCACTCGAAAATAGAATTTGAAAGTCTATAGGTATATATAGAATGGGGTATTGTATGACAGGGTTAGTTATAATGGTTTCAAAAATATTTTTTCATAATTTTAGTTATTATATCTTCAGATATATGCTGAAAAATGTACGTTCCTTTCTATTTCCTAGATTATGAATCTAAAATTATGAAAAAAATAATGTTTTTAGAACTACGTAAAAGTTGTAGGAAATATAATAAATATAGCTATAGTTCTAGATATCATATTTTTTTAAATAGGCACCATGTTAGGCAATATATTTACGTTGTGAAAAATCAATATTTGTTAACGGCTTAATAGAAATATTGTGTACCATTAAATGGTTATTATTGCCTAAATGTACATATTTAGGCACTCATACAGAACCCTCGTAATGCGAGTTCTACTCGTATTTGGCGGGTTTTTTATTGCCTTAAAACTGGAAATTAGGGTCGTTTTTGTTAAACAGTTTTCCACCTGTTCATTGCGCTATTATAAAACGTTATAACAATTTCGCAAGGTTTCTTTGATTCTTTTATTAAAATAGTAGAATTAAAAATTTATTTAAACATGTTCATGACGTGAAGAGAGTGTATTTACAACATTTGTCTAAACATGTTTTTACGGGTGATGCGTATAACTGTACTTGTATAAAATTTCAATACAATTTTGGGTTTATATTGTAAAAGAAAATTGGATCTGAAGGTTGGGAAAGGTCTAGGCTAGACGCTTCATTTTGTTTTATTCGACACTTGGCTACTAATTTTGTAGGAGTCATTATTAAAAAAAATGCGATAAATTTTGTAAAATATAGGTTCTATTAAATATTTCAAAAAATTGTAAGTCTGTGTTTCAAGGCACAGACGTACAATTTTTTATCTCCTTACCTATGCAAATTTACTTGGATTTTTACAATTATATTAGGAAAAAAAAAATTTTTAATTATACTTTTTGTCCCAATAGTTTGGGAGCCATTTCGGTATAAATAAAACATGAAATATTCGAAAAAACCTTTCACTTCAAACGTATGAATCGCAAACCTGTCACAAAAAGGTCTGCGTTTGCTGTAAATCAGGTGGTTTTCTCACAGAATTGAGATGTTCAGTGCTTGGGTGATAATGACGCACAAAAGCGGCTCTTTGAGAGTTTTTAAACTGACCGGCGTCTGTACGGTTCCGGTACGGTATCGGCGTTACGGTAGCAGCCGAAGCAAACATGTAGAAACCATGTCAATGCGTTCGACGCAAATTCTAGCAAGCTTTTCCCTGCTATCGTTACCGTTAATGTTTTAACATAAACATGTGTGCGTGAACGCGTGGGAGACGTAGTGCGATTTGATGTTTCGGGTAATTACCGCGAACTCTCATATCATTTTTATTTTCGTATTTTAAAATGCGGTTTAAATTCGATATTGTTATAGTGATTGAGTTAGTAGAGGACGGGCTCTGTATATGGGATAAAATAATAAATATAAATTGTTTCCAAATAAGTTTTGTTTAGTGATATTTGAATTCGAACGGGTTTCTAAATATTGTTTTCTATCACTTTAACCACACTTTCCCTTGGTAGTCTACGAACGTAAGGAAACACCACCATGGGAGTTTTTGATTGGTTCTCTGAATGTTGAAATAATTAGAAGTCTGTTACAGTACTTTTTTCACTAGCTTTTGTTTAAATATTTTCCTAGCCCTTTTGTCCAATAACTTTTCCCGACTTAAGATATATATTGAAGCTGGTGTCATCACCATTGAAATTTCGACGAGGGTCATTTGACATATCCTCGATTTCAATTTTAGCTAGGTACAATTGAAGGCCTTGGAACCATTTTTAATGGACTCCGCGATAACAATCAGTCTAGCTTGAATAATAGCTTCGGGATTTCTGCCGTTTTTAAACGTTTGGTATTTAATTATTTTTGATAACATTGCCCTGCGTTTATTTCGATTACAAATGAAAATAAACGCAATAATAATTGTTTATTTAATGTATTATTGAAAACAAATATATATTGATAATACCGATATCAGTACTTTAATATCTCAAAGAGTGGTATACACACTAGGTTCGATGACAAAAGGTTTATTTAGAAGAACGGACAATTGATTAAGATTTATCTCTTATTCAAAATAATTAATATAATCGGTATTATCAATACGTGTATCCTCTTCAGAATCATGGTTGTACAGTAACGTATCCAGGTAGGCTTTAAGTGGACAAAACATTTTTCTAGCTACTTGTAACGAAAGATAAATTTGAATTAACAGTAATGTTTACCGAATTCAACAAATAATGACTCGCAATATCGCCAATCGGCCACACAGATTCTCTAATCTTTATTACCTCGAAAATTTGAAACCAACATTTGAAGCCAAATTTGAAACGTCTCTGAAGGTCCGACTTTGGTCCGCTATTTAAGCGTTCAAGCAAGGACCAATCGTTAGAATCTTATAAACATATTAAGAGTATTACATAAGGTTCATTTCCGCATAGATATTTTTGTAAATTTGAATTACTGTCTAGTTATTACTGAATTTGTTTGATACTGGTTATATTAGGCGGAGACTGATATAAAGCGAGTCCACCTTATCAAGAAATGTCAGAAGACGAAAGGAGAACACGTGACCTTAATTTAGTTCTTGCTAATCATCATATAATTTATTTACAGTGTGCAGCTAAGAAATAATAGTCTTTATAACTTTCTTTTCATATTTTTTTTATTTATTTGAATACCAATATTTTATCTCGCTGATTAGGACAGGTACTGTGGCGTGTCGTTACCGTCCCGGACATAAATGCCCTTTGTATCATTTCTTTATCGTTGAATTCTTTGGGAGGAATGACTAAATTAGGGAAGGATTTTTTCATCCTATAGGAAATTATTTATTCCGCTCGGATACGGTTGACCCAGGTTTATAAGATAAGGGTTAATCAATTGAAATAGTGATGGTAGTGTCAATAGTTCGGTAGATGTGGGGCGTATATACTGTAATCTGTACAAGTAGGAAGAATTTGCGTGGAATGGACGCACTAGTGTATGACATTTCACAGATACCTGTTATAAAATACGCAGCGTTCTGTCTCTTTTTGTAATGACGAATCTACTATAAGAGCAAAAGAAACAAGGCGATCACGGATGTACGCAGGCTATCTATTTCATCGTATAAATCCCTTCTTAGGAAAGAATGAAATAAAAAACCTTTCATTTACTAGGCTCATACTCGTAACATGTCATACTTTTAGGCAAACTAGTATCTTAAGCTTAGTGTTTCTTTCATACTAAGGTATTCTCTAGTCTGTATAAACTTCATTGCGTATCGGTATTTGGCGTTGTTCATTCAAATAAGTGAAGACCAAAATATGCGTCCCGGTACGTAACGAGCAAAACAATATTGAATACTTTGTAACGAGTATGTTGCGCGCTCCCAACGGAACACCCGACAAGCAAGTATACGTGTCCCGTACTATTATTTTATAACTGGTATAAGTACCTGTTATTTTTAAATACTCGTAACAACTATATATAATGTAATTTTAAATACTCGCTCTATAGCCGGGGTTGTTCTTTTTAATATAATTATTTTAGACGTTATATACCTGCACGTCATTTTGCAGTTCAATATTTTCTCTGTGATTTCAATATTAGATTACGGTAAGCATATTTTACGCAGTAAATATTTGGGTGCCGCTTTCCGCCGATATTCCACTTCCGAATTACGTCAGAGAGTAGAGACAGCGGATGCACGTGCGGACGAACGACAGCTGGCTGCATATTAAACGAAATAGCATTGTAGCTAGCTACGCTAGGCGCCTTGCCTTGATTAGTGACCTCACTAATGACTATTAGAGGAATTAGTGAAATGACTATTAGAGGAATCATTAGCACGTACGGTATTTTGACTTCCTTTATAGTTAATGTCTCCAACCCGTTAGTTCTTTACATGATGTGTGATGGACTTCAAAGTGGGTTAAATTGTAAGCCTTAATACGTACCTAAGGTTTTCATTCCTTAACACTTTAAATTAATCACTGGACTAATGAAAGAAATAAAGTAAAACCAGAACTAATTATAGGTATTTTAAATTATTAAGACTAACTTGACTTGAGTGTGATAAAAAAATTAAAATGTAGTTAGATTAAAATATAAGAATAATTAAGAATTTATAAATTTTTATCTTATTATAACAGCCTAAAAATTATATTGCTCTTAGCTTAATTTTTGAGTCTGTAATTATTGATATTTAGCAAGTTAACGTTAGGAATGTAGATTGAAACTGAAACCGGCCGTTATCCACTATCAAGACCAATAATTTTGGTTAGTTTTATGTGAATGATTTAAATTAATTTTCTTTTATTTTAATCTAATATGAGCTTTTATTTAATAAGTAGCTGTGCCGACGCGACTTTGTTTGTATGGCATTCTGTATAAGAAAACTTGTTAGGTGTTTTTGTGTTTTTAATTTTTTTCTGTCTCGGAACTTTATGAGCATAAACTTAACTAAAGAACAGTCTTTCTTCACCCATTGTCCGACATTCTGTATATTACATCGATTTTAATGAAAATTTCTGAAATGTATATTTGGCTTGTCTATGAGTGCTGTAAACTGTATGTCATCGTTATATATCAATGTGCCATGCGTATGATGCGAACCTAAATAAGTGGACATATAAAAATACAAAAACAATTAAAAACCTGTTAAGTGCGAGTAGGGCTCGCACTACGAGTGTTCCGTACACGTTTAGACATTATAAATATTTAAGTGTACATGGTATTCATTTTAAACTATTATTTGTTATACGGACGGCTGTTTCTTAGAGGCATACGACTTTAAAATGTAAAAAGAAAACAAATAAAATTCATATTAATATCCATAGTATCGTCTTTATTGAAAAGGTAATTATATGCCATTTGTGTTTTAATACGATTTCAAACATATATGTGTGCCGCGGCTGGCTCAAATAAAGTGCCAATCTGGAAGTCTATTTCTCAAGCACTTTCTCGACTAGTTGGGCTGTATTTTGCCAGTAACGCAGCGAATGTTGTTTAAGTGGTTTAACGTCTGTGTGTTTATCAGCATAGCCTAGCGACTTCACATATTACCAGAGAAAATAATCCACGGGTGTGATAGCACACTATCGTGGAGGCCAATTGACAAGGGCATTACGCGAAATATGCGGATGTCGAATTTATGCTACAATAAATTGAGTGTCGCGTGCTATAGCATGTTGTTGGAACCGAACAGTCTTGTTTGAACCAAAGCTCTTCAATATTGATGCTATTCAATTGGGGAACAAAAAAGTCAGTAATCATAGATCTAAGGCGCTCTCCATTGACTTTAATATTCTCGCCGGCTTCATCTTCGAAGAAATATGGGTCAATGTTTCCACCAGCTCATGAAGCACACCGAACAGTGATTTTTTGATATAACGGCGTCTCAATAATGCCACATGAATTTTCTTCATTCCAAACCCGGCAATTTCATTCATTGACGTAGCCTTTCAACCAAAAATGAATCCCATCGCTGAACGAATTATTGCTCGAGAAAGTGGTTGAGAAATAGATATCCAGATTGCGCTTCATTCGAGTCAGCCGCGGTGTCCATATACCTTTCCAATTAAGCCAGTGCCATGGCCGTCATCATGATTTTTATCTTTTTTTTTCATTTTAAACTTGTATACCTCTTGTAGTTGCCGTGGAGTGTTGGGTTGATCACAAGGCATACGGCCTTTGATGATGCGGCGACCCGGGTTCGATTCCCGGCCGTTCGTTGAACAGGGCTGGACTGGTGTTATGGTTGGCTGTAAGAGATTGCTCTCATAGCAATAAGTCCGCCATATGTATCAATTAGATACATTAAAGTAGATAAATATATATACCTCTAAAAACACCCGTTATATCATTAACATACAGTGGGTAGCCAAATTATTATACTTAAACAAAAATGTTTGTATTTTTAATGAAATAAAAAAAATAGGTATTTATTGTTTTTTTATTTTTGTAACATTGTTTTATTATTTTGAACACATTTCAAATATGAATTAAAAATTTTAAACATAAAATTACTTTACGATCTATACTAAAAATAAGGAAAAAAGTAATTATTTAACATTTGGTAATTCCGCCTTTTGCTGCTATCACGGCTTGGACACGACGTGGCATGCTTTCAAAGCATGATATGGCTACTTGTTGCAATCTCGGAGTGTTGTGCCATGCTTTGATGATGTTCTCAATCAACTCTATTTTATTGGTTACAATTTTTTCTTTGGCTATTTCGGTTTAAAGGACTGCCTACACATTTTCGATGGGATTCAAGTCAGGGGAGTTTCTAGGCCAGTCTAAAGTGTTAATATTATTATCTTTTAAATATTTGGTGATAGATTTAGCCTTGTGACCTCCCATGAAATTTCCATTTGGGAATCATCCTGCTGTCTGTGGGGCCAGCCTTTCCATCAAAACTTTCTTGTACTGGTCCTGACGCATGGTTCTATAAACTATGTATAGTTTCTTCCTGTTCCTTTACCGCTTATGACTGACCATACCATCACCGAAGTAGGATGTTTTACGCGTTATATAGTCCTTAAATTTTTCGTCAGCCCTTCGCCTAACTCAGTTTTGTCCTGAAGGATTTGTATAGACGACACGTTTGGGAAGCAAACCTGTAAAAAGAAAATACCACATTAATTATTGTATTTTAATTATACCAACCCGTTTCCAGTCTTCCCGTGTCCAATGTTGGTGTTCTTTAGCCCAGGCTAGACGTTTAGCTTTCATAACAGCATGTAAGTTTCGGCTTCTTCTATGGTCGACAACATTTCAGCCCGATCTCTACAAATCTTCTGAGAGTCCTTTTTGATATTTGAACCCCAGAGTCATTTAAAACTTTTTGAAGAACATGCGGAGGCTTTCGAGGGTTCTCTAAAGTAATACGACGAATTTCCCGCTCCGTTCGAGGTGTAGTGGTCCGCTGTCTGCCACATCTACCCGTTCGATTCGCCTCAATCGGCTTTTCAGTTTTTTTCTTAAAATTGTTGTTGTTTCAGTTTTTTCTTAGTTCAATTTTTCTTTAATATTAGGAACGATGGACTGCGGAACTTTTAGTAATTCAGCTATTAGACGCTGAGTATATTCACAATGTTCCAACATTGGGGAAGTTTTGGCTTTTTTCTTTGGTGTGAGGTCAGCACACTTTCCCGTCTCTGCAAAGTAATTTTTTAAGTTTATTTCTATAAAAATCCCATTAAAAAATAAAAACACTAGAAGTCATTGTCAAAAATACATTGGTTATATAACAAAACAATCCAATAATAAAAAAAAAATAATACTTACCTAATATTACAGATAAAATGTTTTATTTTTTACTAAAAATGACACAAGAAGCTTGCAATTTGAGATTTTATCGGACACTGATAGAGACGTCTGTCATATTTAAAAAAAAACAAAAACTAAACTGATGTCAGTTACATAGAGTGTTGCCAGATGTGTACATAATAATTAGAAAGAGAGACTAACATACCTACTACTCTGTAAAATAAGTTATGGCTAGATCTCTTTAAATCATTTAAAAAAAAATAATTTGAGTGTGATAATTTGGCCATACACTGTACAATACAAATAATTATGATGACGTTGATTTAAGTCACTTGTATGGAGTTTATATGATTTTTTTACAGACCCAAACTACATGTCAAAAGTTGGTCGACTATTACTCGTAAACTGGTAGAGCGTACTTAGATGTGGTAATTTTCCTTTTAATGTTGTTATATATGCGAGTATTGTGAATAATTTTCAGATGTTCAACACTAGCGATACGTAACTCTATGCCTGTAAACGAATGCCTGTATCGAAAGTGTTCATAACATATTCATAATATTTTTTGAAGGACCTGTTCAACTATATTCTACACAATGAGGTATGCGAAAAAAAATCACCAAACTTTACATTTAGGGCAGGCGCACTAAAAATTTGTTTAATAGATTTTATTGCATAATTTCGTAGGCGTTATAACTAGGTATAAAAATGCCAAATTTCGTCTTTATAGCACTCATAGTCTGCGAGTATAACGGCTATGACATACAGACAAACGGACATGGAAAACTATAAGAGTACCTAGTTTTGCTTAAAAATGGCGTCGCAAGTCATCCTTTGAACCGCTTTAGTTTTCGTTAATTTGATCGAATGTTGATATTTTTCTGATCGGTGTACAGCGAAGATAATGGACGTAACTCTATCGACATCCATTGTATTGAAGCGTTCACGACGCATAAGCTATTCGAGAATTAATATGTTCTCAGTTAGCGCTGTCTTCGTACATTGGTAGGTAAATGGCAAGTATTGATGTGAGCGAAGCGCGCTGCGAGCGGGTACATTCGTTATGTACATACGTATACGTATATAAGTATATATACTCGAGTGCTAATCAAATTACTGGTACTAACGCTGGTCGTCATGTTTAATTCCCCGTTCAATGTACCAATCAATACGACAGGGCCCCGCTCGGTTGCTATTATGGGAATCGGAGCCTTGATTTGTTTTATTGACGTTTATAATAGACGGTTCAATCAGTTCTAAATTGTCACAACAGTCTTTTGTGCCTATAGGTCGTTACGTCATTTCCGTATTAGGCAGAGGAGGCAGCGATAAGGGAATTGCATGTAAAATGTTCCATTTACGTTCATTGACCAAATTCACTGTGTTAGCTAGTCGTGCTTATTATATTACGTTTGAATTCAACGTGTCAGTTAGTCAAGCTTATTATTACATTTGAATTCAACGTGTCAGTTAGTCGAGCTTATTATTACATTTGAATTCAATGTGTCAGTTAGTCGAGCTTATTATATTACGTTTGAATTCAACGTGTTAGTCGAGCTTATTATTATATTTAAATTCACTGTGTTAGTCGAGCTTATTATTATTACATTTGAATTCACCTTTGTTAGTCGAGATTATTATTACATTTGAATTCACTGTGTTAGTTAATCGAGCTTATTATTAGATTTGAATTCACTGTGTTAGTCGAGCTTATCATTACATTTTAATTCATTGTGATAGTCGAGCTTATTATTAGATTTTTATTCTCTATGTCAGTTAGTCGAGCTTATTATTAGATTTGAATATACCCTGTTCAGTAGACGAGCTTTTAATTACATTTGAATTCACTGTGGTAGTTATCGAGTTTATTATTATATTTGGATTCACTGTATTTGTTAGCCGAGATTATTATTACATTTGAATACACTGTGCTAGTTAGTCGAGCTTATTATATTTGAATACAATGTGTTAGTTAGTCGAACTGATTATTATATTTGGACTAATTTAACAGGCTTACATCTAATGCATTTTTATATAAGAGTAAGTGTGTCAACTCACATTCCTGGTCTTGAAGTTTTAAATTTTGCATAGACATTCGTTTTCGGTCTGATATCTATTTATTTAGTGTTTTCACGGGTATGGGAGAAACGGGATCTTTGCTAATGACACTACGTGCACCTTAGCCTAAACTTTCGGTCACAGAAGTGATCTTCTATACTCCATTCCATTTCAAAAGGGAATGTTTATATACAAAGCAAAAAGGGCAGTTCAGGTATTGTAAACGTTTTCCAAATTTTTCCAAAAAAAAATTCCTGTTATTAGTATACACTTTTACGCCGTATACATTCATTATTTAGATTATACAGGTTATATAATTATAGGGAATAAGTTCAATTTTGGCAAAATGCGAATAGTTTCCCACTTTTTTTAAATGAAGGAATATGAAAAAAGGATAAAAAATAGGACGGTATCTTTTTGAAATAATTTTTTTAAGATAATCGCGATTATCTTCGAAACAATTATTTGGAAAAAATACAATAAATGTATTAATTTTTTGTGTTACTACAATTTTTTGTCAATATTTTCACTTCAAATTTGTAATTAAGTACTCATCCACGCAAAAACATATAAATTGAAATGTTAATAACAAAAGTTGCAGCTATTTCGTTACAAGCTTTATAAAGTGTCGGTGCCGTGGTGTGTTAGATTAATCACAAGGCACACGGCTTTTAAGGGAGCGGCGAACCGCGGAAATCCGGGTTCGATTCCCGACCGCTCTTCGAGCGGGGCCGGTTTGTAGTTCGGGATGGCTGTAAGAGATTGGTCTCACAGTAATAAGTCTACCATATGTATCAACTGTATACATTAAAGTCTCATAAATAAGTAAATAAATACATGAATAAAGTAAATTATGTGTACAGAATAGCAGCATATATGGATAGACTTTGTACGCATCACGTCGATATATCGAATATTTCTCAAAATGTTTTGTACCTCTGTGTTTCGTGTGATTGACGGAAAGGGTTGTCCATTTTTCTCTCTAAATTTCAAAATTCATATTAGTAAAATAACGGGGCAATACTTTACTATGTTAAAATAGTGAATATATTACTCATAGAGTTCTGAGGAAAAAAAAAATAAAATACTCATAACTTTTCTTATACCGAATTTCACGCGAACGAAGTCGCGTCCGCACAGCTAGTATTAAGAACTGTTGGACTCGGGGTGCATATATTTTATTAAAATTAAGAGAAAATTAATAAAATTAGTTGTCTCTTAATTTGATTAGTACGGCGCAACGGCCAGACTAAATCGAACATTTCCCAACGTCTCGTTCAGAAGACGCGCGCGTTCTCGCGCACGCATCGTACGACGCGCCTCTCGCTCGAACCGCTATCGCTGCGCGGAGACGAGCGGCGCGAGGTCAAGGCGGTGGCCTCAATCGGCCCACTTACCCGCATCGAGTCGCGATCAGCTGTTCGCCGCGCCGGGGTGTAGTCGCCGATCTGTGCCGGGCTCTTTCGCGCTCGGGCGTGCGGATGTGCCGATTTCGCGTGCGGGCACGAGAATGTCACGAGGATTCGTGTGAGGTCGTGACGAGTATTTTTGGACGAAAGCGAATGCTTCGTTCGCATTGTTAGCGGCCTTGTTGCGAGTTGAATATATTTGCGGGTAAAGGTCAACTGGAGATTCCTATGCGCTCGTGCACGACGTATGTTTATGTATACATATGTACGAACATGTATGCGAATTAAATGTATAACCTTTTTAGTATATAAGTTGTTTAGCTTTATAGGATTTCATATTAAAAATAGAACAATATAATCTTACAAAAATTTGATTCCGCATGGTGCTAATATAGCTTTATAAAGATCGGTAAAAGTCTATAAGAACAAAAATGACACTGTAGAAAATAGAAAAAAAAGTGTTTTATATAAATAGTTAATCAGACAAATTAGATATTCTATATGTTTTCTTTTATGAAAAATCAGGTTAACACTTTGTAAATGTATTTTCTACGGAACTCTTTGAACCAGCAAGATGAGACGAAGTGTAGATTGTGTCTCGTTCTAGCGTCCGTAAATAGACGTAACTTACTAACGCCCATATGCACCACACACGGTCAAGACTGTCAGTCGGACTTACTGACAGTTAAAAACGTATTTCTGTTTCACATTAACTCTCAGTCGAGTCGGAACAAGAGTCTACCTCTAGTCTTTACCGACCGTGCCCTATTTCAACGTCCAATCCGTAAAGTATTCAGACAAAATATGTTTTTAACTGTCAGTAAATCTGACTGAGAGTCCTGACCGTGTGTGGTGCATACGAGCGTAAGCCACGCTCTCAGGTCCGGCAGGGTCATCCAATAAGCCAAGTAAAAGAGTCAAAAAAAGCGAAAAAGGCTATTCATTTTGACAACAACGGAACGAATGTCAATGTCGGTCAACAGTTTATTCTTAATTAATTCAGGCAATGGTGTATCCATTTTCCAATCCAATTAATAAAGCAATTGATATTATTTTTTTTTGTATTTCTTTCTAATTATACTTCGTTAAGTTTATATTGTTATTTTTATTTTTTATTGACTATGTTTTATATTAATTTATTAAAAATATTGTATATGCGTGCCTATGAACATAGTGTCTTTGTTTTTTTGTATAATGATACAAATTATGTTATTTTTTGTAGTTTTCTGATTGTAAATCGCTGAA
Source organism: Druceiella hillmani (assembly GCA_039881145.1). NCBI lineage: Eukaryota > Metazoa > Arthropoda > Insecta > Lepidoptera > Hepialidae > Druceiella > Druceiella hillmani. Next base: position 12,275,732 of record JAYKKI010000030.1, on the reverse strand, counting down.
TAGATTGCTTTTTTATATTCTAAAAATACTATAATATTATATTTAATATAATAAAAAAATAATATATTTTTTTAAATCATATTCTGTTTCTATAACGACAGGTCCATTTTCGCGAGTCTTTTTTTGAATTGCTTAACTTAAAATTTAATTTTGTGTTGGGTCTAATATTGCGATATATAATAAGTAACCTCGATAAGAAAAATACGCTGAAAACAAGAAAAGCACAATTTTCATAAATAAAAACATATTTACTGTTTTTAAGTTGGTAAACCCTGAGGTATGATGTGTGCCGACAATAGACTTGGCCAAAGATTAAGGTTTAGTTATTTTTTATTAATGTCTATTTTAAAACAATGTCCTATCCAATATGCGTTTAACCGGCGCGGTCATCGACCCAATTCTCATTATGGTCGCAGTAGTGCTGTCGTGTAGTTTATTTGCGCATTTGTTTGAAAAGGATAGTCTGATTTTATAGTTGTGTCTCGACTCATTACGTTTTGTCGAGTTACACAAAATATAAACCATTACGAGGCTTAAATAAAATTATTTCTGCCTATTGGATTTGCAACAAACACTTGTTACAATCGACGATCGCTTCAGTCAAGGTCGATCAATGTTGGCAACACAGTGCGAGGTTCTATTCGTTTTTGGTCGCCTTTTTAGTGTTCCGCAGCCAAATTTGGAACCCTTGACGTTTTCTGTGTCCGTCTGTATGTTTTGCTCGTAGACTATAGGAACTGTGGAGCTGAAATTTGGTATGGTTATAAATGTAATAATTCTTTAAATACATTGTGTGTATGTATGCCGAGTTCACTTTGTCGGTATGTAGACGGGCTACGAAGTTGCTAGTTACCTGTCTCCACACTCTACTAGCTAAACCGCTGCGTTTAAGGTTCCGTACCTCAAAAGGAAAAAAAGGAACCTTTTCAGGATCACTTCGTTGTCCGTCTGTCGGTCTGTTAAGAGCTTTTCTGAAGAACGCGTGGAAGTATCGAGTTGAAATTAGTATCAAACTCTTAGGTCTACAGTCCCTTGGGGATGTAAAAAATCAAGTTTTTAAGTCAAAACAATAAAAAATACGGCCATTTCCGCCGCATATTTTGTCACCCTCTAATAAATCAAAACCTATAGTTACTTCCCGTTGACCTAGAATCGAGAGATTTGGCAAGAAGCAACGTCTCACAGCACGAGTAAAGGAAAAACAATTCGAAAATCATTAATTTGTAGTTATATCACATAAAAAAGCGCATAGGAAAGATATAGTAGACCATACATTTTCGTTCTAAAAAATTAAAATGTTGTTAATAATTTAATTCAATGTTTATAAATGCCTAAATGTGTACGGAACCCCCGTAGTGCGAGTTCCACTCGTGCTTGACAGTTTTTTTAAATATTTGAACAGTATTGCCAGTAGTAGGATATATAACGAAATTATAAGGCAAATGATCACATCTAAGTAGGGTTCTACTAGTTAACGAGTATGCAGCTGAAGCTACCGTCCGGAGGGGAAACGGTGGTAACGACTAGTCACACAAAATTTGAATGAACGCACGGTGTCTCCAAAAATTACTTTGAATATAAAATTTTCCTAGATAATAAACACTTATGAAAATAATATCTAGTCAATAATAAAATAAATGACAAATAATTTTAAAAAAATGATGGTAATTGTTATAAACGAGAAACCGCCAATGTTACAAAGGAAGAACCTATGCGGTATAAATGAGCTCAGAAATACATTATAATTGGCGTGTTCCCTAATCAGGTAACTTTTTTTCTATTCTTAGATATCTATTTAACAATAAAATAATAGTGAAATAATTTTAAAAAAATGATGGTAATTGTTATAAACGAGAAACCACCAATGTTCCATAGGAAGCACCTATGCGGTATAAATGAGCTCAGATATACATTATAATTGGCCTGTTCCTTAATCAAGTAACTTTTTTGCTATTCTCAGATGTCTACTTAACAATAAAATAATATAAGAATATATAAAAAAAAAAGAAATAAGAATGTTTATCTATAGTATATAAGGAATGTTTATGTTGAAAATAATTTTATTAGAGTACCGTGCGTTCATTAAATATTGTCTAATTTGTGGATACCACCGTTTCCCTTCCGTACGGTAGCTTCAGCTGCATTTAACGAGTACTAGTAGTCCGACCTATAACGTTAGTTGAGTCGGTAAAATGCTCATAGAAAATGCATACAAGTGATTTAAATCAAGTGAAAAAGTAACTTTGTATTTTAGAATGTATATTTATTTTGTATGTAAAAAAACACTAGGAATATATTTATATATTTACATGGTGAGAAATAATATTAATATTTTTAAATAGCTTAATAGAAATTCTATTAATAAATATACATACGATGTACAACGCTTAATGTTTATATGTGTCTCCATAAGTATGCATGGACATATGTTAGTTATATATGTACTTAACAAGTTTTATTTATTTAATAATTATGTACAATTCATTTATTAACAGTGACTATATTTAGATATTCAGTATTCTAGTACATCTTGTAACATAGAAGTTTATAGCATTCTATAGTAATTAGCCCTATACGTCCGAAGCAGTAACGTCCGAATGTAACCAATCTATCGCATAAAGGACGGAAAATAAAAACTTAGCTAATAATCGAGAGAGATGGACGAACGCGATAGAATAAGACAAGGAGTGTACGCATGCGCGAAACAAACAAAAATGGCGTTCACTACTGCTATCAGCTGTTTTGTACGTTATGTATGAGGTAAACTGTCAAAATTTTGTCGATATGTTTATTTATGATTGATTTCTTACTAATTTTACGTATACTTCGTCGATTACAAGACTGACAACATAAGTACTTAATTTATTTATAAATCCGCAATAAACTTGCACATATATTTGCCGTAAATATAATTAACGACACGAGCAATAAATCCCGACTTTCTTCAGCCGCACTTAGCCGTGTTCCGGTACTGGCATCGTGGCTATTTTTTTAATTGACAATTGTTTAAGTGAATTTTTATAAAGGTTGCGTTAGATGTTACGTCGATTTTTAAGACGTTTTATTAATTTTGTAAGTTATTAATTCTGTATACTTATAAATCGAGTTTCACTTCTATAACGTGTACCGAGTTGCACGCGCTCAAATTTTTTTTGTAGATTTCAATCTATACTGATTTCAATGTATATTGATTCAAATATTATAATGATGTAGCTATGATGTTTTGTTTAACTTAAAAATATTTTTAAGTGAGAACTTTTTTAGGCGCCCTGAGCAGTGAACGAAATTGACCCGTCACGCTCGATTCGATGACTCCGAATCGGGTAAACTCGGCTCCCTTCGGCATCGGCCGAGCGAGTTCACTGTTTAACATGGGGTGCATCGTTTCAAGAATTACGTTTTATTTTTTATTAATAGTTTATTTGAGAATAGTTTAATATAATACGCGCATGTTATTGTATTTTAAAATAATTATCTCGCATTGTTCTTGAAGTCGAACATCCATTATATAACATCCGTGTAATTATTAAATTACATATATATATATATTTTTAATTAAATTACATAATTAAAATTTTCCCCTTCTATCGTGTAGTCATAAACACAAACCAGAATGTTTTTATAGTTTATATTGTTTTTTTTTACAGTGTATAGGAATGCTTTTGTAATTTACATATCGTGACGTTACACATCACGGTACGGCACGGTGCGGCACGATACAATTGTGGAGATTACGATATATCGTGCCGCGGAATGATTTTATAATTTACATATCGTGGACATTAATACAATTTTTTGTAATTGTATGCTGAGATAGGTCGGTAATTATGATCGTTACAACACAACGACTATCTCCCTATATTTAGTATATTTTGATATAACTTGAAAATATTTAATATGTCGTATTTGAACACCATGTTAGCCATGGATAAGTTAACCACCGTGGTTAACTTATCCATGATGTTAGCCATACGAAAATTTTAAAACTAAAAAATGTGAGCGCATCTGCTGCTATGGGTAGAAGTAATAGTTGGGGGGAACGGGACAGAAGAGGTGCAAGTGCGCACCCACTCGCACATATTTAAAATTTGTATACATACCTACACTCTCAGTCTCAACATTACCGCGACTATTTCACAGGGAACCGAGGTGTGCTACAGCAACGGCATATTTACCGTGGACGTAAACGGCTTGACGTCATTGTCGATGGAAATTTAAGCGTCTCCCTACAATTCCATACATTTTACTTCCCTATTAAATCGCGACGCTAAAAAATATCGTACCGTGCTGTTATCGTGCAAAATTATAAAAACTTCCAATATATTACTGTCGGTCGTATAACTATCTACACACTTTTTATAGATAAGTTAATTTTCTTATTATTTTTGTACGTTGTCAAGTACCTGGTATAGTTGGCATCTTCATAATTTCCCGCGTGTTCTCGTCTCGATGTAATGAGACCTCATTGAATGAAATAGCGCACGTTCGCGACAAGTCACAACTGGATGCGACAGCAAAAAGAAAGTGCTGGCGCGGCTAGTGCGGTACGGCAAAAAAGCGTCTAAATATTAAATAGCATAATAGCTAATTTGTTTATCAGCTAGTGAGAAGAGAGAATGTTTAAAAGGTAATTAAATTCAATAATATATTATTCACACTTATGTGGCATCCTCTGTAACTTCGTCTCGTGCAATTATTTATTTCGGAGCCTGCTAATTTCTATAGTTTTCCCATCTGTGCGTATGAAGTTAAGCAAACGATTAGAAGTGGGCCGTATATACTGTAATCCGTACGAGTATCTACCAAATATTTACGCGGAACGGGTGTTCCAAAGATATTAGTTACAAAAAATGCACCTTTCTATCTCTCTTTGTAATGACTCAACTACTATAAGAGTAAAAGAAACAAAGCGATAATCAAACACGCATGCTATCATGTTCATCTTGCAGCTTTCTGTTTCTCTTTGTAATGACTCAACTACAGTAAGAGTAAAAGAAACAAAGTGATAACGAACACACGTAGGCTATCCTGTTCATCGTATAAATTAAAATAATTTAGTAAAATCATATATCCCGAATACTCTATGCTCGAGGTCAAAATATCATCAAATTTTAAGTCACTACAGGTCGGACTTTAGGCCGCTATTAAACGTTCAAACGAAGGTTGATTGTTAGTGTGTTATAAACCTCTATAGTGCATTAAATAAGGTTCATTTTCGCATAAAAATATTTTTATAAAGTTGAAATACTGTCTAGTTATTACCGAATTTGTTTGAAACTGTCAATATTAGGCGTGGGTCTATATAAACCGAGTATACTAGAGATGGGGCGTGTGTACTGTAATCTGTACGAGTACGAAGTATTTACGTGGAACGGATGTACTAGCTTATGGCATTCCACAAATACCTGCTACAAAATACGCATCTATCTGTCTCTCTTTCTAATGACTCAACTGCTATAAGAGCAAAAGAATCAAATCGATTATGGACATATGCAAGCTATTCTTCTATCGCATAAATCCCTTTTTAGGAAAAAAATAAACAAAATACGTTCGATGTAATTGACTCGTCTATATATTAATACGTGGGGAGAAAAAATGAATACTAGTGCTTTTTAAGCATATTGCGCGCATGGGGAGTGTGAGAATTACCATTTATAAAGATTATATGGAGAAGGAGACCAGAAAGCTAATATATATATATATATATATATATATATATATATATATATATATATATATATATATATATAATTTGTGTTACAAATACATTAAATTATATATTACGAATACAAATACATTAAAAGATTCATTGTTTGTTTATACTGTCAATGTCATACACTATTATAGTCTGTGGTCAAACATTCGCACAGAGTAGAGATTGTCGCCAAAGAATTTTAAAATGTCAGATTGACTGAATGAGTTTCGAGCTGTGAATTCGAATGTTCCTTTTTCAACAGTGTAGCCGAAAAAGCGTTTATTTTACATTTTATGTAATAGATATCTGTGTTTTAATATATTAGTGAAATACATCTTGCTTAATATACACCTGTTGCAAAAGGACAATTTTGTAGCAGAAATCTTTCGCCTATCTGTTAGTGTTTTCAACAAAGTGAGTAGGTAAGTAAGACATTATGGTCGAATTTCGACCACTAGTATTCATAACATGTCATGCTCTTGCGCAAGTTAGTATCTCATATACCAGGGTTGCCATATGTAAAATCACTTTTTCTGGGACATTTCTACTACTATGTCTATAACTACCAGTGATTTAAGAAAAAAAATTAGTTTGACCCAACAAAAGGTTTTTTTGAACCCAAATAACATTCAGATTAATAAAAATAAATGAAAAAGTTGTTTTCTTTTGCCAAAATACAAAGTGAACTTTTTAATAAAGTTTATTGACTTATTAAATAATTATAAGTAATTTAATATAAAAACAGTCGTTATGTTAATCACATTTAACCAAATTACTAAAAGCTAATTCTAATATTTGGCAAAAGAAATTTGTCCTGCAAGAATTAATCTTATATAATTTCAACTCGAAGCTTAACTTTCGTAGTTTGACAATGACAATAATATTTAGTTTATTACCTTCATGTTTTGATTTACCTAGTTAATTTAATAAATTGAAGTTAAATTCTAACTCTTCCCTTGCCTTGATTTGATCCGTAATCATGCGATTCCGGTCTTTTCATTGATCAATCTGGCAAAATGTAATGCAGCTATGGCATGTATATGCCAATAAAGACAATTTCAAAGAATTACCATAATTTTTTACATTTCCGGGACAAATTTATTATATTCCTGGACACGGGACAATATCATAAATTCCGGGACAATTCCAGAAATTCCGGACATCTGGCAACCCTATCATATACTCGTATTTAGTACTCGTTTTATACTAGGTTTTCTCTAGAATGCCTAAATTCCATTGCATATCGATATTTGGCGTAGTTCATTAAAATAAATGAAAGACCAAAATACAAAAAATCCCGGTGCGTAGCGAGCGACAAAATATTAAAAACTTATGACGAGTGTTTATGGGTGTGCTCCCAACGGAACACCCGACAAGCAAGAGTGCGTGCCGCGTACGGCCTAGTATTTTGTAACAGTACCTATTATTTTTCAATACTCGTAATAGAATCTCCTAGTACGAAAAAATACTAATATCGCACACCTCTAAAATGATGCTTTAGACGGAGATCATTAAGTGTAGCAATATATAAAAAAAATTAATATACTTTTTTATATGTCTACATATAAATATAGAGGCAAAACTTTCGACCTATCTATTAGGGTGTCCATGCATTTTCTGTCAAAATTAAATTGAAGGTTTTCATAATTTTCTATTTTTAAGACCCGCGTGTCAAATATTAAAATTCAAGATAATGTGCTATATATCCTCCTTCGACACTTTAAATATCCGGCTATAGATTTGAGGAAATTAAAAAAAATGTAGATACTAACTGAACAACATTTCTCGATTAAATGAAACTGCGTGATGTAGTATTATTTCTACTTTCTTTAAGTTCTTTACCGCAACTTAGGTTTCGTTGTATTACAACATTTTCAGTTGGGCTATTAGCAAAGATTAACTAAATTAATCTCGTCAATTTTTGCTAATTGACCACCCGAAGATGTTGTAATACAACGAAACCTATGTCGTGGTAAAGAACTTAAAAAAAGTAGAAATAATACTACCTCACGTAGTTTCATTTAATTGTGAATAATGAATTACTACAAAATTGGCGCCAAATATATTCAATATTTTAAACATTTATATATATATATATATATATATATATATATATATATATATATATATATATATATATATATTTATATTATAACACTTTTATTTATACTTTATATAACGAAGAATAATTTATGCATTTACATTTTTTTTTGTTGTAATATGAAAATACAAACTTTTAATATCCTAGAAATAATACTTTGTCAATTCACTTAAACAGTTAAGGGATTTGATCAAGTCACTTCATTTCTTTTATGGAAATGGCAATATAAAATTTTCATTTTAACATCTCCAGTGAATTGTTCATTTCCCTTAGGGTTTTGATCAAATCCCGCCTTTCATCATTTCCCAGCGACATATAGGTATAACATGAGACTCGGTCGGCCTTGATGTCACGCAATGAAGAGTCTATAGCTGCGAATATGTATATATATACTCAAATACTAACTCGGTCGGCTGACAGCAGTATGACAAGTCTGTGCGTACCACTTTCTCCGTTAGTGGTACCAGCCCGTGCGGCAGACTTCGCCAGCCCATACGGCAGACTTCGGACACACCTATTGTTCTATAAACAAGGATTTGACACCGAATGGTGATAAACGCGATCGGTTATTATTGTTTTTGAGCTCTTGTTTAATTGCGATAATTTTTTTTAACTGTTAAGGGCTGGGGAGTAATAGTTCATTACGCATACCTAGTTTTAACGATGGTCACTCGCCGAGAACGATGCGACCAAAACATGTCGCATTTTGAGCGCTCGTATCTCCATAACTAATAATCGTAGACCTATAAAAATGTCTCATAAGATATATTGTTTAGTCAAATGCATCATGACATAAGTGTCGACTCTCCACTTTTGAACACTTGAATAAAGTGACATTATTAGCGTAGGATTACGGCTTTCGGATATTAGAGGGAGTCACTCACCAAGTATAATGTGATCAAAACATGTCGTAGTTGGAGCGCTCTTATCTCCGTAACTAATAATCGTAGATCGATAAAAATGTCTCATAAGATATATTGTTTAGTCAAATGCATCATGAAATAAGTATCGTCACCATTTTTAACATTTAATAAAGTGAAATTATTGATGCGTTTCTCGGATATTAGAGGGAGCCACTCGCCACGTACAACGCGATCGATACATGTCGTAGTTGGAGTGCTATTGTCTCCATAGCTATAATCATAGATGAATAAACATTTCTCAGAAAGAAGTGGTATCAGAAAGAAGTCGTATAATAAAATAGGCATCAACTATCGAAGTTTCAACACTTAAAGTTTCATTAAATTTTTTTTATTAAATATGATTTCAAATTACTATATTTTCTGAAATGATAAATATTAATGAAATGAAGCCTATGAGCTATCTGAGATCTTAAGATAATGGATTAGTTAAATTGCCATTAGAATTATTTCAGTGGTTTTTACTTGACACGAGAAAAAATAAACAGACAAACATTCCCAAAACAAGATTTTTCTTTTCATTTACTCTTATTATGTCTCTCTAAATCGTTTTTTTTGTGAATGTTTCCAGTGTCAGACACTTTTATTTTATGTATATAACCTCTCATATAGAAGAAACAAGCCGAATCGTGAGAATACTAAAACCTTCAAACTGGTTTTGTTCCTATCATGTTCCATTATGAAAAGGAAAATGATTCGTAGCCAGCTGTACGTAGTAACGGCGTAGCAGCTCTACGCTGAAAGTATACGTTGCGGCACTGTTGCTAGTATGTGTCTACCGATTTTTTTCTTTATTCCTCAACATTCTTACCCCTCTAACCCCATTTAAATTTGCTCTGTTGTTTCTATTGATGCAAACACAATGAACCAGCCAAAAATTTCAAAAGTAATCAATTTATTTTAAGAAATAGTCAATTTGTTTATTTGTAGGCTTATTTGTAGTTCTCCAATCTCTTTTTTTTTAGAGTTCCGCACCTCGAAACAGCCCATTTGCTCAGAAACAGTTTGATGTAGAATTTAGCATAGTGTTATGTTATACAGCGTAAACTCTTTATAATGAAACTCAAGAGACCGACTATTTTCTTTCGTTATAGAGAGTTCCCTTTATGGGGGATGTAAATAATATATATATATTTTTTAAGATTTTGAATTGTTTATTCTGTTTTATTTACAAAGATATTTAATCAGTTCAATCAATGAAAACATTTCAGGATTGCAGTGTAAGTACCTATGTAATCCATTACTGAGTAAATGACATAATTTAAAAACCTGTCTAGTATGATTGGAATGCACATTGCGAGAGTATATAATATATATATATATATATATATATATATATATATATATATGTATATATATATATATATATATATATATATATATATAATCGCGGGATAAAGGAAGCCAGTTCATACTGAATTTCTTCGGATGGTTTAAAAAAATGGGACAAATAATTGATAACATCACGTTTCAATTATGACGTCAGTAGCTATGTTTTGAATTTGACAACAACCTTATAATCGAGAATAGTCGAAATGCGGGAGTGCCGAGTTGGCACGCGGCACTGATTCCTTTAATCATTTGGCTCCTTGCCGCACGGTGGTCTGAAATTTGCTTTCCATTGACATATAAAATGAAACTCGTATTTTGATAAATATTACATTGGGGATTGCTATAGTTCCTTCATATATAACAATATACTAGTACTTATAGGTGACTTCAAGTCTCCGAGTGTTAGTTAAAAAGATTGTCAATTTTCCTTTGAGAAATAATATATAGAGATTTAATAAATTAAAAAAATTAATTTTAAATTGTTTGCCTATTTTTCGTCAATAGCGGGGAACATAAGATTTAAAATTATGTTTGATTCATTAATTTTTATGAAGAATTAAGGGAGATATGGCGTTTGCCACAAAAAACCCCTTTGCGAATGATAGGATGTGTGGTTATTATCCAATGGTCGACATTAGAGTAAACAATATTTTATACTTTTTGTATGAACAGAATTACAAAATTCAACTTCTCTCAACTGAATGAAGCTGATGAGTTCTCGATCATATGGGGCGTTGTCTTACACGCTGGGGTTCTGTTAAGCTATGGCACGCGGGAGCAACTTTGTCCACAGTGCAATGATGAAATTTGAGAATTTCGATAAGGGATTTATGCATATACTAGCTGTGCCCGCGACTTCCTTCGCGTGGAATTGTGTTTTTTTTTCTTTTTTCTCCGACCTTTACGACCATAAAGTTTATTAAAAACGCTAATAAATGGCATTGACAACCAAATCGGTTCCGCAGGTTCTGATATTACCGTGCACTATGAACGTCAACTAAAGATTGACGTATCTATTTTATTTGTGAACAGATTGAAATGAAAGCAAATACTAGCCGGGGCTAGACTAAATATTAACCTAAATGTTAGCCCAGGCTAGACTGAATATTAGCCCAGGCTAATCTAAATACTTCACTGAAAACCGCATGCAAATCGGTTCATCCGTTGCTGAGATTAGCATGCATAACGAAAGGTGCGCATCGACAAACAGACAAAAATTTTAAAAACTGTTGTTTTAGGCTTAGTAGCGTGTCTTTTGTAGGTAGTAATTAGTTTTGCTTAAAAATATGCACTATTGTTTTACGATTTCATTTTATATATAGATTTTTATATCTGTATTAATGTTTTATCTCATTTAACATATTATAACTAATATCTCATTATATTCACTACGCATAAATGTTCTTTAACATTAATAAAATAATTGTGGTAAATACGACGATTGTGCACTTGCGCGTACTGACGGTAATTTGTAGAATAATACTCCAGGATTATATGAATCCAAGATTTAATCGAATGTAGACAATTTTATGACAAACATACCTATATATTTTTATATATATGTACTAGCTGTGCTAACAACTTTCTTCGTGTGTAATTAGAGACATTTTTTTCTTTTTTTTTCTTATATGTTGCACCTGGGTATATATACTATTACCATACCAAATTTAATCAGAATCCGTCCAGTAGATTTTGCGTGATATCCGCTCAAATTAACATACATACAGACAAACATTTAAAAAATAGTTTTTTTGGTTCCTATTATCATTCTTTACGATAAATCAATCATTTTTTTTAAATATTTTCAATGTACAGAATACACTCTCTGTTAAAATTTTATTAATAGTATAGATTAATAGTAAACTAATTAAATCACCAATTTATTAAAATCTGAGTTTTGTTTTTTATCTACATAGAACGTAAATTTCAGACCACTGTTCCGTTGCGATTTTCTAGCAGTGTCATTGAGTTTAGGGAGGTGGCCAAATGGGTGAGCGCTAATGGCAGTCCACTTACCCTAATACTGCCATTGACCGAATAAATATACCTACATCGGAAAAGTCTGAAAGTGTCTATAGAAAAATCGAAACCGGTGACACTGATTTTATTCAGGCATCCATTATTACTTTTTGACGAAAATATTATCGAATATATTGCTGGATTTGTTTTTCACTCGTTAATGAATGGAATTAAATGTAATGAATGCATTAATTTTAATTTTAAAAATTTAATTATTACATTGTGACATTAAAAGATAAAAAAAATTGTATGTACTGGACATAAAGATGGTTTAATATATCCCACTGATATGTCGTAGTTATAATATGCCAGCGGTGTGAGGTTGCAATTCGACATAATGAAAATTTAAAAAAAATAGTTTGTGTACTTATTTACGCGCGTTAGACGTTATATTTCTTTTGCATAATACAAGAATAACTTAATTTAGTACACAAATAATTAACGGAAATAAAATAATAAAAGGACTGGAGCGTGAGTATAAATATGGTTGGTAAAATCTGAACACAAACAATAACATTTTTAAAATTAAAATTTATTTGACAGATGAGTGGTCCATTTTATTTTTTTACTGGCTTTCCATTGTAAGCGAATCATCTGCCAGACCGCTTCCTAATTCTCACGCTTCAATTTTATTATCTAGAAATATAATCGTTATCGTTTCATATAATATTATTATTATTAATATTAATAATAATAAATAATTATTATTTATTGAAATTAATTAAATTAAATTGTATTACTTTAAAAATTGAAATGAATATCCAGCATTCAATTTAATGTAAAAAACTCTATATTAAAACAGATGATTGGCTTACAACAGAAAGCCAGTAGAAAAATAAAATGGCGGACCACTCGTCTGTCAAATAAAATATGTGATTATATCTTTAGTGAGCAACTTTGTTCTGTCTATTTTTTGTTGCATTCGTAAAATTTAACTCATTTTTTTCATAACGCGCCTAAAAAAGTATAACTTCAAAAAATAAAAACTGAGCGCCGTAAAATATATTTCGTAACGAAAATTTTAAACACGTTTACAATTGTGTCTCGACATATGGAGGAAACAATTTGTTTATGAAAATACGAACCACATCATAGATTTGGCTAAAAACGTGATGGAAAGATTTATTTAACTAAAAAGTCAGACCTCAAAAATGTAGTCAGACTAATTTTGTATGTGCACAAAATTAATCCCTAAAGGCCCTTTAAAGGCCGATAGTTTAATTTAGAATTTTGTTTGATTTATTAATTATATAATGCACAAGTTTATTAATGTTACTTCAGTAACTTATATTAAAAATTACCCTAAAAATAAACCAAGTACTGCATGCAACTTTTACTTAAACGCTGCTGCTAAATACATACTTTACAAATGGGTTCGAAGTGATAATTATCACCGATAATTATCTTTGATAATTATCAAGAACGTCGCGCAAGATACTTTCTAGTCACCTTGGTGTGTTGGGTTGATACAAGGCGTACGGTCTTTGACAATGCGGCGCACAACGGGGAGCCGGCTTCGATTTCCGGCCGTCCGTCGAGGGGGCTGGACTGGTGTTCTGGTTGACTGTAAGATATTGCTCTGGTAGCAATAAATCTGCCATAATTATCAATTGTATACATTAAAATACGTAAATAAATAAATAAATGGGATAATTATCAAGATAAATATCGGTTGATAATGATCTTGATAAATATAATCGAAATTATTCAATTTGCTACTTTCATATTTTTAATAATAGTGGTGTTTCGTATCTGCGAAACTGTCAGACATTCTTCATTTCTATTGGTTATTGCTGCAACTGTCAGTCATTCTTCATTTCAATTGTTTATTGCTGTAACTGTCAGTCATTCTTCATTTCTATTGGTTATTGCTGTAACTGTCAGTCATTGTTCGTTACTATCGGTTATTGCTGTAACTGTCAGTCATTCTTCATTTGCATTGGTTATTGCTGTAAGTGTCAGTCATTCTTCATTTCTATTGGTTATTGCTGTAACTGTCAGTCATTCTTCGTTACTATTGGTTATTGCAGTAACTGTCAGTCATTCTTCATTTGCATTGGTTATTGCCGTAACTGTCACTCATTCTTCATTTCTATTGGTTATTGCTGTAACTGTCAGTCATTCTTCCTTGCTATTGGTTATTGCTGTAACTGTCAGTCATTCTTCATTCCTATTGGTTATTGCTGTAAGGCTTTCTTCATTTGAATCTGAGATCAGATTTACTTTTATTTTGAATTCGGAATCTTCAGATTCAGACAATGCTCAAACATTTGATGCAGTTGAGAATCATACTCCACACATTAATTATATTAATAATGTGGAGCTGATTTTTGCTTGGAAGTTTTATTTTATAAATTTTAATTGTGAAACCATGACCAAAATAAATAAAAGGTTTCCTTGGTTGTTAAATGAGTATTATTTACTACTAGCAAGTAGTTTTTGCTTCTAATGTGAAAGTTGATATAATGATACCGGTTAAATAACAATCGACTGCTACATATTTGTTTAATAATTATGGGATAATTGCATGATATTTATCACGAGGCATATTTATCTTGATAATTTCGAACCCTGCTTTACAATATCTATACGATTCCTTATTATCGATCTCGTGTCATACTGTCGATAAAAATATCGATAAGGATAAAACACTACACATTTTTTACGTCAATGTTTATGTGATTTTTCACTAACTAATTAGAAAATTTTACGTTTTCCCACAGCGACCACTTGTTTCGCAGCGCTCCACTGATTTTTGCGAAATTAAATTCTTACAAAAATATTCGGATGCTCAGTATATTGGTTTAGTGGTATTTAGTTCTGGTAGAATTAGAGTCAATAAGGGTTGAAATTTCAGAATTTTCCAATAAGTACCCGTACTTTAATTGTTCATATGTCGTACTCGCTCATCCGTACTTATGATGTCCGAAATTTCATAATTACAACTATCTCTTTTATATATACGCTTTTGTTTTACTACATCTCTTGCATTAGTCAGTGAAATTCAGCTAGTGCTCGCGCGTAATATTGCGCATATGACGTAGTCGCTCAACCGTCCTTATGATGGCCCAAATTTCATAATTACAACTATCTCTTTTATATATAAATTTTCTTTTACTACATCTCTTTCATTAGTCAGTGAAATTCAGCTAGTGCTCACGCGTAATATTGCGCATATGACGTAGTCGCTCAACCGTCCTTATGATGGCCCAAATTTCATAATTACAACTATCTCTTTTATATATAAATTTTCTTTTACTACATCTCTTTCATTAGTCAGTGAAATTCAGCTAGTGCTCGCGCGTAATATTGCGCATATGACGTAGTCGCTCAACCGTCCTTATGATGGCCCAAATTTCATAATTACAACTATCTCTTTTATATATAAATTTTCTTTTACTACATCTCTTTCATTAGTCAGTGAAATTCAGCTAGTGCTCACGCGTAATATTGCGCATATGACGTAGTCGCTCAACCGTCCTTATGATGGCCCAAATTTCATAATTACAACTATCTCTTTTATATATAAGCTTTTGTTTTACTACATGTCTTTCATTAGTCAGTGAAATTCAGCTAGTGCTCACGCGTAATATTGCACATATGACGTACTCGCTCATCCGTCCTTATGATGGCCCATATTTCATAATTACAACAATATCTTTTATATATACGCTTTTGTTTTACTACATCTCTTTCATTAGTCAGTGATATTCAACTAGTGCTCCCGCGTAATATTGCGCATATGACGTACTCGCTCATCTGTACTTATGATGGCCCAAATTTCATAATTACAACAATCTCTTTTATATATACGCCTTTGTTTTACTACATCTCTTTCATTAGTCAGTGAAATTCAGCTAGTGCTCACTAGTAATATTGCGCATATGACGTACTCGCTCATTTGTACTTATAATGGGCCAAATTTCATAATTACAACCGTCTCTTTCATATATATATATATATATATATATATATATATATATATATATATATATATATATATATATATATATATATATATATACGCTTTCTTTTACTACATCTCTTTCATTAGTCAGTGAAATTCAGCTAGTGCTCGCGCATAATATTGCGCATATGACATACTCGCTCATCTGTACTTATAATGAGCCAAATTTCATAATTACAACTATCTATTTTATATATACGCTTTTGTTTTACTACATGTCTTTCATTAGTCAGTGAAATTCGCTCGCGCGTATTGTTTCCATATTGTTTCCACTTTTCAGGTTTCTAGACGAACTATTTTGATTAACGATTAAATGAAACTACGTGACGTAGTATTATTTCTACTTTCTTTAAGTTCTTTACCACGACCTAGGTTTCGTTGTATTACAACATCTGCAAATGGGCAATTAGCAAAGATAGTATCAAGTAGTTTCATTTAATTGTGAATTATGAATTTCTACAAAATTAACGCCAAATATATTCAATATTTTGATTAACTCGAAGACTCAAACTCAGACAGACAGTGGCGCCTTGAACAGCGCAAGTGACTCAAATGCACGTAATTGGATTAGTCAGCGGAGTGCCGTCTTCGTCTAATTGCTAATCGTCTGTCGTCTGGTCAAAGCCATGTGTCTAACGAAAATTTTAGCTAGTATGCTTTTATATGCAGAGGCTAGACGTGCCTAAGCAAAATTGTGAGCGTTTTAGAACCTGAATGGTTCTAGAACGTCGCAGTCTGCTGTGAAATTGATTTTTTTTATGAAAACTGTGTAATCAGTCTATTATATTTCACTGAGAACGACAATGGAACATAAAATTTCGCAAAACCATGAGTAACACAGTACAATTTCAGTATTTTGAATCACAAAATGGAAAAATCTGAAACATTTATAGTTTCATTCTGTGTCTGTCACAGGCCTTTTTTTCGAAAAATTGGCTCAGTTGATGTAGCAGGTGTAACGTACTTAATAAAGTCTAATCGAGGCGGACAAGAGAAGTCAATAATATATAATAATTTTTTTCTATGAAAATTTCTAAGGAACTTTGGAAAAATCGTTGCCCTCTTTGCGATATGAAGAACTAACGCTAAGACAAATCTGGAATGTTTTGAGAATATGGATGGTGAGGTCTATTTGACCAAAAATGATCAGTCTTGCAGTATCCAGGATAGTTTGTGTTATAAACTATTTAGTTCTTTGAATCGTAATGGCGGCCGATGTATTAATGGTAGCTAAAATAATGAGTGACACAGACGGTCATGCTAATGTTCAAGCTGTTGTTCAAGCTAATGTTCAAGACGTTCATCTAATGTTAATGTTCAAGCTAAAATAATGATCGATATAGACATCATGTTGGATGAACAGAAAATCGTAGTAATAATTTTTTTTTCATTTGTACTAATAAAATTGTGACAGAGTGAATTCTGTACGTGGAAAACATTTTAAAAAGAGTCATTTTAAAAAGAGAAATTTAGCTTCGGATTTAGAACGGAAGTAGAAGCCAGAAAACCTGTTTTCAGATTTTTTGTCTGTTTGCCTGTCTGTGTGTTAATTTGTTTATAAATGACACGAAATCTACTGCACGGATTTTGATGAAATTTAATATGGTAATGTTTACATCCTCGAGCAACGTATATGACACTATAAGATGCAGATAATTTTTATCTGAATATTACAGATATAAAAATCATGCTGACTTAGCTACCATCGCCATCTATTAGCGTTTTTAGTAAACCTTATGCTCACAGATATGTTACGAAAAGGGACTGCTAAAGCCATCTATTAGCGCTTTTATTAAACTTTGTGAAAAAAAAACAAACAAATCCTAAAACTTTTCTCATAGTTAATTCCACGCGAGGTTGCGTCGGCACAGCTATTTATGTAAGGTATTAATTCTGTCGGCAACTTCAGACTAGAAGACAACGTACCGATGCCGTTTTTTACAAGTGTTTTTCCACACTACCGCCGGCCACGCCCATTTCACTAATGTATGTCCAGGTGGAAAACTTCATTGCACGATTTAAAATATACGTAGCGCCATCTATTGATGTACGTAGTTACACTATGCACATATTTGTATAATTACTACGCGTAGAATATCTAGGCGTTTCTTTTTTCTTGTATCACTAATTCAATGTAATTGAATTTTTGAAAACGGTAAATTCGCATGTCTTCTGAGTGAATAAACCGATTTTGATGAAATAAAAACGAAACGTTATTTCATGTATCTGGCTGGAACAATATTTTTATTGGTTTTATAATGGTGTAACGTGTTTATTTAAAAAAAAGACGTCATTGCCTTAGATGTTACATAGACTGCTTAAAGATCTCGGGAAGCAGCTAATGAATAACGCCATGAAACGTAATAATACATCCTTAAGTACGTATGACAAATTTAAGGCACCAGCTTAGTAATTCCAACTTTAATAAATTTAGTTAAGAGCTACCACCACTGGCCGAAATTACCTAAGCTTTCTCATATTCATATAAAAATTATCATAAGTTTAAAAAACCAACATTTACGTAAGAACCGAAGTCTCTCCTCCCACAGCATCGCTGCTATGCATTTAAAAGTAATGGTGCAGTAAATGCAAAGTACGCCGCAGCCGCACGCCGTTCTCAGTTTTGAATCGATGCATTGCGTCGACGCAAAATATCTAGTGGCATTACGCAGAATAAAGCACGCATGCCCATGCGTGCTCGGTACAGAAATATTTCCAAGGATGGACGGCAGCCGTTTGCAGTCTATGAAATATATATTATCTTCGCTCCGGGCTGATGAAAACTTAAACCCATCGCCAACTGCACACGTGTTTATTGCAAAGATGATTTAAATCATCGTGGCGTACGAGAAATCCGTACCAGCTGCCTGTGATGAGCGTGCAACATGTTTACAGCATTCGTACAGACCGTGTCAAGATAATAACTTGTTAAATCTGTATATATAATAAAACTGTAAACTTTACATCTGTTCGTGTATTGGTTTGTAGATGTATTTCGTAAAAATTACTGACCCAATTCGGATGGATTTTTAGAAAGGGGAACTAGAAATAACGTTTTTTTTATTTCTTCAAAATCGGTTTATTCACTCAGCAGACATGCGAATTTAACGTTTTCAAAAATTCATTTACATTGAATTAGTAGTACAAGGAAAAAGAAACGCCTAGATATTCTACGCGTAGTAATTATACAAATATATGCATAGTGTAACTACGTACATCAATAGATGGCGCTACGTATATTTTAAATCGTGCAATGAAGTTCTCCACCTGGATATACATTAGTGAAATGGGCGTGGCCGTCGGTAGTGTGGCAAAATGCTTGTAAAAAACGGCATCGATACGTTGTCTTCTAGTATGAAGTTGCAGACAGAACTAGTATCTTATATAAATACTAGCTGTGCCCGACGCAACTTCGCGTGGAATTGGCTGTAAGAAAAGTTTTAGGATTTTTTTGTTTTTTTTACGGAGAAAAGTTTTTTCTTTTTTGTACATAAAATTACGCAATTTTACACGCACATTCAAATACTGAACAAATTGTACAGAATAATGGGACGGCGAGTTAAAAGAACACGTGTATAAAAAAGAGATATTTGCAATTATGAAAGCTTCTCAGTTTGTACTATAGGTGAACGAGTACGACACAGGTGTGAATGGGATAGAATTCCTCTAAGAGAAATCGGATTTGCCTATTTTTCGTTGAAATTTGTGGAATAATCCCAAAACAAGATACAGTTTGGTCTTGTTACACGAGCCGACACAGCGCAAGTGTGACAAAAACGACAAAATATTGCTATCCCACTCTAGTCTTCTAGACAATTCGAAATAAATTGTAAAGAGATATGGTAAAAAATAAAATTAAATATTATTTGCTTGTAGTTAAGAATGAAATGTTGTTTTCATGCTTTTGTGGAGGTAATTAAGACACTTTGTCATAATTCAGGAAGTACACATTTGTAGAAATGTTTCCATAAAATAAGCCATAGACAATAGACAACCACACACTATGAACCGTAAATCATACCTATCGGGTAAGCAAAGTTGAATAAATTATCTCAACTTTTGACGTTCATTTTTAGTGTTAATGACATGTCTATATAATGTCATTGTTCTGACGTTGTACGGAGATTTTGTTTGATCCTTATCTCAAATTACACTAATGTTTGTTAACCTACTTTGACAAGAAGTCTGTAAAGAGAATTCGCGAACGTTTGGAATTTTTATGTACAAATCTGTAGTATATACACATGCTGTGCGTACACGTGGCCTGCAATGCGAACGAACGTGTACGCGTTGTTTACATATAATAATAAACAAAAAGGTCGAGACGTGCAACGCGCGCGTAAAATAAATCGCGGCGTTTACCTTGAATCAGTTATTGAATTCGTTATTCGCGTTGGGAATTGTTATTTATAAGTCAACGTTCGTTTCTGCTAGAGAGGTTAGGTAGTTGGGTTAACCCATATTAAGAAATAAAAAACTTATTTTTTCTTTATGTTTACTTTCGTCGTAAACGGAATATTTTGTGGAACTATGTGTGCCCATGCGTCTGTCTTTCCGCGGGAGCTCACAATTGAAGTGAAATCCATAGTTTTTACAGGAAATTAAATGCCAATTATGAGAGAAAGAAAGCAAGTTTCTAATAACTGTCACAGTAGAATTTAAAAAAATCTAAGAACTTTTTTGTCGTTCAGAACCGTATGACATACCTATAACACACCCCGACACTCCACACTAGCGAAAATATTTAATTACCTACACTATTGCATACGTACTCGCCTCTCCGTATCCCTATGTGTGTGTGCGTAAATTAATGTAGGGCTGTGAGCAGCGTGCAGGTAAAGAATGTTTACTATTACTACATATCGGTCTCGATCGTTGCGCGCAGTCGCGCCGATCGAGCGAGTTGACGCTATACGTCATAGCTATTTCTCATTTTAATCAATAGCGTCGATCGAATGACTGTCTCGATAGCACGCTGGCGCAGTAACTTTGTACTGGGGCGCACGTCTTTATTATTATCAAATTGTAGAAATTAAATGGTGTAAATTAATATTTTATACTATACATTTAATTGAGTGTATGTGATTTGATAATAATAATATTAAGATAGAATTTGAGAAAGGTACTTAGTGTGGATCCTAAAACCTAAATAAAATTTTTAATGAAAATACATTTTGTTCGTTTATAAATGTCATACACTGGAATAAGATCTTCGTTGTACTTTTGACTCTTAATAAACCATATAAAAAGTCTATGGAAGACACTACAAGGATACGTTTTTGAACCACATCGCGTTCAAACAGTGACTTTTAACAACAGTTTGTATTTTAAAGTTGCTCAGTGACATATTTGTAGACATAAAATTATAGGTACTAACCAAATAAGTTGGTGATACAAAACAAAATTATTTACAACAAACAAAAAAGGGAGACAAAACAATCTCCTGTTCTTATTGATTTTATTGCCATCTAAGCACTCGCACACAGCGCCATAACGAACCGTTATATTTAATTATTATAGATAGTTATCAATTAAGACTGAATTACATAAGTTAAACTCAAAAATCAAACAAATAACTCGCGTACGCAACAAGCGGCAACCTGGAATCTCGCACTCTTGATCGAACCCCTTATCTGCGGGTGACGTTAAACTGACGTTAAACGGGGGGACGCGAGTGTCGCTTCTTTACGCAGTAATAACTGGTATTCTTTGCATATAAGCTGAATCTCAATGAGTTATTTGAAATAACTATGTACGTTTTGTTTAGTATAAACATTTCGTTCGTACAGAAAAACACTGGTATTTCAATGAAAAAAAATTAATAAAAATCTGTAAAGTACTAGTGGAAGTCTCATTTCAATGTTTTCGTACATACTCAGAAAATTGAACATTTAAGAGTACAAAGTGTTGCTATTAAACTATTTATAAATGTTAATATTATTTTTCACCTTATTAATACATTGCCTAGCAGATATTTCCACAGTCTTAAAAATATCGTGAACTTCTTAATATAAGGTCTAGGATCTATCTAAGATCTTCTATAACATCTAGGATGACTGATGTAGCTTTCTTGTAATCGTCTAGACAAATTCTATCAATATGATCTATAGACCTACAAAATTTCCAAGTTTCTACCTCAAACGGTGTCTGAGAAAATCGGCCGTGACGTAGAGGCAGCCATTTTAAAGGTCATCCTTTTTTAAGTTAAGAACTGTAAAAACAGTGCACGAAGTCTCAGTGAAAAGTTCTAGAAAACAACTGCGTAACTGTTTTCGGAGCGAAGCATCGAATTTTCTTGCCAACGTCTTTCTTCGTAAATATTATTGCAATAAAACTTGTTTTTCACTGACGTATAAAATGCTTGGAGGTAATGCCATTGTATTTTACAGTATAAAAATATCTTAACGCCATCAACTTTTTAAAGTAAAAAAAATAATCTGTTGTATTAATATGCAGGAATTATTTTAATCTATAGTATTAATAAAGTTGTAACAGAGGGAATTTTGTAAATGGAAAATATTTTAAAAAGCGCGATTGATTTAGCGTATAGAATGATAATTGAAGCCAGAAAATCTGTTTTAGAATTTTTATCTGTTTGTACGTTAATTTGTTCGTCAATCACGCGAAATCTACTGGACGGATTTTGAGGAAATTTGGTATGGTAATAGTTTATACCGAAGAGCAACATATGAGACTCCAAAACTTGAAGAGATGAAAAAAATTCCATTAACTTCCCATTCCAAATTTCACGCGAGTGAAACCGTGGGGCGCAGCTATTTTTTATATTTATTGTATTCTAGTGGTACCTTGCGACTTGATTCGTATGGAATTCCGAAATGCAAGTGCAGTGTTCTAATGCGTTTAATTTATGTTCTTACATTAGACACAAATCATTTTCCATACGTATAAAAAGAAATGTCTATACTGACTTACTGACAGAGTCAACATCGCAGAGCCTAAACTACTGAAGACAGAAACATACAATTGGATAATGGGATTTTCAGACTTTCCACCTGTAAAGGGTTAAAATGGGGGATGAAAGTTTGTATGGGAGTCGCGTTATTTGAGTCGGGGCGCAGTTCGTCGGTCTAGGGATGAGGAGTCGTGGCTTTGTTGGAAAATTAGCTCTAAGCGGACGATGAAATCAGAGGTTGCCAATCAGCAGTATTGTATTCTCCGATACGAGGGGATGAGCCGCGGGGGAGATCACTGACGCCCGTATTCACCACACACGGTTAGGACTCTCAGTCGGATTTACTGTCAGTTGAAAACATATTTTGTGTGGATACTTTAGCAATTGGATCGGTAAAGTAGCAATAGGGCATGGTCAGTAAAGTAGACTCTTGTTCCGACCCAGCTGATAATGAGAAACAGAAATACGTTTTTGATTATTAGTAAGTCCGACTGAGTCCTGACCGTGTGTTGTGCATATGGGCGTGAGTAAGCGGCTCGAAGGCGGTTAGACAGATGCACGAGGGCAGACGTAGTTGACGGTTGTTTCTTATTTAGCGAATTTTCAGAATTCGATGTGAATGCGTATTATTCTTGAAACTCTTGAGTGATTTATATGAGTAATTAATTAAGAAGTTGTTAGTTATACATTAAGTATTTATTTACAGTAATTTTGTTAGGTAGTATTGAGTCTTGAACATCTGGATACGACGCAGATGGAATCGCGGGCAAAACGCTAGTTAATATTATAAATATTAGACTCAAATAACTAGTTTAGTTGTGTCTAATATAAGCCATAAAATAAAGGCATTAATACATATTCCCTTTCTCAGTTTCTCTGCCCGCGCTTCTGTTGTTGCTGCAGAGCATCGCTGACCACCATTCGTGCGTTGGTGATTTTTTAAAAATTGTTTATGTAAACTTCGGAACTGTTTGAGTTATCGCGAAGAATTGTATTTATCTTCAAGTTTATTTATCTGTATGATAACTTTCAAATTCAATTACAAGGCCGTTTGCTCATTCGGTTTACGTAGCCATAGTATTAATAATAATCATTTTTTAGCATAGAGTTCATAACGAACGTATCTGCAATTAAATCCACATTATACTAATATTTTAAATGTGAAAGTGAGTTTGTTTGTCTGTTTATCTATTTTTTTTTATCAGATACCTCGACGCGCTTAGATTGTGACGTCATCATAAATTCAATATGGCGAATGCTTCAAGATGATCACACTGTCAAATAGGTCTAAATTTTTAATATAATACCCAAATAGTAGTTTTGTTAGTTTGGGGTAATTTCAAAAAACTACCCAATCGATTTTAAAAATTCCCTGGCTATATACTTTGCGCCCAGATGTACCCTGCGCCTTTTATCCGATTTTATGGGATTTCCGAAAAAAAGGGTTGAAATTATATAAGTTGGAGAAAAAAAGTTCATGTTTCACAAGAAAATTCCTGGATCGAGCGCAACATTTTTTTGTGCAAGTTTTTTACTGATGATCTTTTTTGATATTTTGAGGACTTTTTCTTCGATTAAATGAATAACGAAATGCTGTACTCAATAAATACTATTCTACTATAAATAATACTACAAATACTTAGTATTTAATTCCTGAGTATATATACCTAATATAAACTCTGGGTAAGTAATTATCAGAAAAAGTACACATTTTCAGTGCCATTTATCAAACAAACGGGCAAGTGTTTTATGAGTCCCATTGTAGGTAAACAATAAATCCCAGGTAAAGCCAACACCTCTGAAGATTTATGGGAACTTTCACATATATTGTATTTTGCTCCATATATTTCCAAACACCCCCTTTTTTTCGCTAAGAGTTTTACGAAAAAAATTACTGGACGAGTTTTCGTTAGGTTAATTACTTTTATCGATTGCTATCAAAAGAAGCGCAATTAAAAAAAATCCTGTTTCGGTGCACTGTGCGTCGCTTTCATACGACGGCGACCGGCACTGTGCCCTCCTGTTTTATAGCAGCGAGCAAAGACATATTGAAAAAAATAAAAAAGTATAAAATGAAATTAGAAAGAATATTATTTCTTAGCTGCGCTCTTTTAAGAAATATATAACTAGTAACAACTAAATTAAAGTCATCATATACTTGTGTTCCTTTTTTCGTCTTGTGACATTTCTTGATAACTCGAGAAATTCAAATATTCATTGCCAAATATTAGCTGGAAAGAATTTATTTTTACTAGTCGCCCGATGGTCGAAATTCGACCGTAATTCATTAAATTTTCAAGTTTGAACGTTATTGAGGTTCTTTTGTCAAAGAGAGTATATACCTCTATAAACATTGCATATATTTTTTTAAAAATTTTCTTCTATTACGTCAGCTGAGAACGTGTACAAATACGTCACTAGGGTGTGTTGTTTGCCTTACAGTTTCATATAAAATAAAACGCTTTTTTGCCTTGACACACACTCCACAGATTATTGACAAAGAAACATTTGAAATCACACAAAATTCACAGCCCGAAGCTCATTCGGTCAATCTGATATTTTAAAATTCTTCGGCGACAATCTCTACTCTGTGCGAATGTTTGACCACAGACTATTATGTGTTTGACATTAGCCGTATGAACGTAAACAAATATAATTTAATGTATTTGTAACACAAATTATATATATAAATTTTAGCTTTCTGCAGTATTTCTCCATATAAGTTTTAACTATGCCAAATTTCACACTCCTCTGTGCGGGCAATATGTTTAAAAAAGGGGTACAACATTTTCTCTCCACGTATATTATATAGATTAATTAATTTTGTTTAATTCCATATATAGTAAATTCAGTCAATGGAACAATATCATATTTAAATCGAATTCTTAAACAGGCAATTAAAAATTATAATGAAAGAAAGACGTTGCGGTAATTACCCGAAAGGTCATTTCAAATTGCGCCTCCCGCGCGTTCAGCCCACGCAAGTTACTTACTACTAGGGTATTTGACTTATGTCGATATTTTTTGTAAAAATGTTTGGTAACGAGTAAAGTAGGTGTAAAAAAAACCGTACGATGAAAAAAACAATGCATATAACAAACAATTAATCGAAACTTCTAAATAGGAAAGTGTCAATTTTTTGGTTCATTAAATTGAAGTTATTATAAATTTAGTTTCCACACAAAAAAATGAGAAAATTGTAACACGCAATATATAACTTAAACGCAATATTTAACGAGACACTAAAAATATTTAATAAAACCTCCCTGAATGCTAAATTAAATAAAAAAACTGGCCAGTGACGTCATAAGCCAGTCGTGTTTTGTATGGGGCGTTTTTGCGCGAATCGTAGCTCGTCAGTTTTTAAATCGTTATAACTTTGTAATGAAAAGTCCTAGGTACGATATATTTATTTTAACTGTTTTTAATGTTATTACTTATTACAATCTATTGATAAAAAAAAGATAGTCAAATACCCTATTACGTAAAATGCCTGCATAGTTTTACCGTGACTGCAGCAGTGTGAAGCTTGTTAGCGCCGGAACTGGCGCGGTGTCGGTTGTGCTTAGTCTAGTATACAAACGCGTTCAATATGTTTTCACACATTTTTACTGCCGTGCCGGTGGCGACCGGCCTGAAAACGCTTTTCATGTTTCTTTAGATTTGGCATTCTAAAATACTTAACTACGGAATCCTGTGATATTCGTTTCTAAATAGTCCACGTGGCGTTTAGCTTTGTAAATAAATACCATTTCACTTTGGGGCTCGCGTCGACGAGCGAAACTCAAGAAATGTCTCGAAATAGCTTTCTTGTCTGCTTCTTAGTTGTGTATTTTTAACATAATCTCTTAATGTTTTTATTTCTGTTGTGTGTCTTGCATTCGTCCTCTGGTTTGGGCGATCCTCTTATGTTGTACAGTTTGTTACGACAGTAAAAAGGCGGTATAATTGGATGACTGTTAGTTTAACTCATAGATTTATTATACAAGATCGATGAACAGAGATAAGAACGAGCGCGATGATATATAGTAACGATGTAATGTGTTAGAAAGAGGTGGAGAAATTAAAACCAGCGGAACCCTATCTCGCATGAAAGACTGTTAGTTTGACTAATAGATTTATTATTCTAGGTAGACGAACATTGGTAAGAACGAGCGCGATAATATCTAGTAACGATGTAATATGTTATAAAGAGATGGAGCAATAAAAATCGTGGGATCCCTTTTTTGTATGAAAGACTGTTAGTTTAACTCATAGATTTATTATACTAGATAGAGGAACAGAGGTAAGAACGAGCGCGGTATTAGTAACGATGTAATATGTTAGAACGAGATGGAACAATAAAAACCGACGTAACCCTTTTTTTGCAGGAAAGACTGTTAGTTTAACTTATAGATTTATTATGATGTAGACGAACATAGGTAAGAACGAGCGCGATAATACTTACTAACGATGTAATGTTTTAGAAAGAGATGGTGCAATAAAAACCGTTGGACCTCTTTTTTGCAACGCACTCGGCACTTTTAACGCAATTCACGGTCATGCAGTGAATTGCATTCGCTGTTCTTTGGCGATTTTGAATCTATTCATTGTTATATCATTAATATAAGTGTGTTTAGGACAATGGTTACTTGTGTTATATTCTTGATTACCATACATCGAAGTAATCCCGCCAAATGCACATTTTATTGGTAAATTGTGATAAATTGACACCGTACTTATATATATATATATATATATATATATATATATATATATATATATATATATATATATATTCAGAAAGAGCTGCACATAAGTGACTATTTCATATATGGCAATTTACAGAATGATATATCTGATTTCACGTAAAATAAAGGTATACGTTAAAATAACATGAATTTACCGTGTTTTATGTAATAATCTTCGTTTGATGTTTACGCTGTTGTTAATCAACTTATCGATAATTTTGTCGATATGATTAACATGACGTTGAATGAAATTATACACGGTGTCCGGGAACAAGTGTCGGACAACGAAAGACTTTATTCCTTGATTGAAAAATAGTTGATTGTTGTTAAAATAAAATTTAAAAGATGACTGTTTAAAGAAAATTGAAAATAATATTCATAATTATTTGTCATCTTTTTCGTATACACGATACTTGCGCACATTGTTCAGCGCCTTCGGGGGAATAACCTGCAAACAGTTGCGAAGACATCGCTACTGCGGGTAAACACCGCACTCTGAGCAAGTATTGGGTGTGTTAAAAACAGTTATGTGTGATACTTTTTTCGCACCCAGTTAGAAAAAGGGTGTGTTGTTCGTTTTATTTCAACGACGATTTATTCCTTTATAGCCAACGAATAGCGTCTTTCTTTATCCGACATCTATTCCTAGACACTGTGTATACCAATATAAATTAAGATATTGCTCTTTTTCGATTAATTCAATTACTTAAATTAAAAATACCATTTAATATTTTTAGTTAAATCGATTGTTCCCCAGCGTTTATGCCCCTCTTTTTTCAATTATATTTTTTAAATATCAAAATAAAATCATAATAAAATACCTTGACAATTATTCCAATTGAAAATTGTTTTGTTATAATATTCAAAATAGAATTTGTTAAAAATATACAATGTTTATCGATGCCCTTGTCAATATTTTGACATCACTAAACCTACATTATAGTAAATTTACCCACACAGACAATTCGATTTAGGCGAAGAGGTCTATGTAATAAGTCTATGGTCTATGTAATAAGTTTATGGTTTAACAATAATTTTTTAGATGAGTTATAGTTAAATAATAATCGGTTAGAACTTTTCTACACACAGGCGGTTGTGTGTTAAGTAATGTCTCGTAACGAGGACTGGTCTTACGCGCTTTCGAATTCACGGTACATATGCGAGCGTCGATTTCGAGTTTTGGATGCTGTTGCGATCCGCGCGCCCGCGGATATCTTTGAAGCTGTGTGCCTTTTTTTTTGTTTATGTAATTTCTATTTTTGCGTCTCTCGTCTCGCCGCGGCGCGCCGATGAATGCGGCTATTCAAATATTTGATGCGTTACTGTCGGACCGCTCGCGGTACGTGGGCGCGTTTCGTTTGCTCGCGGAGGTCCGCGTTGGGTTTCGGGGGGTGCTCTGGGCAGGCCTGTGAGAGGGAGGGGGGTATTTGATTTGGCGGCGGGCGTGACCTGTCGTTTTGGAGCGGTTTAGATTATTCTGTGGAATGTTAAATAGTACTGTTCAAATAATCAAAACTTGCAGTCACGTTTGGATGGTTTACAAGTGAAAGAAATATATTTTTACTATTGTTGTTTGTTGTCTTGTTACAGTAAAATTGGCGAGCGATTTTTTATGTGTCTTCGCTTTATCTACGTGTGGCTATGGCCTATGCATTAACATTATTTATATGAATTTTTATTTAAACTGTACTGTAAAAATCAATTTAGTAGAACTACTAAACGAACGGGGTTTGTTTGAATCTAACAAAACATGGAGATTAATAGAAGTTTTAGGAATTTTTGCAAAGCTACATATCATAAGTTGGTCTGCTATTTACTTGTAAACCGGTAGAACCTTTTTAGTTCTGATGATTCGTCTCTTAACTTCGTTAAATATAAACGATTATTTTTGAAAATATAAAAGTATACATATTTTCAGATTTTAAAAAATGGCGGTTTATTTGGTAGGAGACGGTAAACGTAGCTCTAACAAAATTATCATTGAATTTTTCGTAAATATATTTGAAACACCTCTTCAATGATACCCTACGCAATGGGGTCAGCGAATAAAAGTCACCCCCATTTTACGTGTAGAGGACCTCCCCTATATGTAAAATGGAGTGACATTTTTGACCTCAAAGGTCACCTTAAAGAAAATTTCCCCTCGGTGGTCCTGAAAAAAATTGAATCATAGTGTAAGGACACAATGGAGTAAGCGAATAAAAAAGTCACCCCCATTTTACATGTAGGGGACGTCCCCTACATGTGAAATGGGGTAATTTTTTGACCTCAAAGGCCACCTTGAAGAAAATTTCTCCTCAGTGACCCTGAAGAAAATTTAAAAGATTTTATTAATTAACTCTGTAGATGTTATTATACATATGACTGCGAAATTTTAACACCACAGCATTAATAGTCCGCGTGTAAAATGGCTGTGACATACAGGTGGATAGACATACAGATGGATAGACATACGGACATAGCCAATCTATGAGGGTTCCTAATGTGGTTAAGGAAATCTAAAACGTGTCTTCTGCTAAATTTAGAGTAACTTTTTTAACAAAAGCACTAATTTAATAATGGTAATTTAATGAAATGCTGACTAATTGAATAATGATAATTTAATAAAATAACTGCAATCACGTTAATCACATCTATTAAAATTACTAAAACTAATATATAAATAATATTTGGCAAAAGAAATTTGTTCGTATCATTTACATTTTTGTTGATAATCAATCTTATCTAATTGCAATTAGGAAATTAACTTTCGTAGTTTGATAACGACAACAGTTGGTTTATTATATTTATCTTTTGATTTAGCCATTTTAATCAATCTGTTGCTATCGGTATTATTTAACAACACATTTTAAATTTCAGAATTATATTTCGCAATCGATTCGAATCCGCAACCACGCCTTCATCAGATCTACGGTTATCCGAATCTAGTATTTCCGTCTAGTAAGCTAATTCCACTTACTGACTCACTTAACTCATCACGGAACTTCTGGATCCATAACGTCCATAAACTTGAAATTTGGCACCTATCTCTTGGCGTTCTTTTGGTTTTTAGGTATTTACTAAGAAAGGATTTTCCAAAATTCAACCCCTAAAGGTGTGAACATGTATGTGGCAGATTGTATGGGATCTTGATGAAATATGTCTATGTAAATAAATTCCTTATTGCCCAGGCAAAGCCGGTACGGTCAGCTAATTATTAAATACGTCTCACTCGCTTTTCGTAGCCAAAATAGACGTGGCAAAACTATACAGCCATGTCCGTCTCTATGTCACAACCGTTTTACGCGTACACCACGCGCATTGTGGCATAGAGAGGTTTTACGCGTGGTGTTCGCGTAAAACGATTGACATTTGTGGCATAGAGACGTTTTACGCGTGGTGTACGCGTAAAGCGATTGACATTGTACATAGATACGTTTTACGCATGGTGTACGCGTAAAACGATTGTCATTGTAGCATAGAGACGTTTTACGTACGGTGTACGCGTAAAACAGTTGACATTGTGGCATAGAGACGTTTTACGTACGGTATACGCGTAAAACGGTTGACATTGTGGCATAGAGACGTTTTACGTACGGTGTACGCGTCAAACGGTTGACATTGTGGCATAGAGACGTTTTACGTACGGTGTACGCGTAAAACGGTTGACATTGTGGCATAGAGACGTTTTACGTACGGTATACACGTAAAACGATTGATATTGTGGTATAGAGACGTTTTACGGGTGATGTACTAATGCTATAAAGCTGAAACTTGGTATGGTTGTACACATTTATAACGCCTGCAAAGTTACGAAATAAAGTTTAAAAAAATATAAAATACTAGAAACCTAGAGGTAGTTGAAAGATATTTTTTTATTTGCGTACAGATTTTTTTTATTTGCATAAAAATATTGCGGGTCATGAATAACTCTAATTCAATACGGGGATTCGTTTACGAAATATCAAGCTTTGAATATTAAGTCTTTTTGTTAAAAGTTTCTTGTTCACCATCCCTAACTACCTAAACCTTTACTTTTTGATATCTAAAAAGTAGAATCTTGAATATATTTGGCGTTAATTATGTAGAAATTCATTATTCGCAATTAAATGAAACTACGTGATGTAGTATTATTTCTACTTTATTGAAATTCTTTACCGCGACCTAGGTTTCGTTGTATTATAACACCTTCAGGTGGGATATTAGGAAAGATTTTTTAAAGAGCTTAGCTAATAGTCCACCTGAAGATGTTGTAATACAACGAAACCTATGTCGTGGTAAAGAATTTAAATAAAGTAGAAATAATACTACATCACGTAGTTTCATTTAATTTTGAATAGTAGCATATATTAAGAAAATAAAAGGTCGACCAATTTAAGACATGTAGGGTCTATAAAAAGATCATACAAAGTCCATATAAATTATTTTAATCAACCGCAAAATTTATTTGTATTTTAAAATGTGTATTTAGTGTACCTGTGGAAGGTATACTAGGTAATATATTTATATATTAAATTTATATGCTAAGTGTGGACGGACCCTCTATTTAGTTATCTGTGAATGGTAAACTAGACAATATATTTATATATTAAATTTATATGCTAAGTGTGGATGGACCCTCTATTTAGTCTATCTGTGGAAGGTACACTAGGCAATATATTTATATATTAAATTCATATGCTGAGTGTGGACGGACTCTCTATTTAGTCTATCTCTAAAAGGTACACTAGGCAATATATTTATATATTAAATTTATATGCTAAGTGTGGACGGACCCTCTATTTAGTCTATCTGTAAAAGGTACACTAGGCAATATATTTATCTATTAAATTTATATGCTAAGTGTGGACGGACCCTCTATTTAGTTTATCTGTGAAAGGTACACTAGGCAATATATTTATATATTAAATTTATATGCTAAGTGTGGACGGACCCTCTATTTAGTCTATCTGTAAAAGGTACACTAGGCAAAATATTTATCTATTAAATTTATATGCTAAGTGTGGACGGACCCTCTATTTAGTTTATCTGTGAAAGGTACACTAGGCAATATATTTATATATTAAATTTATATGCTAAGTGTGGACGGACCCTCTATTTAGTCTATCTGTAAAAGGTACACTAGGCAATATATTTATCTATTAAATTTATATGCTAAGTGTGGAAGGACCCTCTATTTAGTTTATCTGTGAAAGGTACACTAGGCAATATATTTATATATTAAATTTATATGCTAAGTGTGGACGGACCCTCTATTTAGTCTATCTCTAAAAGGTACACTAGGCAATATATTTATATATTAAATTTATATGCTAAGTGTGGACGGACCCTCTATTTAGTCTATCTCTAAAAGGTACACTAGGCAATATATTTATCTATTAAATTTATATGCTAAGTGTGGACGGACCCTCTATTTAGTTTATCTGTGAAAGGTACACTAGGCAATATATTTATATATTAAATTTATATGCTAAGTGTGGACGGACCCTCTATTTAGTCTATCTCTAAAAGGTACACTAGGTAATATATTTATATGTTAAATTTATATGCTAAGTGTGGACGGACCCTCTATTTAGTGTATCTGTGGAAGGTACACTAGGCAATATATTTATATATTAAATTCATATGCTGAGTGTGGACGGACCCTCTATTTAGTTTATCAGTGAATGGTACACTAGGCAATATATTTATATATTAAATTTATATGCTAAGTGTGGACGGACCCTCTATTTAGTCTATCTGTAAAAGGTACACTAGGCAATATATTTATCTATTAAATTTATATGCTAAGTGTGGACGGACCCTCTATTTAGTTTATCTGTGAAAGGTACACTAGGCAATATATTTATATATTAAATTTATATGCTAAGTGTGGACGGACCCTCTATTTAGTCTATCTCTAAAAGGTACACTAGGCAATATATTTATATATTAAATTTATATGCTAAGTGTGGACGGACCCTCTATTTAGTGTATCTGTAAAAGGTACACTAGGCAATATATTTATATATTAAATTTATATGCTAAGTGTGGACGGACCCTCGTAGTGCGAGTTACACTCGACTTAAATTTTCGATGCGTTTAAATTTATGGATATGAACGTTTTGGTACTATGTGATCGAGTTGACTTTCCTAATTAGTTCTTTATTTCCAGTCGTTTTTACATTAATCGAGGTTAACGAAGGTTATATAACGTACGAGTATGTTATTATGATGCGTGTGTGCATAATGTTATGACGACATATGTTATGATGACTTTTAGCGATTTTGCATCGGAGCTATTAGAAAATTAAGTTTCTTAATGCCAATTAATTAATTGAAAATAAAGGAGTTTTTAGCTCGCCGTGTGTGTCGAATGCGTGGCGTTCGCGTAGTGAGCGCGAGCGTGCGTGCGAGCGTGCGTGCGTGCGTACGTGCGAGCGTGCGTGCATGCGTGCGAGCGTGCGGGCGTGCGGGCGTACGTGCGTGCGTGCTTGCGTGCTTGCTTGCGTGCTTGCTTGCGTGCGTATCTGTGATTATTTCGGGACTCATTGAACATTAGCGTTTTTTGTAAAGTGTGTGCGTTGGCGTTGGTGGTCGCGTGACTTCAGTTCGATGATATGGGTGTGGTAAAAAGTGGGCAGAAACGGTTGAAAATGTAACATGAATGTCTACGGTCATATCTCATTTTAATGTTATATATGTTTATCAAATATAGTGAAGTGAATATATTTTTATGGTAATATTCATTGTTTATATTTTTGTAGGCAAAGGGGTATGAATAATGAAAATTTAAATAAATAGTGGAAAGCAAACGGGGAAACATCGTTTAAATTGGAAAATCCGAACACTTATTCTCAATCACGTGTCTATCCGTCTATCTGTCACAGCCGTTTTTCTCAGAAACCGCACATATCTCAATAGCATTTAAAAATATTTATACGGAAACTTGGATGGGGGGCGGTGCTTTACTTAACATCACAAATTTTTTTTGAATTCCACATATAATTAGGGATATTGTTTGAAACGGCTGATTATAAGCATCTCACAAAATATTTTTTGATAATTTTATATATTAAATCGTTCGAGATAAACTGAAAATTAGGTGAAAATATAATTTTTTAGAAAGATTGTAGGAAAACTGTAATGATGACTCTTTGTCATAATTTTTTAAATATGAACCATGTCTCTATACCTGTGGGGTATATGGTGGGCAATATATTTACGTTGTGAAGAATTAATATTTGTAAGTAGTTTAGCAAGAATATTGTTATCCTCAAACATTTATAAGCGTGTCGAACCAACATAGTGCGAGGTCTACCCGTGCTTGACAGATTTTCTTGTATCTTAACAGCTTCCAACTGGAAAGTTTTAACAGTATAACCTCATTAAATAGAGGCTAAATATTTTTAAACGGTTACGGTAAGTCCAAGATTTTGGTACATACGAAATCTTGGCATTGCCAGATATTTGCCATATATAATGTAGACAATAAGTCAGAGTGGCAGATTTAAACACCGTATTGTTAGCACAAAAGTAAAATAATCTATTTAAAATTTTCCTAGTATTATAAAAAAAATTAAACAACCTTGTATCTAACAGTTTTTGTAATAATAAATTTTAACAATAAACAAATAAATTATAATTGTATAAAATACAATATTTTGTTTCCGTTATAATTTATACTTAAACTTGTGCTAATTTTATATTAAATGAAATAAATGTATCATAAATAAAGACAGTTTAGTTTAGTCAATTTAGACTGTTTTAGTTTTTTGTAAAACGCAATAAAGAAATGTCCAACATGAGAATATACGAGTATCTCTAAGCGGTAATGGAGGCATAAGGGACATACGTCCTTTTGGTCCCAGTATTCGCTCTTAATCCGATTGTTACTATTGACTTTTCTTATACTTAACAAAGTTTTCGACTTTTGTATTGTGCTTTGAGTTTCGTTACATTATTTGTTTATTTAAAATCAATGTGCCAAACTTTAAAAGTTGTACTGTTGTTAACTAACATATCCGTATCAATGAATGAATTGGAATGCTCCTCTATAGTCATGTTGATAATGTGGGAACACAACCCTTACGAAAAAAAATGGAAAAAAAAGAGATAATAGCGGAACAAATAAATTAACAAATGACAATAATAATTTAAGAATTTTGAAAAATAGTGTGGTACCATGTGCCTTCTTCCTAAGATACCATTGCTATACAGCATATATATGTAACCGCTAACATCACTACACTTTTAATTTTAAATAGGTATAGCATCACTACAATTTTAATTTTAAATAGGTATATTTATATAAATTACTACACTTTTAATTTTAAATAGGTATAGCAAGTCTGCTTCTATGAATTATCAAATAGGTATAGCATCACTACTCTTTTAATTTTAAGTAGGTATAGCAAGTCAGCTTCTATGGATTATCGAATACAGATGATATTTAACAAAATTTCCTTGTATTTCATCCCATTATTTCAATGGTAATGAACGGGTTAAATGGTGCGCAGTACAGCGTACACTAGACGTTGTGCAGCATCACGGTTAAAGCAATACGATGTGATATGGTGAATTCCTTTATTGGGATTCGAATAGCCAGCGATGCAGAGTATTATTTTACAGAAATAAATATCAACTACCTATGTCGGTAATACAAATGTGTTTTTCATGGATGTTTCTATTTATGATAATGAAACGTTTAAACATACCTAATTATGATTGAGAAAATGTTAAAATACATTTTTTATTAAAAAATAAATAATTTTGTCACAACAGCATTTATTAAAATAAACAATTTTAATATAAACTTGTTTGCCTTACATATTTAAGAAAAAACCGATGTAACAAATTAATTACTTATAAAATCATAAAAAAAAAATCTTTTATATGATTTTATAAGTCTAGATGCAAAGTTATCACTTTCTAGATTTAAATCCTTCATTTGCTTTCTTATAATTCCTTAGAACCCATTTTACCATTTGTAATAGTTCACAATGCTAAAGAATTCTGATCTTGCATATATAAAATATGAGTAATCTGACTTATGAGTCACTAAACCGAATACGTTCCTGACATCTAAATAGCACATTCGCTGCTTCAGTATCTCCGAATTGCTCTCATTTCGGTTCGCTTCTCAGATTCTTTGTTGACAAGAATGTGATAAGGGAGGCCTTACCGCTTTTCCTGCATATCGGAGATGTAGATAACACTTATCTATTTGTTCTTACGACTCAATTTGTCTCGTTTCATTTGTGATCTTCAATTTTTCCACGTTTTTCAATTGTGTCGATGTTTAATAATCAAAATAAACCCTAAAGGCTGAATATACCATATATAATCAATCACATCTAAGTCATATCTAATCACCCTAATAAACCTTATTATAATGAATAGCACTATGACAGTTGTGACAAACATTTTGTTAATATGCTTAGGAAAATTCAATATTAGGTAGGGAGTTTGAAAAAAAATCAGTAATTAAGTTATGGGGCAAAAAAGTTTGCTAACCTCTGATCTAGATTATTTTTCTGTGAATTTTTTTCTCATGTGATAATTTAATATAAATTTTGTATTCTGTCTAACCTCATGTGGTTGTTAGTATTGAAATATCCTATTTATTCTAGCTATACATATATAAAAGTTTTTCTGCATTATTAATTTCTGTAGATTTGTTTACATTAAGTATTCTTGGGGACATTTGAATTTTTGGGTTTTTGTCATGAATAAAATTTTCACATCATAAATATAACTTTCATGATTGAGTTATAAGAAAGGAAATATAATCAATAACCAGTATAATATTTTTTGCATAGGAGTAATATTTAAAATTAAAAAAAAATTTGATGTGATTTTCTCGAAACGGTTATTTTGTAACATATCCCACCTGCGTCTTCATCTTTACCATTTTATATATAGATTTTATTGTTTTGTAGCGTTTATATTATGTTACATCATAAAATGGTTACGCGATGATAGTAAAATGAAGCAAGATGGCAAGGTAAGTATGTCCTGAAGTCCATTATTGATTATGATGTATAGAGAATTATAGGCTTAGAAGGGATCTACAGAAAACTACGTATTCATTACAGATAGACTACAACAACTACTTGTATGTAAATGTACTCTATCTGTACCAACTATTGGACTTTTTTGCAAATAATTTACCATATTATTAATACATTAAGTATTGTAACTGTATTGTGAAAAGCACCTGATCATTAGTTGACGCATATTGAGGAAAGCACATGACTATGTATTTGGTTGTATGTTGTATCTTTTCCCCCGTTAGTGCAATTTAACCCATAAAGTGTGAATCGGTCCAATGAGTTTGTCGGAGTCGCTCTGATTTTTTTGAGGACTCATTTTATGTCCTATTTTCTTCCATCCTAGATTTTATGTCTTATTGTCAATCATTATTGTCAGACAAGACTATTGTAGTAAGTGTTTGCATTGCATGTAAAATTTGTTTTAGTATTCCAGAGTTTACCTAGCAATTTAGTTGTTTTGACAAAAAAGAACGGATTAGTCTTGCGTTTACTGTATCTTTCTATAAACTGTTTGGTGTAGCGAATTTCAGTTGCTGGCCTTTTATATATTTTAGTTCATATTGCTTCACAGTATGTGTTTCATTGGCAGTCATTCTGTATTTCAGAATAAAATTGTGAATTACGCATATACTTAAAAACAAAACCAACTTTTTGTGAGTGCACGAGTACTAGTCTAACCGACCAAGTTACAAAATATTGTGCAAT
This sequence comes from Druceiella hillmani, assembly GCA_039881145.1. Lineage (NCBI taxonomy): Eukaryota > Metazoa > Arthropoda > Insecta > Lepidoptera > Hepialidae > Druceiella > Druceiella hillmani. The sequence continues at coordinate 12,237,337 of JAYKKI010000030.1, read as the reverse complement.
ATTCCGGATATATATGGAATCCAACATATCATGTTGACTGGTATGTAATAAAAATTTTAGCGGAGAATAACTTTGCATAATCCAATGATAGTGAGGCATATAACAATTTACTGCTATTCAATTATAAAATTTAAACGAATGTTACCATAGACAAAATGAAACATAAAAATAATATTGTATTAGCAGACTATTTAAAAAATAAGCCGCTCCGCCCACTCATCTGGCAAGTACGCACAAAAAACCTGCATAATCTCTATCGGATGCCTACGTAATTTATCTTCCGCACTCAATTTTTTTTGTATTATTTTAATCCTGAGGTTTAAATCTAGACAATGTATTTTTGCATCCATTTGAGCTAGAGAAACTTATAAATTTATATTAGTATATCTATACATCTAATAGAACTGTAAAACTTCTTTGTTCGTTCATTGAAAATATTAAAAAAAAATGATTGGGTGTAATGAAAGATAAGCAATAGAATGCATTAAGATCTCGTTTTAAATTTTTGTCTGTGTGTTGAGTCTATTTATTTGTTCCCACGTCACACAAGAACTGCTAAAGGGATTTCGATGAAATCTTTGCTGGTGGATTCTGTCGGATATGTGTTAACATATAGGCTATGCTTCATCGTAATCAATCGACTAAAATAAGTTATGGTAAAATAAAATTTTGTTACAAAGCGGACTTCAAATAAGTTGACTTTTATAGTTAATATAAAAGATGGCATCACGTGTATTAATCTTAGAGTTAATAATATTTTTCAGAGGTCCATTCGAACGAAACCTGAAGCCAGTTTATAATGTATAAAATTATTTTAAGTAATGAATATTTATAAATATATAGTGTTGTTAAAGCTGTATGGCCTGGTTTCGCTACATTTTTGAGTATGAAATAAGATAATTGTAATGAATAAAACCATCTTGTATTTCAACTCATTCTAGAAATATCCTATCTCTCTAACTAAAAGGTTAAATATCGTGCATTACACGCACACCGGATGCTGCCATTGTGATACCACACAATGCGGTGATGTACAAATGAATCAAACGTTGAGATTTGAATATTTAACAAAATTAATAGTAATATTTATGAATAGTAGATATAAATTCACGGAAAGAATGTCTATTATGCTGGCAATTCTGAGTCTTTATTAAGTTCATTTTGACAGATTTTGACATTTTCTGTAGGTATACAATAATAAAAAGTCTGAGATATAATTATCATTGAGAAAATGTTGAAAATGGACAATATTTCTTTATTTAAAAATTATTTACTTCTCTGTAATAAAGTCTCAAATGAAAAAAAAAACATAACAGATTATTCTTGTCTTCTATTTATTTAAAAATTCTTGCTATAACCAATAGACCAACACTGTATAAGTATATAGTAAAAAACAATTTCATCGATTGTAACGAGATCAATAATTTTCTGAAAATCTCAGGGGTAATATCAGCTATAAATTATAATCCTTCATGTTTGGGGAGCTAACCAATAGTGTAAATACCCTCTTATAAAAGAAAACTATTGCTATGTCTGCAGGTAGTGCAATGGTGACGTGGAAATCAGACAGGTTGTAAATAAATTACAATTATATCCACTCGGATGGGTCATCTCATACATTGATAAATAGAGCTCTTTAAATGTTATAAGTACTAAACTTGTTAAAGAAACTAGAATGTCTCATTTGCATTAACACATTCAGTGCAGATGCCAAAGTCCAGAACTTCGCCAGTAACTGACATCATTTTTTTTACAATTTGGCATCCAAACAATTTTAAATTTTGTGTTTATTTGATGTTTTATTGACTAATTTGCATCTTTCAGCAAAATTATCTGTTTCTGTTTATCAGGTAATTGACATCACCTGAACTAATCAATGCAGTGACACCTGTTGACACCGCTGGCATTGAATATGCTAGTATTCTCGTTACATTACAACAGCTTTGACAAAATGCTTATTTGCGAAGTTGGCATAATCTGGAAACTATATAATTTAAAAGATATGAATAACAATGCCTTGTTCTTCATTAATTGTCCATAAATTCAACAAGTTGATACGGATTGAAAAATTATACAGTTAAGAGTACAGTTAAAGTCAGTACATTTTTTTCTTTCTTTTGGACAATTTGTTATTGAAACCCCTTTATTTTGTTTCTTTGTTTTATTAGAAAAAAATTGTTGAGAATATAAACTATTATGAAGACACACTTTTAGCAAAAATGTAGGTTTATATTTTTCTGATTATGTTTTTCGTCATTATGTACTTCATTCATTATTTCTTTGCTAATACTTTAGAGAATCTATAAATTCAAAATGACCAAATCATCTCAGGTTTTAAAGCTTCTTCTGTGTAAAATGGCTCCTGAAAAATGCAACATTTTTCTGCAGCGTTTGAACGCTATGGCAGCACTGTGTTGGTGTTGTGCATTGTGCAAGGTCACTCTTACTTTCTACAATATTCGCATGTTGTACATTACTTTTTTTTACCACACTTTCGTTCAATTAGTGTAATCATTTTTATTTATATTCAGAGTCATCTTCATTTAATATTAAGAGTCATCTCTTAATATTAAATTGTCTTGTCTTTCTCTACAGCTGTTACTTTTCATTGATGTGCATGTGAGTTTTTTTATTTAATGCTCGGATTAATTTATATAATTAAATAAATGGAAATACTCTACCTCAGCTGTTTTATTGTAGAATAATCAGCATTTAAAGACGAGACGTGTATTTTTTAATATATGTAGAGTACAGTCATGTCGAAAATTTAATAACAATGTGGTCATCACATATCTGTTTGTTAATGGAGATAGGATTTTAATTCCGGATCTGAAGAAACAAAAGCCAAATGAACATGTACAAAGAATACTTTTTCGATGTCTGTACATGAAAGTGTAAAAAGGGTTAAAAGCTTTTTTCTCATAGATGCTGTTGTTCACAAGGGTACGCTAGGTATCCAATTTTTGCAATTCACGGGAGATGACTTTTTGCCACTTTGTTTAATGAAAATTTATATTATTGCTAGTTGTTTGTCTTAGCTTTGCCCGGGCAAAAAAGGGACAATGATATTTTGTGTTAATCACCTTTTTAACATGCTTTATACTAGCTTCACTTATATATATGTATGTATGAACGTAACGGAATCTTCTAATGAAATTTTCATCCGCTTCCAGACGTCTAAATAATATAAAATTTTGCACGCATATTAAGAACCGATGACAATTGAATAATTTTACAACTGAAAATTTAGAAAACATTGTAGTTTAAAGAAATTAAAAAACAGAAAATTTCGTACTAAGAAAAAGTAAAAAATTACATTTTCACCCAATTTTGATGTTCGAATTATTTAAAATTTTGCACACGTATCAAGAACCGATGACAATAGAATAATTTCGTAACTGAAAATTTAGAAAAGATTGTAGTTTAAAAAAATTAAAAGAAAAAACAAACTTTTCTAGCAATATAAACTAAAAAATTAAATTTTCAGCAACTTTTAACGTCCGAATTATTTCAAAATTTGCACAAGTTATAAAAATTGATGATAATACAATAAATTCATAAATAAAAATTTAGAAAATAGTACTACAGTTTTAAAAAGCTGAATAAAATACACTTTGTAGCAATATGAACTAAAAAATTAAATTTCTTCCATTTTCGTGGTGCAAATTATATAAAATTTTGCACACGTATCAAGAACCGATGACAATAGAATAATTTCATTATTGAAAATTTTGGACATAAAAAGTTAAAAAAAATTAAAAAACACGCCTTTGTAGCAATATGGACTAAAAAATAAACTTAAAGGTTTTGATTAAGAGTTGAAGGATGTCTCACAACTGGGTATAATTAATTTTTTTTTAAATAAGCTTAAAATAAGAATAATGTGATGACAAAAAACTTTAATGTAAAATAAAAGTGTGGGATGCTCTCGACTTACATTTATGACAAATGATACGAACATAGTTTTTTTAAACTATAATTTTGTTTTCTAAATTTTTAGTTATGAAATTATTTATATAATAATTATTTATGGTTAATTTATAACTGGCCTAAATGGTTTCGTTATTTAGTTTGCGCCTTAATTAAGTACTTAACTACACTTAGTACAGACCAATCATTTCATATAAAAATGTTTGAAATAAACATTATTAGTTGTAAACATCCTGCAACTTTTTTATAGATTTCAGCTATAATAGCTATGATGGTTTTAAAAGTTTAACTATAACATGAGCTTCGCACGTCAGAATATCCCAGCACTTAAAGTGCTAATTCTCATTATCCACATTTTCTGAAAAGATATTGTATACCCGTATCGATCTGGACATTGTAAATTATATTACGGTTGAAGCTTCACGTGAACTGGATTAATATTTTTTGTACTAAACCCTTAAAATCAATAAAAAAATTACAAATATTAATTTCCCCAATGTAAATGTAGTGTAAGAATTATAAGATTTATTATTATCGATACCGTTTTCCAAAAAAACTTTTTCTATAAGTTTGATTTTTTCATAATTTTAGGATGCAGTGGTTTTGGAAATAAGTTGGGGAAACATATTTTTTTTTGCAAATTTTTGTACTTTAGAGATAAAGTTACGCTACCTAAAATTATGAAAAATATATTTTTGAGTCTCCTATTATTAGTTCTTTCAAACTAGAAGACATATATGGAATTTAAAAAAAAATTGTCTACTTAATTTTCCCCTTCTCGATAAGTGCATATAAATATTTTGGAGTATTAGCTATCGAGATATGTGCAGGCTAATGAAATTGATTAGTATGTTAAAGACCTTATTAGTATGTTAAAGAGACTTTGAGCTTACATCGAGCGGTTTTGGAGAAAAACGGCTGCGGCAGACAGAGAGACACATGAGTGATCTAATGGTATTCTTTTTTCTTTTTGAGATACAGAACCCCAAAAACAGAATGAAAGCTGAAATAAATACTTTTCATTACAATGACTTAAAAACAGATAAATCATGATTTGTGCGAAAACACCCCATACAAGAAATGACTGGCTTATAACGTCACTGGCCAGTTATTTAGCATCCATTATAAGACAGTTTATTAAATATTTTTAGTGTCTCGTTAAATATTGTGTGTAAGTTATATATTTCTTATAATTTTCTCATTTTTTTGTGTGGAAACTAAATTCATAATAATTTTCAATAAGGAACAACAAATTTCCTATTTAGAAGTCTAAATTAATTGTTTGTCATATGCATTATTTTTTCATCACAAGGTTTTTTTTACCTACTTCACAGTTTTAAAACATTTTTCCAAAAAATATTGACATCAGTCAAATACCACCTTATCACTGATGGTAAGTTTCTTGAATGGTGTTACGTTTTTCGTACTGTCTAGTAGTTGTTATGCTGAAATACGTATGTTTCTAAGTGGTTATATCTTTATAATTCCATGTTAAAAATAAATAAACAAATATACGTGAACACAAAAGTTCTCTTGTCCTCGTAATACATATAATGACTAAATTAACTGGCCACATGTTTAAGTGATAATGATCAGTAGTTCGTTACACTTACTTTCGTTTGTTTTTTACAATATTCTCTACACTCGTTACCGTGAATAATCAAAGATATCGGTAGCCCATTATGTACTTGTATCTTTTGAACGTATGTTGTTATTCAACGGATGCTTGTTTCCGTATATACTTACAAAGATATATTGTTATACATGTACGGGCAGTAAAAAATTTGGTGAATATTTAAAGTGGAATAAACGTCGGGCATGATAAGAGATTAACATATCCGCACGCATATGTCGGCAGGTCCTTTGCGACCTTCGCGGGAGTGGCAGTGGGTTATTATAACTCCATAATGGTTACGAATTCCTCGTGCGGCAAGGTGTGAGTCATACGCGGTGGCGGCCAAACCTGATTTGTTTTTTTTTATTACAATATTGTGTTAACACGATGAGCCATGGTGACTTCATTGTTCGTAATTAACATTTGTCATTTGTTTATCGAGTCTGCGTATAGGATGTGCACAGTTTAGTGATGGTTTTTTCTGAATTTTCTATTATAAGATGGGGTTTAAAATTTAATTGGTATTAAATAAATGCTTATTATATAAATGTTGTTTATAATATAATTAATTAATAAATGTTGTTTATAATATAAGTAGAACATTTATTAATTAATTTTAAGCAGATAGGTATTTCAAAATAATTATCTGCTGAAAATTTTGCTGAACGGGGAATGTATTGTCTGGTCATGTTATTATTAATTTTAAGTAAACATAAGTGGTTTTTGCAGTATACATTCTTTGTCCAGATTCAGTGATGTGGGGAAATATGTTAAAAGAATCTTGCTTGTCTCGTCTTCTTCGATGGTGTCCGTATTTCTAAAAAGCTTAAATTGCAAAAGTATTGAACTTTTTGCAGATACATGAATGCTTTATATAGTAGTTAATATTAATTGCTAGAGCTGTAAGACTCGTTAAAATTCTGTTTTTATTTAGCCAAGGAGAGACAACAATTTGTGGAACCTGGATGTCATTGTAAAGCGCTTTTAATATACTGTAATTGTCACCACAGTTATTCGTCTGGCGTTGTGGGCAAAGAGTTACGGCAATGTAAGTGTGTTAAAAAGAAGATAAAAAAGCGGGTATGGGAAAAAATATCATATTTCAATAACAAACCGATAGCAAATAATCAAAATAGCTTATAAAGTCTGATAGCAATGCCAAGATCAAGTTATATATCAAGAGCAGTTATACAGATTCCTCACAAATTGGACATAAACCAAGGATTCCGTGATGGGATTGGGACCGATTGCAATAGTAATTATAATTAACAACAACCTGTCTGTCTATTGCTGTACGTAAGTCTCTCTTAACACATGTGTTACTTCTGCAATTTAAGCTTTTTAGAAATCTCGACACTATCGAAGAAGATGAGAGGAGCAAGTTTCTTTTAACATACTTCCTCGTATCACTGTAGGTAATGCTCATAATAGCCCACTAGGTAGGCGGCTTGGCGATCGCAGTGCGTAGCTTCTCACACCAAGTCCCTGGTCTTTGTAGCATTTAGCAAACTTCATTCCAACTCCACTCAACGAGTGGCCAGAGTCGGCCTTGAGACTCTGTGGTGCACTGTGCCATCAAAGTCGGTAAGCTTTTGATCAGCTCAACATGCCACGGCTGTGAAGGCCATAGTAACAATTGTCGTTACATTAAAATAATTTTCCAATAATGCAAGGCTGACCGTTATTGATTAAGAGTGCCCAAGTGTCGTATCTCTATTTTCATATGTTTGCGTAAAAGCATCAAAATTTTAAAAACTTTAACTCTTCCTTTATTTCCGATAGACTCTAGAAGAAGTTCATTCAATTTTTGTCAGTCAGAATGAAATACAGGCAGTCCTACACATTTAAATCGATGAGGTAATCACTTGCAAATAACACTTAAAATTAAAATATGCAGATAATTTATGTTAGTAAAACTCAAATATCAAATTTAAGGTTGCAGGTTCGACTAAAGGTGAAAAAGTATTGAATCCGAGTCATTTGGTATTTTTGCAACGGTATTAAGCTGGTGTATGTATGATATTCTATGTATTTTGATTTCTTAGGTATTATGTTAAAACTATCTTTGTATTGATTTCTTTTTAAAAATGAAGTGTCAGTTATATACTTTTTATAATTGTAAGTAAAGTTTTGTTGATTTTGTGCATTTTTTCACTCAGCGTAAACAAATATTATTATAATAAATAAATATTTTATGATCTTGATATATAGGTTAAGGTTAGATATCTATTAATGAAAATGAATTATAAAATTTATTATAAATAATTCCTTTACTTAGAGAGTTATTAAATTTAAATATTTTGAATTTAAAAAAAAATCTAATAAAATTTTACTTACCATTGTAAAAAGTATAACAACACATTTTAATAAAGATTAATCAAAACAATATTTCATCTAAGAAAATAAAATACCGTATGAATAATATTATACCTGTGTAATTCAGAGTCATTTAGTTATACGGTATATTTACAACTATAGTTTCCACATATGGGAAATGTTTAGTATGGTAATAAAGATGTATAACAAATTTGAAATTGAAAAAACGGTAAACTTGACAATAGCATGCTCAAATATTTATTTGCACACATTTCCGGGCAAGACAAACGAGAGGAACGTTAAAACGTGTATTAATATTAATAACGCACACAAGACAGCTCAATTGGGTGAACTAATGTTCCGCAATGAAAGCGGCGTGTGCACGGGTCATAGTTTAGAATAATAATTATTGTTTGTATGTATGTATGCTCTTAGATGTGAATCGCTTGTTAGTAACTTCAGTCAGCGACAGTCATCAATGATCATGAATCATTGAAATTTGTCATCTCAAATGGTCTCTTAATTTAATGGTTCCTTGACTTAGTGTTGGTGACGGTCTTAGGTTTTGTGGACTGCAATTCGTATGCGATGGAAATTGTTGTGAATCTTACATTTTATTTATTTGTGTTTTATATGTTTGAGCTTATTATGATATTTGATGTTGAGTTTTAGTACCATAATTTGCAATAAATAAATATAGTAACCCAAGTTTTACAGTGTGTAACTTGTTTGACAAATTGTGTATTTTGTTTCCGGTATTCAAAGTTTACTTTAACCTAAGAAATTTTGTAAGTAGGTACGTGTTAACGACCCAACCCAAAGCAAAGTCAAAAATTATTGCTTAAGGAAGTGCGAATACTATACCATCATGTAGAATGTTTGGAAAGTTATGGATGGATTGTTTGGAATAATAAAACATAATGAATCAAAACAATTCTAATATAAATCTCTATAAATAAAGTGTAATAAATCTGGACTATTGTTAAGTGATTTAAAAAAAATAAAACTAAATTTATTTCAACGGGTACGTATTTTGTAAAAAAAACTTTTACTTTACGAGGTTCTAGAAATATTTTGCAGTTCTTATAAATGAACACAAAAGAGGCGAATGTGAAAAGTGGCTAGGAAAAGGTTTATGACCTGTATAGTCAGTTGGAGCAGCTGCTCTGAATACTAGATTCGTTCCGCCTCAAAATTCTGTTGCTTTATCGAGGTTAAGAATTTTTACAAGAAATTTGACAGATGGATCTTAACTTTGGATTAAGCTCTAATGAGGTTTACCCTTAATTACAAAAACGGTAATACTGTGTGGAAGGTCAAATTGTAGAATAATCTCACCGCAGTAAACGATTCACAAACTGTAAAAGCAACTGCTTTGGACACAAGTATCTGTCAAGTTATCTGTCAAGTGCGTGTTATCTGTCAAAACCGTAGTAAATTAGAAATAAATATTACATAGTATGTATGAAATAATAAATCTAAAATGACATTAGTTATATAGATTTATATTTCAATAACTTTTTCTTTGATGCTTTTTTCTCATTTCGCAGTTAATACTTCAATATTTACAAGTCCATAGTTTGATTTATTAATTTTTATCTGATACAGTAATGAAATACTGGTATACAATTAGGAAACACAAAAATGAACACTAACAACCTATACGATTTGAAAGACTTATTATGTACGTATACTATGCGCTTTTGACATTTCATTATACCTCGGTTCAAAGTGGCGCCACCTTGGTGGCAAATAAAAGCGTGGTAGCCCTCATAGTAGTCAATTAATTTCGTAACTAGTTTATTGGTGTAATTAATATTTTTTTATTTGATAAGAAATGTTACAGAAATACTTATTTGTTAAATTGAATTTTTTTATGTTTGAAATTTTTTGTCGAGGTCATTTCAGATCTTAAAGATTTTCTAAAATTGCTTAATATTTTTATCGAAGGGAGAAACAGATCACTCATGCATTTGTTCTTTCATCAGTCATGACCGTCTATCTTAGAAACTGTTTGATGTGGGAAGTTGTATATATAGTAATGGAGCTTTGGGATATTTCGCAATAATAAGAATTTGAAAAATATTAGTCATTTTGGGGTGTTTTTTGTATCTAAAAATTTATTTTGCTTTCACATGTGCGGGGTATTTACTTAAAGGGACGAGACATAAGGATTCCAAAACAATTCTTTTAGGATTTTTTTCATAGTTATTTTAGAGTACTAGTTGACGAAATTCGCAGGCCTGACAGGGTCTTTGAAAAACACCATGTAAATCTCGAAAACAAAAGTCAATACGAGTTAACAACTCATATTAATATTTGTTTTTGAGTTTTACATGGGTTTTTTCATGACCCTGTCGGGTTCATTTTTAAATGATTATTATCGGTGTTCATTTTTAAGTGATTATAAAAAAAATCTGTTGGTATTCGTTACTTTTTGTAATTGTTTCTGAGACTTATTGATGTAAAAAATAGATTTTTATTTCTTGCTAACAATTCTTGTGTTTACTATGTGTTTGTGACATGTATGTGTCTATGAAGTATTATGGTTACAAACTGTTTTTTGATCTTTACTGAATTTTTTTGTTTTTTACTTTTTAAAAAATATTAGTCCCATTGTCGCCAGGTCTCCTCTGCACGAAAACTAGCCAGTCACTTTAAAAAAAATTTTCATTCAATTTCAAAATACAATCTAAAGCTTATGATGGTTTAGAGAATATTCGTACAGTTACTTATGAACATTGGCAAAAGTGAATCGTAAGTTAAGCTTATGATGTCATCTGCTGTAATTGTGTGTTAGAAATGCTTTTGTAGAGATAAAGTTATTAGCCTATTGTGTAAGCAACGTTTGCTCCTAAACTGAGTAAGCGTTTATTTATACCCTGCGCTTGCCATTGCCGAGGGACAGCGACTTCCGAGCGCGTGGGTGTCGAATTATGCAGTGCACGTAGGCTCGGAATTGATATGTATTTTTTTGCTTTTAATAAGCGTGATTATGCCGAAATATGATAACTGCAATTTTGAATATTGGCAACAAAAACTAATGGGTGTAACATTGATAATTTTTTAAATATCCTGGTAGATTTGGGGGAAATCCAATTTATATGATTGCGGTTTGGTCGATACCTAATTGTAAAGATTATTTCCGTTTAAGCAATTGGTTTATATCTAGGACTTGTTTGTTTGTACTGTGTTTACAATACGGTAGTTGTCTCATTCTAAATTTTGATATTTTTCGTATAATATTGTGAAATATAAGTTAATTAAAAACCAGCCTTGAAAAAAATTCAAAAATTGATTGAAAATTAAGCCAATTGTAGGCTTTTAAATTTGAAGATACGGATAGAGTTGAGTATATGTCTGTCTCTTTTCCTCTCGTAGAATATAACGTGCAATATTAAAAATGACCTCACAACACAGTATTGCCGTCCTTGTCTAAAGATTAAATGTAAACTTTTATAACTCGGTCAATTTTTAAGATTATTAAAAAATTTTTTCGCTCTTCATGAGCTTGTACCTGGAAATTATGATTAATGAAATAAAAAAAATTAGTCAAATGTCCAATTAGCAGTAGAAGTACTCTTGTAAGTGCAAAACAATGATGACATAAGAGCACACTTGCAATATCATCTAGAAACCCAAATATACCTATTTTCAGAATAGTTTAGTTCTGTTCTTTATGATAACATGGTCTTTGAATAAGATATTTGTGTTCTCATATCTGTATTGTAATTTTTAGGGTTCCATATTAAAATTAGTCACCCTATATAATTTTGTCATTTCTATCTGTCTGTCGCATCCTTACAGTTTCTACAGTTTTAGATTTATGTGCATAACATTTCGCAGGTAGAAGCTTTATATGGAGGTTTTAATGAATGTAGCAATATTTTGAAAAAGAATTTTTATCTTTTTATATATCGCCTTGAGTAACCTATCATTACATAGGTGTTATATAAATGTTAGCGAGGTTTTCTTTATGATTTTCTATTTTTATGCTCTTTTTGTATAAAGCAACCTAATTTTTTGACTGCGTCTTTTGAAAAAAATGATAGTCTTAGATTTTGGCATTTGATTAAAGGTTTTAAAAAAAAAAACTTAAAACTAAAACTTATTTCAGTTAACTTATATCAATAATCTCAGGAGATGTAGACAATTATGAAATCTGCTCTGTTCGGGTGATGCGTTTGCTCGAATTTCTAAAATTTTTTATCTTGTTTACAGTTGCGATGAAGGTGTATATATAATGAAAACTGGTTTTGCTGCTGGCTTACCTTTGTGGATTTTTTATTAAGGTCGTAGGTAGGATTTACATCCAAGTTTTGAGCTGTACATATAATAAAACTGTCAAGAACATGTATATAGACATATTACATAACCGTCAAGTTTTCTGTTTATATATTTACAATATTTGCAAAACGATGATTGGGAAATGATAATATAGATAAGTAATAGACTATTTTTGGAATTTTTGTTTGTTTGTATGTTTGTACACATCTCATGTAAAAACTACTGACACAATTCAGATTAAGTTTTTAGAAAAATATATGGGTAAACTTGAACTAAGACATAGTTTTTATTTTATTGTAAACGTTTCACTCGGACAGAACATAAGTAAATTTAATGTTTTTATAATTCATTTACGTTGCATTAGTACAAACGCAACAAAGAAGTATCTAGCTACCGGACTCGAATGTATCTATGTATATAAATAATGGAGCTAGGTGTATTTTAAATCGCTCAATTATGTTATCCACCCTGTTTATACATTGAACAAGTTTTTATTTCATCGTAAATGTTTCACTCCGACAGAACATAAGTAAATTGAACAGAACATAAGTAATTGACAAGCTGTGAACAATATGGACAATTCAGTGCTAGATTTTCACTACTCTGATTTTCACTTATGAATCTTTGATATAATTGCTTCACAACTGCAAAGTTATTAATTTAAACGATGCTTGGGAAGGGTGCTTTTATAATTTTAGATGGCTCATTATGGCATGATAATATCGAGGATATCCATGGCATACTGTGCTGTTGATTGTTTTGTTAACTTACATATTGTGGTTGTTAACGTCGTTTGTGTGCATCGTGCCTAATATACAATAACTGTCAGTCTGCTATATTTATTGTATTTGATATTCTATGTTGTATTTGATATGATCTCATATATTTATTGGCCTTGAAGTCATGAATTGTCACACGGACATGGTTGTGATTCCATAAGTTCTATTAACGCCGCAACATTATATTTCAAAGCCAAACATGTTTATTCTAAAAACATCTAGTGCACAGGCGATCTGCGCACAGTACAATGGTCACGTGCGAAATGCAGGTTGGTGGGCGGAGCAGACTCACTCATATATCAATTCACTTTGTAGCTATGCGTTACAATCTCAAAATTGAGGCGACCGTACTATGGCACTGGCACATTATATTTTTGATGTCCACTGCATGTAGTCACCGTGAACATGAAATTAAAAGTGTTTTCATGGAATCTCGTGTTATGTCAGTTATTGTGCAAAATTATAAAAACACCCTATCTAGTAATAACTAGTCAAAGTAATTTGGAAAAATTTAGGTTTTGAAAAGCTAATTATTCGTGATAGGGTCTTTCCTTTAGTATTAATTCTTCGTCGCGTAGTATTTTCTCGTTTCATTTAGGTGGGTTCTCCTTAGGTCAATATAATGTTGTGTTTTTTTGATCCTGTGATCTTTGCGCCTTCTCGTAACATGGTCACGCCATCTTGTTCATATCTCAGCAAGCGGCCTAATAAATTAATTAGCAAGCTAGGAGGTGACGTTGTCTAGTAAAATCCGATACCTTCTTCTGTGCGTTATAGAATTTAGCAAAGAAACTCTCGAAAAGTAATCTTTCATAGATCAAATCTGAAAGCTGTCAATATATGGTTTTTCCTTGCTTTGTCAAATATAGGGACACCACTTCCTATTTTAATACATCCACTTATGTTGAATGGTTTGAAATAAGTGCATCCATTGGTGTATATTGTCAACAAGGATAATTCTGTTATGGTAAACAGTATATTACCTGAAATATTTTGCGGGAAGTTGATGATGATGATGTAGGTTTCATTCGGTAACTGGTTATACAATAAAACAATAAAAAAAATATGTAGAAAAATAATTTAATCAGGCTTATATTCTCAAAACAGGTTAATAAAATAAATAATCTACTGATGATAGGAAATCTTAGTCACATATTAACGGTTCAATATATCCGTGTATAAAATATGTATATGTATATATATATATATTTTTTTTTTGTTTGTTGCCCTTGTCTGTATTAACCTTTACTGTCTACTGTTGCACTAATATTTCTCACTTGTCGCATTGAGTTTGCCGGTAAGAGGTTACACTTGTAACAATAAGGATGCTGTCTGTGTATTTAGCTGAATAAGTTGTGAATGAAACTTTAATAAATGTATATTACCATAGCACCGCTTATTGACATTGTAGAGTAAATGCATCTATCGTCACACTTTTTGTTTTCTACTAATTCAGTCTATTTGGAGGTGATCCTGTTATAAAATTAGCAGCCCCATTTTGAAACACTAACCCTTTACTGTAACACTGGCTGTAACATGTTGTGATGAGTACATCTTATTTCTGTAACATGGTAATTCTGTAACATGGTAATTCTGTACCACTTGTTTATGGGTTAGTGTTGCAAAAAACTTTTCAAAATAGTGTTAAAACCATATTTAAATGGTTACGTTTATGTCCCCAGAGAAAGATAGGCGATAGAATAAAACTGATAGGTTTCCAAACCTCCATTAGTTTTAAAGAAGTTGGGTAAAATCGTCACAGATTGGGAATTTAATGTTTTCATAAGTATGCATATCATACACAGCAATGGCCTGTGGGTATAGTTCAAGCTCAACTGATATAATGTTGTAGGGGCATTCAGAAAATTAGTGCCAATTAATTCTTTACTGTTGAATCTTTCTTATATGTTGATAATCTGTAGTAAAACCTTATAAGAAATGAGAGTTTATTTAATCTACCCACTGAGAATAACAACGCCTATCGAAAGGTTGTAGTTGCTGATTGAAATTTAAATGCGAGACCTCACTTGTCGTCTGTGTGCGCAAATAGATAATGATGTGAGGTGTTTGTTTAGTGAGTGTGTCGGGTAAAGAGCGGCGATTGCCGTAACAATTACCTGGTTAACCGGTTCGTTTTATGTGCTCTTATACCGTTAATGCTATGATTGGTACATCGAGATTCTCGATGTGCTTTGTTCAGGTTCGATTTGATTGCACTATGATGTCATTAGTTAGTAAAGATGAGAGAGAGAGAAAGATAGAAGTATGACGGAACTGAGAACATTTAAAAATTCAGTAAAAATTAGTATAATTTTAAAATATATTAGAGTTTTGATAGTTAGACTAATAAAAACATTATCCTGTTTTTTTTGTGTCCTGTAAACTTTGAATACAATGGATTTAGCAGGTTAATAAATTAGGTCGACGATATTTGTGATAAATACAATAATATTTGTTGGTGTTCTAAAAATAATTTGTAACATTAAACATTCAATGTGCATATGTGTGGACGGAACCTTCGTGACGCCAATTCTGCCCGTACTCCATAGATATTTTCGACATATTTTAAACAATAATATTAAACTAAATAGACCTCTGGAAGATTCAGTAAGACATTTATCACTTCGTACCTTCACGCCGTCTAGTCGAAATATTGTAATCAGTAATGATACAGTACTTTCATGTTTCATCTCGATTTACTTCTTTTGCTTCACTTATTCTTGTAACTGCTGTCGTGTACACTCTATTATTTTTATCACCCTTAATATCAAATCTTTCTCATTCACGCTTGCTTTTTTAGACAGTTTACTTTCTTCGCACTTGCACGTCCCATGTATTTTTTGTTTTTATACAAAGAGGGTGCTATTTAGAACTTTGTAAACGCATAAAAGTTTATGTAGAAAACAAATTATGCATTCCGTCACTGTTGGGTTTTGTACCTTAATTTTGAAGCTAGCTTGTGCTCATTGCTGCACACCTTTCTGTAAATAATGTTAAGCGTTTTTCAGCGTTCTGCGACAACATGCAGGTTCTGGGCCCTCCAGAGATATGTGCAGTAAATGTTTAATACTGTAAACTTTTATTTTTTAGTATAAAATACTGAGTTTTTCTCTACTGGAATTTTGCTGTTTCTCAAGTTGAAATATGTCTATATATCAATTGGAATTATGGAATATGTCTATTACTTAGTTTTACGAATATCTGGTTAGGCTTTAGGAGTGACTGAACAAAAAGTTGTGTGTATTTATACTTAAAGAGTGTTTATAATTTTCTCTTGGTATAAGTATTTCTAGCGAGAGACGCTGCGGATAACGCCTTGTGTTATCCTACCGCATGAACTGTACCATAGGAAATTTGGTAATTATTTGTTGTCCAGTTGTAGTGTTATTAAGTAAGAAACAAATTGACAGCTAGATGATCATCTTTCAGATTTGTAATATTATTATTAAAGTTGTTATACCTCACCAAAACTGAGGTACTTCACAGTAACCCCATTGTTCGCCATATAACTGTGGTAACGCCAGATTCACTCTTCCATACACTTTTCATAAACCGAAAGTGACATGACCTTTAATTCCTGCTGCAAATCCCGATTGATGTCTGCAATTGAGTTTTCAATTGATCAATTGATGTCCGAACTGACGAACGACGAACAAATAATAATAATAATTATTTTCAAGCACTAATTGTTTGATTATTTTATTGTTATTGTTAGTGGTATATGATGAAGGCCATTCGGGACGAAGCAAATCTTCGCGTCCCTCTTTGAACGATTTGTACCACTCGTATGCCTGTGTTTTCAACATAGTCGAGTCACCATATGCCATTTTTAACGATATGGTTCAAGAAATTTTGTTTGAAGCACAAATACAACACAAGTTTGGAACAAATTTAAGGCAAAGTCTTTGTTCAATTAATTTCTCCATAATAAAATTCACAGAGCAACTCAGTCTTTGGTTTTTGAAAACGGTGTTGGAGAAAGAAAAGTGTTTTTTATGTTTACGGTTTATTTTTTTAATAACAAACAGGCATTTTTATTACTTTGTATTACTTTTTGCTACATACAAAACCAGTACCATAGAAATGTTCCCTGAAAAATGCAAGAATTATCAGGCAAATGTCATGCTGGTATTACGTTATCGTTACTTTAGGTAATGCGTCTCCACTTTTAATTATATCATAATAAGAAAGTTTATTAATGTGTTTTTAAATAAACAAATTTGAGTAATTGTTTTTCTTCAAAACAAACTGATCTTGTCTATTGTTGTACCTAAAAACACTTTTGCTCATTTTGTTTTTGAGAACTTTTTGTGATTAAAATTGTGTGTTCAATTATGTGTTCAATTATCGAGATTGTAGAGAGGGAGTAATCTGTGATACGTGTAAACGTGCTGTGTGTACAAAAAGTTTGAAAATCGAAGGGGTGCTGTCTCAGAATGATCAAGGGGGTGTTATAGTCCATCTTTTATGTTATATAAATATATATATATAAATATATAATGTACTCAAAATTAATTAGGACTAATGTTTAAATGCTTGCATATGTAAATAAACTGTAACGACCTTTCCATTTGCAGACAGGAGCAGTTGCTCTGTAGACAACGAGGGCGAGCGAAGGATGTGGCGGAGACGCGGCGCTCGTGCCCCGCACGCGCTGACTCCCGCGCCCTGCGCTACACAGTGAGGGGCTGCGGCCCCGTCGCACACAGCCATGTCATTCTTTAATAATCTCAAGAAGGTATGACGCTCTGCTTTTTTATTCTGTTAATATTGTAGACCTGGAAATCAGAGAATATCAGTTAACTCTGGAGCTGTTTAAAAATATCGATTGCAAATATATGCTTTTAATATTTTGAGTGTCAAAGTGAAGTCGGTGTAGATTTTATAGATGGCGCAGGAAAAATATTGCAAATTTATTTCATAATTTTTTAATAAATATGTCGGTTCATTATATGGCTAAGATGGCAGGCAAAATAAATGTCATTATAAATAGCTGTAACTTCTATTGTTTTTTCTCGATCACAACCATTTTTGTTTTAGAGTTCAGCCAGATACAATACACTTGAAGGTCAGTGTTAAAATACTAAAAATGTCAGACACAACATATGGTTTTCAAGAAAACTTGTAAAATCCGGCCACGTCTGTCGATATATGGGTGACGGTGTCTCTGGGAAACTATGGTGTCAGTAACATAAGACTCATGTGGATGTGAAAATTACTAAGGCGTATTTCTACCACTTGAAACTATTCATTTCAAGAAATATAATTGTGTCGGTAAATAATGTGGAAAATTTTTTGTGAACACAGCTTTGGCTCCGGATTAAAATATAGACTAAATATAGACCTTGTTTTATGACATAGAAAAACGAACTGTCGACATTATGCTAATTTGCCATATGTACATATGTACACGGCTAAGTTCTATAACTTTTTTGACCAATATGTAGTAGCCTTGCTTATGACTTTGCTCTGCACGAAGTCTTATAACTATTTAAGAATTAGTCCATAATGAGTATTCATTAGTGGGGTTCATTTATATACATCATCATAATCCACAATAGCCAAAATCAGAATTTGCCTGTGAACTATCGTTTGAAGTTGAAGAAATTTTAGAAGAAACAATAAAGTGTTTTATCGAAAAATTTTGGGTTAACTTTTATTTATTGGTACTCCAAAGTCTTGTGGTAGAGTAATAGATTTGTTATCGTATGTTATGGTAATTATTCGTATCATGTATTATGGTGTTATTACATTCATAGGTTTCATCAAATTTATACCATCTACGTTCCATAGTCTATGCTTGTTAAAATGATATTACAGCTTTATGTACTTTATGATCAATTATTTTATTTATTAGCTCGTAGCTCTGAATTCATTTATAGTCAAGGCTACCCACTTGTCCGCGCTTTGTACTCTTATTATATATATACATTTATGAAGTATTTTATTTTATTTTATAAAATTTCACTTCTAGCTTAGAAAGCTAGGTACATGAGAAGCGAACTTATAGTTATGAGGACAATTTATTGTTATCAATTACAATGCAATCCATGTAAGACTATAAATTATTGTAAACAGCAAATTGGAGGCAAATATAAACAAAAATGTGTAGTATTTATCTAAAACTGAGGTGTATCACATTAGTAATGGCAAAGTGTAGAAAGCCACGCATCAACGATTGGAAATTAAATAAAATTTAGACGAGTCTATACTCTGATTTCATTAATTGTAATACATTCTGTCAAATGTATTTTTACTATTTGCTGATATGTAAGCGCTCTATCATATAATGTGCATTCTTACCTAAAAATTTTTTCAATGGTAATAACTTTTGTTGCACAAAGGAAACCATAAAATGGAAATTGTTTATCTACCCATAATTAGAGTGTGGGTGCTTCGAAATTGTGGGACACTTGATACTAATTATGTTCACCTTCATAAGTAATAATTTTCCTCTTGTGGCAAAACGTGGCACAGATTAGATGCTTGTAAATATTTCATTTTGCTCTTAAGTTTTTTGAAATGAAAACTTCTATTGGCACACCTGGGCACTTTCTCTGAGTAGTGAACGAAAATGAGCCATAACGTTTGGGTCGGGGATGTTGAGCCATCACGGTCGGATTTGTGACGCAGAATCGGGTAAACTCGGCTCCGTTTGGCATCGGTCAAGTGAACCACTTTTTTAGGTGCACCATGCGTACTTTTAAAATATAAAGTGAACTATTTTTTAAGATGAACTATGCTCTCTTAAAATGTCAAGTGAACTACTTTTTTAGGAGCGCCATGCGCACTTTCAAAATATCAGGTTAACTACTTTTTTAGGTGCACCATGCGCTCTTTTAAAATAACAAGTGAACTACTTCTTTAGGTGCACCAAGCACACTTTTAAAATATCAAGTAAACTAATTTTTTAGGTGCACTATGCGCACTTTTAAAATATCAAGTGAAAAATATCAACTACTTTTTTAGGTGCGCCATGCGCTCTTTTAAAATAACAAGTGAACTACTTCTTTAGGTGCACCAAGCACACTTTTAAAATATCAAGTAAACTAATGTTTTAGGTACACCTTGCGCTCTTTTAAATATGAAGTGAACCACTTTTTTAGGTACACCTTGCGCTCTTTTGATATATCAAGTGAACCACTTTTTTAGATGCACCATGCGTACTTTAAAATATCAAGTGAACCACTTTTTTAGGTGCCCCATGCGTACTTTTAAAATATAAAGTGAACTAATTTTTAAGATGAACTATGCGCTCTTAAAATATCAAGTGAACTACTTTTTTAGGAGCGCCATGCGCACTTTCAAAATGTCAAGTTAACTACTTTTTTAGGTGCACCATGCGCTCTTTTAAAATAACAAGTGAACTACTTTTTTAGGTGCACCAAGCACACTTTTAAAATATCAAGTAAACTAATTTTTTAGGTGCACTATGCGCACTTTTAAAATATCAAGTGAAAAATATCAACTACTTTTCTAGGTGCACCATGCGCTCTTTTAAAATAACAAGTGAACTACTTCTTTAGGTGCACCAAGCACACTTTTAAAATATCAAGTAAACTAATTTTTTAGGTACACCTTGCGCTCTTTTAAATATGAAGTGAACCACTTTTTTAGGTACACCTTGCGCTCTTTTGATATATCAAGTGAACCACTTTTTTAGATGCACCATGCGTACTTTAAAATATCAAGGGAACCACTTTTTAGGTGCACCATGCGTACTTTTAAAATATAAAGTGAACTACTTTTTTAGGTGTACTATGCGCTCTTTTAAAATATCAAGTGAATTACTATTTTACGCGCATTATAGGCACTTTTTAGATATTCAGTTAAATGTAAATCTAAAGTGTTTATAGCTTATCTAAGTTTCCATAAACCTATTTATAATTGTTACCGACTCGCCGAAATCATATAGATCATATAACATTAATATTATTAATATTATATAATTATATATATATATATATATATATATATATATATATATATATATATAAATACATACATACATACACATGTATATATTTTGAAAGTAGACATTTTTACTTCTATCATGTGGTCATAAGTACACACCAGTGTTTATTTTTCATTTCGTGAACTTATTCCGTACAGTAATTGCACTGTTTAAGAAATACTGTTAGGAACACTTTCAGTTCCCTTCTAATCTCAATATCCCTCGCAAGGAAAAAGTATTTTCTATTATTATAAAATAAAAAAATTCATTGAAACTACAGTTATATTTAGCGTACAATATAGATTCAGTAATCCAGCATATCTTTCAGTATTGTTTGTTACTGAAGACAGGAAAAACTGTTTTCTTTCTTTGTCATATGAGGGCATTAGTTTAGTCAGTGTTTTATAGATATTATGATGCTTCGTATCACCTATTACTGGAAATATTTAACAGAATTAAATTCTGTAGTTAGTGGAGAGTGACCGAAGCAAGAATATTTTAAATAAATTCTGACTTTTGTGGTTAGGTGCTCCACCTAGGAGGCGGTCACGATGCCAAGAAAAAGAAGGTATTCAACAACATCAAATTCAACTGCGACCCGACCGAGAATTGGGAGATGGTCGGTGAGCTTGGCGATGGAGCATTCGGAAAGGTAAACTCAATTGTTGTAAAATTAAAATCATTGTAAAAAGTTCTCAAAGGAGGAAAGCTTATATCACAAGGTTTGTTCATGAAAGTCATATTGATGTCTACTTGATTTTTTTTATTGATTTTAAGATTCTGTACCAAACTAGAAACCTTCATAGTTTCTCCATGTTGTATGTCCATCTGTATGTTATAGCTATTATACTTATAGACTATTGCTATTGCTATAAAGCTGAAACTTGGCAATGCCTACATACTGAAATAAAGTCTTCTAGCATACCTCCCTTACATGTAAATTTTGGGGGTATTGTTGAACAATTTTTTGATACCACATATCTGTTTATTACATGTAAATTTTGGAGGTATCATTGAATAATTTTTTGATACATTTTTCTGTTTATTACATGTAAATTTTAGGAGTATCATTGAACAATTTCTTGATACATATATTTGTTAAATGCATGTAAATTTTGGGGTATCATTGAACAATTTTTTGATATATATATCTGTTTATTACATCTAAATTTTGAGGGTATCATTGAACAATTTTTTGATACATACCTCTGTTTATTACATGTAAATTTTGGGGTTATCATTGAAAAATATTTTGATACATTTATCTGTTTATTACATGTAAGTTTTGGGGGTATCATTGAACAATTCATTGATACATAAATTTGTTTAATGCATGTAAATTTTGGGGTATCATTGAACAATTTTTTGATATATATGTCTGTTTATTACATCTAAATTTTGAGGGTATCATTGAACAATTTCTTGATACATATATCTGTTTATGAAACGTTAAGCGTTAAAGTAGCCATTTTTGTTAGTTACATGTCCCCACCACTACCAGCCAAACCATTATTTTTAATACTTGAAAATATTTAAATAGTAAATCGTAGAAACTTATCACAGCTAAGCAGGCTCTACTAGTTTATGAGTAACAGTTGACCAATTTATGACATGCTGTTGTGTCTGAAAAATTCATAGAAACTCCATCCTTAAATAGATTGCAAAAATAATTTGTTTTAAAAATAACATTTTGTATTTTAAAATGTATATATGTTATGTCTGTAGAATATATATACAATATATTTGTATATTTACATAGTGAGACATAATATTAATATTCGTAAATAGTCTTGAAAGAATTGCTATTAATGCTTAAATTTTATATGCGCCTAAGCGTGTATAGAACTCTTGTAGTGCAATCTATGCACACACTTAACAAGTTTCTTTCAAAATGTGACAAATTGTCATTTAAGAAATAAAACGTCAGAGCGAAATCATACTGCGTTCCCCCATACTAAATTTTTTTTAACATCTATGCATGATGAAAAAAGGGTTGCTTTGAAGAGAGGAAAATTCTCTTGTGGAAATAAAGTTGACGTAGTCAGTGATCCCAGTACACTTGATAC
The DNA here is from genome assembly GCA_039881145.1 of Druceiella hillmani. Classification (NCBI taxonomy): domain Eukaryota; kingdom Metazoa; phylum Arthropoda; class Insecta; order Lepidoptera; family Hepialidae; genus Druceiella; species Druceiella hillmani. The sequence goes on along the minus strand of JAYKKI010000030.1, from coordinate 12,214,390 downwards.
TTATACCGTGTGGTCATTAGGGACTGCGAAGTAACTGGTGACATCGCTTGACGCTGTAGTGGAGGTCGCAGGTGCTTTTACGCCACTTAATGTGTTACTGAGTCAATTTATCTATTTCATATTTAAGAACGAGTCTTACATAAATATGTTATTACGGTGGAACATGCGGAGACGTAGAACCTTGACAGCAACGTGTATTATCAAAAAAGGTTTGAATAAAGTAAAATATTTACACGGGCTTTTCTTTATTTTTTGGCGCATTCGTTAATGACTGAGGGCAAGGCTGTTTTAGGAAACTCACTATGAATATAAATTATTTAGCGCACAAATTTGCAACATTATGTAATGATATTAAGAAAAAAGGTAATTGATTAAAAAACATGCTTTTAGTTCAATATTCACTGGATATATGTTGATGGGATTTTTTTAGAGATATAGTTTTAACAGTGATTTTGCCGCATGAGGTCTGCGAATAGATTTGGAATAATTTTATTGTTACTCTAGTTTTTCAGGTAAATACTATCTACTAATAGTAAGTAAGAAATATGTATAAAAATGATGTTAAATAGGCAAAATCCTACATTTGATTATATTATCTTTATATATTATTTCTCAAAGTTGTTTTTTGTCGGTACACCATATCTCCGTTAATACTTCATCGAAACTAACGATTGAGCTATCATTTTGAAGATTATCTTCACCGCGAGTGACGAAAAATAAAGAAACAATTAAAAATTAACTTTTTACTTAAATTTTTTAATTCTCTTTATATTATTTCTCAAAGATGTTTATATTGTAAACAGCGCTATCTGTCGATAATCACTTTAACTAATATGCACAGGGGGCACAAGGGCCAACTAGTAATGTATTTATTATAGTTGGATAAAAACCAAAAAAATTAAGAAATATGATATATTGGCATTAGTTATAAAAGTCCAGAAATATTGTTACTTGTTATGTTTTGAGTATCACAATGTTCAAATTATCTCTACGCTGCTCAATATCTTAACATTTCAAGGAAACGTTTTGTTATAATTAATTGTATGGCATTTTCACGATCGCTATTGGCGATTCAACTGTTTCTAAATCAGATGTAACAATCATTAATATGATTTTTCAGCTCCCTTGAAGAATAGTGGACGTTGGAATCAAAGTGCTTCATCATTTGTTTTTACCCTAAATTCTAATATGGGCGGTGACTCCAACTTTAATAGAGAATAAGAATTATCTCAATAGGACAATATACTGATTTTATTCATTACGTTTACAGGTTTACAAAGCTCAGAACAAGCACACCGGCTTGTTTGCGGCTGCCAAGATGTGCCTGCTGGAGGGGGAGGACGATCTGGCCGATTTCACGGTCGAAATCGATATCCTGTCGGAATGCAAACATCCCAATGTGGTGGAGTTGCACGAGGCGTACTTCATGGATCACAAGCTATGGGTGAGTCTCTCGTTTTATACGGGTGTCCCAAACTTCAATGTCAAATGGGGGACCGTTGAAGTCTGTCTAACTCGGACTACAGGAATCTGAAACCTTAATTTTGCCTATAAAGCACTGAATGTCATTTTCACTGAGTAAAGTATTTTTCTTTTAAAGTAAGATGTTGAATGTTTTTTTCCATTTTGAAATCTTGATTAATTGCGCCAACTTTCAAAATAACTTGTCATGGTGGTGCCGGTATATTTTTTTTACAAGAATTATTTTTTTTACAAATTTAGCTGAAAACAATTTCTATTATAATATTTATTATGAAAAAATTTAAATTATAATATTTTTTGTATTTAAACTATAGCAAATTCGGTTTTATTTAGGATTGTTTTGTATATTGTATTGTTATAATAGCAGTGTTATGTAGGCAACCGTTACAAAATCAGAATAGTAATATTTGCTTATATATAATAATTGTACTTTTTGACAACTGAATTATGAAGAATTTCGTGACCAAAATAAAGAAATAAAAAGTCTCGAGCCACAATTATAAAGAGAAATATCTTAACAAAATATTCACCAAAAAATTCGTACACCGGTTATGAAAAACAATAATACGACAAAAAAATAATAACAATATAACAGCCGTCTTTTTATTTAATGTGCACGACTTTATATATTCTTTGGCGTTAAAGCTAGCTGCCAGTGATTGAGAATATTTCTGAAATAGCTGTAGTTAAATCGGTATAGCCAGCCGGCTTCTATGAGTTTCTGATTATAATGAATAGAATTGTCTTCTACCTCATTATAATCTCGAGATACACTATTTCAACATTATTGAAACTGTTAAACATCATACAATGTATTGCATGCTGATTGCTCTGAGACATTATCAAAGATATAGGACGTGATGTGCTAATTTACAGAGAAACCGTCTTACTGGAATTTGAATATTTAGTGATGCAAATATTATTTTACATAGAAATACCGGTTAAAGATTATTTTACTTAGTTATACTGGTTGGAAACAACATATTAAGACAAAGAGAAATGAACTTAATATCCGTTATAAGAACCTACACTGGATCATGAGAAGAAACAGCAAACTGAGTGTTGACAAAAAATTGTAATAAATAAAGCTATCCTAAAACCAGTGTGGCTTTATGGAATACAACTCTGGGGTAGCATTTGTAAATCAAACATAAGCATAATACAGAGGATACAGAATGCTATCTTGCGCTCAATTAGTGGCGTTCCTTGGTTTGTCACGAACGCTGAAATACATAAAGAACTGAAAATGGATACCGTCATTGAGGAAATTAAAAAATCGACCAAAAAATACCATGAGGGACTGGAAAATCATCCTAACAAACTGGCTACAGAGCTAAAAACTAGAAGTTATATGAAGAGGTTAAAAAGGAAAGACATTTTATAGCCCTGTGGGGATCATTAAAGACAACGGAGTAGATGGCTTGCGGCAGTCATGCTCGACCTGTCAACGGATTCACTCAAAACATCCGCTTATAGTACGACTACTGATTGCAGATTGTTAAAATAAAAAAAAAGCTATTCTGGTAATTCAGAGTCTATTCCAATTGTTTTTTACTGATGTCAGTTTATGATAATGAAAGGTTTAGATCTAATATGGGTTAAGAAAATGCAAGATGTTTTTATTAATTAATAAATTATTTGTCTGTAATAAAATTTTCAAATCAAAAAAGTCATCCAATATTTTCACCTTATGTTTTCAGATTTCTCTCAAATTTTTAAGATGAAAGAATCATAAAATTTTGTTTTATGGGATTTCAGTTCTTGGAGAGAACACTCTATAACAAAACTCAAGCGACCGAGTATTTTTTTTCGTTATAAGGAGTTTTTGTTATAATGAGGGCCAAAAACAACAACCGAATCTCGCATATCAAAAATATGTAGTTTGTTAGAGTACATATTAAAGATACAGTTTCAAAGTTGGTTCACATCACAATTGGTAGAATAGCACGTTGGTGTTATGGTAAACATGGTAAGAGGTAAGAAATGGTAAACATGGTAAGCAATTACAATAAACAAAACCAATGAGCTGTCTACAAACCTTATTAGAAATTGCTACACCTTAATGATATCGTTGAAGCCTTCTTTCAACGGATAACAAATACCATATCGTAGTAACGAAAATAAATATTTATTGAATCTAGATAATGACGGATTGTTTCGTCATAGAAAAAGGTTCTTCCATTGTAAAGAGTGTTTTAACCTGTAGGTTTTAAGGTAAACTAATAGAAATCAATTAATGTCTATGTTATAGGGATATTTTCGTGATAATGAAGTTCGGAACAGAGTTTATGCTATAGTTATAATATCTAATGGTCAATAGTCATCCAGTTCATTACTGTTGAGAATTACACGACAACAGTACAATCGTATATCCATTTTAAATCTCCGTGTTCATCTTTGTATGATGTTTTATTTATCACTTCACACTGAGGCGTTATTAATTTTGCGTCGTTCAACAGATTTTTTTTGCCTTATTCTTTTTATGCCATCTCTTTACCAATCTATGTTCACTTTGAATAGTGTTTACTCGAGTTTTTATCAAGTTGCGAAGCCTCACTGCTAATTTTTCCATTGCTTTGTGGCTTCTACGTGAAATCATTTCAGCGTTCCAGTAAAGTTTTTTAATCAATCAAGGTGATGTGTGCTTTCTTTTTGTCTGGCACCTGAGCCTTATCATAATTTTAAAAAATTAAGAAAATATAGTATAGAAAAGACTATAAATGATTTTCAGGTATGTAGCTATTTCTATAGAGTTTCAAAGTTAATTTCGGGCTTCATTGAGTGTTGTGCATATATAAGAATACACATTTTACAGGATATTGATGGGTTCCTCTAATTTCTTTTTTTTATTCTCTTCACCTATTGACAGGATAAAACCCCCTGGAAGTACTTGGCTAAATATTGTAATTTAATTGTAATAAACAATTATTTGCCATGTTTTGCATTCACTTTCTGGTGTTTATTTTAGTTAATTGATATCACTTTTTACAAGATATATACTTAACTACTGAATTCTGTTTTATTCGTGTAATAACACACAATTGTCCAGATTTTAGATCATTGTAATACTAATAGTATTAACACATTAAATAAAAATTATAGAAATATTATTATTTCTGCAACAAAAAGAACTTAGTGCGAGAACACTTGTGGCTGTGTTAATTTGTTGTTGGAACTTTCATTTAAAATTATATTATTTAATTAATATAAATTTTTACAAGATATATACATGACTATGGAACTCTGCTTTATTCGTGTAACAACACACAATTATCCAGTTTTTAGGTCATTGTAATACAATATTCTTAACACATTAAATTAAAATTATAGAAATATTATTTCTGCAACAAAAAAGAACTTAGTGTGAGAACACTTGTGTGTAATGATTTCTTATTGTAGGCTGTGGTTTCAGTTAGCAAGAAAGTTAAGATAGACAATTACTTAATTAACCTAGGCACTTGATGATCTGGTCCTATACCCCGTACCTATTTGCAACTGGCCGATTTAAATCGCCATTATTTAGTTCGGTGATAAAATTCTAGAAAATTGTTCTTCAGCAGCAGTGCCAGAAGCAAATGCGGCTACTGTTAACTTAAATAATGCCTAAAAGCATCATTGCTATAATATAAAAGAAATTGGCAGAAGACACATAAATGCTGTGTTTAATCTCGCAATCTGTAATCAGTTTTGGGAAAAATTGGAGATAAATGTCAATAGAACTAAACTTTTCTAGGGTAATGGCCCAACTCATTTTGTTAGACAAACAAATGTTCTTTTAGAAAACTTCAACGTAGAATTATTGAATCATTTCAATAAATTTACTTTGGAAATGATTTACTATATTATTTTTATTTTATATCATTCAGTAACTTAACGCCTATCTCATAATTGACACTGTTTTACTATTGCTATGATTCCACAGATGCTGCTGGAGTACTGCGACGGCGGTGCACTGGACTCGGTGATGTCGGAGTTGGAAAAGGGGCTGAATGAGGCGCAGATTGCATACGTATGTCGCGAGATGTGCCGTGGGCTTGCCTTCCTTCACCGCAGTCGTGTAGTGCATCGCGATTTAAAAGCGGGCAATGTGCTCGCCACTATGGTCGGTGGAGTGAAACTTGGTGAGTGGAGTTGATGCGGGCAGTTTCCATTTTGTTAATTAATTTTGAAATATATGTTCATTACAGCTGATGGTAGTATTGACGGTAAATCGTAGATTAATTGGCTGAATCGCGAATCGGGGAAACTTAAGTACCCACAGTGGAATAGCTAAAAATTCAGATGCAAAGAAAAAATTATACTTTTAAGAAATCAGACTCACAAAACCAGTTAGTGGACAGTATAGTTCAAAAGACTAATATTTTATTAAAACAAGTTCCTATAATATAATGTATTTGTTTAAAAACAAACAAGATAAGTTAATTTACGTAACATTCCCAACAAAACACTGAAACCATTGTTAATTTACATATGCCATATGAAATTTGTTACAATAACTATTGCATTTTTGAACAATAAATATTAAGAACAATTCATTGAACAAAATTAACATTTTACAAGCAGTTTACAAGCAACAGTCAATTATAAGAACAAACAACACAACAATTATAAGTACAAGAACAAAGAAAATTTGTGCATAAATTGTCAGAACACAATATCACCAATAGCAACAACAACACGACACTCCATGCACGCACACTGCTTTATATGCCTTTTTGGTGTGACGCAGCTAGTAACTTGCAGCATACACATTTTTTGTTACTTGTCTGAGTTCCCATATAATTTAAAGTGTTAATGAAACATAAATACCAATTTCCAATTCTGAATTTTCAAACAATTTTCAGTTTGTTTTGCCAACGTTTTAGACCTTTAACTTTGACAGAATTTCCATTAGAATGAAAGTTTTTGTGAAAATGTATGAAAACAAAATTGTAGAGACAATTATAGCATCCTTGTCTCCCCTTTCATCGTTAACGTGATTTAAACCAAAATGGGTTTCAATTTCTGAAGAATTGGTTAAAACAAATTCGCAATACGCACAAAGATAACATATGACAATGTGTCTGTTATCCTTTTTACTAAATTTACCAAGCGAGAATTTATAAAATGATAAGCAGCACATTGCCGGTTACCTTGGTTAGTTACCATAAGTTTTCAAGCTCTTCCTAAATATGGCCTTACAATTACATACTGCTCTTTTAAGAAAATGAAAACAAAATTTTTTTTGCAACAAATCAATAATTTTGTTCTATTAGAAGTTAATTATTGAAAGTTTATTACTTATTAGCTGTGTCTACGACATTCATTTGCGTGTAATTAGGAAAAAAACTTTTTTTCTCTTGTATGTTCCTCCTGGGTATATATACTATTACCATACCAAATTTCATCAAAGTCCGTCCAGTAGATTTTGCATGATACCTGTACAAATTAACATATAGACAAAAATTCTAAAAAAACATAACTATGTAATTTTATGGGGGGGGGGGGTGTATCAATTTATTAATTATGTTCTGTGTTGTCAGTACCGAAGTGTAGAATGTGACTCCTCGTTCTTGATGCTCCCTCTATGGGGGGCGGCCTGAATATGGCCGTGAATGGTGGCATCTCATATTTATCACGAGAAGACAAATTTTTATTTTTATTATGTATATGTATTTGCTAAAAAGTATAATCATCAGTGGAGACCTTGGTACTGGTATTCAATTAATTTTATCATTATGCTTTTTTGCAGTTGTTACAAATTTGCATTTAAAAGGTAAATATATTACGTTTATTATTTGCAGCCGACTTTGGAGTTTCGGCAAAAAACAAATCAACGATGCAGAAGCACGATACGTTTATCGGCACGCCATACTGGATGGCGCCCGAGGTCGTTCTCTGTGAGACGTTCAGGGATAATCCTTACGACTTCAAGGTAAAGTTTGCATGTGCAACGTGGCCTTGATCCATTGAAAATCTAATGAAACTAACCAGATTTAGAACAAAGTTAGTGACTATTAAAATTTAATAAAATTTCGACTGTTTTCATAAAATCGGTACAGGTGGCGGCTTGCCACTTACCGAGATGAGCTCCATTCGCAGCATCTTGCACCCCGCAGTCCCCATTATGCCGCATTGTGAAATAACTAAACTGTCAACTGATTTATTTGAAATAAGAGCTTTTAGGGTGACCATTGTGTAAAGAAATTGAAAAAAAATAATCAGGTATTTCTGTCATAAAATGTTTAGACACAGTATTTCACAATTTCTACCCTATAAATTAGGATTTATAGAAGAAACTTGTTAACATAAAAAAATTCAATCCGAGTTAATCATAGAATCTTCTGCATTAACACCCATAGAATTTGGATAATATTTAGCTCAAGTTTACACTAGAATTGTAAATTTGACTGCTATTTGTATTGAAATAGTTTTGCTGCACATTTACCATGATTGTTTAACAAGGGGCTACGAACAGCAAAATAAGAAACAAAACTCTATAATTCATAGATTGATTTTATGCTGTGTGCTGTATTTGTTTATTTGTAGAACACAAAATACATTTAAACTATTAGCGTGTTTTCTGTAAGCCATTTTGTAATCTATCTATATGTAGTGTATTTTCTTTCAGCCATTTTGTAATCTATGGGCGTGTCATTTAGCCTGTTTAGGAAACTTTCACTACATTCCAAAAACAGAAAGCTAAATTTGGCCAATTTTTAAAATTTTTTATTCTTATTTCAATGTTAAAAATGCAAATTGATAATGTTCTATCACCTTTTGTGCTTTGATACAATCATCATTATAAATATTCAGGTGGACATCTGGTCACTGGGCATCACGCTAATAGAGTTTGCACAGACAGAGCCGCCAAACCACGAGATGACGCCGATGCGTGTGCTTCTCAAGATACAGAAGTCAGAGCCGCCTACTCTGGACCAACCCTCCAAATGGAGCAAGAACTTCAACGATTTCATCGCCAAGGCTCTCGTTAAGGTACGGTAATAACATTAAAATGAAAAACATAACCTTATATTTTGATGGTGCTAGATTTACTTGTTATTTTTAAAGTAATACCTCAAAAAAGGAAAACAGTAACCATTTGGAATCTCGCATTTATCTATCAATCATCAGATGATAACTTATAAAGTATTTCATGAAGTAATGAAATTTTTAATATAAATATTTCTTATTAACCCGTATTGGTCGAATGTCTCCATATAGGAACCATTCGTTGTAAGATTTCTAGTCACACGTCGTCACATATGCATTAAACAAATATAACCAATAATAAGTTTCTTTTTTATTTAAATTTAAAATTATACCATTTATTACCACTATATAGCGTCACTTCAATATGTAATAGTGTAACCTGGGTGGTTTGCAATACACGTATATTTTTTTAAAATCATACAACTTGTTTCCTGAAATTTAAAAATTGTCATAAATCATTAAAATGGAAATGCATCATCCTATATCTCTTATTTCGATAGATGTAAAGTGTGGCAATATTTCAATAATATCCTTCTTAGCGATTGATGTCGAGTTTGACTTTTCTAAACAAATTTAAAAAAAGAGAAAAATAAAGATAGTGTTATGATTCAATTTCAAGGTCAATTTCATTTCAAGGTCAGGATTGTTTACAATTCATAAATAAAAATGATTGCCATTTGAAAATCTTTACCATCCATAATCCACCCTAATATCTAAAGGTTATAAAAAATATTATCATTGATTTTTAAAATAAATTTATCGGAATAATAATATAATACAGTATTTTTTCATTTGTTACTTAGATGAATTATTATTTCCTTCTCAAAGATAATATTAGTTAAATTTTAATTATGATTTCAAAATAAATCTGCTTATTTGATTTATTTTTTAATATGGCAACAGTAAAAATCTCTACAACCAATCAGAACATTTCCATCTTTTTGAAGAGATAGTTATTGTTGCAAAATGACAGTTGATCTGTGTTATTGTATAATGTGCATCAATGGTTTTTATTAAATGTTTGTGACGCATTCTCGAATAACTGGAATTAGTGAATATGTTGATTTTTAGTGCAAGTGAATATTTGAACATGGTTTTAGCGTATGCCGAATGCAATTATAATACTGGCAAAGTCCTTAGGATGTAATACTAGTTCAGTCTTTAGGATAAAATTTAGGTAAGCACAGAAATACATTCTTTAATAAGATTATTTGATTTTAATTATTGTGTATACATGCACAAAATAATTTTCATATTTTGTTTACGCGTATGTCACGGAACGTCGTATAACAATGTACTTAGTAAATGAATAAATCATAAAAGGAAGCAAATGTATCTAATTAAGTGCCAATCTTTTTAACGAAATATTGTTTATTTTCTAGTTATTACCATGTAATATTTCATACAATTGTAATATTTAAGTGAAGTATAGTGAGTTAATTAATAAAAAAATCAACACATTGTTTTATAGTTTTTTTGAAACTAATATATGACAATTCATCAATATGAAATGTCAACATTTGACAAGTTACATGTTGCCACACTGACAATTGGCTCTATTTACGCATGCTGCTAATTTACACATGATTATGATTTCATACAAAGTTTAAACTTTAATTATTTTTTAAACTAGTTGACTAATTTAAAAAAAAATAACATTTTGTCGGATTACACATGATTAATGGGACAAGTGGTTGAAGTGGTGCTATTTAGTGACGATGCATATTGTATGTTAAAAAATAATATAAAAATTCTTTATAAGCATACTAACCGATAAGGCTTAATATCTAGACAATGGAAAAATGTTGACTATGGGAAATACCAAAGTTCAGACCCAGATCGAACCAGATAAAATCCTACAGGTATTACACGTTTATTAATGCGTTGGAAACTTAATAGGAATACTGATGAAAACTGTCAATACTGTGGTTTAACAATACAATATCATAAATATTTGTCATCCGTACAATATAAGAAAATGAAACACAGAGTTTAAGGTTTAAACAATTGTTTAATACGGCTGACATAACTTTGTTACGGGTTATTACATCATATATTATATATAAACACACATGGTTGATTTGTTACACATTGTTACCCCTTACATGGTTACGTCACATAATATAAAATAATTACACCACATTGGTACATATTATTGTGCATCAGTGTACAGTCAGACGACACCAAGTTTTTCACTCTAGTTTCTAGGACATTGCACTCTTGAGGTAATTTACATTGAACTTTCAATTTTTGCGGCTCCACAGGTTACTAGTATAAAGAAATGAGTTTTAATTTTTAGTTTGTTCAGTTTTTGAGTTAATCGAAATAAAAAATTATTAATTTTGGGACTGGCTTACTGGCTGAAGAACACTCAAATAATTTTCAGTAATATTATACTGATGAAAGGAGCACAATAATTTTGTACGAGGTTTTCAGCCCAGAAAAAAAATTATTGTGCGCAAATGAATCTTGCATAATTTTAAAGCGTAAAATTATTATAACGATTCTTAATAAAAATTTTGTTTTTATTATTTTGCATTTTTTAAATATTTATAAGAATCAATTATGGTTACTGGCAAACTTTCTCTGTTAGAGAATGAACGCCCCTAAAATAAAGATAAGAACGAAGTGCTTCGTTAGTTGCTTTTATACCATTCTTTTAACATATTTTTTTCTCCAGAAAAACGAATTTGAAGTTAATAAGTCTAAAAGCTCCACTCAACTTGTTGCTTTTTGGATGACTGGCGTTAATTATCACATTTAAATATATCACAGTATATAGTTAAACATTATTCTAATTATGTTTAATAATTTTGTTTTCTTCTAAGACTATGTTTTTTACAAGTTTTGTAGTATAACAATAGTATTATTTACCATTCCAGGATCCGTCATCTCGGCCGACAGCAGAGGATTTGTTGGCGCACCCTTTTGTTTGTGGGCCCTTGGACTCGAAGCCGCTGCGAGACCTCCTACTCGAGTACCGTGCCGAGGTTGTCGAAGAGGAACTGCTGGACGATGAGTCTGAGGTAGGAGTGAAATCTTTTATAGTCTCTTTTCTCACCGGAGTTGGTCAACATTTTCTGATTGTAAATGTAAAACGGTGAGTTATAAGGTGTTATTAGATTGATAGCATTTTTCTGCACGTATAACGAGGAATGTTCTTGTTGGAGGTACGTAATTGAGGAATTTATTCATTGAGACACACACCAATTTACCATTAAATTGTAGCCGATAAATAGGAGGCTGTATTTTGTGGTTTTTATATTGCAATTTCAGTTAAAAATTTTTGAAAAATACCAAAAATATTTTTTTTTTTAGTTAAAAATTAAACGCCTATGTTTCATCCTGACTAAACTTCTTTTGCCATTGAATTGCGACAGTTATGGTGAGTGGGCTGTTGTAGACATTTGTCCAGTGAAACTGTTAAAAAATATGTTGTTTTGCGTGATGTTTTACCAAGTTGGTGTGATCTAAGAGACTATACTAAATCTGCTGTTTTTCTAAAAGCTCATAATGCTAAATATCTCTTAACCGTAGATGCCATGACAAAAACTTTTTTTTGTAATTCCCTTTATTGATTTCATTTCCTTACAACGTTTTCTTTCCGACTTATGTCGGTTGCCAAAAAACAGTTTATCAAATTATTTCACAAACAACTAGCAGTATGTTAACAAGTAATGATATTTTGATAATCAAAAAGCAATGTAGTAGATCGAATTACTAAAACAAACATGAAAAAAATAGTAACAATTATATTCCATTTTTTCTAGAAACTTTTCTGTATAGAAAGAGCAAAATGGCGAAAATGAAGAAGTTTTGCCTGGAGTGTTGAGAAAATTTGACCTTCTGTTAAACAGATTTTTTTATGATATATTTATCGAATGGGGTAACCGTTTGAAGTAATCGTTAGGAACCATATGCTAGCTAATGACAGAAAATCAGTCGTGGATGGTTTCACTTTCAGACGAGTATTATGTTGTATTTATTAATCATTTCTATGTACTTAAAATTATGTAATTATACCTTAATAGAATAGAATATATTTAAAATATAAAAATAACACTTTCTACGTATGTGGTAACCATGGGAGTTGCGTACAGATCGTCTGATTATTATGAATAAGTTAGGTCCAGATTTAAAAAAAATCTATGAACACTAGAAGAGACCATTAGTTGATGGCCTCTTATACTGTGATACAGGTGATAAAAATCAAATATTGAAAGTGGAGGAAGTGGTAGTACTATGAAATGAAGTTTGTCTTTTTTGCAATTGTAATAGAGAAAAATATAATTTTGACATTTCTAGTTTCAAAAATGGTATTTGTACTGTAAATGTGAATAAAACCTATCTGTTAAAAGATTGTGTCAGCCAGTATAAAAAATACGGCCAAGAGTGTGTCGAATACACCCGCGATAGGATTCGCTAGCCATCTTGTAATAACTCACATTACAGTCATTTAAATCTCCGTCAAAAAATCCGTAATAAGGAAATTGTTCACATGGAGCACGTTCCACTAGTCGCAACGCTCGCACCCACGACCGCGATCATGCCCATTACATTAACTTGTCAACATTGTGACTGTTAGTTCAAGTGGAACGGGTTAGGAAAAATGCATATTCGTATCTTTGAGTAAATAATGGGAATATTTTTTTTGCTTCCAAATTAACAATAGTTTTATTTTTTTACATATAGTCTAGTAAAATTGTACTTTTTCTTGCAATGTTGTTAAGTGTTACCTCCTGAGTGATTTGGCAAGATATCGAGGTCTGAGAGGTTATGTTAAATTAGCTATCTTTGTGAAAACTTTTAAAAGGAAATATCTCGTGAATTGTTGTTGGTTGGAAAATTGTTAAATGTAAATATCTCATGAATTGTTGACGATGACTTCACTAAAAAAATTATAGAAAATTTAATGTTTTGCCAAATATTTTTTTTAGCTTTTGTTATAGTATTAACGGTCCACAAGATACGCTTTAAAGTTTTTGCAAAAATGGTAGAGTAACCGTTTGAGAGCCGACGAGCGCCATCGTGCTCGTGTGCGTACTTACTAAATTTGCCGTGAGCGAGATGACGCTCGCAAAATCAGTGTTTAGCGCACGGTAGGGGAGGTCGCTCGCATGCATCTCTAATTTTTTATCTTTCTACGTATTACATAAAGTTCAAACTATAATATTATTAGTAATTACAATATAAAAAGGATCCAGGAAAAGAAAATCGTCGTTTTTCAAGTTGTGAAGAAAGTGATAGTGGGAGTGACATTGTGGTACGTTCGCAATTTGGTGTAATGCAAATTTTGAGTGATAGTGATAATAGTGACAATAACAATTATTTTGCTGATACGGAGGTTGTACCGGACTGCGAAAATACGATGTGACCTTGATTTCAGTTTTTGTTATAATTTTTTAATTTTCACAATATATATTTCCATAATTTTCTTTGTATTATATTATCCTTATACAAGTTTTTATTATGAAAACACCGAAAAAATTATTAAAATTGGATAGTTTTCGGAAGAGATACAGTTTTTTTTCGAGACAAGGGTAAATGACATCAAAAACAAAAGATTTTTTTGGCATTTTTAAGTATATATGAGTAAAAAACCATGGCACTGAAACGGTTAAACTTAGCATCTCGGACCATGCTAACGTGGTGAATTATACAGGTGGTAACACATGCAATATTGTTAAAAAAATTTAATTGCAATAACGTACTTTATGAACCTACATTTTAGGTCAATTTGACAGAATTTATAGTGATGTAGATATTATATGTATGTAGAAAAAAGCTCATTAGAAATGTCTTCAATTAGACATAGATTTGCCAGAACCAGAATTAAATGGGTGAAAATGAATGACAGTAAAAGGAACGAATACATTAATTAGGGCTGGGCACTGTATTGTTTCAATATTACTTGCGGGTACGCACTCATGAAATGATAACGTAATGCATAAATATTCATAAACAAAATGTATGTAGTTCCGAACTCCTATGGTTACAGCTCTATACTAACATCTTTATTAACAATATTATATGTAGTTTTGTATCACACTGTATACGTTGTTATATTACTAACCATATTGTAATTAATATAAATATGTATTATTACTAACGCGTCTTTTACCACACGCTTGCCGCACGCTTTCTTGTATTGTAAAGAAGTGGAAAAAGTCGAAAGCGAAAGCTGCTAAAGGCCAGTATCAGAGAATTGGTTAGTATGACGTTGTATCTAAAACTTTTAATACGTTTTTTTGACAAGATTCACTTTCTTACTAATGATTATATTTAGTTTATTATCGCATATATTTTATTTATTTTCCATTTGTTTATATTTATTTTCAATTAATTGTTTTATTTATGAACTTGAATTATAAGGAAATAAACAATTTTTCCGTTGTGAATTTTTTTGTATAGTTATTTGTTCGTGGTTCTCTTTGTACAATGTCAATTATGATGAATTTTTTTTTATTTGGTGGTATATTTTCTTGACATCTCTGGATAGCTCTTTACGAATTGACTTCAGAAGTTTTCTTTTTTCTCAACTTGGGAAAGCATTCTATGGAGACTAGTTTACCATCCACCCAGCTAGATTAAGGAACTCTATGTCTTCACAATTTGCTCGTGGTGTAAAACTGCCTTTTCCTTAGAAATATTTTATTCAAACCTCTGAAGTTATATTAGTCATTATTAAAGATATGGCGAATGGAAGTATCTTCTTAAGGTATTTCTTGATTTATCTTTCTAGTTTCTTTATTGATTTATGTTGTTTGTTTTTACAAAATGTTTGTAAGTTTCTGATTTATCCGTACTGATTACTTACTGCGTTTTAAATTTTTTTTTAATTATTTGTCAATTACAACATATACTTAATATCCTTATTCCATGTCAGTAAGATATTATTGTATATTTTGTTTTCTACATTAGTAGTACAACAATATAAGGAAAAAATATATATATGCAAACGCATACATATATATATATATATATATATATATATATATATATATATATATATATATATATATATATATATACACGTGCATAATTAGTATAATCGTGTATAATACAGAAATTAATAAAGCTGACAGGTTAATTAGGTGTTCATGGAATTATTTTTGTCGATGTCAGTTTCGTTATGTATGACGGAACTGATGGGGTCATATTGATAAAATGTTAAATATAAATTAAAACACTAAATTGGATTTATAGAACTTGGTGTATGGTTACGTTATGATAATGAAATGTGTTTTATTTGCGTTGCATGCGACATTAATGGCCAGCACCACGTATCTCCTGCTGCTTCGAAGGTAAACTATGAGCGTACTTGCTATTTCAGTGGTATTTGCTCTTTTTCTGATTTTGCCGTGTTAAATTTTAATAACCTTTAATTGCCCATTTTATAATATTGCTACTGATGAACGAATGATATTTGTACATTAGTAGCACTTTGTTTTTAAAGATGTCTGTGACATTTGAAATATAAAATAAATAGATAGATAAAACATAATTATATTCAAGGAAAATGTTTATTATTATTTACTAATTAACAAAATAATATTAATACGAACAATTATCAAAAATTAACTAAAAAAAACTATAGAAACTTTAACTTTTTTTTGTATAATATAATAAGAACTGTTTTCATTAAATATAAAATATATTCTCAGCAAATTACAAATCTATGTATTTTTTTAAAAGCAGTTATTGCACTTTGGTTTTGAAGCCACTGATTTGTAATTTTGTAACATAACTACTGATGTATGAACTATATTCATCTTTGATTTTTGTTTGGCTAATGAAATATGACACTGGAATGTCACCATCAGAAGGATCAGCAGGATCTGAGGAAGGGGTGGCCGGGATGGAATATTAGATCATTTACCTTCAAACAAAACAAAAGTCTGAAAGTTATGCTGAAACCGACTAAACAAACCACATATATTAGACTGTCGATTTCACCTGCTTAGAGGTGTGTGGTATACGTCCGTTTCCCATTATGCTTGCGTTATTGGTGGCTGGAAAACTATAAAAATGGACGAGGACCGATACCTGTGCAAAACGAAGTTAGAAACATAAAGTGAATTCGACGTACCACATTCGTACAGGTTATGCATTAAGAACAGTGTTTCTCAAACAGAAATATCTCTTTTATGACACAATTTGGATAATAAATTCAGATATAATTTTATTTGAATTTTTTCATATTTGTGATTTTATTTAAAATTATTATAAGTCAAGTTACAAGGCTTCTTTGAATAATATTAATTGTTGGTTACTGTGTTATGTTTTAGGATCAAAATGGATTCTAATGAGTAAATTTTTATACACATGTATACTGGCAGTATTTTTTTTCTATGTCCGATATGAGCAATGAGATATTGTTTTAAAGATCTTAAAGGAAAGGTTATTTTAGAATGTAGTAACTAAGGTTTTGAAGTAATTTTTTTGATCGTATAAATCACAAATGAAAATTTAAAAAAAAAATGTACTCATGGAAAATTTTTTTAATGCATGGCAAATATTATGAAAATGTGTGTGATTTAAGTATACAATTGGTATTATTAAATGCATAACTGGCATTTTGTTTTGAATGAAAAGGACTGGGCTTGTGAATGGTTTTTATAGATTTCTTTGAGTCATAATATTCGTTTTTCAGCATGTGTATATTGTAATTATATGAGGTGATAATGGTGGAATTTAATTGTTGCAGGAACATCGCAGCTCTCAGTTGCCCATGGAGATGGAAGATGACTCCACATCGGTGCGGTCCGGCGACACCGCGCCCGATATCAAAAGTAAGTAAATTATTGATTTTATAATGGCTGACAATCCTGGGAAACTAGTACTTTTTCCACATTTTTTTGAAGTTGTGCCCTGTCTTTAATTGAAAGCTCTTAATAAAAAAATTGGCGGTAAACTGAAGTGTTTTGAAGCAAAGAAACACATGAAGATGCTTTTATGTGATTTTACCATATTATGATTTAAGATAACAAAGTTTGTTGAGAATGTCACGTTGAAGAAATGAAATGTGATAGTGTGTTATTAAAATAAAATTTTAAATATTTTCCACAAACATAGTGGCTTTTGATTAATATTGCTTAGAGGGCATGCAAATTTTAATTTCAGAATATCTTTAAAAAATATCTTTATTTTGAAGTTTTTCTTTTTAATGTGAACAATATATTGTCAATTTCGTGAACAAATTGTCGTTTGACAAATTTATCTTGCCAAAAAATTTTTTCATGTTACTTCGAGTTTTAATTTTTTATTGTTCTGCACCAAGGGTCCGTGTGGAACCCTATTTTTGTGGCAACATTGTCCATCTGTCTGCCTATCTATTCATTCATACTGTTTGTCTATCACGGGCTTTTAACTTCTAAACGAAATTATATGGAGAGCTGAAATTTACACAAAATATGTAGTTTGTTGGTCCAAAATTAGAAATGGTTTAATACCAGTGGCTTAAAATTATATTTCAGGAGTGCTTCCAACATACAAAAGGGACTAAACTTTTTTGGTGCATGGGCATTTGAGGTATCATTGAAAAGAACTAGGAGTGCAAATCTGTTTTTTAATTTTTTTTGGACTGGAGAGTAATGAATTGGTGGACCATCAAATTTACCATTTTAGACAACCAAATGGTGGACCATCAAATTTACCAGTTTAGACTTTTCATTCTTACCTTGTTATTGTTGGACTTGGTTTTATTTTTTAGGGTTTTATTTTATGTTTAGATTTTCTTATCAACTATAGTCTTGTTGATCTATATTGTAATTTTTTGTTAATTGTAGTGTCGGAGCCGGAGCCGTCAGCCGTCCCAGCGGCGGCGGCGGCGGCGGCGGCCGTGTCGCCAGTCACGCCGGCCGCTGCGGAACCAGTGGCCGCCGTCACGCCCGTGTCGCCCACCACTCCGGTCACACCCGTTG
The DNA here is from genome assembly GCA_039881145.1 of Druceiella hillmani. Classification (NCBI taxonomy): domain Eukaryota; kingdom Metazoa; phylum Arthropoda; class Insecta; order Lepidoptera; family Hepialidae; genus Druceiella; species Druceiella hillmani. Next base: position 12,196,013 of record JAYKKI010000030.1, on the reverse strand, counting down.
CAGCAGCCGGTGTGAAGAGGCAACGCGAGGAGGAAGAAGAGGTGGGCGCCGTGACACCCGTGGCCACTCAGCACGGAAGCGCTGGCAGGGATAGAAAAGCTGTTAGTTAATTGTTTTTGCTGTCATTTTATGATTCTATGTAATATGATTGTGACAGGGTTTCACAATCCGATCTGATACTTTCGATTATTGATTTAACATATAACTATATTTTTATATTCTGAACTGGCACAAACAAATGAGATACAGGCTTGGTTCGATACAAATGTACTAGTGTTGGATCTAATTGATCGCACCACTTTTATTAACAATGTATTGTGCATATGCAATGTATATATGCCATAATGTCACATTTATATCACAATTAGTCCAGGTATTACGATACAGTCAAATGACAAATGAGCCTTCAAACACAACAAAGTGATAAAAGTATCACTTTGGGTGCCCACCCTGAATGTAGCTTTGGCTTTTCCATTGGAGAGGGGATCGTAGCTTCATGAACTCAATATATTTATGTTACACCTAGTTAATATGCAAATCATAAAGTACTTAAACCATAAAGTGAATAAAAAAGTTTGTATATATAATCAGGCGACAAAGAAGGAGAAGGCACCCGCACCGCCACCGCCGCCCGCACTGCCCACCACACCTACCACGCCGACTTCACCGAGCACTCCGATCGCACCGAGCACTCCACCGACTCCCAGTGGGAAGGCGCAAGCGCCAGCGCCGCCTGTCGCCGCGGCAACGGCGGTGATAACGACGATAGCACCTGTGGTTGTAGAATCAAAGGCTGAAGATGCGAAGGTGGTGGTAGGAGCGGAAAAGGATAGTGATGAGGTGAACATTCTTTGTAACAGACTTCTAATGGTGATAATGGTGATTCAAAGTCTAAAGTCCATATAGAAAAAAGATATACATGTTTCCAAAACAGTCAATACCACGTAAATTATATTATCGTAGGAATTAATTCCAAATAGTTGTATTTATATACACCCTGTGTGTATAGTATAATAATATTATCCTAAGATGCCAAGCAGGTACATAATAGTACTGATGGCAAAGTGACTCGTTGAATTAACTTACATGTGCGTATCTGCACAGGATTGGTGGTATGGCACTTAGTCCCTACCTGTAATAGTGGCAGGGAAGGTGTTAAGTTTCTTAAAAAATACTAAAGAAGAACACTAAACTACCAGTACAATTGATATTTCTTTATGTGAATTAGTGCTCATATCGGAGAATATTGAAATCTCAATTAGGGGTTAATTTTAAATTGTCCTATCCTATTTATCCACTTTAGTGGTACCACATAGCGCTGACTACGCCATGCACTATACGACATTAACATTGAAATAGTGTATCCCAAGGGTGGAATGAGGTCCAGAAAATTTTGTTGATTGTAATTGTCTGTTACTCGGAAACCAATAGAAGGATGGCTTGCGATACTAAGTTAATAGCAAGTGTGCAGGGTTGTTATTGAAAGAACGTACAGCATTCATGATGTTCACTATTCACATAATTGATTTCTAAAGTTGAACTTAAAAAAAATACAGACTCCCACATGGAAAAGTGCTTGGAATTTATATTTCAATATTTTTTTATTTAACACTTAACTGCCAATTACGAGTTATCTCGTAATTGGTGCTACTACGAGGTAACTCGTAGTGTGTTTAATTGCCATATTTGTGCAGCTACGATTAAATTGGTAATATATCTGTGTAAATATGAACAAATGTCCTCGGGGAAGACGACAAAAAATTGAGGTTGGCTAACACGAACAGAATATTAAAAAGTATATGGCAGTCAACACATTAATGGTATTCCGAAGAGAACTTGCCTGTCAGAATGTTTTTACATTAATATCTTTGATACCATAAACATTAAATAGCCGAACTTTCAAAGGTTGGATATTTTTAACTTGAAAATACCCCAACGATTATTTACTTTCAATTTATACTTATTTTTTTGAAATAGTTTTAAAAATGACTGTATCCATTTTGTCACGGCTTTCACTGGTATTTTATAATTTAATTAAAATATTGTGTACTTGTTTTCATTTGTTTATTTTTTTTTATAACATTAATGGAGTTGACCGAATACGTAATTTGAAGATGAAATCTATAGTGTCCATAAATACTGTCCATCTGTTGATTTGTTCGAGACGAAGTGATTCAAAAAACGCCTTATACTAATGGTACAAGACAGTATTTCCGTAGAGACTTGTATAAGTAATGCAAATCGTTTTATTCCAATACTTTGAGTTGAGAAAATGGCTTGTTCTGTGAGCATTATGCAATTCCATCTTTTGGTGGATTAAATTATGGTACTTTCTAGAGTTGAACCGTTTCAGTGAAACAATCCTTGACTTTGTCATATCCACCCATCCTTCTGTCACAGCCTCACAGTTTCTATCGTTTTCAACCTGTGCGCATTATGTTTTGCGTAGATGATTTTTTTAACACACCCCATTTGTTCTCACACTCTTATCAATGGGTTTGTCAGACAAAAATTGAAGCTCCACTTACCATTTATTTATTTTTAAAAGTCAAACATGGACCTTCACAATTATATGGGATATGTCACCCTCACTTTTAATTTCATATGCAATGTGCCAACCTTAAAATTTATATGCGTGGATGCTACTCTTACATTTAATTTCATATGTAATGTGCCAATATTAAAATTTATATGCATTGGTGCCACTCTCGCATTTAATTTCATATGCAATGTGCCAACCTTCAAAGTTACATGCAATACGCCACTATCACTTTTAATTTTATATGCAATGTGCCAATCTTCAGTTACATGCGATGTGCCACTCCTACCTTTGAATAAAACTTTTACAATTATAATTGTTTCAGTTAAGTATTAGTAACCAATTTCAAGAGACGTGTACTTGGCCACTTTTTGGTTGTGCCTTGAGTTACTACTCCTTTATTCTCTCATCGATTTCCATGTTCTAAAAAACTCGACTCGGATGAAACTTTAACTGACATTTTGCTTCTATTTTCTCAAGTAACATGATACATATATTTTGCCACGTAATACATAAAGTTCCATGTACTAAAATGTGGTCAGCTGTGACAGTAATGGATACAGTAAGTTTCAGAAGACTGTACATAGGTTGTTTATTGAATGCGACGTCTATATTATTAGATATGTCAAAAGTGTATAATAACAACCTACTTTTTGTAGAAAAGATCTACAAAAAAATCTAATTAAATATGAACCGTTGCTTTTTGGGTAAATTATAGAATAAGAACTGTTTATAGGTTTGCATTAATCGGTTTAGTGGTTTGACGATGCAAGTCGAGTTGACTAATTCACTACGACCTGGTGGTCGATATTGTCGTAATAACAAATGCCCATAATAAAAATGTATCCTGGATAGTTTTATTACTTTCTTGCTTATCTATTAAACTATTTGATATTGCGTAAAGGAAGATAGATGGTTTTTCATTCAAAAGTTTACTAAAAAAAAATTTAGCAACGATAATATGTAATGAACGTTTTATGTACACAGTCACAACTCAAAGATCAACCTGTGGAAGACACGACACCGATCCAATCGCACGGACAATCTGTTTTACAAACAATTCGAGATCTAGAACGAGCGAAGTCGCAAACGAAACCAAATGAGTTCCCGCAGCAGCAGCAACGGAAAGAAAAAACTTCACCTCATCCGCGAGAGAAGGACAAGGAGAATGAAGTGTCGCAGAGGAGGGATAAAGAGAGGGACAGTTTGGTGCCCCACCGGCCCGATATGGACAGAGTAATAGAGGAATTGAACTGGAGGGATAAGGAGAAAGATGAAACGAATCGGCGAGAGAAGGAGAAAGAAGTTGTGACTATAGTGCCGCCGACTCCGCACCTGGTTGTAGAAATTAGGGACGAAAGCACGGGTGCGGTGATTCCGATCGGCGGGTCGTCGAGGAGGCGTTCGGACGAGAATCCCGTTGTGGTGGTGGGTGCGAACGGCGGAGACGGTGGTGGGGTTTCCCCGAATAGCTTGGCTGCGAATATCAGTCAGGTTACGGTGGTCACAACACATCCTCCTGTCCTTATGGACGCTGAAAAGGTAAAATATTTTTTAAAATTCCATGATGCAATCAGGAACTTTTATTCTTTTTTTATGTCTATTTGACCACTCGTCTATTACATATTTTCTATAGTTTTCTGAATCAAATTTTGCAAGTACATACATGAAGTTGGAGTCTCAAATAATATCTAAAGAAACAAAAAAAAATTTAATGTACCCTCTATGAACAAATTGGTTATTTCTTTGGCATAATCCATTCATTCATTGAGTGGGAGTGACATTGGATATTTACCCTACAAGATATGTCATAATATAAATAGGGGAGCTTCTTGGTATAAATATACAATATGGCTCCTCTGGCATCCTATGCTTATCTTTATTATTCATGAAGGGTAAAGTTAAACTCGTAAAAAGTAAACGGTTCTTGATATGTGTGCAAATTTTAAATATTTTGGACGTCTGGATGGCTGAAAATTTAATTGAAACGTTCTGCTACGATCATACGTACATACAGGCTACGCTAATATAAAGCTTGTTAAATACAAGGCATTCACTGGGATTAACGCAAAGGTCAATCATCGTACTGCATGAGGATTCACCCTTGTTTTAACGTTGAAATACTGTATCTAAAGAATGGGATGAGATGCTAATTTAACTATGTTCTGGGTAACATATAAGGGTGGAAAAAAAATTAAACTAATGTATTGACTTTTCATATATCAGGGGAGAACTAGTAAAACACACTATACTTTTTTATCCAGGTTCCACGTGGAGCGGTGACAATATCGACGGGTTCGCGTACGCCACCGCCCCTGTTGGGAGACGAAGTAGTGATAGTGGCCAACGGGAGCACGCACACGCTGGCCGCGCCTTCCTGCTCCTCCGACGATGACTGTTTTGTGCCCTCGTCGCTGGACTCACTCGACTGCAGCGGGAGCGGGAAGGGGTCAGGTAAGACTGACATTAGAACACCATATCTGTTAATAAATTAATCATTATTAACTTCTTAATTTCACTGTTGGACATGTTTCTACTGGACATGATCCGAAGTTGTTTTTAAAGAAAATGTAGTCTTGTAATAAACAAGATATCAAACTAACTTTGTCTATGACTCACCACCGTCACGTGGGTAAAAATCTGGTGACTCAGATCTGACAACATTTGTTAAAAGTATTAGATGGTTAATTGTTGGTTTGTATTACAGATCGCTCGCGGACACGTGGCCGCCGGCTGGATAGCAGTGAGGTGCTAATCCTGAGCCCGGGTGGTGCAGCCGCAGACTCGGGCGTCTTCGACGATAGCACCCCCAATGCACTTAATCTGGTAAGCTGCCGAAGATTTAATTGCTTTACCCCAGGAATTGTGACCTGCTTTGTTCAGTTTAATTTTGGGATATCTATTCTAAAAGTGTATAGACAATAATTTTGCTGTTTATTTACCAGGTGAAAATTTGGAAAAATTGTGTTTACGTCTTTAAAATAAAATAATGTAAAATAAAAGTGTTTATTTAAGGCGATGTAAAATGTAACAGCTTTCAAATGATAAGTATGCATTGAGAAAAGCTATGTTACACGATCTAACATTCAGTTATCAAATTGATTGATATCATAATTTTCCAACAATCCGCTGTAAATTTGTAACATTTAGTACTAGGATATTTTTTTTGCTAAACTGTAGATAACATTTAAATGTATTATATTGAAATTTTAAACGGATGCGTATTGTAAATTCAGAATGAGAATCGAAGGCGTGTTTGCATTAAACCAATGTTAACTTTTAATTTGTGTTTAAAAATTGAATTAAGGGCGTGAAGCCTGGTTAGAATTTAGAGCTTTGAAAAATCTTCGAAAATGATGTCGTTTGTCAGCAGCCCATAAACATTTATTATGTCTATGTATTCCTTTATTTTTTTTAACAATCCCTGTTCTGAATATCGTACTGTTGAAGACAGAGTGATTAAAGATAGAAGCTTCGAACTATGCTATTATGTATTAAATGTTATCAAATCTATGCCAATAAGAAAATTCTTAATTCTTTTCTACAATAACCTCGTTTATATTGTCTTACGCCTATGACTGTACGGTCTGATAATATGGTCAGTACAGTACTGACAATACGGTCATATAACGACGTACGGTACTGACAATACATACGGTACTGACAATATGGTCATATAAAGAGATAACATTTTAGATATATCTGCAACTCTAGTCAAGCGATAATATACTATTTTACAGATTTAAAATTTTACGTTTTTTGATTTACAGGTTTAAAATGTAAAATGATAATTTTAAAATGCTACATTAGTCAGTAGATAACCCTTGACACATTAGATCAACATGTGTTTGAATGTTTTTTTTTTACTTTTACGTTCAAACACGTTTAATAACATTTTTCTTTAATTTTTTTGGCACTGTCAACAGTATGTTTTCCAGTGACGCCACGTTGGTGTCACATTAAGACTATTATATAAATACTGGTGATATCTTCTCTTTGGTGTCATGTGCAAAGCGGTAGGGCAATATCGGGATTAAAAATATATTGAGATTTGATATTTTACTAAAATGTTTCTCAAAAAACGTCAGTAATAGAAATATCCTTGAAGGATCGACGAAAGAATTTTGGTCACGTGCGTGGCCGTCAAGTTATTTCTATATATTATATATCCCAACACATTGAATGTTTAGTTAAATTTATTTATATAATGGTCTATTAAAATTTATAAGAAAACTTTTCCAATTTAATTCACTTCTCATTAGTTTTTAAAAAAAAAACATAGTTTTATTTCTAACAAAAAAAATTTCAGGATACTAGTCATGTGTCAGTTGTGACGGTCGGTGGAGGCAAGGTGAAGGTGCGGGATTCGTCCGCAGCTACGCACATACTCCTGGACGGTATGGTTCTGTTTTTTCTAATATACGGGTGGCTCGTTCACAGTGGTCCAAAAATTGTTTTCAGGTAGAGAACATCATGATTAGTCTTTTAAAAAAAATTCTAGTTCTGGAAAAATCAAAAGTTTAGAAGTTGTGATTTTTTTGTACTTTTTTGACAAATCTTTACTCCAGTCACACAAATCACTTTCGTTCAATAACTATTACACTAAATCTCAAGAAATTTGGTATCGAAGTATTTTTGTGTTTATTCTTAGCTTTTTCTATTGTTTGATACTTTATGTTGATTTTGTCCAGCAGTCATTTTACCTGAACACAATTTGTGTTTGTTAAGGCTAATAAACATTGATTTTCAAATAGTTTTAGTAAATCTGAGTTCAATTAATGCTGTTTAAAGAAACATATTTAATTTTGTTAAGATTGCGATTACGGCACAAATTTTGTACTTGGTGATTTAGTGCATTTGGTGTTCATTTCTGAAGATGTAATATTTATATGGATCCAATTTTTTGTCTAGATTACCACCATATATGAAGGTAGTTTTTAAGATTGTAAGCAAATCTCTAGTTGTACAGATTTTGTGACAGAGATTTTATTAACTGTAATTTTTTTGAGAGCAGAAAAAATGAACATAGATGTTTAAACAATGGCAGAAGCTAGGAATTAACACAATTGCTCATTGTATGGTTGCTATATGACTACTCTACTTCCATATTGGACTCTTGATTTTCGTGGAACCAACGTTTTTATAAATGACTTGTCCACGATGTTCTTCACATACTTACACTTCTTTTTAATATATTAAAAAATCCTTATAGCCCAAATTATCTTACTGGCAAATTTAAAGATTTCTTGTCTCGGGCTACGATTTGAAAGTTCACTCACCCTACTTATTCCTGAACATACCTCTACCACTTATGAAAAAATCCTTCACTGTCCGAGCAGCAAAAATATGGAATCACCTGGATCCTGACTCCAGGAAAATCATGACCCTAAATACTTTCAAAGATCGAGTGAAAAAATCCTGCCTCTCCTGAATCCTTTTCCTTTGTGCCCTTGTCCTTTCCTGTCTTTACCATCACAAATCATGTCAATAGTTTATATTACTTATACTTATGTTTTTTTTGTCTAATATACTATAAATAATTTTCGTTGTGAAATCTCTTACAGTCTACTGACTAAATTTCAACACCAATTGTTATGGTTGACTGGAAGAGATTGCTCATGTAGCAATAAGTCCACCATATGTACTATGCATAAAAGGTGATAAATAAAGAAATAAATAAATGTTCTCTACCTAAAAAAATGTAATTAAAAATAAACGGTCCACCTGTATAATAACATAAGATTTAATGTCGAATATAAAAAGTGCCATTTTCTTTGAATAATAGCATTATTCAAAGAAAATGGCACATTTATGGGAAATTTAGTTTGAGATCAACTATTATGTAGTGGTTGGGTACATCGAAGGTAAGTTTTTGTAAAAGCATTAATGCACACTAAAAATCCAATAATGCGAATTGTCATCAGAAAATTTTACCAACAGCATGTATATTTAAAAATTGCAAGTCCCGACATGCATTCAGATGTTTGAGTAATAACACACTCGAATGGTAACCAGCAGGTCTCAGGTTGAATCTTACTGGCCATGTTTATTTAAATTAAATTTTTATAAGAAATATAAATTATTAAAAATATTTTTTATCCCTTATATTTTCTTAATTTTACATCACAATTTATTTGTTTTATTGTTGTCCAGATGGGTTTAATAAAAAAAAAAACTATAAATGGTAAAAGGCTGGGGACAAATCAGTAGATTTTATTTACTTTTATTTACCCACAAGAACCAAACAAACAAAAAACCTTTCAACAATTTGGCTACCAATGTTTTGTGAAATTCAACGGTATGCACACATTATTTATGTTCACGACTTTAATAGTTGTCGTTAATTGGATAATTTTGCAGCGTAATGAATTATGTTATGGAATGTCAGAGATGATTGTTGACGATGAATGATTGAATGTATTTGGAAATAATCTCCATGAGAGAACACTTCGCTGTTCTGTTCAATTACATCAGCACAATTTGAAACCACTGGTGTATATTTTGGCGGTTATAAAGTTTATAATACAAGTTTTTTATCATCAACCGTAGTATAATTAAAACGTGAAATTTCTTTTTTAAATGACTTTTGAATACATGAATTGGAGGTTCTAGGTATAATGATCTAACTTTTTCCATATTCTGTCTTCATAAACAGTAAAGGAATGTTCGTAGAAGGACGTATCATGTTTGGGGATTAGTAAAGTCAGGAGATTTTCAGAGTGAAGACCGAGACCTTGCACACCTAATGCTGAGAATCTAGATCTAAGATAATCCAGGCTACAAGAGTATTTCGATACATTAAAGAGAAGGTAGAAGGTGTACGTGTTGCACCGGCGGCGAATCTATAACCAATTAAGCTGCATCAGAAACATGTTTTATTTTCCTGGGTGCAAAAATCTAGCAAATGTACAAATGTTGAAGTCGTTCTAATTTATTTAAGTGACTCTCTATATGATCCTGATGTCATACATCTCCATATTCAAGCAAAGTGCAATATCTAAACATAAAGTTACATATATTTGGAATTAGCATGAGATTCAACTTTTGTAAGACTGAAAAATATAGGCCAGGCATAACTTGCTAAGTTTTAATAAGCATCTTTACTATTTTTTTTCAACAGTTATTGTTTATCTTTTCCATGAAATCGATAAAGTTTTTTATTACTTATGAATGTTTTTGACTTTATCAATAGGTTCAACCCTAGAGCGACGCGGGTCACAAGATGAGGGACAGCATCTGTCTTCGCAAGCGACTGTCAACGGAAAGGCGCGCGTCTCTCCCGACAGTTTCGACGGTTCACTGAACGCTAGCTCTAGGTGAGCGGTACTTTAAAAGCATTACAAATAAAGAATTGTGTATTAATATTTTATCATATGAAATATATTTTTGTAACCAATTTTATTATTATAGCCGCTCACATTCGGACAGTGGATCGCTGCGATCTTCGTGCGGTGCATCGGGTCGCGCTAGTCCACCTGAGCGTATGAAGACTCCACGGGATGATGCGGATAGTGTCGTCACGGAGGGTAGCCACGATAGCGCGTCTAATAACAGGTATGGCTTTATAACTGCTATTTTTAAGTATGCTCTGTCGATGAACATTGAGAAACTATTGTTTCTATTTTGTCATATGTTATTCATAGTCTTAGATTTTTAACTTTAAGTCATACTTAGAAATGGTAGATAAGTATTTTTAGGGTTCTCGAAAGGAAAAAAATGGAACTTCTATAAAACCACTCTTATATTGTCTGGTTGACATAGGAATTTTTCTCAGAAATTGTTTGAAATAGGAAATTTAAATTTGGCATATTGATAAACTAATATGGTTGATTATTAAACCAAATTTAACTCTTATATTAAATTAATAGTCATTTCTATATAAAACTATATAGAAATTTTAGGAATGAAGTCAGCAAGATGTTAATAATTGACATTGACAACTGTATGAGAATAAATTTAAATGTTTATTTTAGGTCATCTACTACATTAATGGTATAGCCGTCTTAAAGTATTTTATGAATTTCCTCCCTCTTTTCATATTTTGCTTATATTTAACATGATTGGCTGATATTTGAAACCATACTTTATAAATTTCTTAAAATCGAGAGACAGTGACCATAAGTCCTTATTTGAATCGCTTATGGTGCTGTAAACATTTTTAGCTACCCCTCTGTTTCTTGCACAACCCTTTTATGCATATAAAGATTACGAGTTTATTTATTAGTGATTGACTGTAGTCTAGTTTTTAGGTACACACGGTTACAAAACAAGTATCCGACACTAATTTTATTGCTTACCACACGTAAGAGATTTTGAAATCTAAATAGTGTTTGTAAAGGTAGTGTCGCTACATTTGGTCCATGTTGTTTACGTACATTGGCCTCACAACTTGGCATCCACTCTTTGGATAAACGTCGTGCTGCAATTACAGATTTGTTAGTTGCAAAAAAATAGATCCTAAATTGATGTCAACCAAGCAGCTATTAATGTGTCAAGCACTTTCTTTCTCTATAATATGCTTGAATTGTCAGCTGCGAAACTTAGCAATGAATTTGCACTTTTAAATGAAGTTAGTATCATTTCAAGACATGTTTGTCCATCTATTAGAAGAACGCAATTAGTTTCTGGTTGCCCCAATCTAAATTTACTTATTGCAGAATTTCTAAACAAAATTGGATATTGTACCAACTATCAATTTTTATTTTGTTTCTGTCATTTCAGGAGCAGTAGACTGACGGAAGGCGGTGAGACAACACCTGGTGATGAAGAACAGGTGGTGTTGAGGAGACGCAGTCAAGATGGACATGTCGTCAGCAGGATGCATAGGTATCAACTTCAATTCCCAACCTTATATAAAACATTTATAAATTTGTTTTTTATATACTTTCACAATGTTTTTTATTTAGACAGTTTATAACAGACATATTACTGCTTATATTATAAAACAAAAATTTGCTTTGACAGTTTGTTACTTAATAACCCTGCAACCAAGTAACGTATTGTTATCAAATTTCTAAGGTGTATAACATAGAATATAGTTCACAAAGTGCACGAACATGCTGTTACATGCGGCATCGCTATTTAGGGTATTTAAGATTAAAAACTGAAGAGTAACTGTCTTTTTTTTGATATGTCGGAACAATTCAATAGATTCCAAAAAGCTGAGTACCATTGTATATAACAAATTTTCACATTTTGGTCTCTTAATGGACATGACGATATGCTAGGTAGAAATTAAATTGACTGAAATCAAAATTGATTGATAGCATTTTGGTGTATTGTCAACTTAACTTCAAATTTTTTGTCATCTGAATCGGAAAGATATTTTTGGATATCGGTTAAATTTCAAATTATCTGATTTAATTTTGAAAAGGTCATTTTAAGATTGAAAAGGTCACTCTGACTTTATGACGTCATAGAAAAATATACAATGTCTTCTATGTTTTTTGCAATATTTCTTCTATCGTTGTCTATCTTTATTGATCTATACAATTATCTAAATATTTGTTAAATTATCAGTGGTGCTATTTAACAGAGGTTTTATGGACATTGTGTCTGGACTTTCTATGGACATAGTATCTGACTTGCTTTTATTATGTGCATAATTTTGAATGTACTCAACAGGACCAAAGAGGACATACAATTAGCCAACCTGAAGAAGAAGACTAGGAAGAGGACGCGTAAGTTTGAGATCGATGGAGTCGTCGTCACAACAACCACTTCCAAGGTTAGTAGTTGGATGCCACTTGTTTATATAGAAAGCTCTTCATGTCATTCTGATCCACTTGTCTATGAGTTCACCTCGAGGCAGTCTTAATTTTTCTTTCCTTTTGGTCTAAGGCTAAATATCTCCGTAATAAATTCTCAGTTGTGCTGGAAATGCATCAGAATTTATTGAGAACATCTTTGGCAAAAAGATTAAATTTAATTTTTAAAGGTGGAAATAAATTTTTTGCTTAATTAAATCTATATGTGATTGTTTTAGCCATTGGGTGTTTATTTCTTTCCAATAGTCTGGGCTGTTTTGATAAAACTTTTTGGGGTTTACACTTTAAGAATCGATTTCCATATATAGCGTCCAGTATGAAGTTTTATGAGGAGTAAGATCAGAAGTTTAGAGCGTACAAAGTTAAAAAAGTGTAACCGTTAGGTTCTGATTGTACGAAGTTTAGAGCGTTAATAAAAATGGGAAACCGTTAGGTGGTCTCTCCGTCAATCAGTATATTTATTTGGTGTCTTCTTATGGCATAATCGCAATGACAGAGTGTGACATACGTATTGGCGTTTTCTTAAGGTGTAATCGCAAAGACGGAGTGTGACACGCATAGTTTACTATCGTTCGCTTATATCAAGTTGTAATCATTAAATATCATTATGTCCAGTATTATTTGGTGTCTTCTATCCTAAAAAATTAGCCTCTTTTAATTTTAACGTCTTAGCCTGATTGTACTAAATTTTTTAAATTTTGTTGTATAAATTTGATCTTGTTCATTTGCGTTTTACTTGAAAATAATTATATCGTCAGCATTTTTTTATTAAATAATTTTCGATTTGCATTTAATGATATTGATATTGATATACAGTGTTACCTAGTTTATACATTCCAAGACATTTTTACTTAAGGAGTAAACTCCAGTTGCGCATCGGAACTGACATGCACAATTTTTTTTCTTCATTGTAACATATTTTCTTTCACCACAAATTTTGATCATCAAATTTGTATTATATTCGAAAACAGGGGTGCCACGCTTAATTTGTGATGTCACAAAAAACATTGATCACGAAAAATGTAATTATTTAAAAAGTTTTCATGGCAAGTACACAAACTGTATTGCATTCAATAAAGTATTAAATAAAGCATGTTTTAGATAATTATTGACATTGCGCTGATGTCATTGGCTGCTGCAATCATAATGCAAAATTAAGGTATTGAAATGTATGGAGTGACATAAATTAATTTAGTCCAGCTTTCATTATGCGAGCATAATGTTTGGGTTGGTATTTGTTTTGTTTTTTTGCACTTCATCGAATAGATTAATACCTTAATATTTAAAATTACTTTAGAAAACTCCTTTCATAGTGTGTGGGTATTTGGAAAAATTACGAAATGTCCAAAATATGCGTAATAAACATTAGTAGATCTGTAGAAAATGTTAATAGAATAGGGATAGTAAACAGACAGATGGGAAATGTAAAAAGACCCAGATATTCAATGATGAGCATCGTAATACTCTGCAAGATTGTCTCAAAGTTGAGATGTCACTTCGCTGAAGTGAATGAGTGCCTGATACAATTCTTATTCGCCATGAATAAGAATTGTATCAGACTCTTAGGTTTTCTTAATACCTCAACTGATGTATTCTACGTCATCGAACTATGTGTCTGATGTATTCTACGTCGGCGAACTGTTTGTCCCGACACAGCTCCATCTCGGTTTTTTTATAATATCCATATAGAGTTAATTTTTTTTCCATATAGAGTTAATTTTTTTAGCAAACTGTTATTTTTTTAGCAAAATAATAAATTTACTGTGTGAGTTACAGTAAAATGAGTAGATTTTTTTTGCGACATCACTGTGACTGTCTAATTATGACTGTTGTTATACATAATTTTGCTGGTTTGTGGCTTATTTTAATGGGAATCAGTCTCCTCAAAATGTTTCAAAGCATACTGTAAAGCACAACACTTAACTTCTGGAGCTGTTTGTACCTTGCCTTGTTTAGATTAAGTCCATTAAAGGAACACAGAAATGTGTATTGTCACCAGGAGCAATGATAGTGAATAAAAAAAGCTAAAAACATTTGTTTACCATCATTAGTCAGTTTTATAAAATCTTGGAACAGTTAGCTGTATTTTTTTGAATAAATGGTGAATACAAATAACTTTTTCGGTGTTAGAGCTAAATAAGGAGAGTGCCTAATCCTGGACGCGGCTGTATGTTAACATCTACACTTGCCAAGGACAACTGGCATCAAAAAATTTACTTTAAAGATTTTGCGCTGGCCTTTGAACGTATATAAGTAATTTGGCATGCTTGTCTTGTCGCAGGTGATATGGGGTGACGATGAGAGCGGGCGCACATGGGATGACCACGCGTTGCGCAAGCAGGAGCTGCGTGAGCTCAAAATGCTGCAGAAGCAGGAACAGAAACAGTTCCAGGACCTTAGCGCCAAGGAGTCGACGCTGCGCGATCAGCAGGACAAGAGGTGAGTAACGGTTCTTCTTTTTCAATATATATTATTTTTTGTATTTAGATCAAAGAAGAGATATAGGTGATTTTACTGTTGCGGTAAGATACATGATACACCCTGCTGTCATTATCTTGCCCGCTCTTGTACGTTCCTATAGTTCACCACCGCTCACCATCCATGATTTCTCCTAACTTTTCATCATTATAACTTCAGACCCATTTGAGATATTACGATGAAATAAAGCTACATTCGACTTCTGTAAAATTCATATCAATTCACGTCTGTAGCTATCTATAACCTCTATGAATTTCATGTGAGTAACTTCAGTGATTTTCCAGTTAAGTCCATTCGTATAGGTAGACGGAATGAATTTTTTTAAAAGTTGAAAATTAAAAAATCATACTACGGTGATATAATCTATTATTTCTTATGATGATTAATTGCATCCACAGACGTTTCTAAAGTTATTTTTTGTACTGCCTTTTAAGTGCTAGACTCTTGGGTTTTCTTAATACCTCAACCTGGTTTAAGACATTTGTGCAAGTAGCCTTTTCTATATTTGCTAATAATTTTGGTTGCTAGGACCCATAATTTTAAATTCAGGTTTGTTGAATTTCATTGATTATATTTTTATAATTGAACGCTGCCAGGTTCGATGCAGAGCTAGCCGCATTGCAGCGTGCGCACGAGGCGGATGCAGAGGCGTTGGCGCGAGCACAGCGCACTGCCGCTGAGCGAGACGAGGCGCAGCTGGAGGCGGACATGCGTGCCGCGAGCAAGCGTGTGCGTGCTGAGCACGAACGTGACTTGAAACTGTTCCGTGACTCACTCAAGCAAGAGTTACGGCTCCTCAAGCAGGTGAGATTTTTATTCGTTTCCCATCATGTTTTCATAACCAATTACAATACGACAGCTAGATGTAAGTTCTCAGCCTAGTAGTAAAAAAATGAGACTTTTTATTTCTTCAATATAGTCTTCCTTTAGTTCAATACATGTTGTCTTAACATTGCTCCAATAACTGGATTAAATTTTTGAAGTATGATTCTGGAAGGATTTTAAAATAGCCATTTACCGCTGCTATCACCTTTTTATTTGACCCAAAACGTTTTCTGACCACAAGTTCCTTCAAATTTGGGACTAGATGAAAGTCAGAGGATTTTAAATCTGGCAAATATGGAGGATGTGCTAACAATTCATATTTCAAATCCTAAAGCTTCCCTTTGCCAAAGCGTCTTTGTGGAGAAGTGCATTATCCTAGTGAAAGAGGATTTTTTTCATTTGCAGACCAGGCCTTTCCTCTCTAATCTTTTCATTTAACTAGTCAAGAAGATATGCGTAGTTTCCTCATTAATCATTTGACCCTTTGGCAGGTAGTCAATTAAAAGAATCCCTCTGGAATCTCAAAAAACACTAGCCCTAACTTTTCCAGCCGATGATGCAATTGTCTTTCCTTTCTTTGGTGCAGAGCTACCACTACTTCTACTGGATGCTACCCACTGCTGTTGTTATAACTCAGGTGTAAAGTGGTGATCTCACATTTCATTCATCCTAAGACATTGGCACCGAAAATCAGTTGGAATCTTCTTACAATAGCACAAACATTACTGACAATGTCGATTCCTCAATCCTCATGTTCTTTTCTGTTTGTGATCAGCATTTAAACAAATGCTGCACCTATTTCCACAAAGCTTTCGCATACTGAGTTCTTCGTGTAAAATGTGCTGTACCCTTTCTTCTGAGAAGCCTACAGCCTTATCTATCTCATAAACCTTTAATCATTGATCATCTAGAGTCATATTGTATATCTTTTCTATATTTTCTTGGGTAGATGCAGTTTTTGTCTGTCATTCATGTAAATCATCTTTGATCGATACACAACTACGTTTAAACTCGGGTGTCCATTTTTTTACTGTTGGTAACGAAGATACTGACTACGCCTATGCTTTCACAGGCTTTGAATGAATTTCTGTTGGAGATAAACCATCCAAAATGAAGAATTTTATGATGGAATGGTTTTCAAGTTTATTCATTTTGTAAAAACACACAACATGCTTATTTTAAACAGACCTATAAAACAAACTATTTGTTTGATCAAATTGACATTTGGTATTTATTTTTGCAACAAGTGTGCCAACATAACGTAGCAGTTATTTCGTTTGTAGTAGTGCCATCTGTTGGACCTTTAAACCTCGCCCTTTTATAAGAGCAGTGGCCACAAGATTGATTAGGTGAGATAAATTTTTTATCTGGATAATAGGTCTCATATTTTGATATAGTGATTGATTGTATATTGAATTCATAGTCAGTGTGTAAACATAAAAAATAACCTAACTCTCTTGCATAATTCAAACATTCTCACGACTGTTTTGTCACGTAGTTTAGTCCCCAAAGGTAAAGGAAAGATTCTTTGCAGGTTGTTTAAATTTTTTACAGTTGAATTGTCTCTGAAAGGTTTTCAGAGACGAAGTCATGATAATGTAAATGTTCTATTTTTACCGATTGTTAAGGTGATATTTACCCATACGTAAAATTTTAGATTAATTGTTTGTGATCAGCGTTATAATAAACTTAATAGCAGAATAATAAACTTTCGGGGGAATTAATCACTAAAAATATTTCCATGTTGAAAAAGTACTGATCCTAAGACAAAATTAATTAGGGAATAGTACATATTTAGAATACAATGAATACAAGAAAAGTAATGCATTTGTAACTTTAGAGAAATCATATATCAATAAGACTGTTTCACCGTATCAGGAGGTAGAGTTGGTATGCAAGGAGCGTCGCAAGGAGGCCTACAGAGCGCAACGTACGCGCCTCGAGGCGGAGCATGCGGAACGCGAGCGTTCATTCCTTGCAGGTCTCGCTGAAGCGCACGACGCTGTGCTGCGGCGCCTCCAGGACAAATACAGAGACCGTGCCGCATTGCGTGATCAACAGTACCTTCAGCAGAAGCAACAGGTGGGTGGAAAGTTTTTTTTATATTTTTTGCTTTTTGTTTTCGATACGTGATTACTTTAATTGCCAATGCTTATGCTTGTGTAGCAAATGGGAACGATTCGAATCGATAAACATGATAATAAGAGGATATTTGATTTTTTAAATTTTATGTAATATTTTTATATAAGTCATTTCAAGGTACAAGCTGAAGAGAAATAATTTTTAACAAATATTATTATAATTGATTGAGCTATAAAAAGGTTTAAATTTAATGTTTCAACGAGTGTGGCAATACTGAATGGCAATGTAAATTTTGATAATATTCATTGTGTTCTATTGGAGCGAATGAGACAAGGAGATATCTCCACTATTCAATTTAGAACTTCACAACTCACGTAATTTTTAATGAATTTTTTTGTTCACTACTGATTTTTATTTAACTTACTTTTCCGTAATATTTTGTTAAAATCTACAGTGTTGCTAGATTATTCTAAAAATTGCTATTAAAAACTTTGTATTTTTGACAACGAACATAAATGAAAAAAGTTTGGCAGACATACCTAAATTGTATCCTTTATAGATTCAAAACTAATTTTAATACTGTAGAACCTGCATAATATAATTTACAAGGGACCATGCAGAAAACCGGAAAGTGTCTTATGTGGAAAAGATATCTTAAGCTGATTGAATAGAAATACGTTTAAAGCATTAAATGCTACAAGTTTCTTTGTGTTCATGAAAAAAGCTGCAAATGTATAGTATATGTATGTACATGCAAAATGCAAATTTAAACCTAGAATGTATCATTAGTAAAATAAATTATGTATAAAACTTAATGGTCATAGAACAAATGTATAGTAAAAATTAATTTGCTTTTGTACACATATTTATATCATTTTTAATGAAAAAATCAATTTTTGGAAGAAATTTGTTATTTATTGAAGATGTACATCCATTTGTACATCTTTTAATAAAGGAAGCCGTGATCTTAACTGAAATCAGATTGATTAGAATTTGGTTTGATCTGTATACAGATAATGAGGACACGGGAGGCAGCCCTGTGGGAACTGGAGGAGAAGCAGGTGCACGAGCGGCATCAATTGGCCAAGCGACAGCTCAAGGAGGTCTTCTTCCTCCAGCGCCACCAGATGATCGTGCGCCACGATAAGGAACTGGAGCAGATCAAGAGGTGAGACTAATTGTTTCAAATGTAGATTTTATGTTCACAACTTCTAGGGAAATATAAACAACTTTCTCTGTCTCTTGTTTACCGTATTCACTGATGTGTCTGGTAAAATTCAGGATAATCTTCGAAACAACTTATCAGATTCACTGTTGGCTATAAATTTTCTTCGTAAACTTCTTCTTTTAACACAAGGTAATGGTATTTTGTTGTAAATGAAGTTGTAGCAGTAAAATGCCTGGAAAAAATATACCAAATGGAAACCTGCTACAAAATGCTTGAGGAAAGTTTGTTGACATTAAAATTGCTTATAAAAAACCAGCTACACAAAATATTTTTAGAGTATTGTTACCTATTAAAAAATTAACCTTACTTCAAGAAAAAACAGTTTTTTTTCAGTCATTCTGATTGGTATTCACTGTCACGTGACTGAATTTGTAATTTTGCTGAATTTATTCACTAACGATAAAAATAATGTTTTCTTTCAATAATAAATAACTTTGTTTTTTAATATCTCCATATTAATAATTACAAATTACAATCCATCCTAATTCATAATTATTTTACTGGGATTATTTATAAATTAATAAATAAAAATGTTTAAACAAAATCAAAATTTAAAAACAAAAATGTTACAAAAAAAAAATAAAACAACCCTATTTTATTTGTTTTGTCTAATAATTGAGAATCATTGTATTATGAGAGAAATAATGAATGCTATGCCAAAAATATATTGACATAATTTGACTTTGAAAAAAATCTGAGATTTATACAAAAAACTTATGAAGAACAAATGGATACAATTTTATAATGATATAAATTGAAACACCAAAATTAGTCACCTTTTAAGACAAACTTTTGAAATATATACTGAACCAAATTTTTAATTGTACTTTGGACTTCCGTAAGTAATTTTGACATATTTGTTGCTTTGTAGTTATGCTATTTTCTATCCCAGCATAAGATTGTTTTAAGCGGACAGACATGAAAGATAATAAAAGTTTATTGTCATCACCGACAGAATGAACCAGCGCAAGGAGGAGGAGCTACTCAAAGGACAAGCACTCGAGAAGCGATCTCTTCCGAAGCGTATACGTAAGGAAATGCAGGCACGCGAGATGATGTTCCGCGAGAGTCTCCGCATCAGCGTGCAGCCTGGGCCAGATGACGAGCGCGACCGACTTAAGAAGGTATTTTCTCTGATATTGTAGAGAGCTTACGGAAGGTTTGATTAGGTGACTTACAGGTATTGATTGGTTTAAAGGGTCGGCAAACTTCTTCGAGTGCCTGTCGTTAGCATTTGTGATTATGACAGATTTGCCTGATATTAAAACATTATTCACTGAAAAGGAAATACTATAATTTATCTAAATTTTAAACTTTAAACATGCACTACTGATGAGCATATATTGATTGTACTGCATTTGACGATAATTGTTAATTTTTCGGACATTCGGCTTAATTTAAAAGATTTTTTTGTCACACTGATATGAAATTATACAAAATATAGTTTATAATGTTAATTATGCTAAACAGTATTCTAACTACGCTATGTGTTTGTGGAGCTAGCAGTACTCTTTCAATGCTTTTAATAATATACTAGCGTGACCCGTGCGAAGTCTTCGCATTATTTATTCCATTATGAAGCTCAGATGACAGATCAAACAAATATTTTACTAAAATTGACATATAGAGGCGCAAGTATCAAAAGCATTGAGCTAAAGCGCCACTTTATTTATACGTGAGTGGATTTGAAATTAAACAAAAATTTTACCGACCGTCAATCATATTGACGTTGAGCCGTTAGATGGCAGCATTGCTGTTTTGTGTATATAATTTTAATAATTAATTAATTTGCAAAAACAATAGCAATAATAAATTTTTTAGTTGTGGATGCCGGTAGAGCAAGCAATTATCTATAAAATGATATATAATTTATGTGGATTAGTTGTGAGGTTTTTTCTAAAAAGGGAGAGTAACATCTTAACCTTAGCGTATTAATATATATGATTTCTTACGTTTTTTATTGCTATTTTTATATATTTCCGTATTTTTAATATATTTTGCAGAATATTTCGCTAAATGCCCATTTATAGTTTTATATATTTTCTGTATATAATAACAGTACAAGTGTTCCACAAAGTTCTACTATCTCTGTCTAAGTCACCTCGGTTGAAAAATAATAAATATTGGTAATTATTTTTTTAATCGTCCATTATACAGTATGTAAACTAAGGAAAGTGTGCCATTTAATAGTGCATCATGGCTAGATTGCAATACACCTATTTTTTTTTAAATGTGGTAATATTGTATGATTACTCTTCTTAGTGATCGATGGTGAATTTTGACTAGTCTAACTATCCCTTTCATTTGCACAGTTTTACATATAAAGGTTAAAAAAAAGATAAGGATAACAAAATTAATGTCAACTTTGTTTACATTTCATAAATCGAAGTATTGCCATTTGAAAATCTTCAACATCCATTCATTATTCTCTCAAATATTAAAGATTATAAATAATTTTATTATCAATTTTTAAAATAAACTTATCGGAATAACTATTAATAACAATATTTTTTCATCAAATTCAATCTTTATGTATTATTTATTATTTAATATGGAAACTCTTACACATTTCTTCGACTAATATAACGTTTGAATGTTTTTGAAAGTTTAGTTTTCACATGACAGTCGCATTAAACAAATGCGTGTCGCTGGTTTTTGTCAAATAATTTGTTATTTGTGATACTGAGTGAGTGGAATTACGAATATATTGCTTTTTAGTGCTGGTGAATATATTGGACGTGGTATTAGTATATGCTAAGAATGTACGCCGAAAGCTATTTGAAATGGCGACAACCGGGTCTAGTTGTTATCAATACAGTTACGAAAGAGAATAGACCCATCATTTCAGTGATATCAGGTGGTACTTCTCCAATGATATCGATAAATATGGAAGGAAATGTGATAATTCATTTTAGAAGGAAAGGAAGCAACATTTGAATACCAGATGCTGATGTAGATTACTTAAGTCAAAATAATTGTCATCCGGTTGCATTGAGTATGGGGAAGATACTTTGAACATAAAATTTAGGTAAGCATAAATACATTCTAAAAAAACAAAATTTTAATTACTATGTACTTATGTTTCCTAGTTTTTGAAATGGATAAGTGACATTTAATTTTGACACTTGATAGTTTGCGGTAGGCATGCCATGGTGCCAAACTGACATTTTACATAATCGTTATAAATTTAAACTTTAATTGTTTTATAAACTAGGCGACTAATTTAAAAAATAACATTTTGTCGGATTACACATGATTAATGGAATAAGTGATTGAAGTGGCGAACTTTCCTATATATACATACTGTATATATGATACTTGGTGCGAGTGTGATGATTGTTCAGTTCCAGGAGAATGAGAAGAGAAGGTACAGAGCGGAACAGCAGCGGCTGATGGTGAAGCACACCAAAGCGCGGGAAGAACTCAAGGTTGCTGGAGAGGTGAGTTTCTTGCTATATTATAGATAAGCATTATTTACTGATTTCACTCTGATGGTTCATGTCGAAAAGTTCACAGAGCTAATAAAGTAATAAATTTTTTATATAAATATATTTATAGTTAATGTATATGCAGATATTGCCTTTTAATGGATAGCGATTTCTATTTTTGAAGGTAGTGCTGAAAAAAGGAAATGTTTGAACATTGGACATCGCAATATTACTTTCGTTGTGAGGTTAAACTTATTTGACTGTACTAATTGTCGTATGTTATGTTTAACTATGGGATCCAGAAAATGTTTTATTGTATGCGCAGGCATTGCTCCGAGAGTTGGAGCAGCTGCAGAACGAGAAGCGCAAGGCGCTGATGACGCATGAGACGGCCAAGGTGAAGGCGGTCGAGGAACGTTATACGGCGGAGTTGCGTGAGTGGCGCGCCACACACGGTGCACGCAAGCAGGTAACCTATGAAACGAGCATCACTCGTAGAGCATGCGTAGGTCGGAGATGCGGAGCGTAGTCTAGCTTGCCGCTGGGAAACTCAAACTTTGCCCTTAATTTATCTGAAAGTTCCGGGTTCGTAAAACTCGTGAATAAATTTGGATAGTTAATTTTTTTGATGAAGGCTTCACTACTGTAAATTTGATTGATTACATATTCATTACGCTGGCAGAAATACGAGGACCGCTTAACGTAATGTTTGAGTAATATTGTACTGTTAAGAAGAAATTCTATGTACTGAAGCTTATACCCACTCATCTTCCTTAAAATATCATTGATATGGCTGCCACAACTACTTCGGGCGGTTTGCCTAGCTAAATAGTCCAATTAGTCCAATTTTACACTGTCATTTTGGCAGATTAGAGGCTTTTCACTGGCTATTTCCCATCATAAAATCTCCTTTATCCCTTCAATCTTAAAAGAAGAAGCAGGAGACTTACAAAGAAGTCTATAGGTGCTAAATAACACGGTTTTAGAGGATAACATACATCATAACATTACATATTGACGAAACTTTACATGTCGAAAAAACTTATCTTCACGATCCTTCTCAAATATAGCCAAGAAATACAAGAAATTCTTTTTCTGGTTTTCATACTTGATTCCATTGATGGTTAATGATCAGACATCTCAAAAAATAACAGCTAATGATGCCTCCAGCCTGTAATCTACACCGAACAGTTACTTTCCAGTTGCATTCGCTACTCTAAGATTTTTAATAGCTTGTCTTCAGCTTCATATATGACAATTTTGTTTATTAACCCAACTGTTTAGCCAAAAAGTGTCTCATCGCTGAAAATTATATTTTGGACTCCTGGTGTACAGAGATAATTTTCTGGTTGGCGTCTAATATCATAGTATTTCGAGCTTCTTTAAGACCCATTCAGCAAAAACATGATGCAGACAGTGGCCATTTGCCTTGAGTTTGTTAAATAGATCTTATATGGGCTAACACCTAATTCTTTGCACAAAATTTGCTAAGTTGAAGTTATCGAAAGACAGAGTTCTCGTGCATGATGAGAAATTGAAGAGGTTTGGGACCATTACATATGGTCGTAAAAGGTACATTATCAGCAATAGGGCACAGTTTATCAGCAATTCTGTGCAAGAAACGTAGAAGTCGCTTGAAAATGACAGAAGTAAGAAATTTAGGTTACACATTTGTCAGAATCATTGAAGTTATTTTATTGAGAGAAAATAATAAATGTCATTGAATGTAAAGAGGTTATATTATGAGGGAATATAGAATTTGATTTTTGAAAAACTAAACACTACTGTTTTTATGAATTACTTCCAGTAACAAAATACACCGTATTTAGACATTATAAAGTTCCTTTGATTGATTACAATATTTATTATATGGAGACTTATGACAGTAGTGTAACCAAACATTAAAAAAAATGACAGTAGTATAACCAAATGTTACTAAATTTATCACCAGATGGCACTGACAGAGCATCTTGCATGGTCCCTATATTATCTTTTGAATGGTTGAAGTGATTATATATAGGTGTTAGTTAAGTACACAGCCAGTTGACTAAAATTTTGCAACTAGGCGGTGGCTATATTGATTGTTTGGATAATTATGCAAACCTGGCTATAATGATTGTTTGAATAATTATGCCAACCGTTTTCACGTAAGACACCTTTGTGTACATATCACAGAACGTGAAGTTTTATAATATCGCTGAATAATTTCAACATGTTGTTGGTCTGCATATACTTTCATAATAAATTGTGTCAAATCATATTTAATAAAAGTCATTGATTGAATATATTTAGCGTTAATTTTGTAGAAATTCATTATTCACAATTAAATAAACTACGTGTTTTAGTATTATTTTTACTTTATTTAAGTTTTTTGCCACAACCTAGGTTTCGTGTATATCTTTTTTATTTCGTGTATATCTTTGCTAATAGCTCGCTC
The DNA here is from genome assembly GCA_039881145.1 of Druceiella hillmani. Taxonomy (NCBI): domain Eukaryota; kingdom Metazoa; phylum Arthropoda; class Insecta; order Lepidoptera; family Hepialidae; genus Druceiella; species Druceiella hillmani. The sequence goes on along the minus strand of JAYKKI010000030.1, from coordinate 12,171,229 downwards.
ACCTGAAGACGTAATACAACAAAACCTAGGTCGTGGTAAAGAACTTAAAGAAAGTAGAAATAATACTACATCACGTAGTTTCATTTAATTGTAATAAAAGTCAATCGTAGGACTGTCTGATGAAAGCATTATTTGTCTATAGCTCCAATTTGAGTTGTGTCGCCTTCAGATAAAAACTTTTCCTAAAAATGTTAGCTTCCGATGCTATATTAAATCACAATAACGAAGCGGAGAACTCAGAAGGATACAGTACAGACGAGCTTCTTTTATTAACATCTCACACGTATTTTATTGTCATCGAGATCCAGCCGCAAGCTAGTAGATTGTATTATATATAGAAATATTGTCTTACATTTTAAACTCAAAGATACTATTTTCATTGGCTCGCTGTCGTTAGATTAATTGATTGAATTTCAAGTAACAGCCGATATTGTTTGGCCATCGTAAGATATTTTCATCAATATCTTTGAGTTTAGACCTGTAAGGATGTGTTCACATTAATGTTTATAATGGTGTGGTGCACAATGATAAACAAATTTAATGTTTTTGACGTTTTATTTTTAAAAACGAGAGTTTTTGATGTTTTATTTTTAAAAATAGTAAATTCAATTATTTATTTATAATAATTAGACACAATTAACAAATATTTTCAAATTTTAGACTCATTAATTAGCTCACCCTGTTTTCTTAAGATGGCATCACAAATCTTAGACAATCGAGCAGATAGCTTTAAGAAGTGGTTTTGAAACTGCTCTACATACTTTAAGATCTGCTTCGAGAAGTCTTCTTTTACTGTGGAACCACTGACAGGTTTACTGTGGCCTATGATGAAGTCTGCTGCTATTTCGGATGCGATTAAACGTCTATTACGTTTGCTCATCACGACTATGCTTAAATCTTCACTAGAAGTTGTCGCTCTTGGTCTGCCTGGGCAATGTTTGTTGGAAATTATGCCTTGAGTCACAAATTTCTTGACAACATAGTTAACGGTTTGCCCCAGTATTTACTGTAATGTTAAAATCTCATGATTTCAAGAATACATAAGAATAATTATCCCTTACGTGTATTTTGAATGTTCCTTGGTTTTATTCATTTTGTGCATGAAACAAAATTAAGATAAAAAACTTTTGGTTATTAGAACTAAAATTTTTCAGTTTACACTACGGGTTTCTTGGTCAAATGACTTCAGATAACTGATGCAAAATTATTTTTAAGGACTTTTTAAGACACTATTTAAGTTTGTTGCCCAATAACTTAATTGAAACAATAACACTTGTTTCAATAAAGTTATTGGGCAGTAAACTTGCTACACTTTAAAGAAATTCCTTTGATTGGTTTTAGGATCGGGAGTCTTTGGTTTTAGGAAAACAATGTGTTGTATACCTTTTTGAAAAAGATAGAAATTTTGAGCTGGGATTCAAACAAACAAACGCAATAAAATTGTAATAGTTGTATTGTTTTTTTGTTTATATTACTATAAAGAAAAATGGTGTACATATCCTAAGTTGGTTGAAAATTACTCATAACCAGTAGAGCCAACATAGCCGAGATTATTTTCCTTTTAATTTTATCAAATATGTTACTATTATGAATACTTTTTAAATATTCGAAAATAGCGCTTTAGCTTTTAATTGTTCATGACATATCCCCAATATTTTTGGAAAACCTATTCATCGATGTCTAGCCTAATCGGGTATGCGAAATTAAAAATTCACTCGCTCTACATTAGAGAAGTTACTCTAATTTTATGAAAGTTTATATTTCATAACTTTGTAAGTGTTATGAACATGTATAATCATGCCAAATTTCAGATTCGTAGCACTAAAAACCTGCGAGTAAAACGTTTATGACATATAGATGGATTTTTTCTTTATCGTGAGAAGTTTCATGTCCCTTCAAAATTCATTACTCATTTTAATAAATTTTTAAATAGCCCCTTTGTATTCAATTTATAGTTACTAAACTCCTTTGTATTTTAGGTTTTTCTAATATTCTTTATCTCGCTATCACCCAGTTACTGATTCGAGTTTGGTGCGAGGCACGTATTTAATTGAATGGTGTATAATTAACACCTTGCTAAAATAAAATAAAATATGCCACATACGTTATTGATAACCGAATAATATTTTAATCTTTTCACTGGGGATATTTTTCAAATTAACCGTTTTAGTGCCAATGTTTTTTACTCATATATACTTAAAAATGTCAAAGAAATCTTTTGATTCTGATGTCATTTATCCTTGCCCCGAAAAAAAAACTGTCTCTTCCAAAAATTGTCCAATTTTAATAATTTTTTAATGTTTTCTTAATAAAAACTTGTACAAGGATAATCAAGTACAAAGAAAATTATGGAAATATATATTGTGAACAAAAATTATAACAAAAACTGAAATCAAGGTCAAATCGTATTTTCGCAGTCCTCTGTATCAGCAAAATAATTGTTATCGTCACTATTACCACTATCACTCAAAATTTGCGTTACACCAAATTGTGAGCGCACCACAATGTCACTCCCACTATCACTTTCTTCACAACTTGAAAAACGACCATTTTCACTCGAATTATTTTCGTATTCCGACATTATGGGTTAAAAATTTTATTTTCCTAGATTCTTTTTATATTGTAATTACTAATAATATTATAATTTGAACTTTATGTAACACGTAGAAAGATAAAAAATTAGCGATGCGTGCGGGCGACCTCCCCTACCATACGCTAAACAGCAACTGATTTCGTGAGTGCCATCGTGATCGTGGCAAATTTAATTCATCGTCGGTACTCTAACGGTTAATAATATCACATTACTGTATGTGACACTGCTGTAATCTCTTAGGAACCATTGGAGGATTTTAATAACAGTTATTTAACACAAAGACTACCATGGTATTTTTTAATTTTCTTTTCATGTGAGCCAGCCCCGATTTGTAACCTCTTCCCTGAGGCCATCTATTGACATTTAGTATAAACTATGACTTATCTCAGTATGTAATAAGAGTTGTCTCATCAACGTATTAACAGACTGTTGTTTTAATGGTTTCTTTTTTAAATACGATGATGTTCTATTGGGCCCTTGATAGAATACAAATTTTTTTTTTTATAAATGATTGTGATGTTATTATTGAAAGAATTTTGAAAACATTGGGAGTATAATGGGCGCGACTTGGTTCACACTATAGACCATGTGAACCAAGTTACGGAGAGAAACAAATGTATTTATTACAGAATTATCATGAATTAATTTGCCATTATTTGTAACAAAAGAATTAATTCTGCCATCTACGTAGGTTTTTATTATTAACGAGTTTCTATTAAAAACCACCTTTTGACGAACACCATTATTTTCTCGATTACGATTTTTATGATTTACAGAAATAGATATAGAAAAGAAATGTTCTATTTATTGTTTTAGTCGAATAACCTCATATAATTTACACCTAATATTGCTATAAACTCTTCTATTTCTTGTCTAAACAATGGGCATATATAAAGATGTTTATGTGAGTATATAAAGATGTTTATGTAATAAAAGAGAGTATATAAAAATAAACTTCGTCGCAATGAATATACCACACATGTTAATTTGAGTAAAAATACATTTGGTTCAGAAAAAGGCTAAATAAAAAAAATTGTTTTTATCTTGTTTTTGTATGTTCTTATAGTTTATACTCTATTTGTCTAAATTAAAAAAATGAGCTGATTTTCACGTTTACATATTTGTAAAAATTTTGTTTATCAATGTGCATCAAACAATCGTTTGTAAATATAAGTTTTTAACACGTAATTAAATCATTGCTGCAACGATGTTGTTTCTGACTGTATTTTTGTTTATTGGCCACATGTGTTAATTTACTTAGTGTGAATTTGTTTAATTCGTGTCTAATTAAATAAACAAGATACTTTTTTACCTAGAAATTATCTTGGAAGTCTATATCGCAATTTGTAAGTCTTTCTTACTTCTTTTCTATAACTTTTGTCTATTACTTGTTACTGTTACTTGTTTTTGTCTTTTTCCACTTGACTAGAGAAAGTTTTTTTTTTTTGAAGAAGTGATTAACATAAAATATTTTACAGTTGGTTTTGCCAAGTGCATAAATACTTAGAAACAGCATCGAAATAATTTATCTATCCACTTTATATAAATTTTTTTGGATAAAGATAAAATATGTTGTACATAACTTTTATATTTTGCATGGCTTTGCAACTAATTATTTGGTTCTGGTTTATTGTTATAAACATTTATTTACCTCAACGTAATTTTGTGAATTAAAATATTTTTATATTTATACTCTGGAATATTTTTGTGGACATATTAATCTTTATATGTAAGAAAATTTTGTATACATTTTTTAATGATCTCAGTTTGTTTTTCCTATTTAACTTATGCCAAGTGGTAGTCGTTAAAGTACCATTCCCAATGTAATCCTTGCGCATGGGCTTCAACCCGACAGAGTCTCATGTCCGAAATGGAGGTCCAGTGGGACGATTTTGAGCGCAAGTACGGAACCAAGCTGGAAGATAGAGCCTCCCTACTCGACGTGCCCTGGCCCAAGAATGTTCTCCAGCCTATCCTTGCCGCTCAACACAACCGGCATTCCCTAATGGGCTCCCTGTCCCGCTCCCGTACCTCCCTCTATCTCTTCAAACAGTCCACGACGCCCAATCTTTCCCGCAGACGGAGCATCAGCCCTAATTCCCCCGCTTCGAGCGGGTCCGTTCAGCGTAAGACTCGTCTAGTTAAAAGCGCAAAGTATGGATCAACTTCTAATTTAAAATTGATATCTGAGAAAACGTCAAGTTTATCTATATTTTCGGGACTAGATCCGCGATTAGCTCGAAAATCTTCGCCAATAATGGCATACGAAACTAAATCACCACAGCAGCGTGATAATGGTAAAAGGGCCATTTCTAGTACAAATAAGGTGAATAAATCGGCTAAAGAGGAAAAAAGTGGAAGCGATTCTATCGTGATAGTCATGAAGAAGGATAACAATGATGTTAGCAAGAATGAGACATCGGACGCTGATATAATTGAAGAGTCAAAGTCTAAGTTGAGTCGTTGGGGCGAGACACGCGGCTCGAATAGTTACGATAAGTCTTCGAACACGAAAGAAGACGTGACTGTGGGGGTTCAGTTGAAACGACCATCGCAGCTTACGTTGCAGAACTCTGATTCGGCAGTTTAGACTTTCTGGATTAGTGTTTATTTGATATTGCCATTTATAGTTTAAGTTTAGAGGTAGGTTTATTATTTTTTTTAATTCAGTCCAGTGCTTCAGTTCAAGTTTTATAAAAGAGTGTATTTGAGCAAGTGTTCTCCTATTTTAGACAACTTGTCACCTTAACAGTTAAAATATGCAACGAGGCTCCCATAGTATGTCAAGACAAGTTCATTAACGCAGCTTATTCTGTTTTGAAGAGTGATGACATGATCATGAATAAATTTTGATAGATCCTATGTTATATGTTACGAGGATAGTATGTCTTTGTTGTATGGATTGATGTGTCGGTGAATATTGTGATAAATGTATGTGGTATGTTAGACACATATTGAAAATGCTCACTGAGTGTAAAAACTGATTACAATTTGTTCTGTCTTGTCAGATTTACTTGCAAATTTGCATCATGGCTCTCTTACAAATAACTACGATGCATTATGCTAATTTGTTGATATTGTGAAATATCTACAATGCATTATGACATTTATTTATTGCCAAAATCTATTCTGGTCGAATATTAAAACAACCACAATATGAAGTTCACTTGGTAGTCTACGAAGTGAACTTCGTATTGTGATTGTTTGTAGGCACACTTTGTAGGCTACGAATGAATACACGAAAACAGTCGAAATGTGATTGGTTTCCTTGCTCAGTGAGTGTTTTTGGTCTTGGAGGTTAAAATATGTATTGTGTTACCTACCCCTTGCTGTCACGTAAATATGTGGTAAATTTAGGAGGGCGGAACAATCTTATTCATAGCTCTACGTTCAGCTCTAAAAGATTAGAAATATTTCTATAACATTTTTTTTACGTAAATATTTTAGTATGAAACTCTTGCAGAGGACAGCTTTTGTTTAGCCAAAGAATTTTAATGTTTTTGCACTGGATTGAAATGAATATAGTAGAGAATCATTTAACTAAGTAAATAGGGTAACTGTCAATATGAATTTAATCAATTTAATATATTCTATTTTATTTGACATTTTTATTTTTATTATATTTTAGGTTTGCATATATTCGCTTGATACAAATATTTTATTGAATAATCACAAAAGTAATTAGCTTGTAGATTAAACTCTAATTGATTTTTAATATGGTCGCTCATTGATTGCCTCGAAAAGATAATGCTAGTGTCAGATGTGTAAATCGATGAACTGTGGATGGTTAAAGAAAAATTGAACAATGCGTGCGCATTAGCAAGTTTTGTATGATTGGTTGTCTCACGCCAAAATTAACACATTGGCGTCGGATGATGTGCACATGCAACATCTTTGTTTTTTACTGAAGACCAGATGATGCTAGAATAAGTTATTTAAAAATTTTTATGTTTAGATTTTCATTGTAAAATGCATTCAGAAAACGGTATAAATGGTATAAGTTTTCTTCTTCATAATTACCATAATTATCATGTGACTTGATTGGAAACAAAAGAGGTGAAATATTCCCATACTCATGTAAAAAGCACACTCTGAATGGTCTGACACCTATGTGTTAGCATGTCGTGCCAATTGGTGGTCTACACTTAGTCGTAACTAGCTTCTCGTAAATTGTCATTTTTTTCATTAAGATGTATCTCGATGTAATTTTGACAATTGGACGAAATATATGTTTATTATTCAGTGATTTCCTATTTTAGTATAATTGTTATTATAAAGCTAAATATTTCAAAACATTACAATACGTAAACACTATCCAAAACAGACAAAGTTGACAATAAACGTGCCGCAAATATTTGTACGTAAATAAATATCACCAGTTGACACTATGAAAACTAATTGATTATTTTTTACGAGCGATCATTAAGATTGAAACAGAATAGATCGTTATTGACAGTATGGTTAAATAGATGTATAGAAGTGAAAAGATATTAAAAAAACATTTAAGAAAATTTTATCATTTTTATTGATGTCAACTGTCGAAAATTAAAAATAATTTGTTATTAAATTTATATACAATATGTAATAAGATGATTTTTACTTTAAATTTTTAAACTACCAAATATATCGAAAGTGCGAAGTTAACGTGGTCACAAGTTAATGTAAAAAATTAATGTTTTGTTTTTGTCTTTTTTGCATGAAACTCTATGTATTTTGTGTGCTGTAATATATTAATCTCTGTAATTTTTTTTTAATGTTACTGTATCGTTTTTCTCTTTTTTTTTTCTTATAAATTTTTATAAATTACTTATAAATTTTTGACTTTTCGCTTTGTGAATACGAGAAAATTCAATATTGCCAGCATTTTATTAGATGTCGAATGATTATTAGAGGTGTTAAGAATTAGGACCTTTTGTTGAATAGCTGACTAACCGACTATTCGGTTCTTAAATCACTGTTGGCGACTAGTTGGCGACTAGTTTACAGTCATATAAATTAAATAAAAAAAATTTGAAATTGAGAACAACCTATTATGAGAACAAACTATTACTTGTATTTTTTAATTATAAATTACTTATTTTTGTATTATTGGTATTACAAAGGAGAAATAAAAAAAATAATTTTTAATTGTAATGAGAGTTGAAATAATTCTCAATTAATAATAAGATAATTTAAATTTTAAAATAACTTCATTTAAAAACACCATTTACAAATGTAACAAAAGTAGCACTGCATTTTTAATGGTTAGGTGCCAACTAGTCAGTATATATCTAATAAATGTTGTGTTGCAAGGAAAGGATATTGCACTCGTATATTTTGGAGTCTTTTAAATCCTTTGTTTCTGAATCATGAGCGTAAAAAACTAGTAAAGCAGTACGCTTATTCGCGCTTAATTTTCAAGTTAGTATTTTGTTGTTATTTTCGTATATTGTTCTAAACTATGTATTTCATGATAGCTTCGAACTTTCTATGGCAATGATTTGTAAAAATCTTAAAACCTAATTTGTTAGGTTATGTTAGGTAATGGCGAGTTAATAGAAAGTTTGTTTTGAGAAATTATATTAACTCAATAACACAAAATAAAATTTTTAAATATGTATTTCCTTTAATCGATTATGTAATATTTCCACCTGTATATGTTGGGTGGGTGATTTAAGATCACAATGTCAACCTATATTTTTTTAACATTTGTTTGCATGACTCGGGGTGTACCATTATTTTTTTTATAATGAACGTTGCGGATGTTTAAAGCAATTAGAATTTTAAAATAAATATGTTTATTTTTCCTTGAGTAGTGGAAAGTAATTTGATTGAAGTAATTTTTAAAATATCTACATTTTAAAATTAAATTTATCAAAAAAAAATAATAGTGTTTGTTATGAGTATTGCCAGAATTGTAAAAAACTAGTGATGAGTGGGCTCCATCAATATTGGAATTACATTTGAACAGACATTCATTTATGGGACTTTGCTTTTTTATCTTTTTAACAGTATATTATAATAGAATTTTCTAAAATTTTCCAATTTTTTCTTTGATATACGGCAACTGTAGGAAATATACCAGACAGACATCTTTAGGACTGTTCTTGGTTAATTTCTATTTGTGTAGGAAATTCCATGAAGAAAAGTTATTGGAAAATCTGAATGTCGTAAATTTACACCACTCTGTTTTAAACGATGTGTTGTATAAGTTGTGTTATATTAAATGTAAATAAAATAAAATATGATTTAACTGAATGTTTGTAAATTTAAATTTGCCTACATAATGTGTAACACTTTCTTTTGTGGAAATTTCTATTCTGAGTAGCGTTGTGTATCTACATATATATTGTGCAAAGCTTTTGGTGTCGGGTGGATTGTCTATGGATGGTGATGGTCTATACGTTGCTTTTTGTCATTTGTGCGCTTAGTAAGAACGGTCTTTTAACGCGCGCTACATTGCTGGTGAGTACTATTATTTTGTAACTCTGTTTCATTTCAATGTATGTAGGCGTGAATTGTTATGGTTGGTATTAAAAGTTTTAGATATGGCCGCATTCTTGTTTGCGGAGAAAAAATATTGGTTCATAAAAGTGGCATTTTAAATTCTATAAATTTTCAGATCCATAAACGTTTGTGTACGTAGATTTATGCGAGGCAAATCGCAATGTAGATTTGTTATTTTTTCTACACAAGATATTGTTCGTGGTATTAATAATGTTAAGCAAATGGTAGAGAGAATTCAACAAAATGCAAGTGTTTACAAAAAATATAAACGCCAGTATGTTTCAATCGACTGAGGAGTGTAAAATTTAATAATATCCCAACAAAATGATATATGTAGCTTTGATTTTTGCATTGTATTCCCGTGGAAAAGTTGTGTAACCATTGGTTCATTTTGCCATCATATTTTTTTTGTAATAACAGTACGGGACACTAGATAATTGTTTGCGTAACGCAACATGAATCTTTTTATACTTGTTCTACTGAAATGGAGCTAGCATATTAAATAAAGCTTTGATTTTTGCGTTGTATTACCGCGGAAAAGTTGTGTAACTATTGGTTCATTTGGCCAACATATATTTTTTTTGGAATAATAGTACGGGACACTAGGTAATTAATTGTTTGCTTAACGCAACATGAATTTTTTTATACTAAAATGGGGCTAGCATATTAAACACAGACTTTATTCAAAAATTTGAAAAGGCCGTGCTCCTTATAAAAAAGAAGTATTCAGGTTACATTGGTCATACATTTTTTTCTTTGTCTGTGTAGGTATCAAACAATAATTTGACCGAATTTTTGATGCCTATCTGGGAGCTAAACATTAGTACAATAAACCCGTACACGACTTACTTGAAAATAAAATGAAGTACATTTCCTCGACGATAATTAATTAAATTTTAAGATTGCAACACGCATATCCAATAAAGGCCATTTTTAATTTAGGATGTGATAAAATAAAAGTGTGAGATATTACGTATACGACAAGAATGTTTCGTAGATTGACGTCACATATGGTAGAACAATTATTTTAGCCCATTTTAAAGATTAGTTCGAATGGGGTATAGAAAATATCCATTAGTACGTTCAAAATAAGTAAACGATCGCTTCGTCCGCCGCTCTCTTCTAATCCCTGTCCCTCTATCATCATCACTAACGAGACGCGCCGTCGCACATCACCGCATGCATGTTCTAGCGCTCCTCTGTCGTAGCATGAAGCACGTTTTACATTACGGTATGTGTTTCCATTTTATTTGTTTTTTAATTTTAATTTTTAGTTATTAATTTTTGTAGTATCAGTTTTCTAATATTGTTTCACGAATGAGTGTGTAAAGATATATTTTAATAATATTTGTTTATGTATTTTTTTGTAAAACAAATTATATTGTCATTATAATATTGATTTTTCTAAGTTCCTAAGTCCGAAAGGGTTGAGATTTAAAAATATGGTATTCAGAACTGGCAAGATATCTTTTAAATGGTAGTACGCCACTATCGGATTAAAAAAAAAATATTTTGTCTATGATATTTGCATTCATTCTGTCATAAATGTAATTTTAATAGTTTCTGGTAAATTGATATTAATGTAATTTATCCATTGTTTAAATTAAAGTATGAATAGTTTCTATTGAAAAGATTCATTGAATTGAAAAGCAATAATTAAAAGCAACCCCCATATTTGCTTGTACCATTGTTGATGTGAAAATTGAAATGACTTCAGGGAAACTAGAATATTGGCGAAGTGGTGTTTTGGCTGCAATATGTAAATGTGATACGAGCAGTTCATAATTCTAAATGGTTGAATAAAATATGTTTTGGTGAAATATCGGGGCATTTTTGGAAACAATATTATCATGACAGTATATTATAATAATTTCTTGTGTATATATATATACGAGTGTGATCATTTTGAAAGAAAATATTTATATTTTAACTCGTTTGCTTATTAATTTGTAAATAATTTTAATTTTAGTAATATTTAAGTATGTACATTAAAAATTGCTTTTCATCGAGTGTATATATTATTGTTAATAATTAGATAGAATATATGTTAAAAAAATTTTGAATTGTAGCCTGTGAACCAGTCTTTAGTCATGGCATTTGTGTATGCTTTTAAGTTTAATAAAATTTTTTTCAAAATTGTTGTTTCGGCTTGAAAATTATATCTCGTATTGAGTCACTTGTCTTGTATGAATTAAATCATAAATATGTTAATAAATCATTTTTGCTTGTGCTACCTCATTATGGTGCTTTTGATAACATCAATAATAATCACACTACGACTCTACTCCAATAAATTACTTGTTTAACACGTTCAGTATGGACATCATATAAGGGGTTTACTTCGTGTAATAGATGTCGACACACTGGCGACAAATTGAGTTCTTTCGTCATGTTTTTTTGTATAAAAAAGTGGGTAAAAGAAAAAGAAATAAAATTAATTAAAGAAAAAATAAAATTCAGTCAAATGTGGAAGTTTTGTCTCATTAAGTATTGGTAGTGTAGCAGATACAAAATCGCATGCCACACTGAACGTGTTACATTTACTATAAGTATTTTATGTTTCATTATTTTAATTGTCAGTGTAAAAATAATTATCGCCTCGCTTTTAAATGATACTTTGCTGTTGGAGAATGAGAATGTAATTTAAAACTTAATGTTTGAGGAACAAGTAAAAATTAAACAATAAAAGCAAACGTGACAGATATGAATGTTGCCAGCGACTCAGTTTTAATGCTATAGATTTTGTGTTGAAGTAGAGAAAAATGTGATATAATGTTTATGGCGAGACGTAATGGTATGCCGTTGTTAACACAGGATAAAACATAAGGAAAAATGCGACATGAATATTATTTTTTTTTTGTAATTTTTACTTAAATAATAAGACTGCTCTTGCTGTATTCTAAACAGGCTCTGGAAGAGGAGTTTGCGGCGCAATTGGAAGAGCAGGAGAGACTCTACGGCCCCCTAAACTTGAGTAGGGCGCCGTCGTCGGCGTCGGCACTCCCGCCTGCCCTCATGTCGGCGCCCCATCATGCTTCCGCCACCAGTTTGGTATCCTCGCACTACGCAGATTAGTTTCTCGTCAAACCGCAAACAGTGTTCTATTTCCAAAGCGATAATACAACTGTACAAAGTGTCGGGTTTTTGATATATAAAAATGATTCAAAGTAGTGGGCGAAATGTGACAGTATTAGACGGACACGAATTAAAGTGCTGTTAATAGGAGCGACGTATAGTTTGCGGACTTTGGATATATGAGATAAAAGATTTTATAACTTTGGGTTTCATCACAGGCTAAGAAGATGGCAAGCGATACAGTTTTACTGGGTTTTATGTCATATTGTAAGACTGTATTTTTTTATATGATATTGTGATTGGAAACGGGTTTTGAGGTGATTAAAATGATGTATCAATAAATTAACTCGGCAAAATGCCTTGTTTACTGCCATTTTTATTCTGGATTGGACTATGTTTTGTTGATTTTTATATTTCAATTAAAAATGGAATTGTACGGAAAAATTTCTAGATAATAACTTAAAACAAATTGTATCACGTTTTCGTCTACACTGATAATGTACAAAAATTCTTTAAACGAAATTGATTATCCTGGTGTGGTGAGTTTTCATTTTCACAAATTACAACTTTTATGGATTTTTCTCTTAAATTTTATACGAGAATGTAAGACTAGAGGTGTTTAAAAGGAACTATAGTAAAACTAAAATGAGATGATCGTAGTCTAAATTGATTAAAATTCCTTCTTCTTACCTGTCTGTCTGTTCTAGGTATAGAGCTTTGTCAATGTTTTTCTTGACACTTTTAGTCTCAATATTTAAAAGGAAAATATTTGTAATTAAATGTATTTATATATATATATTATATACCACTAGCTTTTGTATCTGCACATGACCTCTTATCTTGTCAAGTTTTCTGCCATTGTATTTGGACTAAGATGGTATTGTAATTTGTTTCGATTTAAAGAAACAATTATAGATGCGGTTTCTAAGATTATTCCTGTATAAAATTAATTATCCTCTCAAAGTTTTAGGTGAAATTTTGTAGATAATGTTACCACCCGTGAATTATTCCACTCCTTTAAACGACGAAGAGTGGAGACCGAATCTGAAAATTTCGTAATGTCACGTACGGCCAACTGTACCTTACGGAGATTCGATGAAGTATGTGAAATCATTTTTGACATTATACCCAAATGAGATTGTAAGACTTTGTTTTGGAGATTATTGCCAAGTATATTAAAAGAAAAAAAATTTAAATTATCTTATGCGTAATGTAATATATTTGTCTTTTTTGCTAATAAATTAACCCATTCTGTAACATTTGTTTTTAATGAAATGAGAAAAAATTTAAATAATACTGCTTCGCTCTCAAACGATTGTTAAATTCGTTTATTTCCAAAATATTTTGATGCGGCCAAAATTAAACGGAATCTTCCAAAAAACAAAATTGTGTTCAGAAAAGAAAATGTCTTTCAATTAGCAATATTTTATACGTCTTATAAATTTAATCGAAGCTAGTTAAGTTTTTTGGAGAGATTGTTTTGTCATTTCAAAATGTTTAAACTCAAACTTGTTAATTGTTCTTTTATAATGATTATTAGGATATTTGGCAAATTCATCTCAGATATTTTCCTGTTTCTGCAATGAAGTAAGCGAGGTGTTGAGATTTTAGATATTATGAAAAATCTTTTGTGTTCATACTTGCCCTGTCTTCCTTTTTTGCATTGCTCTGAAAAATTTCTGTAATGTGGCCTAATTTATGTATGTAATTTAAAGTAATTTCTTAAGGCGTAGCGGACTAAACTCTTATTTATTGTTAGTCGCATTAATATCTTGAAACGTAAAGTGGATATGTTTATTATTGTAGTAAAAATATTGCAATTGTAGTATAAATTTAAAGATTTGTAGTGGCCCAGTAATATTTGTAGAATTGTTGATATTAGTAAGATCCAAGAATTAAACTCTGTGCCTCTATACAGAACTAACCTCACTAAAATCACTTCTTCCGAGAAACTTGGGTAGAGACAATTGGTTTCAAATTATTTTCTATTTGTAAAACTTCATAAGTGTTTCTATTCTGATTGGTCGCATATTGGAGCATACATAAATTGAAATGCAATGTTGTATGATTGAGGTGACACCTTTTTGTTCTAACTCATAATTCCTTTCTTTATTCTTTCTTTTATCTTGAGGAAAGCAAATTTGAATGTTGTGTCACTATAAAACATATTAGTTTCTTGTTCATGACATTCTGAGTAGAATGTTAAATAAAAAAAAGAGATATTAAAAAAAGTAAAATTTAAAAGACTTTCTGTACATGTATTTTTGTCCTCATGAAGTTGCATGCGATGGCAACACTGAAGTGGGAATAGACAAATAGAATGGAATAATGGAAACGTGAAAATTGTAACGAATTTATTTCATTTTAATTTCTAACAATACTCAATCGTTTGCAAACTATAGTAGCGTTTTATCTCTTTTAGTTGGTGGTTTGTGATGAAGAATTTATTATAGTGGTGTGTGATGAGACTAAAAAGCTAAATTTTGGGTTTGCATTTGGGAAAAGATGACGATTTTTTTAATCGAAAACGAGTGACTTATAAATTTTTAAATTTTTTCTTTGCCATGATATTTAAATGTTTAATGTTGAAGCTTCCTGAAGTCAATGATTGTCAAAATTTTTTCCAATTTAAAATTACCAGTTTCAATAAAAAAAATTTGATGACAGGGAGGTTTGTATTAATAAGAAAATAATCTCATCGTCTCATAGTCGTCAAATGCTTCCTAGATTTGGACCCCTTGAGTTTTCGTAGTTTTTATTTAGCACACACTGACCTGTATTATATAGTATTATAAACTAGTGCTCGAGAATTGTCAAGTGGAGCTAGCGATGTCAATTTAACTGAGAAATTTTGCATTCGCAGACTTAGGTAGTTGAAAATTGTATAAAGATATATTTTTGTATAAAAATAAACGAATAAACTATGTTAATAAGTACACATAAGAGGATGCGAGCGCGACGTGAACTAAGACATGCAGACTGTTTTTTTTTAACTTCTTGTTTTCATTATTGTTTGGAGTGCACATAATAATTACGGTATGAAATATTTTATAGAGGAGAGAGAGAGAGAGAAAGAAAGTAAAATCGCCTTTCAAAAGTGCCCCCAAAGAGTATAATATTTATGTATAGTTATTTTTTTTAACATAATTGTGTATTAATAATGATTATTATTATTATTATTGTAGTAATTAAAGGTAATAATAAATAATAATAGTTTTTAAGTAAGTATCAATAAAATGTAAGCATATTTCTTTTTAATTGTCGTTTTATTTTGTTGCAATTTATGAAGAGTAAAAGCGGTTTTCTTGTGTTGTAATAAAGATGGATTTTATATAACAATAATATGTACCATTATTTATTTTGAAAGTGATTTTCTTGATTTTAATTAGTTCCTTCTCGATTTATAATTAGTTGTTCTTTAAAGTTCTTTAATGAAATATGTAGGCCTTATAATGTCGTCATCTTGGTCAATCTGTGACAAAATTGCAAATTCTACTGCTCTAGATCTATGTTTATTATGGAGAAGTTACGATCTACGTTTATGATAGAGAAGCTACGATCTATGTTTATGATGGAGAAGTTACGATCTATGTTTATGATAGAGAAGTTACGATCTATGTTTATGATAGAGAACAAGACGAGCTATGTTTATGATGGAGAAGTTACAATCTATGCTTATGATAGAGAAGTTACGATCTATTTTATGATAGAGAAGTTACAATCTATGTTTATGATGGAGAAGTTACGATCTATGTTTATAATAGAGAAGTTACGATCTATGTTTATGACGGAGAAGTTACGATCTATGTTTATGATAGAGAAGTTATGATCTATGTTTATGATAGAGAAGCTACGATCTATGTTTATGATGGAGAAGTTACGATCTATGTTTATGGTAGAGAAGCTACGATCTATATTTATGATGGAGAAGTTACGTCCTATGTTTATGATAAAGAAGCTACGATCTATGTTTATGATGGAGAAGTTACGATCTATGTTTATGATAGAGAAGTTATGATCTATGTTTATGATAGAGAAGTTACGATCTATGTTTATGATAGAGAAGCTACGATCTAATATTTTATTATAGAGATGCTACGATCTATGTTTATAATGGAGAAGTTATGATCTATGTTTATGATAGAGAAGTTACTATTTATGTTTATGATGGAGAAGTTACGATCTATGTTTATGATAGAGAAGTTATGATCTATGTTTATGATAGAGAAGTTACGATCTATGTTTATGATAGAGAAGCTACGATCTATGTATATGATGGAGAAGTTACGATCTATGTTTATGATAGAGAAGTTACGATCTATGTTTATGATGGAGAAGTTACGATCTATGTTTATGATAGAGAAGTTACGATCTATGGTTATTATGGCAAAGTTATGATCTATGTTTACGATGGAGAAGTTACGATCTGTGTTTATGATGGTGAAGTTATGATCAAAAAATTTTTTATGACTTAGATAATTTATATTATTAAAATTATAAATCTCTCCATATTAATTTTTTGAAATAATTAAATCGATCAATGGTTTTCTCTTGTTTATAATTTGGAAAGAGAAAAAATGGGCATTTGAAAATCTTAAATTTATTTGAATAACAATATGGCTATGTTTTATTTATAAAATACAGAAAACTTGTGAAAAGATTTCAAAATAATAATAGTTTATTTATTATTTAAACTGACAACACTTTAAGTATTTTTTTTTAAATATTAAAATTACAAATGATATTATCTTCCATTGCGTGAAAAACTGTTGTGTACGCTTGTGTTACTGTGTTTTCATTTTCTTTTACTGACTGGTTTGTTTATGGAAATTAATTTTTCTTTTAAACACATTTACTTTGGCTGTTGTTTTTTCAATCTGAACACGCTCTACTTGACGACATGGCTTGATCAAGGATTTTTGTGGTTTTTGGGAAAAAATCTAGGTTGTCAATTGCCATATAATGACTATTCTGCGGTATTTAGATTGGGTGAGACATCAAATTAATATAACAATTCCTGCACATTTTCTGAGAGATCAAATTAATATAACAATTCCTGCACATTTTCTCAATCAAATTAATATAACAATTCTTGCACATTGGGTGAGACATCAAATTAATATAACAATTGCTGCACATTTTCTCAATTTCTTGATAAAATATGATGATATTATTGGAGAATAACAAATTGAAAAGAGCAAGAAGCTAACAACAAAACGTCAGAAGTGTCAAAATTATTTCAATTCTAGAAATAAAGATTGCTGAAGTTACCTACTATATGAGTGTTTAGAAGTACATATTTTCTTTAATAAACCGACGTCAGCTAAATGTTAAGCTGTCCAAATGGTAACTCTTGGATAATTTATAACCAATAGTCCAGAAAGGGTGTACCATTTGGTTAAGTAAACAAATCGGAATAGCAGCATTTAAATTTTCTATCAAACCTTTAATTCTAGATGATGTAACCTTAACTCTATTATATTCTGTAAATGAAAATCAACTTTGACAACTACATTCGGAAATATTTCTTAGTCATAAATATGTTTGTGTATGGGATTTTCAAAGTTTTTTTCCCAATTAATCCCTCGATAATTTGACTGTAATTTTGGGATACAAAGTGTATACTTCAGTATTTTTTTCGTTTTGCGTCTACATTTGTAGTTTTATTAGTTCTAAAGAAGAAATTGTAGAATGACAGATTATTTTAGCTTTTTTTTTTACCTAATTCTGAACATACTGCTTTTGATGCGCGTGCATTGGACCTAGAAAATTTAAAAGCTCCTTTAATCTAGTCCCGTCCCTATTTCTCTCAGCTTGATCGACCAAATTTGTTTGCTGCTTCAATGCATCTAATTTTTTTTATAATTTACTGTTTAACAATCAATAAATTTTTCACAGCATTTTTTTTAAAAGCTTTCAACTTATACCGACGAAGTTTGATTTATTTCGGTTATGCTATTTCATGTAAAAGTACAGAGTTATCATTTGGGTAAAACGTTTGTAGTATAAGCTTTGGTTTGTTAGTCAAAGATTGCTAGACTTCATGCAACATTCTAAATTTAAGATGGGCTTTCTTGTCTGCGTGAAGAAAATAAAGTAATTGTAGTATACGGCAGCACAGGCAGCACGAAAGCGGTTTTGGGTCTTGCTTAAAACATATCATTTTATGGTAACAGGTATTTTAGTCAGAAAAAATAATCTATGATTGCTATTGTGAATTTACCTACACAAGTTTACGGTTACTACACAAAAGTGGATAGCACTAGAGTTGTTTTGTAGAATTTCTGTTTAGTTGTATAAGAAAATAAAATTCAGTTGAGAAAAAAATTATATTTTGAAGAATAATCCGTCATTTTAATGAAATTGTTTTTCTGCCCTTCATAATTGTAATTTTTTCGAAGACAAATATTTCAACATTCTAATAATGGTGGAAGGGGGTGCTATGTTTTTGTCAGTTTCCTGAGTACATTGTCATATAATAACATATACCATTTCGAAGTTGGCATTGTGAAATATTTTATTGTATATTACCTGGGTACCTGGATTGGTACGATACTAACAGGATTAGCAGAAAAAGAAAAAAAAAATTACGAGTCCAAATTCAACAATTTTTTGTTTTCAGATTTTTTCGAATTTTTGAGTCAAATTTTTCAAATTTAAATTCAGTTACTTTTGTTATTTTAGTCTGAAGCCTCCCATTTTTTTAATTCTCAAAGATATTCCTTTTTTTTTTAACTACATTATACCAGAATGCACTGAATATCTTTGGAACTGGCCATTTAACTTTGAACCATTAAAGAAGCGCATTGTAATTTTTGAAAACAGTTTAGTGGTTTCGAGTTGATTTGTCTGTCATTTCTCTTATAATTTTGGCGACAATTTAAAAATTGTGTATTAGTGAAAAAATTACTTTGACAAAAAGAAATGTCATGTTAAAGGAACAAATGCACAGTTCAGCCTCGATGAAAATTTCACTGTTTATTAGTTATTAAGTGAAAGTATATATATTAAAAATGATGTATTTAATGAAAATAATTTCCGGTCGTTATTATTCTATTACAAAAAATTGATATGAAAAATATTTTCGATGCAAAGTGAATTTCTTCAAGGAAGTATTTGTTGTAATTTTTTTGGTTTAATTGCAATTCTTATTAACAATGAACACTGAATATCCATATACAAACATAAATTGATATTAAAAAAAATAAAAAATGTAAGAATTGAAATAAGCAAAAAGGAACCAATAAAGAGAGGTTATAAATTAGTTGTTTGTCGACCAATTGACATCTGTTTGTTTATAGCTATAGCACTTTTCAAATTGGTAGTTTTTATTAAAATAATCGCAACTAGAAATTTTTATCCCAAATACTTTTTTTTCTGTATTTTCAATCATTCAAACAAAGAAAAAAGTTTCATTTTGAAAACAAATCAAAACAGAACCAGCCTGCTAAGCCTGACGGGTCTAGCTTGGATGGCGACTCACAAGGGCATCTTCAATTCCGTTGCTCAGTCATCGAATCCACCCCATAAAAAATCTATATCTATATGCTTTTTCAGCTATTAATACAATATGTTATTAAACTAAACCAAGAAATAAAACATTGTTTTATTCATGTCTCATTGCATGTAAAATGGATTAAACTTAAAAAATAAGGCCAAGACCGTGTTGGACAAGGCTATGATAGGGTTTAATAACCTTAGATTTATAGTTATTAGATATAATAAAAACATGAAGTTTTAAAATAGTGCCATAATAACTCTTTGCTGCGTATTGTATTTAAAATAATATTTCAGAAGTTAAGTGTAGGATGTGTTGCCTTGAAGTCGTCTCAGGATATCTCGAAACCTAAGCATTACATTTACTTGGTTCTTAAACAAACTTCGTTGCTTTTTGAAAAACTTTGTTGCATTTGACAGAGCTACCGAACAATAATGCACTGTATGGGGTAAATAAATTTTCTTATTATTTAATTGTATGGCCCTCGCATACAATGAAATGATTCAAAAAAATATTGTTTAAATTTTACTTTCTATATGATTTCAAATCATTAACTTACATTCATCTCAATAGATGAAAAATTGAAAGGGGTTGCACAGTGACATTTAGATGGACAGAAAGTGATGTAATTTAAAAAGTGTCTGATTGAGACTACGTAATTCTAAAAATTATTAAAAGTTTTGAATTCTTAGTTTACGTAAATTGATCAAGTGTCTAGAGCTAGCCACTTTAGACCATATAATTCATTATGTATCTTCATTAGCCACAACTGTGCCGATCTTCTAAACTGATGTCAAGCAGAATATTTGTGAATAGTTTAACAAAAATAATTGACATGGCTTTCAAGACTGGGTAGAAAGTTTTGTTTAAGATAGTGACCATTAATTAGGTTGAAATTTAAATAATTTGGGCGACAATGAAGATTTTTATTCAAACAAATATTTAAGACTTAATTTTTTAATAATAAAACTATTTTTGATTAACTTATATCCAGTTCTAAATTTATCTTATAAATTTACCTTCAGATGTGCCAAACCTTTTGTGATTCTGATTGAAGATGAAAATAATAAAAAAGTATCAGGAAAAGTTACGAAAAATGATGACATCTGAAGTAAAGAAAGATACTATGTATAAAATGTATTTTCAAGTACAGTTTTGTAATTTGATACAAATTGATATCAATTTATAGGCACCACAGAAATAAGCGTTTGCTTTTTAGACATTTTTATAGATAATACGCAGTTTATGCTTGAGAACTTCTTACAATGTAAATAAAGAAGGAATTGTAATTAACCTCAGTTTAACTTGTATAAATTTCGAATATTGAATATATTAGGCGTTAATTTTGTACAAATTCATTATGCACAATTAAATGTAGTATTATTTCTACTTTCTTTAAGTTCTTTACCACAACCTAGGTTTCGTTGTATTACAATATCCCATAAAATAATATCCCACCTGAAGAAGATGTTGTATTTAACACGACAACACGATAATGTCATGAAATTAAAAAGAAAATTTTACTGTCTTAAAACAAAACTAAATACTAAAAAAATTAAAAATAAAGTGATAGTTTAAAAAACTAAAAATAAATACGCTTTTACAAAATACTTCACAAAAAAATTATCGAACCTGTTTTCTCTGTCTACTCAGTGAGGACTATATTGTAAGTCATGTTTGTTACTGAGTGTAATATCTGAGTGTAAAAGCATATAGCATTTTTTCTCAAAATAAATGATTTTGTTTCTTAAATGAATTTTAAGTGAATGACAATGTTTAACATTTTCATTAGATTTTAAGACAAAGCGCCTCGTGCTTTTACACTCAGATATTATATTCAATAATAAACGTGGCTTAATTTTGATAATTATTTCTTGCCTTTTATATTTTAATATTCCCCAAGTCGACTGGTCATCGTGGGGAAAAGAGACCACAACCTTCCAACAAAAGAAGAAGACAAAGATAAACTGTACGTCAATCATAAGAAAGGTTGGAAGAGGCCTTTGCCGACTGGCAAACGGATCCACGGGAAATAAAGAAACAGGAGATAGGATTATTTTATGTTACATTTTCTTTAATTTTAAGTTTGGTTATATAAAGAACTGTATAATAGATCCGAATAAAAGGGCTATATTATTATTATTATTATATATTTTAATACTACACTATTTTGCAAAAGCGTGTTTTTGTACTTTCTTAAACTGTTAATTTACTTATGTTCATATTTCAATGTCTTTCCATAAATTGTTCAATTCAACTGTATAATGATTAAAATTATTGCACAGTTGAATCGAAAGCTCTACTATTGGCATCTCATATGACAAAAAATGTTTTTCTCAGTTAAAAGACGCCAATAGTACATTGATGATATGGGAAGTGACACGTTTTTTTACTTGGCTTACATAGTTACAGCAATCTTCAATTTAAATTTTAAAAGCCTCTTCTTTTCCTTATTTGTGCATAACTTATTAAACTATATGATTCATTCGGGCACCAAAATTAGCTTCTAATAATGTTACCTATCTTATTTTCCTCGTAAAATATATTTGTGAGTATCAGTACTTACGAATATATTCTACAGCAGTTAATCACTGGCTCTCAGACTGGCTAGATGTAAAATCAAGGCATAATAAAGAAATATTTTTGTGGCCTTTTAATAGTTATGATAATTGCGTGACGAAAATCAATTTTTCTTAAATATAATTTTCGAAATGAATTTTTGTGCTTATAGTGAACATAAATTTCTTGTGTTTTTAAATAGTGTTAAATGAGATGATTTTATGAAAACATTTATGAATTAATTAAAGGAATTACTAAGTAGTAGATTGATAATGGAAAAATAATTGTTATTAAATTAATAGAGATCTTTTATCGATGTGTCTTTAGAAGAAAACTGGTCGGTGAGCGCTATACTACTAGACTGATGAAATAATTATTACTAAAATGTTGTATTATCATATATTGTTCAGAAATTAGCCAAAGTAAAGTTTATAAAGTGATAAACCAAATATTTTAAGTTTGAAATTGATCAAAATACAGGTGAACATTAAAAAAACAACAACCATTAAATTAATAAATAACTTTTATCGATGAGTCTTTAGAAGAAGACTGGTTGGTGAGCACGATACTACTAGACTGATGAAATAATTTTTATTAAAATTTTGTATTATCATATATTAATTGTTTCAGAGATTTTCCAAAGTAAAGTTTATAAAGTGATTAACAAAATATTTTAGGTCTGAAATTAATTAAATACAGGTGAACATTAAAAAAAAACAACAACTATTAATTAATAAATATCTTTTATCGATTAGTCTTTCGAACAAAACTGGTTGGTGAGTGCGATACTACTAGACTGATGAAATAATCTTTACTAAAATTTTGTATTGTCATATATTGTTCAGAAATTAGCCAAAGTAAAGTTTATAAAGTGATAAACAAAATATTTTAAGTCTGAAATTGATTAAATACAGGTGAATATTAAAAACAAAAACAACAACTATTAAATTAATAGATATCTTTCATCGATTAGTCGTTTGAACAAAACTGGTCGGTGAGCGCAATACTACTAGACTTATGAAATAATTTTTACTAAAATTTTGTATTATCATATATTGTTCAGAAATTAGCCAAAGTAAAGTTTATAAAGTGATAAACAAAATATTTTAAGTCTGAAATTGTTTAAATACAGGTGAATATTAAAAACAAAACAACAACTATTAAATTAATAGATATCTTTCATCAATTAGTCGTTTGAACAAAACTGGTCGGTGAGCGCAATACTACTAGACTTATGAAATAATTTTGTATTATCATATATTGTTCAGAAATTAGCCAAAGTAAAGTTTATAAAGTGATAAATAAAATATTTTAAGTCTGAAATTGATTAAATACAGGTGAATATTAAAAACAAAACAACAACTATTAAATTAATAGATATCTTTCATCGATTAGTCGTTTGAACAAAACTGGTCGGTGAGCGCAATACTACTAGACTTATGAAATAATTTTTACTAAAATTTTGTATTATCATATATTGTTCAGAAATTAGCCAAAGTAAAGTTTATACAGTGATAAACAAAATATTTTAAGTCTGAAATTGTTTAAATACAGGTGAATATTAAAAACAAAACAACAACTTTTAAATTAATAGATATCTTTCATCGATTAGTCGTATGAACAAAACTGGTCGGTGAGCGCAATACTACTAGACTTATGAAATAATTTTTACTAAAATTTTGTATTATCATATATTGTTCAGAAATTAGCCAAAGTAAAGTTTATAAAGTGATAAACAAAATATTTTAAGTCTGAAATTGTTTAAATACAGGTGAATATTAAAAACAAAACAACAACTTTTAAATTAATAGATATCTTTCATCGATTAGTCGTTTGAACAAAACTGGTCGTTGAGCGCGATACTACTAGACTGATGAAATAATTTTTACTAAAATTTTGTATTACCATACATTAATTGTTTCAGAAATTAGCCAAAGTAAAGTTTATAACGTGATAAACAAAATATTTTAAATCTGAATTGATTGAAATACAGGTGAACATTAAAAACAAAACAACAACTATTAAATTAATAGGTATCTTTATCGAGTTTTTGAAATAAACTGGTCAGTGAGCGCAATACTACTAGACTGATGTAATAATTTTTACATAAATTTTGTATTACCATATATTAATTGTTCAGAAATTTACCAAAGTAAAGTTTATAAAGTGATAAACAAAATATTTAAAGTTTTGAAATTGAACACAATTGAAATTGAATACAGGTGAACATTCAAAAGTTTGTCATATGCAGAAAGAATTTAAGAGCAGATGATTTTGTAAAATATCTGTCTTATGTATTGTTAATTTCAGATTGAAATATTTTATTTTAAATTACTGAACAGACACCTAAATTAATATCTTTGATGACTGATGATATTGTGAAAAATATTTTTTCTACGCTTTTCCAAACCAAAATTTATTTTACGAGTTAGACATTTTACAATATTTTATGGATTCATTAGTTTCTGATATATTTTACTGACGGATCCTTCAATGGTTTTTCTGAGTTTTTTAAACAATAAAGAAAACTTTTAGTATTACGTTGCTGTTAAGTATTGAAGTATGTGATCAAACTAAGATAAAGAAGGATTTGGACTCACATCGCATTATCTAAAATAAAGCTTGAACTATGTATGAATATCAGTCATACATGGTTTTAAAATAAGTTTAACAATAATGATACATACAACAGTACCGTAATCTGTCTTGAATTTCTTAATACGGTTCTTGTTTAATTAATATCTCATTTTCCACTACGACTAGTAGCCAGGAAGCCAAAATGTCAATATAAATAATAGATCACATGTCAAAACTATTCTTAGTACAATTTGTCACAATATTTTCATTTCTACGTATTGACAAATAAATAGCACGTTCTCCTGGTGTATATTATAAACGTATAAATAATAATCTATAACAGATGAATAATTTTTGTGTCAACTCATTTCAAATAAACAGAAATTTCAAAAATTATCTCAATTTTCATTCTATGAGTTGGGTACTCGTTTTTTGTTCTGATATAAAGATATTTGATCGGATGAAAATATTATCTGATGAAAGAAGAACTTGTTTACATCATTTGCATAAATAATTCTTGAAACTTTAAAACATCATAAAATGTTGTGATTCCCTGATATCTACAATGTTCATTAAGGTAACAGGAACTGTTCTGTAACCGTCACGAACTACATTTTAGATTTTGTTAAAACCATAGCACAGAGTAATACAGTTTTCAAGATTTGCTTTCCTAAAAAATTGAGAAAAATAAAAAATCCACATAGTTATAGTTCTAGTGTTTTTAATTCCTTTATTTGAGACAAAAATATAAACATGACAATTAAAAAAACCCTCTGTAAAGTCTATTAGCTAATAAAAATGTTGCCTTCCGTGGCACCACTTGACCTGTGTTACTATGCAGTGTAGAACGATTGCTTTCCTACTGTGCGTGATCAACTCACTAGACCAATGGCCAAAATACAGCACCGCTCATTCACGTACAAGGTGTATTAAGGTTCTGTACAAGATAAAATAGTGAACATCAGGTGGGAGTACCAAGATTTCGAGTATTAGAGACTAGTATTTAGAAAAAAATTATGCGTAACTCTTTATACATATATTTTTTTTACTTTTCTGCAGCATAAAATGTGAAAGTTCACAAGGATGTGCAAAAAATACCATTCCTATTTCTGTATTTAAATCTTTATAGGTATTTGTAAATAATTCAACTTTCAAAGAGTGTAAAAGTTACAGAATTTATGAAATTTATAAATTTTACAGAACTCTTCCTGAGTATTGTGTTATAAATTATATAATTCCTGAATTTTTAAGTGAATTTGTGCAGTGAGCCGCTATACTGATACGTACAGGGGAATTGATAAAAGAAGATTTAAAATGTAGGCCTAAATTTGTAGGTAACTATTTGACTATCAGCTATTGAGTAAAAGATTGGTTCCGAACGGTCTGCCAGAGTTTCGTAACTTACCATATTATACACGACTCTTGTTACTAAATACCCAGGTTCTCGGTCATTGTATTGTTTATTTATGTAATATTTTTTGAAATGGTTTTTAATGTTATTTTTGTGATAAAAGAGCTTCATAACACAATTAACCTTTTACATACCTTGTTTAAAAATTAATTAAAATTTTACTTAGTTATAAATTTGTATACGCTGTCTATAGAACATTAAGGTACATTAAGTCTGTAAGTTGTTTTGTTCATTATTTTTAGTATCATGAAAAGAATTGATTATCTATCAAGCCACTTAATTATGATTTTACGATTTTATATTTTATTTCGTCTTGTTTTTTTAACAAAGGGAATATTTAAAAAAAAACTAATCACTCATCAATGAAAGCCAAGATCTTTTAAATACACAATCACTTCATTCCGTTACTTGTGAAGTCATTTTTTATTAATCTATTAATGAATCGTAAAATATTTAAACGTGAAATATTTTAAAAATTGTATTTGTAATTTGTTTGTTTAATGAAAAAATATTAATCAAACTTATTTTCTATTATTTTCACAATGAACATCCCTCGGTACGGTTAAATTAAAGAACTATGCAATTTAGTTGCATTCCAATAAGTTTGCTCACCATTCTCTTATTTACAATATTGTTATCGAATTCATCCTACATACTATAGTATTAAAGATGCACAGAGTGGCTGACTGATTCTACCAACAAAAAGTAAGCATTGCCTACACACCATTAGACTTATAGTATATTATAATAGACTACACACCATTAGACACATGAAGATAGCGTCGTTTGGTAGAAACTTTTTTTATTGACACAAAAAAGGAATCTATAGAAGAGAGACTTCTGTACATTAGTACTATTCCTTATTCTATCGTACCACTAACAAATTGCAAAGTGAGAAATTCTGGGAATGTGGGGGAAAAATGTGGAGAAATACCAAAATTTCTGGATTAATACACGTTCGCTTTATAAAGATATACATTATTGTTCACTGAATTTTTTGTCTCTGTAAAAATGCTTAATTATTTATGAAAATAGCATTTTATATTATATAGAATTATACTGTAAAGACAATAAAAAGTTATTCTTTTTGTAAAGGTATACCTCAGATATGCAAGTGCATTTTAGCGTGTATCCCTATATCACTTATTGATAGATTGTAAAGTGTCGGTAATTTTTGTTGGGGACGTAACTAAAGTGAGCCGACTATCATCTAATAAAAAATGTTTTCATCGATGTGGATATTAGTGTTACTGGCTGTTAATTGTTATTGCTGGACAATGCAAACATCTCAACTTTATGAAGGTATGTAAATTCTAATTAATTTTTTAAGAGATATTATTAACATTGATAAAATAGCTAAAAATACATTATTATATTATGTGAATGAAACCCCTTCACGCATTTAAGCTGACTGAAAAATTTCTTCCGTGACTCCCAGTCATGATACTCCACCATTCCTTTCCTTCTAAATCCTGTTGATCTCCATTATTCTTGCTAGTATAGTTTTATTAATCTTTTGTTATTTTTTGTTGTCAGCTTACCATTTTGTTCCTTGTTTTAACTGTTTTTTTTTGCAATCACATTCACAAACTGTTGCAGTCTTCCACAACACATTATATATTTTTACTTGGTACTTTGGTTGACAGGAAGAGAGAGCTCCTGTAGCAATAAGTCAGCCTTATATATTTATACATAAAAGACATTACGCAAATAAACATAGTTTAAGTGGGAATTTGTTTCAGTGTTAAAAGGTTTTCTTTTCTGCTGTTTATGCACTTTCAAAGTGGAAATCTTATTGCAGAAAAACAAGTGAAAATCTACCAAAAAGTATAAAAAGCAGTTAAAATGAAAACCCAATCAATTTCGTCACTAGAACAAAGATACTATACATTGAATATTTCTGCTCACCATGTAGAAAGCTGATAATATTTTAGCTTAGCTTTAACTTCACAGTTACCTTAAATTCTTAGCTTTAACTCCATAGTTACCTTATGATAGCTCAGTAGAAAATTAAGTGTATTCATTCTTATTTTAGCAATTTACTTTAGAAGTAATTTTTGGATAGTGGTGAGTGGCGAGTGAAAAATGGTCCACTTTTTACACTAGGGAGGAAATTATTGATTTTTACATAGAAAAAAAGTTCATAATTTTATCATTTGTCAACCTTTTTAGCATGTGTGAATCCCATGTGTCACTTAAAGTAGTGTTTGATACAATAACTGCTTTGTATGAAAAATATAACTTTACACTTTAGGATTACCATATTACAAGCAACAATTATCCTTAATTGATTTTCAATCAATAAAAAATTTGGTTCGTCATAATATCCATAACTTGAAATAACATCACTTTTAATATTAATGTTATTTATCTAATAGTGTTTACTTTCATGTATACCTTCATTTATAAAATTCTTGAATTATAAAATACCAGCCGTTGAAAATATTGCATTTCCTTTAGATTTTGCAAATTAAGAATCTTAAAGACTTGAAAAATAAAAATTTTGAATAAAACCTAAAATTAATATTCCGTCAAAGGAACCATTTACTAGAAAAAAACACGCAATGTAGCATTTACATATTGTTGATATGACACAATTATAAAGGGAATTTAAATGTAATTGTTAATCATACCAGTAAATATTCAGTGCAATGGTTGAATGGAGGCGTCCAAGCCAAGCTGTATCTGAAACATAAGTACTGGTGAGAGTGGATATCTATTATACACATTCATCAAACTCGCATGAAGGAACTACATTTTGAACTTAATGAAAATATGTCAAAGCGTTTTGATCGTCTTCTATCTAACTTGGAAAAAGTCATTGCCATAATATTGGTCAGTGTAAAAATTTCCCTATTCTTTTATCAGGGTGAATTTTTAGAGCATTCTTCTCTTTTGTCATCTCCATATTAAGTATGGTTTTCTGTATTAAGTGAGTTCGACAAGTTTTAAGTTGCCTTTTCTGCTAACCTCTGACAAATTCTTTTTATGGAACAAGTGAAAAAGCATCAACAAGGTAATTCAGAATTTCTGGAAAAAGATGTGAAATTTTAAAGTTAACATTCATTATTATCAGGGCATTGTCTGTGAGAGCATCACCCCGATCTCTATCACCTTGTGAAGTAACATTATTTTCAGATATCCCACAAATATTTTGTGCCACCCAGTGGTATATCATTTAGCCCACAGAATAGACACAGTACAGAACGGACATGATCCATACTAGCCCATATAAAAAAACTCGCACTTTTTCATACATTGCGAAACGCTGTCAAAATATTTCCTCTTTCCCCTCGCCTCTTCCTGACCAAAGATTTGCATTCCTTTAATTATAATAAGTCGTATTCATGACGTGTTATTTCAAAATTATACATTTGTAATTGATGTTTCTATGACATATTCAGTTGTATAAGCAAAAAATGAGTGCATAAGGATATTATGGTATTATCACATAAATAACCTTGGTTCCTACAAAAGCAGCTAAATATTGGCTCAGTATAGCATTATTGTATAATAATTTCCTAGGCTGGAAAGTTTTCATCACTAAAGTGTCTTCCGCAGATTCTCTGTTTACATCTGAGGAGGTCATTCCAATTAACTGTCCAATTCTCCCTGCCACACAATTTCAGTCAAGCTTTGGCCCTGCAAAAAAACAAAACGTTAAGTTAGGTATAATAAGTTCAATCAATCCGTCTTTTTCTTTCTTTCAATTGGAAGAAAACTTACGACAACGTTTGATTAAATATAAATGATGCTTATAACATTGTTTACTAAAAAATTCAATTTGGAAAACCAATTTACTACCAGTGAATACACCCAACAAAGTCTGAAGTAATTTCACGGAGTTTTCTGACAAGAAAAAACTTCATCATGAAACTGTAATTTGTGTGGAAATATTATTAAAATCCATTTTTTTAATTATGTCGTAATCAGCGCCTATAACTAACTAAAACCTCTTTTTGTGTAAGTTTTCTTTTAAACAAAACAGTAACCTTTAGATTTCATTTGGTATATATATATATATATATATATATATATATATATATATATATATATATATATATATATATAGTTGTTTTAACCAGAACTTTGCAACTCTTCGAATTAAGTTTTAACAATAAACAACTGTAACGTCGCAAGTCACCAATTGCTTTGCGCCTTTAGTATATAAAATTTATATTAATTTTGAAATGTTATATAATAAACAATAATGGATGACACTTGCCGGCTTTCGTTACGAGGTAGGGAAAAAAATGACAATTTTGTCCTTCGTCCTATATAAGAATTACACCCCAGACAGCGTGTATTGTTTACTTATTGTATTACAAAATAATTTTAATATATAATAAAACAAAATAACAAAGATCTGAACATATAACAAAACAATAGCCACAACACCCTTTTTACTTAATTAATATGCTAAACTTATAATATTATGTTTTTGCGCTGTAAAGTACTGTCTGTCGTTTCAAACAGACTCGGTGTTGAGTAGTTTCTGTCTGTGTTTTTTAGAGTGTTTGTAGCGTTTCTTGCATGGTGACACATAGCGGTCTTTAGATGTCGCTGTACACATTTAAAATTTGCCGCCATCTTCCTTAAGAGATGTTGTCACCAAATCGAGGACCTGCTTGACCACCCACTGATTTAGCCCTGCGGGCTCAAATATGAGCCAGAATGAACGAATCGTAACAGGCCATAGACTAATGTTTTTGAAGGCGTTGCGCGCATTTTGCACCATTGCCACTTTTCTATAAGATATGTTGACTATATAACCATTCTTTAAATTTATTTATATTCTTTAATATATATAATTGGTACATATGGTGGACTTATTGCTATTAGAGCAACCTCTTACAGTCAATCAGAACACCAGTCCAGCCCCACTTGATGAGCGGCTGGGAATCGAACCCAGTTCCCCGTAGTGAACCCCGCAGTCAAAGGTTGTATGCCTTGTGATCAACCCAATACACCACGATGACAACATAAATGTAATATGGCCTGGTTAATATTTTAACCATTTTGATTTTTCCTAGTTAAAACAAGTTTCAAATGACCGAGATTAAAAATTCCTATGAAGTAGGTGTATTCACTGCATGCAACATGGCTACACGCATGATAAGTCTATACTATTTTCCTTCGCAAATTTTTGAAGCTTTTGTGACTAGCATGTCCCTCATTAATGAGAAGAAGAACTCATTCTTGCTCTTATGTTGTCATGAAAACACTTGCACATTATCATGAAAATATTTAAGGCATTTTGGAAAGACATTGGTTAGCATCCATTCCGATTTTTGTATTTTATCCTAGCGTACGGATAGACACTTTATCTACATATTACCTTTCATGATTTTTCTAGTGAATATTGGACACAGAGAGATATATGAACTGATCGCATTCATATAAGTTGTCAAATATGATTCACATTCTGTGTGTATACAGACAACTAATTTTTTCTAAAGCAACTAAGTACCAGGCTGTAATTCTTGTTGGTAACCAATGCATAACATCTGAGATTGGTTTATGGAATATGAAATGTCTTAAAAGCTTTTTTTTAGAATTTTCTTCTCTTGACGGTCTTGAATTTTTTTCTGCACTGATTTTTGATTTGAGATTGTTGCTTCGTTATTAATATGTTGCAGTTGCGTCCTGTTAAGAAAAATATTGCTGTTGATTTAATGGTAGGTATATGTGTATTTAATATTGTTGCAGGAGATACTTGTGCAACACACAACACATCTGGAGTCTGTAAAATCATTACAGATTGCCCTCAGGCCGTAGCTGACTTGCAAAAGGGAATTCATCCACAAGTAAGAGGAACGAAATCAATGAAAATAGATAGAAAATTGACATAAGTGGGATGTATGTGAGTCTTCATATGGTCTGTATGTGAACAGGTGTTCCAACTTTGAACTTTAGCCTATATTTATGCAAAAACAGAGAATTTATTAGTACAATAATGATGAATAGTATTAAATTATCTGCCAGTTGTATATATTCTGTATACTAATGTTCACTGTATGTAAATTACTTGACACATCATCTACCACACAATCTACATATGAATTCCCATCCAAACATGACTCATGGATTTATTTTAAATAATCATGCCATCATAACAGATGTATTATTTAGAGCTATGCCTTTTATACCAATATTCTTTTGTCATATCCTTATTTCCTTCCTCACATACTTTCGGCGAATATGCCTTAAAAATCTTATTTTCGCTATTTTCATCTTGATCGTATCAATCCGGCACAAAGCCCATAATTCGATGATAGGATCATCCTTACTAGAGCTCTATTGCCTACAATCGATCAAGTTTCTACAAAATTCAGTTTATTTGTAATATATCCTTTCACATCGTATTAATTTTGTAACTAGTATTTATCCTTATATCCTCAATTGTTTTTTTTATTCTTGCAACACAAAAAACCCAGATATGCTATTTCATTTTATTCGTTCCATTGACTCTTATTCAATCTTGATATTTTTTTCTGTTTGAGGAATTATAAAAGCTTGTATTTTCGGATGTCTTTTCTTTACGTTTTTTTTGCTTTATTAACAAAGAATTATTGAAAGATAAAAAGTTTGAACACACAATCTGTGCAGAAATAATTGAACGTGGATATATTACGATGTAATAGGATAAAGAAAAGAATAATTATTTGAAATAAGATCAGCATATATATGTGTGTGTGCTTATTTTCTCTTAGATTTAGTTGTTTCTAAAACGTTATTCTATCAATAGCAAGGAGTAAAGAAGTTCAACAAGCGCACTCCCAAAACGTTTTAACTTTAACTGGCTGTTTTACTTAGAACCTAATGTGTTTCATCATGCTCCAAGGTTGGCAAAATGTTTCAAGACTGTTGATATGTCATATTCAATCTTTAGAAAAGAAAGACAGGCACTATCAGATTTTATGACATGTTTTTGGGTTTTTGATGACATAATCGTTAACAAGAAATTTAGTATTTTTGCCTGAAATTGAATATTTTCAAGTATGCAAATTCAATTATCAAATGTCACAGATGAAATCCAAATATATTGAGAATATTTAGGATATGCTTAGGAACGAACGTGCTTCTAAATATTCTAATTGCCGAAGCAAGATTCTCGGTTTGTTCAAAGAAAATGAAGACGTTCATATTGAATACTTTATTATCAGTATGAAACATGTAGCAACATGTAGCAACTTCTTACTATTAAAAGCCAACGGTTATTGTTTCATCAGTTAATCCATCCACTTGAAAATATTTGAAGTAAATAGAAGATAACATCAGTAAACGAGGCATTTACGGTGGACAAAATAAATGGCAAAACTCTAATAGCTTGTATGCAGTGTTAAACAAGCGTCAGTTAAAAAATGAAAAGAATTAGTGAACTTCACAGTTGCACAATTTGGTTTGAAACCAAGTATTTAAATTGCTTACAACAAAGGAAGCATTGTATCAGGTACTTAACAATTGAAGAAATGTATGCTAGAAAAATGTATTGAAAATAACTTTCAGTAAAAGAAAATTTGTTTAAGCTGTATAAAAACAACAAATGACACAACAACGTTTTGTTATGAATAACAAATTCTTAAAAGGCCAATCTTAAAATCTTAAGTTCAATATATTAATTGACATAACTTCTACTGATGCCAAAAATTACTTATGGTGTAAACAAATTCAGAGTTTTTGGAGATGTTGTATCAGGTACTTAACAATTGAAGAAATGTATGCTAGAAAAATGTATTGAAAATAACTTTCAGTAAAAGAAAATTTGTTTAAGCTTTATACAACAAATGACACAAAAACGTTTTCTTATGAATAACAAATTCTTAAAAGGCCAATCTTAAAATCTTAAGTTCAATATATTAATTGACATAACTTGTGCTGATGCCAAAAATTACTTATGGTGTAACCAAATTCAGCATTTTTGGAAACTTTGCTTTTTTATTGGCCGAAACCTTGTACAAGTTAATAAAATTCACTCCTCTGATACCTCCAATCTATCTGGTAAACCAATCCGACATAGAATATTTTATTTTATATATTAGAATATATTATTTAAAGCTTATATTAGCAACTTTTTACAATATTCAAAGTTTCTCGATTTATTTTTTTATCATGAAAACATTAGATAACACAAACCATTTTATACAAATGCATAAATTGTGCCAATATGACAAATTAAAAACCATCGGTATAGGACAGTAAACATTTGCTTAACTTTATAGATTTGCTTAACTTTACCGATTCCGAAATAACATCTGTTTTCACCGACACTTCAAACTGAGCAAAGACTTTAAAGAGTAAGCAAATCAAAATTATAGGCCAATTGCATTTTCACCAAGAATTAAATGCCACACAAATTAAAAAGCACATGAAACGCTTGAATTAAACATTCCACAGATTTTCGAGAAAGAAATTTCCAAATATGCCTATATTGTAAGCTTATTATTTAACTCCTCTTATAGTCTTGATAAAGCATCTCCCAGACAGTATATTTCTCAACTATTCTACACAATAAATGCTTAAAAAGTGAAAATAATATTGTAGCCGATAATTTAATAAGAGTAGAAGTTTATGTTTCTGTCGTCAATAATGAAAAGGTAGCTTATAAGCAAGGCATAATAAAGAGTTAGAATAGTTACAAAGAAGACTGGCAGTTTTGAACCACTGAATGTTTTTGAATGAACACAAGTGAAATCAATCTTCTTGGGTAAAGAAGGAGGGGCAAACAACAAAATATTGTTGGTAGTTAAAGATATTCATTATTGCAAAATCACATATCTTTGTTATATATTCCATCCTTGTATTTAATATAATTTGTCTTTACACCTTATCCTTCAATTACAGCATTATCTAAACCAGGAGTTCCCAACCAGGGGGGCATAGAGAGATGTCAAGGGGGGCGGAAAGCGTTTGGATTTTAGAAAGAAAAAACAAAAAAATATACAAACAACATTAACAAATAACATTACAATGTAATTTTTAATTTACATGCATAAAATT
Organism: Druceiella hillmani; assembly: GCA_039881145.1. Taxonomy (NCBI): domain Eukaryota; kingdom Metazoa; phylum Arthropoda; class Insecta; order Lepidoptera; family Hepialidae; genus Druceiella; species Druceiella hillmani. The sequence goes on along the minus strand of JAYKKI010000030.1, from coordinate 12,136,030 downwards.
AATGAAATTAAATATCATATTCACTGTTATTACCACAAACTTGCGAAAAATTTTACGTTTTGGTGTACATTTTTTGTTGAGAAATAAGTTTGAGTGTGTAAAATTATTGTGTCTCCCTGTTAAAAGGTAAGTTTGTGTATTTACAAACTTCAGTTACCATTTTTATTTAATTTACTAAATCAAAGGGGGGGCATGAAAAAGTAAAGGGGGGCATGAAAATATAATTTATAGTCCGGGGAGCCTCAACAAAAAAAAGGTTGGGAAACCCTGATCTAAACGAATACTATTGTAAAAATATTATAGATAGTATTAACTGGGTTTTTATCCATAGCTTCCTATTGTCTGTAGAGGTTTTACCTGTTAAGTAGGGATTTTGACTTTTTTATTTCTTCTACAATCTCCTTTAACATATAGAGTAATATACAAGATATACAGTTGGGTTTTGTTCTATTAGCCGTCCACAACGCTTGTGCCCAAAGCCGGGATCAAACCCATTCTACTAGCTTGTCAACGTGGCGACTGTTACTCCACATGGAATGGGCTACGAACAATGTGTATTTGTAACTATGAGGAAATGGCATGTATCGAACAAAACTAAAGCATTGTATTTTTTGTTATGTATTAATCGTTATGATTATAAGTTACACTTACAGTAATTGTAAAAGAATAATTTAATTTCTATAAGAATTTGATGATTGTTTGTGCATTTTGTAACTTTGAGTGTAACCTTCAATTCTATTAGATATTCTCAGAGCTGCATAAATTGATTCTCTCCGTCGCCATGTTTAATCTTCACACGTGATATAATTTACTTACTTAAACTTCATATATCAAAGTGTTAAAGTCTAATTGACAGATTAACAACCACAAAAACCCACTTTGATATGTGAATTAGTTTGGGCTCAAAGCGGTTGGGAATGATGATGTCATCAATAAAGTTTTGGTCATGACCACAAAGACCACGGTTACTAAGTTGAATGTTACATTGAGCATTTTGTGCATTGCGACTGCCTAATGAAACCTTAGTGTATACTAGTTTTCGTTTGTTGCTTCATCTGTATTGAAAAATAATACAAGGTTTCAAGGACCTTATAAAATTAACTGCTTTACATTATAAAGAAACGAAAAATAGCATAATATTATTTGATCACACTTTAAATCAGGTGAACCACTAAATCCAGGGAGGATGACAATAAACCAAACCTGAGATCCAATTCGGGCACATCAGCTAAATATATATTATGTATATATCCTTGTTGAAAGCTCCTTGTCAGAAAAGTAATATTATTGTAAATGTACTGTTGTCAAAAGGACATGGTAGGTATCTGTGTCTACGTAATGTGTGCTATACCTAAGTTGGATTCAGTACCAAGAAAATGTAGATCCTCTCGCATTTTATCATCCTTAGACAGTATTTTTTCAATTCAAGGACTATATCCTTATCACTAATTTAGTGAAAAGGAAAGTTTTGTTTGTTCCTTTGTTTTGTTTTTTAGGGATTCACACAATAACTATTAATTCAATTGACATATAACCTTCACAAAATGATAGCTTATAGTTTCCATATTGCCACAGGCTATATAGTACATTCTCATGTTGAACAATTTTTGAGATAATGTAGTCGGAGAAAGTCACTGGTTTAGGAAGTTTCGTGATGAACACTGGCAAAAATATTACAGATACATTTATGGAGGAATTATATTTTCTAAAAAGGTCTAAAGAAAGTTTGCAACAGTATCTATGCTATATATATATATATATATATATATATATATATATATGTATATATATATACATATGTTAACAGTATTTATATGTTATAAATGGCAAACAATATTTTATGGAGAAACCACAGTAAGCGCTTTTGAAATTAAAAGAAACACACAACACAAAAGTGGGTAAGTTTAGGTCATTTCACTAATTCTCATTGCAATAAATATTACATCTTAGCATTTTCAACTGATGAAAATTGACCCTTCACATTTTAAAATTTGGTTTAGTAGTTTAAGAGAAATTAAAAGGTACTTTCAAAAACCTTTAAACAAAAGTAGAAAGAAAAATTTTGATGAAGTTCAGTGTGACGCATTTGCATATGGCGATGGTGAACAGTGGAGGAAAGGGAAATTGGCTACATTAATGTGGAAATATTGGTAACACAACACATATATGGTTTTTTTAATTTAAATAAAGTATAAGGTTAACTTCGTGAAAAATTTATATCAAAAAACCTTAATTGAATGACTTAATTGTGACTATATGAAATAGGGGCGGGTCGCCAGTATAATAATATTCAATGAAGAAGCTGATTTGATGTGACTAGATTATATGTTATTTTTTTTTTCTTAAAAAGTTTATTATTGCAGTATACTCGTATGGTAACATGGTAAATAAAAGTTAATAAGCAATCTTTAAATTTGAAATAGTATGTGTAAGGATTTGGCGAGAACAACATATATGTTTGACTTTTCATACCTAAAAAATACAAATACGTATATTCGTCAAGGCCATTGTATTCTTACCATTTTCATTTGATAATAAAGTACAATGAACATGCAAAGAATAAACGACATAATAAAAATTAGATTTTTGTTTTAAAAATTGTAGAACTCACACTTTAATATATACGTTGAATTTTTTAAATACGGTTTAACAATTCGACAAGTATATTATATTTGATTTTTATGTTAGTTTAAGTTGCTTTATTATTGTTAACAGGTATGTGGCTTTAAAAAAAAGGAGGCAGTGGTGTGTTGTCAATCTGAAGTTTCGCTTAACTTGAAGTCAGTAAACCAGGACTGTGGCCCCATACCTACTGAAGCCAGTAGAGTTCAACGCACTGGTAGCAAGGCTTGGGATAGTATGTATATAATGTGTTAAAAAGAAATGTTTTCCTCTAAAAGTATAATGAAATGTTTTAATGATATGGAAATACATATATTAAATTCTTTGCATTGAAATATCATGAAAACAAAATTGCAATTTTTGTATTTTTATGAAATAGAACACACAATAAAATAAAGTTGTGTTTCTTTTTTAGGTTTTTTGTGACTACAAGAAGATGCTTTGTAAAGAATTCTCAGTTATAGTAAAACATTAAAAAAATATTTTAATGTATGTAAAAAAGATTTGCAAATTGGGTACGAGGAGAATTTGAAGCGAGGTGTCACTGGATAGGATTTTTAAAATATAATTTAGGTACTTGGCGTTAATTTTGTAGAAATTAATAATATTTTAATTTTTATTCATAACTAAATGAAACTACGTGATGTAGTATTATTTCTACTTTATTTAAATTCTTTACCACGACCTAGGTTTTGTTGTATTACAACATCTTCAGGTGGGAATTTGTAAACATTGATTCTGAGAAATGAATCATATGTATAATTCGATTAATTCTATTCCTTTATATTTCGCGAACTGGCTGTTAAATAATATTTAGAGGAATGATTGCATAGGAGGAAAAAAACTTTTTAATTAAGATAATATGTGTAAAAAAAAATAGTATTTTCAGCCATGGGTTCTAATAGTGATGTAGTCACCGGGTTCCATATAATGTGTATAAAAATATTATTGCACTCTGTTGAAAGTAACTATATCCAGAGTGACTCGATAATATTGAATTTTCAAATAAGTGTTAATGAACTAAGACAGACTTTAAAATTTTTAGTGATTTATTGTAATCAATCTTTACCCTTTACCCTGGAGTTATAGTGTTATCTAAGTAATCTTTTATAAGTACATAAAATACATTTTCTTAATATATGTAAACTACATATAATACATGTAAACTATAATATATGTAAACTAATCCAATGTTGAATATTCTGTATTAACTAAAAATATACCATTTGTTTCCACCCCATTCAAAGTCCATGCCAGTAATTATTCATAATGTTAGTAATTCTTTTATTACATTTTTCACATCAAAATGTGAAACACTACGAAACTCAAGTTAAAAACCGACCAAGCAGAAAAAGCTAAAAAATATTTTGAAAAATGCATAAAAGACTTGGCAAATATTGCTTTATTGTCATATCCCTATACAGAAGAATAATTTCTAGTTTCATCAGTGCTTAAGTCATGACCTTAAACAGTATAAAAAACAAAATTATAAGCCTATTGCATTCTTCACCAAGAAACTAAACGCCCTACCAATTAAGCATGCAGAATATAAACAGAGAATTGACAATTCGATGCCATTCCGTTCAAAGTTCATTCTAAGTCACAAAAATTTCATTGCTGTCATCAACATTGAAACATCGTGGAAAGAAAATAGCAATTTTTGTTATTATGCAATAGAATCCACAATATACTGACAGTTGCATTACCTTCTCGGGTTCTCTAATACGTAGAATTGTTTCCGAATTATTTGTTTATGCTTACAAATAACACGGAAAAGGTAAAGAAAGTAATTGTTGTTAGGTGAAAATATAAGTAAAGTCAGGCGGAAAATAAGACTGTTCTCTTTATGTGCTATATTATTTGTACTGTGGCCTTAAATATCAGCAATCTGCCACAACAGAACATACTCAAAATATTTGGGAATACGCTTTACTGACTAAAAATGCCTATATATATGAAGAAATAATGAATTGTTACGAGTGGATGAGATATGAAATGAGAAGTACCAAAGAAGAAACAACTTTTGTTCAAGAAATATCTGATGTAGTTACGGGAGAAATTTGAAATATTTGGAAGAAACATAACTTCCAATTGCTACTCATATGAGAGTAGTTCAAACATAGGATGTAGTCATAAAAAGGAACTTTAAACGTTTAAAAATTTAGAAGGGAAAAATCAACATTTCCTCAAAGAAATAGCCATCATAGTCTTAGAAATCTGTACTACTTTTCTAAACACTTTCTCGTCTTCAACGTCATTTGCTTTTAATGATAGAGAATTAAAGAATTTATCAATGAAAGAATTTATCAATTAGTTGCTGCTGCTGCTAGCATTAAGAAACAAAGATGACAGGCTTCGATTTCAATTAGCACATCGTTTCTAGCATGTAATTAATATGGAATATCAGTGGTCTCTTTGTATATCAGCTTCTCCTTTATATTATATCAGCTTATATTATATCAGCTTTATATCAGCTTCTCCTTTATAGAAATTTAAAATAGCTAATATACAGGAAAATATATTAAGAAGAGAGTAACAGTAAATTAGGAAAATATTATAAAGAAAAATGTGGTTATGCAAGATCGTATACAGTATGGTGGAAAAGTTAAAACATTGGTTATTTGAAAAAATTGGTGGAAATATTGTCAATAGTTTACAGACAAAATTGTTACTTTAGCCATATTAGAAGACTTACAAATGAAAGAGATTCCATATTAAAAGACCTACAAAGATGGAATACGAAATTATGTTATGTTCAAACAAGAATACTACAATTCAACGGCAATAGTATGATAATTCCATTTTGACAATTTAATAATAAATCTTCGTTTCTTCATCTGCAGAATGTATTGAAAATCTTCAATATGTTTATCCATGTAAAAACGGACCCAGTCAAAAGGAATGTTCAGTGAATGAAAAAAGTTGCAAGAACACTACAATTCAACGGCAATACACGTGCAAGCATTATGTGCCGGCATATATCCCTTCCGGAGACGATGACGAGATAGTACAGGCTACCGCAATCGGTGGTATAGATGCAAAGGAAAATGAATTTCCACATATGGTGAGTAAAGCCTACGTCATTTTGTGTATCAACATACAGAATTTTATGATTTTACTTACAATAATTACTAATGTTATCCATAACTTAGCTTAAATGCTTGACCACCCAATGTCGTTAAATAATGAAACAGAACAACTAAAATTGATTAAATTTATTCAATTTCTTATATATAAGTTACTTATAATTATTGCTAAAAATCAGCCATTAGCTAAATCTGAAGAATTTTTGTCAAAATATTTTAAAACTGTGGAGTAGGTTTAAAAAGACCTTGTGGTGAAAAAAATAATGAATATAACAATTAATTTAAACTTCTAAATAGGAAAAAGTGTAAATTTTTTGGTTCATTAAATTAAAAAAGGTGTTACGAATTTAATTAAAATTATAATATGCAATATATAATTTAAACGCAATATTTAATGAGATACTAAAGATATTTAATGATGCTAAATACTGGCCAGTGATGTCATAAGCCAGTTGTGTTTTGTATGGGGCGTATTTACATGAATTGTAGTCATTATACCTTTGTAATGAAAAAAAATTATATTTATTTTAACCGTTTTTTATGTTATTACTTATTCTATTTTAGTAATAAGAAAATAGAGTCAAATACCTTATTCAACGTAAATACATGTGTTAGCATTATGTACCGGTGTACACTATGTTTGTACCAAAATTATGGAATAAAAATTTTACTACAAATTTTATATACCTAATTTTATATTGGTGTATAGTGATTCAGTAAACAAATAAACAAAAATATTTTGATAAGCAAATGGGAGACTCATTGCTCAACGTGAGAGTACTTCCTGACCACTATTCCAGTGAAAATGGTATTCACAGTGACAATGGTGACTGTTTAACAAATTATTTAGTGTTTATTGAAATTATTTTGTGATTTTATCTTCTACTACTATCCAAGAATTATTATATAATTTGATTAGCAACTACATTGGACTTGGTACAAGTGTATAAAAAATCCATCTACCCTCGCCTGTATAGACATACAAAGAAACGAAAATTGTGAATAGCAAGCGTTTCGCTTTCATCATTGTACAACACATTTTCATCAAATGTATCTTTTTAGGCCCTACTTGGGTTTGGATCGACAGTCGAGTCAGCAAACTGGCTCTGTGGAGGTTCTGTCATCAGCGAGAACTATGTCCTCACAGCAGGACATTGCACTTTTGCTAAAGACTAGTAAGTTATTAAAAACGTAGACGTTTGATCAATTGGTCCAGAAGAATATTGAGATATCAAAATAAAATAAATTATCTGTTGATATCTTAGCTTATCATGAAGTGTGTTCTATTTAATTAGCCGCCTTCCTGAAAAACAAGGTCGCTTTTCTGGTTCATTAGTATAACTTTAATAGTTGTCATTCAGCATTTAATGGAATTAAAGCATGTTTGTTGTTTTTTTTCATATTTATTTAGGTTTCAGCAGTGTTTACATTGTACTTTTCTTCTGTATTCATTGAGATATATCCATAAAGAATTCTGTTTTTTTTGAACCTTTGCTCATTTTGTTGTATGTGCAAGTAAATTGAAACATAGAATACTTATTGTATTAAAACTGAATACTTTTGAACAAATTTTTTGCAACACTCGGACTCACAAGCAACTCGACAGTTTTTTTACGAACATCAAAAATTAAAACAATTTCAAAATGATAATTGGCTGGCTACCTGTAAGAATTTTATTTCATCTGGGATGGCCTGAGTAAGATTTGTCAATTATGCGACTTTCACGTTAATTACTTTATAATACATTTTCATAATGACACCTGGTGTAAAACACCTTCCTTTAGATTTTTATTTAAAAATTATTATTTAATATTTGAAATAAACCATATGCCACAATTAAAAATAAACCATATGCCACAATTATAATGTAGACTGGTTTTAAAAGTTTTTACATAAGTCAAATCAGGAAAAATCATAGTTTTTCCATTAATTTAAAAATGTCACGGTTTCTTTCAATGTTGTTATATAAAAGTTTTTTAACATAAGCCATATACCATCCTAAGGTGCACATTTTTAAGAATACACTGATATACAATATAACTATAAAAATTATCAATTTACTATTTTATATACTGCAATACAACACTTTACATCAATATGAATGGAAATTTTCATTTTGTAAAAAATTTAATAAAATTAGTTACGAGATACAAGAAAAACCAATTAAGCAAGTAAGCAACTAAACGAGTTAACGATGTTAGGACTTGGCGAGCAACGGCTTGCGAATACAAACTGCGCATGAACAAGATTTGCATCAACAAGAACTATATCTTAAATTTCATATACTGGAATATTTTTATGAGTTGGGCCAGTTTAATTTTTTCATCAAAAATATTATTTATATGCTCTTTATTATAATCGCATTTATTCCGGTTTTATTTTGCGTTGATTTTAAATATTTAAAAAAAACAGTTTATAAACTTTGATTTTGTGTTTACTTAACAAAAATATTCTTTTTAAATCATCTGCAATTAATTGCCTCGTACAATTGTAAATCTTTTCAAATAAAAGGTAATTATCTTGTTAAAGTCTAAAAACATAGAACTTGATATCCTATAACAGTATAAATATTATATATATATGGCCGGTGAGAATTTTTCCAGATCAAGTTCATATGACCAATTAAAAAAAAAGAAAGAGTGCCAAACTTTGATGTTGAGGTAATTACTCTTCGTGATTAATGCTCTACCACATGTTTATTTATTTGTTAGTCTTTAACGTAACATTTGAGTGTATACAGATTTATTGCTACAAAAGCAATCTCTTCCAGGCAACCATAACAAAAGAATGTAACTAATTAGTACGCAGGTGGATTGCAAAAGATTATATTATTATAATTTTGCAAAAAAATGTTGAATAAAAGGAATTGATATTTCAAATGGTAAGTTGATGTTATGTTATAACTTATGTTATGTTATAACTTATGTCAAAAGAATTTTGTATAAGAACATTGAAACAAAAAAAAATAGGGTTTTCCCTGATTTAATTTGCATGAAGGTTTTTAGAACCAATCGATAATATCATTTTGCTGTGAAATACGTTTTTTTAAAACTATTAAGTAAAAAAACTGGGCATAAAAATTATTACGAAATTAATACGAATACGAAAATCTTTTTTATTGCAAACGAATAAACATGAATGTCATATAATTGGTGCAGATCTTTCTCAGCCATCTAGGATGAAATATGACTCACACCTTGAAAAATGTAACTTCGATATTGTTTTGTTTTCAGATTTTAATAAAAAACCATAAATTTGTTATTCTTCTCTACTAAATATCATATGATGGTCATTGCACTCATGAGTTTGAGAGGCGTCAAAAATTTATCAAAAGACATTCGGTTTTAACTTGTTAAGAATTTTACATGTTTGTTTCAATTTACATACGACAATATCGGCAAAGCGGAAACAGAATTCTTTATTGATATATATTACATTATATTTTCCATAAATTAATAATATAATATTTTTTCTACTTTAGAAAACATGTTAAAACTTTGTCAAAATTCATAATAGCAAAAGGCCTTACGTCACTTTTAATTAGAGGACCTCTCAATAATAATTATTACGTGGAAAAATAATAAAAAAAAAATTCAATAACCACCATGTTTATCCAAAATTGGCCTTCTACAAAGAAGCTTAGCTTCCATGGAGAGGAATTCAGTATTTTATTGTATGATGTTTGAGGGATGAAATGAAATACCGAATTTGTTCTGTGAAATACCAAAGTGAATAATAAAAAAATTAAAACACTGTCGCCATCTTAACTCTCTGTTTCTATTGTAAATCTTTTTTTTTTATTCTGTGGGTAACCGGTGTAAAGTTTGCGATTATGGGTCATTGCCTTATTGAAAGACAATGTCATATTTGATTCAATTTTTCCAAGTGGAAATTTATGCGTTTTGGACAGAATGATAATCTTTTCGGTCAAGTTTCTTTTTGTCTGTAAAATATTACTCATTACTGCAGAAACGTTCCCCACAGCATAATAACGTCGTTATTTTTTACAATTCATGTTATTTATTTCTCTAAATATTTCAATGGGTTCCAGAGTAGAAAAAATAAGATTTCGTTATTAATAAATTTTTTTATGTTTTATCCCATTCTGGAGATACACAAGTTTTCAAAAAGCAAGAGTTATGCATAGGCAGGTATTGTTAAAACAATGAATGCATAGCAGTAAAAACCTTATTCAGTCTTTCATATTGAGCAATACAGGTATTATTTCCCAACAAGAAAAATCTATTATACTAGTAATTTAGTGTTTTTATTAATTTTTTTTATGGAGCATCTGATTGTGATAATAAAGTGTTTAAATGTTGAAAATCAAAAATTATTTTGTACTGAGAAATAAATTATTTACCAGTAACAAAGGTTTAATCAAATGAGCAGTCAAACCAGACAGAATTTTCATCAAAATGGCATATAATGATAATATTTCTAGTATAAATTTAAGCTTTTGATCAACTTTATGAAAAGTAGACATTTTTTCAAAAACAGCTGATTCAAACCCTTCATGACTGTTATAATACAGCAGTAATTCAGTTATAACTGGCAAGCAAAAAATTGAGTTTTTTACCATTACATCTGCAAGCATTTTTCTGATTATAACTAAAAATAGTAGGTACTATCTATGAACCAGTAGCCTGTATGAAATATAATTATAGGTATTGTCTATGACCCAGTACAATCTATGAAATATAATATGAAATATAATAATAGATACTATCTATGAACTAGTATAATCTATGAAATATATTAATAGGTACAATCTAAGAAATAGTCTGCAACTTGTATTCTTCCAAACCAATTAGTTTCTTTTTACTTTTTGTGGGACATAGGTTTAAATATATATATATATATATATATATATATATATGTGTATATATATATATATATATATATATATATATATATATATATACATACATACATACATGCATGCATGCATGCATGCATGCATGCATGCATGCATACATACATACATACATACATACATACATACATACATACATATATATATATATATATACACATGTACACATACATAAGGACATGTCATGTCAGCACACAACTCCAATATGATTTGTGTTTATCCACTAATATTTTATTTGAAAACACCTTCCCTTACTTATATTGACGTCTTCTTGCAGGCTAACACATTACTTCCATCATTTTCATGAAAAATCAAGTATTATAGATTGTTATCATTTTATAGTTTTAAGTGGAATTGAAAAAAATTCATTTTATAGCTATTAACTACTCCATGTATATTAATGTGTGCCTATAGTCATATATGTCAAATTACCTAATAAATTACCTAATAAATTACCTAATAAATTACTTATCAATATTTATGTAAATTATCTAATAAATTACAATCTTCGACTTGTCAATATTTTTGTAGATTAGTATATTTTATTTGTTTCTTTATTTATTTGCGTCCTTTTGATATATACAATTGATCATAAGGCGGACTTATTGCTATGAGAGCAATCTCTCATAGTCAACCAGTTACCGTTTAACCGTGTGACGCGTCATTCAAGGCCATATTGCCATATACCTTGTGATCAACCCAATACACCATGGTGATGACAATATTTTATCCAGTTTTAAAAGCAGTTTTTAAGTAAAAAAAGCCAGAGTAAAATAGTGTTCTTATGGTAAATTTACCCTGAGAGCCAACTTTCCTTAAAACTAATGTTTGCGGTAGTTAACAAAATTCTTTTTTCTATTCATTTTGCACTTATTTATTATTGAGCAATCCTCCGATTAAGAAATGACACGGAGCCTCATGCTATAAGTTTGAAATAATATTGAATGACATTGTCAGTAGCACAATGTAATATTTCTAATTTTTGAGCAATGTAATATATTGTAAAGCTATTATTATGAAGTATGACAATTGTAGCATTAAATATTAATTTCGTGCTACAAGCTTTAAGTGATAAAATCTCCAGTAGCAGAATGCAGCACTTAACATTTTATAGCAATGTAATGTTTTGTAAAGCACTTTTTATGACATGCCATAATTGCTGCTTTCAATTTCAGTACTATTTTTTTAATTGTGATAAAAGATTTGTCTGAAAACATTTTAATAGAAGTGTGTGCAAAAATGTTACATTCCTATAATGCTGCAGATATGACAGCTGTGTAACATTTTAGCAATGGCATAAGTTAGGACCATCAACAGAACGTATTTGTCGATTTATTTACTCAAAACATACGTAGTTCCACTGTTTTTTCACATGGCTGTACTGTAAATTAAATGTATCGCTTTAAGTATATTTAAATAGTTAATAGAATGTAGCTACCCACAAAAGTGCTTGAAAGCAAATGATTTAATAATCTGTATGAACATGGTCAACATGCATTTGTGTTTCGTCATATACTTTGGTTACTTTACAAATCATTAATTTCTTTATATTTATTTACAAATCTACTCTTAGATATAGCTATCTTTGAGTTATTTTTGATTGATTTTAAATATAACAATTTTTTAAAAGACGTGAACAAATACAAATTATTAAGTTAATGAATATTTTTAGATCCGTGTAAAACAATTGGTTTCAGTGAGGTTAAATTTGTCAGAGTGGGCATGGTTAAGATGAGCAATCCGATCGACCCCAGTCGACTGCACAGAGTGGCCCAGGTCATTAAACACCCCGATTACAAGTCTCCTAATAAATATAATGATATTGCTCTCCTGAAGACTGCTACACCGTAAGTTGCTTTATAACTAGATGAAATATTAATAACACGAGAAAAATTCAATAAAGGGTTGATTAATTCTTTACTACTTAAGCATAATACTTTAATACAAAAGTAAATTGTTAATTAAAAAATGAATAATAACAAGTTAATTAACACCAAACCAAAGTTTGTAATACAATAAATGACACTCTTATACAGTATAATAATGTTAAATGAACATGGAAGCAAGTACTAAAATACATACAGAAAAACATACTGTTATAGAGGATAGTATACATATATACCACAAGATTCTTCTCAAAATAAAGAATTAATTAATGAAAGCCCAGAATATTTATAGGATTAAGAAAATCAATATACTTCCCTGTTAAAAAATTTACCATATAAAATTGAATCATATCAAATTGCAAAATATGAACAACTTTGCTTCTGCCATTTTCCTATAGATAGTTTAGCGGTAAGGGGTGGTCGAAATAAATAGATCATAGGCATCGTACAATAAATTTTGGCATCTATAAACATAATCTCATTGATATATTAATGGATTTGTGTCTGCATCAAAGAGTTTTTCTCTGTTTAAAATGTCAGTGTATAAGCCAAATTGTCATTATTCGCGAGAAGTATTAATTTTCTGTTTCGATATGAAGAAATCTGCGGCTGAGACTCATCAACTGCTTTCAAATACTTATGATGAGGCTGCTATTAGTGAAAGACATAGTGTACGTGGTTTAGTGAAAGACGCATCAAAGACGAAGAGAGAAGGTTTTCAAAAATTTAGGATTGGAGGCATTATTTGATGAAGATTTGTGTCAAAATCAAGAAGTATTGGCATGATCATTGGGAGTGATTCAACAAGCTATTTTAAAACGCCTCAAAGCCATGGCAATGATTCAGAAGCAAGAAAATTGGGTACCGTACGAGTTGCAGGTGAGAGATGTTAAATGGCTTTTATTTGCTTGTGAACAGTTGCTTGAAAGGCAAAGACAGAGAAAGTAAAGTTTTTTGAAAGGTAAAGACAAAGGAATTTCTACATTGCATTATGGCTGGAGTTGAAAAATGGGTTCAGTACAATAACCCTGTGCAGAAAATCATGGGGAGTTCCCGGTCATGCTTCCATGTCGACAGCCAAACCAAACATTTACAAGTCCAAGGTCATGTTCTGTATTTGGTGAGACCAGCTCGGCATAGTGTATTATGAACTGTTAAAACTGAGTGAAACAATTACAGGTGATCGGTATCGAATGCATTTCATGTGTTTGACCCGAGCATTGAAAGACAAACGGCTGCAATACGATGAGAGACACAATAAAGTGATTTTACAGCATGACTGTGCTCTACCTCACATTCCACAATGGTCAAGACATACTTGGAAATGTTGAAATGGGAAATTCTACTCCAACCACCATATTCTCCAGACATTGCTCCCTTTGACCATCACTTGTTTCGATCAACGGCATTTGGCCTGGCTGACCAGCACTTCAAGTCTTATGAAGAAGTAAAAAATTGGATCAATTTGTGGATTATCTCAAAAGATGACCAGTTTTTTTGATGCAGGATTCGTACACTGCCCAAAAGATGGTAAAAAGTGGGCAGTGATGGACAATACTTTGAATAATAAATTTATACCTTGTTTTTTACAATAAAGATTATAATTCTGGGAAAAAACGGTAAAAGCAAAGTTCTACACCTAATATTTTTACTAATGATGTCTGCTGTATATTTGTGTGAGGCCGAAGTATAATAATTAAGACTAGTATAAGAAATTTTTTTTTTAGTGGACAGTCCTTTAAAAACCAAACAGATTTTCACTTCACTATTTTTTTTAACACAATTTTTTATTGTCTTGTCCCTTTGTAGTTCAGTATTTTCAGCAAATATTTATTGTACAAAAGGAAGATTAACTAACTTATATGCAGAGGTTTCCTTACCTATCTGCAATAAAAGAAGATTTTCATTTTTCTGAAAAAATAGACAATGAAAAGAGACACTTATTAGGACCTAAGGTTAATTTTAACTTTTTAGTAACTAAAAACAAATTTCTTTGTCAACATTTAAGATTGTAATATTAGGGATTTTTCTTATAAATTTCATACACTTCTATAAGCTAACAAATATTTAAAAGGATATTGCATACAAAGTTAATTGCACTCACAACATTTTAAACCTAATTTTGACTTGTCTCCTTGATTCTTTGGCTGTAAATATATAAAAATTCATTTAATTTTTATATATTTTAAAACATTTTATTTGAGTTTTACATAAATCTTTATTTCCCATAATAATGTATGAGCCTTAACAAAGAGTTTTATATCAGGAAAATAATTTTTCTATTTAGAATTTTAATGATCGTATTATATCCTATATATATTCTCTTATATCTAACTAAATGTTGATAATATTAATTTCAGCATTATCCTGGATAGTCAGGTATATCCAGCTTGTTTGCACACCGGTAATGCTGTAAATGACTATGTAATGGTAGCCACAGGATGGGGTGCTCTTTCGTATGGTGGAAAAAGATCTGAAATACTACAAAAGGTAACATTTTATCTAATGGTGCATTTACACGCTGCCAGTTTAAATGAATATGGCTGACAAATGTCTTTGTTTACGCTATTTGGTGAATGAATGTGGTGACCAAATTTGGCGGCCATATCTATTACCCCAATTAGGGAATGCAAATCTCGCGAGATTGGGGCTCAAGCGAGATCCCGCGAGTTTATGAACTACATTACTGCGAGATCTCGCCAATTTCGAGATTAGCAGTTTTGTGTTTTTTTTGCAAATAATCACAATACTTGGATAAATTAGGAAAAAAATAATAAAAATTATAAGTATTATAAGATAAACATTTATTTTCACGATTTTTTTCAATAGACTTTTATGCATCAAACATTGTTTGAGTCAAAATTATAGACAGATACGTCAAACAGTTTAACGTATCTGCCTATAATTTTTTAATAAACTTCTAAGAAATAAACTTCGACGTACGTATCTATCAAATAACAATGAGTCATGAGAAATGAAAAAAACAACCAGTCTTCTCTTCTAATATCAAACAAAAATCTTTTAGTAATAAAACAGTTCTCTTATAACAAACAAAATAACGAGAAGTCAAACAAAATAAAACTTATCATCTAAGTTGAGTTGACTATTAATCTGAGATATTATTATCAATTAAATAAAACTATATCTACTCAGTAGATCCATTAGTTATTACAGATTAATTAACAAAATATATCAATTAGTCAGACTATTAGAAATTACAGATTAATTAACACAATATACCAATCAAATGAAAGATTTATTCAGTTCAAATCACAAGCCATTATTACGGATTATTTTGAAAGTAGCTCCTTAAGAAGCACAAAATGTCCAAAGAATCGTCTGCTAAACGGCTTTTTATTTTGTTGGCCAGATAACCAGCCGCTGAGAAGGCCATTTCAGATTCAACGCTAGTTGGAACCACAGATCTCAGGCAGTTATCCACGAAGTGTAAAAGTTTGACCCCCCCGGACTCGTATAAAGTCATTTCCTTTTTGATTAATGCCTCCAGAGAATTCGTAGTTAGTTTTCTGTCTTTAAGTTTTTTGAACGCAGCAGTCAATGTTTCCTGAAGTTCTTCTTGCAATGAAATACTCTTGCGTGTCTCAGAAAGAGATGAAAGCGGTTCATTATCGTCAACATCAAATTCAGATATATCATCAGCGGTGGCAGCTGATGTTGATGCGATCGACCAAGATGAATCTGAATTTGTCTGTGTCTGTGAATTAGTCAGACTGTATTGCGGATGCAAACGCTCTATAAGTGATTTAATTTCAGTTCGAATCACGTTTTTCGGAGGCAATTTAAATGTTCCATCTTTCGCAAATTCTTCTTTATCTGCTTGGTATTTAGCTGGATCTCTAATAAACAACAAGCATGCTGTCAAATTCGTCCGACACTCAACAATGTGCTTTCTCAAGGAACCAGCTAGTTTTTCTGCCAATGGTGTTTTTAGCTCTTCCAGTTTGCGAATCATAAACCTAAGTGTTGTTTCTGCGATAGCCAAGTCTGTATCTTGACGGCATAACACCTCCACAGCCAGTTTTATAGGTTGAAATGCCTTGTCTAAGTGCATTCAAAGAGTAGTTCGGATCAGCTTCCAGGCTGAGGTCGATCAAAGTTTTGCTGACACGCAGTTTGATTCTAATAAATGTAGAAATCATGTCTGCTAGGCTAGACCATTGAGTTTTACCATCAAGTTGTAACTTAATATCTTTCCCAAATTCTTGCTTTACGTATATTTGCAGAGTATCATTTTTAGTAGGTGATCTTTTAAAAAGTTTCTCCAATTTCCGAACTTTCTCAATAATACCCGCATATTCTGCATCTATGTCTACTTCTATTCTGGGCATAAAGCAATGAAAAACATCATCTTCTGAGTCTGACCCTGTGCTAGAAATTTCGTTCATTTCCAAAGGAATCTCTTCGTCGTTTTCCTCATTTTCAGATTCTATTACAGGTTCCTCAACATCAGTTTGTTTTTTATAAATAGTATCTACTATGCCAAATTGAACTCCATGGGCATAGCAGAGCTGATGTGAAGGTGATATCAATCGACCTAACTTTTTCATCACACTTGCCCCATCTGATATCTTGATAATATCTTTTTCCAGAATAAGGCCAAATTCGATTAACTTTGTTTTCAAAATACTGACACCACTTTCAGCAGGCATACTTTCAAAGACGCGAATAAGCCCCAAGTTCCAAAACAGAGCATTGCCGTTCAAAAATGTGTGTACATTTACATTCATATATCGCTTGCTCACAGAAGAAGTCCACTCATCAAATGTTAGCGTAAATCTGTGATCATTCTCCTTCAATTGAGCCAATTCTCGCATTATTTTCATTTTCAATGTCATGCCATAATTCATAACTATAAGTTTAATTGTGTTTGGGGACATAGGCAGTTTGTGTCCCGAAGAATTGAAGAGATCTCTCATATCTTTGGAAGTACAGAAAACACCGAAAGGTAGTCCATATTTGGCTACCATTCTTGATACTTTCTTCTTCATAGAAGTATCTTCAACCGTGAGGAAATGATCAGTTATTTTTTGCCTCTTCCTTCTTGCTGGTGGCACTGGTGCCGACGATCCTGGTAATTCTGGACTAACATTCGACGTAGATACGGATGCCGTTACTAATTCCATGTTTTGATTAGTAGCCCCAGTATTTGATGATGGTGGCGGCAACGGCAACGGCGAGGGTGATATGACATTCTTCGTTTTCGTGTCAATTTTATGAATCGATTTTAAATGCACATGTAAGCCACGCGGAGATCGATCTTTGGTTTTAAGAATCTTCGTACAAAGTTTGCACTTAGCACTCAATTCATTTTCTGCTTTCAAAAAGTATTTCCATACTTCCGACACACTCTCATAGTCTTTATAAACTATATTCGCCGGCATCGTTTGTTATTTCTCAGTCCACTCGTAAATCACATACTTTTTTTTGCATAAATAACCAAAAAAATACTCGAATGCAATCAAACTCAATCACGTTAGCTAGCAACAACTATCAGTAAACAAAAAACTGATAAACTGATGACGCTGACATGACATCTCGTCCCGCACCCGCTGTCCGAGATCAATCTCGCTAAGAAAGACCGATATCTCGCGAGAACGAGATCTCACGATAACGAGATTGCATTCCCTAACCCCAATGTTATTTGATAAATTTAAAGGAAACATAAAAGTCTTTAGTTGTTAAACAAAATAATTTATTTAAATAGGTCCAAATATGTACTTGTAGAAATAAGCTGAGTAGAAAAAAGATAAAAGTAATTTTATGGCCATTTTATTGTAAATATTTTGCCCCAAACATATGTATATGTGTATGTATATGTATATATATATATGTTTATGTATATATATATATATATATATATATATATATATATATATATATATATATGTATGTATTAATAAACAAGTTATCTTAAAATTTTAGTTTATAATTTTTTAAAAAATAATATAAAGTGTCAAATTTTTACAATATTTCCAAATTCTACTCAAAATAACTTCTAGGCTAGTGAAGTATTGAATAGGTATAAATAGCAAAATGAAACAAGAATTTGAAATTGTAAGTTTTGAAGCTAGATTGTTAGTTTTTGAAAAGACCACCATATACCAATAACATGAAATTGAGAACGATTGAAAATATTGCAATATTATTAATGTTACCACAGTAAAAATATTTCCCTAACTATAAATATGTCCTATGATTATGTTGCAATTATTTAGTAGTTCATCGAAAGTATTATGAAAGTATATAAGTAGATTTTGGAATGGGTTTTTATTTTTAAAATATGGCAACTGTGTTTTTAAGATTGATGTCATTCTATATTGAATATATTTGCTGTCAATTTTGTAGAAATTGATTATTCACAATTAAATGAAATTACGTGGTGTAGTTTTTCTGTAACTTTCTTTAAGTTCTTTACCACGACCTAGGTTTCATTGCATTACAACATCTTGAGGTGGGCTATTAGCAAAGATCTTTGATAATAGCCCACCTGAAGATGTTAGAATACAACGAAACCTAGGTTGTGGTAAAGAACTTAAAGAAAGTAGAAATAATACTACATCACATAGTTTCATTTAATTGTGATTGATGTCATTCATCGTTCATAGTAGGTAAAAGATTGATAGTAGACATTAGGTGTGTGGTCAGTATAAACATTTATAGGTTTAGGTAACAGGTTACAGATTACAGGAACAGTTACCGGTTTGATTAATCAAAATGAAAATAAATATAAGGTTTTTCAAATAATTATTTCCAATGTCAGGTTGTACTGCAGAAATTCGGCACCAAACGCTGCACACCATTAATTTCATCTAGCAGAACATTGAAGAGTGGTTTGAATAAAGACACCCAACTGTGCGCAGGACACCATTTTCTACGTAAAGATACTTGCCAGGTATGTCTGTGGGTTTTTTGGGTTTCAAATGTGTCATTCATCACCTATTTGTGAAAGGCATACACAAAAAATTCCCATTCATATGTAAAATATGCAAAACGTAAAGTATGGTGAACTGAGTGAGACTTGTGAGACTGTAATGATTCCTTAGGTACGTAACTATACTAGTACATAGAAAAGACGGTCTATTGTATCATATTGAAGTTTAAGAATGATTTGAAGGTTTTTTTGTTAATGGAATCGATATCAAATACCCATCATATGTGTATCAACATGTATTTCTAGACAATAGAATAACGCTGAATTTAATGTCCACATCTATGAATGATGTAAAATATTAAATTGTACTATTCTCCCGCATAATTTTATTCATTTTGCAAACTCATAAATAAATATATATATATATACACACATATATATATATATATATATATATATATGTACACACACACATATATATATAGATATATATATATATATATATATACATATATATATATATATATATATATATATATATATATATATATATATATATATGTATATATATTATTAATATTACTAGAGTTAAACAATAGATCGTCTTTATTGTCAAATTCTTAACCATTTGATAGTATGCCTCAAAATCTATTTGACCCTTCTAATTTTGTCATGCTTGTTTGTATGTCATAGTATCAATACGTTTTCAGTTTAAGTCTTATTCAGCATTTACTAAATTCTTAACTTCAAAAAACAAAAGGAAGTTAAGTTATTTGTATCATGCCTTTAAAATTTATTCTGGGCAGTATACTTACATAGTTGAACACAATATCAATATTAGTAATAGTTTAAAAGAAATATTAAGTACCTTAAAAGCATCAGCTTTTACAAGAGTACCTAGTGTACGTGAAACTTTCACAATATGAGTTCTACCCATACTTAAAGGTTTTTTAAATCCCCATCTTCTAGATGCATCTTAAGTAACTTTATGTAAATAAGATATTCACGAAGTTAACTGGTTCCAAATGTTATGAAAAAAGTTATGAAGGTCTTATTGTTGTTAAATTATCACATGACCACATACATGCATGCAATGATTAAATCTAAATTATCCACGATTAAATGAAACTACGTGATGTAGTATTATTTCTACTTTCTTTAAGTTCTTTACCACGACCTAGGTTTCATTGTATTACAACATCTTCAGGTGGGATATTTGCAAAGATTAACGCTTAGGAACATCCAACAGCATTTATATTTTACAAAAAACATTAGCGAAAGCCGGATTTGTGTGTGTTTTTCCACCGCTTACGTTAGTGAGGTGTTTTGCAAATAACCATTGAAAATAACCATCACCCTCATACAAAAGGCAATAAACTTAATATTCTAGGAACATTAGAAATAAACAGACATAAAATATTCACAAACGTTAATATATTAAATGAACAACTAAATATAATATCATCACCCATATTTAATATCTTCTAGACATAATATAGTTAGACAATATTGATACTGCACTACACTTCAAATTGTTTCAGCACGGCTACATATCTAAATATAAAAAAAAAAATAAATAAAATAAGAAAAAAAACAAAATAAAAATTAAAAAAAAAGTAAAATGGGAAATATATATAATTAGTGATATAACCTTCTTCTAACTTTCAGATACCCTTGCTATTATGTAAATATACTACTAAGAATAATATCAATTTAATTTCATTACATACACCGGAACATTTGAATTGTATAACCTCATAGAATAACATCAATTTAATTTATTACCCCCACTAAAATACTTGTATATTGTACAGCTTTTGAAAATATAATAAAACTTACACCGCTCCCCTACAATTCACTCACTAACATAAGCAGTGGGAAAACCCACACAAACCTGGATTCCGCTATTATATTTTGTAAAATATATATACTATTGGATGTTCCTAAGAGTTAATCTTTGCAAATAGCCCACCTGAAGATGTTGTAATACAACAAAACCTAGGTTGTGGTAAAGAACTTAAAGAAAGTAGAGATAATACTACATCACGTAGTTTCATTTAATTGTGTATAATAAATTTCTACAAAATTAACGCCAAATATATTCAATATTCTTAATTAAGAGGTTAGAAGTGGATTGGCTCAGCTGTTGAGAATTCTCTCAATTACGCATTTACAACAATTATGTGTTTACATTTTTTATATACTCCATCAAACTACAGGTCTTGTATACATATTTGTACTGCATTTATAGTAGTAAATATGAAAGTCACTTAACAATTATTAGACTCCTTCAGTGTTCAATTATTTTTAAATGACCTCATATAGCGAGGCCGAATGAGGCGAGAATGTTTATAATGATTATTAAATGGCCTTATATAGTGAAGCACTGAAGAAGACTGTTTGAAAATTAAATTAAATGGCCGCCATAGCAACATGTTAAAAAAGACAATAAATACAAAGACACCCTAAACAAGTTAATTCAAAGCACTTTAATTTGTTATCATAGTTGATTCATGTGAATTCTTGTATTGTTTCTCATAATATATTTAATGAATTTGAGATTTCATCTCAAATAGATAACTTTATTAAATACCATGTGTATGTGTAACGAGGCACCCAAAAATATTATGTGAACTGTGAGTGACTTCAGTTATTATTAAACGGTCTCATATAGCGAGGCACTGAAGAACTCTGTTTGAAAATGAAATTAAATGGCCTCCATATAAGCAACATCTCAAAAAAGAAAATAATTGCAAAGGCACCCTACACAAGTGAATTCAAAGCATTTTATTGTGTTATCATAGTTGATTCATGGTAATTCTGGTAGTGCTTGCTTGATGCTATTCAATGAATGTGAAATTTCATCTCAAATAGCTTTTTTATCCTATTTTAATGTCATCTCTACATTCATGTACATATATTGACACAGGGTGATTCTGGAGGCCCACTACAAGTATTAAATAAGGATGTGAACTGCATGTACACAGTGGTCGGTGTCACATCCTTCGGTTGGGGTTGCGGCATCGTCGGCGTACCAGGGGTGTACACACGTGTCTCCTTTTACATATCCTGGATTGAAAGTATTGTTTGGCCCTAGCTTTAAGATTAGACAAGTGTACACTCATATACGATGACTCTATTTATAAGATAGATAATATTTATGCAAATACTTTTTTTCTTCTTTATATAGGAAATAAATAGTTTTGAAAGAAAAATTTATGTTATTCCTTTACGGATCTGAGCAAAAAGAAATTGTAAACAATGCATTACATATAAAATGCGGCAAGTCAGTGAAAAATATCTTAAAAAGACCTTAAATAAAATTAAAAAAGTTTTAATTTTATTAAAGGTCTAAAATAAAGGTTAAGAGATGATTTATTTATAAAGACATTTTTAAATAAGAAATAAAGAAATATTATAGAAACTGTAAGATATTAAAATTAAATCATTTGAATACTTTATTAATTGTTGTAGAGGTTTTACTACACAATACATTTCTGATGCATCTTACATTTTGCATTTGTCTATGATTTAAATCATGTATAAATGTTTTTTTATAAATAAACCATTTCATTACCAATAATAATAATAATAATGCTGCTACAAACAGGCATAATCAAATCTCTAATATAATATACCAAAAAGTAGCACACAAACACAATTCATTAACCCAAACTTCTGTTCCATCCTGTAAATACATATTGCAATCTTTTTTTGAGAATTTTGCCCATAAATTATATTATCACACGGCGATTCTGACTGAAAAAATTGTATATTTTAATAGATCTGACATAATCCTCATCGATATTGTAAATAAAACGGCACAGATTATTAACATAGCTGTACCAAATTTTTATAATCTCCAACATACTACAGCTGTAAAAATATCAAAGTATATGGGTCTTAAGAAGACTAAAACTGCCAGAATGTGAAATATGCGAATAGTTACAATAATACCCATAGTAATTTCTATAGAGGCAATGTTCCTCAAGTACTCCATGGTGCACAAACTCATATGCACACGTATGCTTATTCAAACACAAAACCTTATGCAGACACTCAAATCTATGTAATTATATATTCATACTTCATAACCACTATCAGTAGGTGCATGCAGTACATGCAGTAATGGAATAACCCCAAGCTAACCTTGGAGAAATCAAAAGCTAAGAGGTAATATTAATAACAATATTAATAATAATAATAATAATATTTTTATCATATAATTAATTTTGTAAAGTGTACGTAGCGTTAAGCTGTAAACGGCTACATGCTTCTGTTCTCCGTGTTATATTTCAAAAACTGTTAACCTTTAAAAAAAATGCCTATGTAACCAAACTAGTAGAAAATTTTATGCTCTGCCAGTTTTATTACGCCTCTAATGACATGCAAAGTAAAAGAAGCAACACCTTTGATATTTTAACTAGCAGATACGTTATCTTAAGTTTCTTCAGTCTGTCTTTAGAAGGTCAAAACAAAGGTCTGTGCGTATCTTGAGCTTTCTTCCTTTTATTCGAAGTTCTGAGTTAAGTGATTTCCTTACCTGCATTATCGACAGAACTAGTCCTGCACAAACACACAGAGTATAAAATATAACTAGAGATGGTAAGTAGGTGTGGCATATGGGCTATGGATATGATCGCCTTATCATATGTGCAGACCAAATAAGGTAAGTAGGAGAGTTCCATTATTAATTGTTCATTAGTGCCAATAAACATACATTTGTGCCATAATTATGTGCAAGAGAATGTAACCAATTATGAATTTTCTGTAATGATAAGTTAATTTGAATATTGATATATTCAATGTTGGATTTTAACTGAAAACTTTATTGACAGCGTTGTTGCACAGGTATACATCACTAGTGCAGGGACTTTCAATGTCATTTTAAAATAAATATTGATAATGTGAATATGTTCGGGGGTTGTCATCTTAATGAGATAAGAGTTTCAAACTTGAAAGTAGATTAATTTACAAAATAATTCTTGAGTATAATAATGTTATGAAAATAAAGGTCTACTGTGTTTTTCATTCAAATCATAAGATAGATTAAAAAAATAGTTAAATTTGTTAATGACAAAATTCTAAAGTAAAATTGTTTGAATAATATATAGGACTAACGTAAAAAGTTCTCTTTGAGAAAAAAAAACGTGTGTGTGTAAATCTAGGTGAATTTTGTTTTATGACATGGCAATTCGCGAAAGGACTAAACTTTTAATTTGTGAATGTTTAGTATTTTGACCCTTAAATCAATTTTAAGTCTAAATTGAACAGTTTGTCTCATTTAAATACATGCTGGTAGATGCCCTAAAGGTCTTGCTATAAAGGAGTAACAGGTAAAAGTTGCTAGATGGAAGAATTGGTTTCCTATAAAGATAAGCACTCACTACTCATCCCATGCCCATTTTTTCGTAAAGTAGTCTGATGGAAGATACTTGAATTCAAAAGCAGTTCCAATTTGTACCCAAAAGCATAGCCGAGTTTTAGCCAGCCATGCCATCGATGAAGTGCCAATATATTTTTTGTGTTGAGTGGAATGCTATACAGTTTCATGGCTATGTACTTAGGAATTGGATTAAAATTAATCTTCCATCAAGCAATCATGTTACCGATTTAATGAAAGTGGTCGTTTGTTTTATTTACAAAAACACCGTAATACTAACATAAGATTTTCCAGGTAAATATGTTTTAAAATATTTTGTCAATATGTCTCATGATGAGCAACTAAAATTAAATTTGTTTGGTCAATACGAAAATGATTGAAAATCTGGTACACTTTGGAAAGTGACAATCTTTGTGTGTTATATTTAATTAAATCCTGTTTTATATAAACTTTACCCCCTCATCTTCTGTTATTTATATATATTTTAGTACTTAAAACCATATGTCCATATTACCACTTCGTTGTGTTAAATGCAGATAATAAATATTTTTGTCCCCATAAATATTAACATTTTAAAATGATTTCATCTTCATTTAGATTTCATTTATTTTCATCTTGATTTCATTACACTGCTTTAGCTTCGGTATTGCGGTGAGTAGCCGATTAATGTGCGAACAACATTCAAATTTTGGAAGATTTGTTTCAAGCGGGATAAATATGTGACTTAAGGATACAGAAATGAGAATGCATTGAATACTTTCATTATAATTTTGAGCAGAGGTGGGCACTTGAAGCAATGTTAAAATAAACATGGCTAGATATCTTCATAAGCTACAACTGTGATATTTGTGTTGGGTGACAAGTCCGGTATAGTAGCACAATAGATATGGCTACAGCACCTGTTTGTTGAATGCTGTTATGAAACTTGATTTTACATACACTTGTATTTTTATATCCATTTACTAAGGTGACAGTTTAGAATTAAATAGAATAAATGAAATAGTAATTTTAGAGAAGTACTTAAGAAATTAGTCCATAAAATATATAATAGAATACTTATAGAATCTTAAATGGACTTAAGTATCGATTAATTGTGGAGGTGCAGAGATATTGTATATTTTTTAAAAATGTAAAATATTTTTTCACCTAATTTAATTCACTACAATATGTAACATTTTAGATATTTCTATTACGATTCTGGTTTACTCAGCTAGTTATAAATAATTAATATATTCTTGTAAACAATTTTGTAAATATGGTAACAATTACAATCTAATAAAAGGATTATATTACATATTGATTACTTCAAATTAAATTGCTTAGAGAATATAGCTCATTGAGGTTTGGGATTGTAGTTACGTCTAGAGTATGTGTAGTTATGTGTAGAGATGTCTTTTATGCTTTTTCTGTACAAAAACAATGGAATAAATATTTTATGATACAATAGTCTGAATGTTTTTGGGATATGGCCTGGTACCCATTCGAATGTTAGAATCACTATCATCAGCCAGAAGATGTCTCCTGCTGAACGTAGGCCTCCCCCATAGACTGCTACAAAGATCTGTATGCATCCAGAGGCTTCCTGCAAGCTTCCTACCTAGCTTGGGGCCATCCCACTCTGATCTTTCTGGTATATGGTTGCCATTTGAGAAATTTTCTTCCCCGACAATCGTCAGTTCTGCACGCTTTATCATCGGCCCATTGCCACTTCGTTCCGCCGATCCTATGAGATATGTTGGTATCTTTATTTTCCTATAGGTCTCCTCATTGCAGATCATATCTTGATAATTTTTTCCAATGCGACATTTAAACTGGGATGTGTTTACAATTCGGTCTAATAATATATTTGTATCTGTATCTAGCCTATTTTTATCAGATGCCTTATGAAGGCTCCTACCTCTCTGTAAAGCAAATTAATGGAATTGGGTATTTGACTAATTTTTTTTTATTTCATTAATCATAATTTCAAGGTACAAGCTGATGAAGAGTGAAACAATTTTTTAATAATCTCAAAAATTGACCGAGTTATATAAGTTTAAATTTAACCTTTAGAGAAGGACGGCAATACTGTGTTGTGACCCAACTCTATCCTTATCTTCAAATTTAGAAGCTTACAAATGGCTTATTTTTCAATCAATTTTTGAATTTTTTTCAAGACTGGTTTTTAATTAACTTATATTCTATAATATTGTATGAAAAATATCAAAATTTAGAATGAGTCAACTACCGAATTTAGAATTTTACACATAATTCAAATGACTAGAAATTATAGTCTAGCGATGTAGATTTCATTTCTTTACATCCAGTTTTACTTTCTGACTAGAAATAATATTATGCAACAACATAACTGAAGACAGTCAAGATCAGTTATGTTCATATGAAATAAAATCAAAATTTCAAGAAAATTGCAATTTTTTTAAGTGGAAAGGACCATTATATACAAAAAATATATTAGTTACTGATTATATTTTTTGTTATTTATCTGTTGATTATGAATGTTATATAGAATCTTACAATACACTTTTTTGTTATTTTTATACAAAAATTGTTTTAATGCGAAAGTCGTTTTAATATAAACTTACCACCATCATTAATTATGTAAATTACAACTGAATATTAAAAGATAATTTTTAATTTGATAAATATGTTTTTAGAACAAGAAACTTGTTTATGCCAAGAAATGAAAAATGAAAAGATAATAAATTATTATAACCCTTTAAGTTTATCAGTGATACAAGACCCATATATTCAATTTACTCATTATAAGTTGATAACAGGAGGGTAATATGAGAGATATTTAAAATACTAAAAACATGTACAGGCATAGGAGGATTCAAGGTGAGGGCAGGGGGTCACGTGCCCCCCCCCAGAAGTCCCAGAATAATCTATTTATTTTGTTTAGTTCTCGCAAGTTACAAAACAATATACGTAAAAATTCCATACAAATATTTTTTTTGTGAGCGAAATTATAGAATAAATAATATAGGTACTGGTATCATAGCTACTATGTATGTAATCTACAGATTTGAGTTGCACGCACGCAGCGAGTGAGCGATCGGCATGAGCTTTTTCCCGCTAATTTACTTCAACCGATACCCGTTGCCAACTTGGCTGTGCCCCTCCAGAAAATAATTTTGTATCCGCCCTTGTGTACAGGTATTTAATCACACTGTTTTAAGTTTAGACTAACTGAAAAATATCTTTAGATTTCTATCTTCAAAATATTACTTTAAAGGGTTTAACTATTATACTAATTAATGGATGCAATTTTGTAAAACGAACATATTATTCACAGCACCTTATAATGAAGAATACAGATGACGCAAATAATAAAATTTGAGATGTGTGATGTAAATTTTCAGCTATAAGACTGAAGGTAGTGTCTTAATAAAGTAATTTATACTTTTTACAATTATAAAGTCATGTAATTAGTTATAAAGATGTAATGTGAGTAATTATAAAGACATAACGGACATTATTTATAGGATTCTGTATATATTAAGGACAGTCATGTAAATGTTGGAATGATTTGGATTGAACGGGAAAAGATTTCAAAATGATGTTGAAAAAAATAAAAGTTATTGCATAAATATTTAAGGAATTTCATTTAATAATTAATTCTTTTTATTAACGACACAATGTTTATTACTTTAAAGGTGTTTGAAATAAAAATGTCGCGATATTTACAACTTTAATAATGACACATCACCACCCCTTTCAGCCATATATATTAAGCAAATATAGTCACGTCAGTCTTGGCTTAATAATGAATGTTTCAATTATTTTTTAAGTTTCTAATCCAGAGGGATCTAAACTTGCTCTATTTTGAAAATTCTTTTCATTTTGTAATAAAATGTTTCACTGCCTATATTTTTTTCAAGTTGGTAATGGATTAAGCCAAACCTCACCAACACTTCTTTATTCGCTATGGTTAAGGAGGAATACAAAGAACAATTTTTGTATGACGATCAATAGATTAAATTTTTTCACCAGACATGTGGGTAAATTCTAAAAGAAGCAGAAAATTTTTTATAGCGGATTTGGATAACGGAGATGTGTATAGCTTATGAGGGAAGATATTTTGAAAAAATCTCAAAGCTTTTGTAACAACCTACTTATATATACGTGATATTTTTTTAGTGACTTTCACCTTTTATTTTTTTAGTGACTTACTTTTGCTATAAATTTCTGATTTAAACTAAGTATTGAAATTGTTTTAATTAGGTGTTTTAATTAGGTTTTTTATAGGTTGGTAATGTGAAAAAATTAAACATACATTTTAAATTTGTTGTCTGTGTTTGTATTAAAATCATTTTTAAAATGTTTGCCTCTGTGTTTTTCTGTGCGCACTTCATTTGAAAACTACTCAATCTTTCACAGTATAAAAATACAGTGAAAACAATCAGATTCAGCCTATCTCTTGAGACCAATGACAAACACTTTTTATGTATAATAGTTGATTGTAAACTTCTCACAGAGACTATTAATATTGGAAGTGATATTAGTATAATAAGCCAAGTATCGAAAGTATACACTTTTTATTTATTATAAATCCTTTCATATTATTCCTTCTTTTGAATGGAATAATCAATAAAAGTATTGAATATGTTAAACATATAGATATTGCTATTATATAATATTGCATAGTATGTAAAATAAATTCCTAATAAATATTGATCTTTGAAATTAAACGGTAATTGAAACTAAAAATAATTAATATTATTTGGGTATCCATTGTCAAGAGAAAGCCTCGTCCATTACTCCAGCGGGATCTTTATCTTTTCCTTCAATTCAGCGACTACTTCTATGTCATTGCTCCAGCCAGTGCGTAGACACCCACATAACCTGCTGAGCCCGTGCGGCTCAGTGCAGCATGCTTCACAAACAATGTGTAATAACGTATAAAACTTTTATATTTCACTGAAAAATTATGCACTAAATTTAAAACCAGCCAGGAGGGTTATTCCAAATTGTTTAAAATCTTTTTCCTATCTTAATAAATCAATCAAGTGACTTTATTGCTTAATCAAATTAATTTATTGCTTAACACTTTACACCAAATCTATTATTAAAATATTTTTAATATTTTGATGAATGGCTATATATATATATATATATATATATATATATATATATATATATATATATATATACATACATATATATATATATATATATATATATATACATACATATATATATATATATATACATACATATATATATATATATATATATTGTACTTTTATTATATATGTCATTTTATTATACGCTTATTGTAAATTTGCTAAATTTATATCATGTGAAATAAAGATTTTCAGACTGATGGACTACGTGATTGTATTGTTTTCAGAAGAAATATAGTTTACAAAATTTGACCCTAGAGACTATGCTGATCAAAGTTGCAGTTATCGTAACTGTTAAGCAAACTTTGCTTGAAAAAATAAGGTGGGGAAAAGTAAAGAAAGGCCCTTTCTTTATGGCATTTTATATTCAGTGAATCTACATATGTTCCTTATTTTTTTTATTAGTTACTCCCTACTTTATATAATAAATCAGTTTATGAATTCAGGAATTCTTTTACAACATAAATATTCAAAATCGTCTTAAAAATTTATATAGCTGCTAATTTATATCACATGCCATCTTAATCGTTATCTTAACACCAGTTTTTTGAAAAAAATATTCCCCCTCTAGTACTGTTGTCGATTGTGTGTATGAAGACCAATCTAGGTCTTGTAAAATATCCATGCCTAAATAGATATCTCTGTATGTAATTTATATAGGAACAACGGTGCATATTCAATAATGACAGATGGGAAACACATATTCAATAATACACCGGTCCAAAGTGACCTTCTTTTAAAGTCATAAAAACATATTAGAAATTATAATACAAACCTTTGTTATAGCTTATGTCTTCTACTTTACTTTCTTTACAGTGCAGTCATAGACAAATAAATAGATATTAGAACATTGGTCAGTTTACTTTATTTTTAATATAATATACCTATTCTATAAAATTATTTTAATCACTGTTTTTCTTCGTGTTTTCCTATCAAATGTCGGATCGGATCATCATATATATAAGGATTTACTTGTAGGACGACCATCATACAAGCCTGTTTTGTATTGACTGATCAAGACAATGCTCGAATACTACAGATGCCTTTCCTTTCCTTTTAAATTAGCTTATACATTTTTGTTAACCTTGTCAATATTTATCTTATATGAAGATTAAAATTTCTTGTCAACCGTCAAACTCCTTTGGCTATTTTTAAAGAAAGAATACTGCTCTAGTTAATCATTGACTTGTTTGATGTTTATACAGAGAAATAATACATTATTGTTCCAAATCTTAAAAATTAAAGTATTTTCTTATTTAATAAATTAATATCAATATTTAACTTGTTTATTATAACAACCAATTTTTTTCAATGAGTGATGGTTACCATAAATATGTTCCAGGACAAACATTTTTTGATCAACGTGGTATCATAGATACCTAAGCTTGCTGGTCATTATGTATTTTGTGATCGGTTAGTCAATTTTCAAAACAGGTGTCAGCAGATCCAATTAATACACAGGCATACTTTAAAACATTTCAATGCTTCATATGTGTACTGTACGCAAGACTATATTTTTAATAGATGTATCATCTTTTTACTTTTTATTTCCAAACTGAATAAACTAAATGTAAGACAATTAAAAACTCTTAATGTAACTGATACAGGACACAATCATGACAAGAGAGAGAAAGCTAGACTAAATTATGTGGAAAAATCAGAAAACAAACTTGTAAAAATAAATCAAGTTAAAATACAATATTATAGAAGAAGAATTAAAATTCTAGATATTATCTTTAAATAATTTTAATAAAAATAAGGTGACAAATAGAAACAAACTGGTAAATACTGGGACGAATTCTTATAAAGAATTATATAGAAAACCCCAAATTAGAATGTATAGTGAAAATAAAGTTACACACATGGAAAACAGCAGAAAATTAAACTTTTCTAAAAATTAAGTTAGAATATGTACCAAATCCTTGAAATCATTATAAAGTTCTGATCAAGATGGTAACACTACCATTGATACGCTGAAAACTATTTAGTATATTGATCCCAACTCTTATTAATGAAATATTGGTATTGTGCTGTATGCCAAAAGACTGGAAAGGTCCTATCACCAGTTTCATTTCTAAAAAAGGGATCCTTTAAACATCACTAACCATAGTTTTTGAATTGTGAACACTTCCACCAACCAAGGGGACAAGCTGAGTAGAGACTGAAGTATAGCACAACGGATTCAATTAACAGAATGATATAAAGAATGTAAACTGTCGCTTTACATAGTGTTTATTAATCACTTAAAGGCGACTACTCTATTATGCACAAGACACTATGCCCTAAAATAGTAGGTGTCTAATCAGTAGGCATCTACACAGTAAAGTGAATAATAAAAGAGATTCATAGAAAAAGTAAAGCTTCAGTTAAGCTGCAACGAGTTGGTAACTCTTTTGAGATAAGAATAAGTTTATGTCGGTGCAATCATCAAACCAGCTTACAGCACTTTCAGCGTTTATCTTTTCCAAACTCAGACAGGATGGGAATTAATGTCATTGGAGAACATAAACATTATTTGAAATTTGCTTAAAATCGTATTATGATAACCAAAATTTATGATAAGATATGTTGAATGCTAGAAACTCTTAATATAAATAATATTGTCCCGAATAATAAGCTAAATAAATAGATTTTTCATTAAGGATTCAGCCTAACTGAATCCTTAATGAAAAATCTATTTAGGCTCAAAAATAACTGTCAAAGACTCTATAACCAAAAACCTTGAGAGAAAAGTCAAGATGTCATTGAGCAAATACTGGGTCATGAAGCATATTTTCAAATCAAACGTTCCATTAATATTTAAAAAGAAAGCTCTGGAAACTATAATTCTTTCCGCACTAATATATCTATTTCAAACTTGGGTGCATATAGGAAATAAAACATGTTTCAAAAGCGAATAAAAAAAAATTGAGGTACTATAATGGTCTATCAAGAAAAGTATGGTGAATATAAAACTAATAGATCGTCTAAAAATGTAGACATAAGGACCATTGTCGCCAGGATCAAAGTTTACCAGATTCGTAATTTATAGATCCAACCCGAGGATGAACATCTGTCGTCTATTAATTTAGTCCATTTTCGTGCTAGTAGTTATCCAAATAACATCAAAAATTTTTTGTTTGAATTCACATTTATTGTAAACACTAGTGCTGTCAATATTTATTTAGAATTATTTTACACATGAACTAAAATTTATGTCACATGAAGATTATATATATGTCACGACAATTTGCCTAAATTTGATGTAAAATTGACAATTCTTATGATCTTCTTATTATGTCATTGTATTTGACATAATTGTGACGTCATGTTGACGTAAGATTTGACTTTAAAATGATATACTTTAATGACTTATATGTTACGTATACCATATGTAATATTTATAATATATCATGACGTAATATTAATGTCATTATTTTACATATATTTGACATAACGAATCAGTCATAATAACTTGATGTCGTTACTACATCATTATTATGTTACATTGATATCAGTGAGGTAAGATGTGAGAATCATTATTTCACACATTTTTACGTCAGAGTCAGACGTAAAAATGTATGAAATAATGATTCTCGTATGACTCAGGTATGAGCTATATTTTATATAATTAGTGACCTGGTATGATGTCAGCCTTGCATCAAAGTATTCACAGGGATTGTTTTCAAACTCTTCATGCTGTGGATGATAATATTACTTTAGTTATAGTATTTTAAAAAGGATGTCTATAGTAAAAACTTGTTAAACGGTCTTCAAATGACGGATAAACACACAGACAAACATTTTAAAAGAATCTTAACCTAATGAATTTTTAACATATACTTATATAAAAATTAACTAAAGCACTCTAATGGACAAAATCTACTATAATTTTCAATACATAGTATAAGTCACAAATGTATAGTGAAAGTAAGTTCAACAAAAAAGATGAAAATCTAAAGGAAGAGTGTCGTTCTAACAAGTTGCTACAATATTTTTGAGACTTAGTAATCTACTTTGTTTGCCGAAACTTGTCATTTAACATTTTCATAAACTATTTTTACTGGCTGTTGGGAATGAAGCAAAGTGTACTAGGTCAGGGCTTTATACCGAGGGTTATCAGGTGGAATTATAATATGTTTCTTATCAGATAAGTTGGTGTGTTGTTATGATGCACCTACCAAATAAATTGAGGCAAACAATTTTTGTTCAGTATTTCGCTTTTGCTATCTTCCATTCTTCCATGCACGGCTTTTTTGTCACACCTTTTATAAAAAAAACATCAAAATTTGTTTTTCTAATAAGGTCTGGACACTCTCGGGAAATTTTTCATGTTTAAATATCCATACCATGTTTCCGTATTTAGATTTCATGTCATAGGAGATTTTCCATAGTCACCATCTCACATGACACATTTTTTAAATTTTAAGACGGTTCGTCTGTAAAATGCAATGAATTGCCACGTACCTATCATTAGACTCTCGTCTATTTGTTAGCATATAATAGGTCTCTTTTCAGTCTGCATTTATTTCACAACTTCTATTTTTTGCTGGACATCTAAGCCTCAGTCTTAGATGTCCAGTAAACAATTATCAGATAAGTTAAAATTTGACTTTTTATAAACCATAACTTAATATATCACCGATATATTCAACTATAGTTTTGTTGTTCATATATACATAAATTTACATGTATATATATATGTACATATATATATATATATATATATATATATATATATATGTATATATATATATATATATACACATATATATATATATACATATATATATATATATATATATATATATATATGTGTGCATATATAGCATCATATGTGTGTGAATATATGTATACATAAAATAGATTTTAATTTATTAACATAAGATTTTGCAGTTAATCCTTGTTTTGCATGAAAATCATATTGCATTATCTCGGCCATCTCGTAGAATAAAAAACTTAAGAAGAAAACATGGAGCGAAAGTAACTTTTTTGTTACTATAATTTAGATGTTACAACTTATAGTTTTACTACTTGTACGGTTAATAATCTATATATAGAAATTTTTGTAGCGACCTGTGTAGCAGTGTATATACAACAGTGTGTATATTTGTACATAAGTATAAGACGCAGACAAAACATGAGGGTGTCACAAAATACAGGTTAGAAAGTAGCACAATTCACGTAAATAAATATAAAAAGAGACATGTTTTGTCTTTTGTGCCTTTGCTAGATCTGGTGTTTTAATTTTTGCAACAAATGAAATGTAAAAAGGTGATTTAGAAATATTGAAACAATATTTTTTTTAAACTCTCAAGCGTAACTAATTATATGCAAACAAAGAAAGAAATTATCTAATTCTTTTGTTGATTAAGTTGAGTCAAAACAACCGCATAACCAATTAAAGTGGCTAAGATATTGTAAAATAGTGAATAATCCAATTTGGCATGGTCATGCGCCGAGAACGATAAATCTTGGTGTTGTACTATGATGCTGAATTCACGAAGAGTGCTTGATATGTTGAAACCTGCAATTAAATAAATGAGTGTTGAAGAATGAATAAAATGATGTTTTAATACATTTATACTTTCAACGAACATTCTAGAATCATTAGCGAATATTACGTTTTCATTCAAAAACGTTTTGAACAATTCGTAACTGCAACCCTAAAAGATGTGACCATAAAATCATTTCACCTTCAGTACATCTTGAATACTAGTTATCAATTTATGCTCCCATAAAGTAAACATTTTAAATTTCAAGGCAATTTAGGTAAATGATTCATAATTCTATGGATAAGTCTTGAAAGGATTGATATGAAAATTAAAATGTGTTCCCCGAATTCTTACAGATTTTCGCATACAGAGCTGAAATTTAAAAAAAAAATCTCAAGGTTTTAGTATTAAGCAAAACGGTTACTTTGTCTTGTTTTAAATGTCTACATTTTTAAAAGTGTATCCATATATGTAAGTTTTAAACGTGGCTTCTCATTTCTATAATTTAAAGTGTCTTAAAGTTTCCAAAATGTTGGCATACTGCATATTTTTATGGAGATCTTTAGCTACTTATTTATCTGGAAGTATATTGGTTTGTGTACACAACAACACGTCATTTTTATGGTACATATGATTTTATTATTCAGGTAGCAATCAGTCCCTAACATTTAATTTATTCTAGCTCTCATATCTGTTGAGAAATAAAAAGTCATCGAAGCCATAAACAAGATTGTATGCGATCTATCAATTAATAATGCTAAGAATTTATTTCATTCAATAGTTTAGGATGGCTGGATTTCATACTTTCATAAAAATGTTCGTAGTAGTATATTAAAATGTTCTAGAAGGTAAAGAAAGATATTTGTCACTTGAATTAACCATATAATGTTGTTATAGTTTGTTATAGGTTCCGGATTAGACAATATGTTTCTAGGTTAATGAAACAAAACAAGTTAGACCTTTTATGGTTTTTCAAAATAGAAAAATTGTTTATGAAATTAATTTTTCATAATACACTTTCAATATAAATACGTCCATTTGCTGTTGAGAAACTGTTACTAATTCTTAAAAACCTATTATTTTAAGATTTCCAAAATGGTATAAAACTTTTCACCTTTCATTCCGTAGTAAGAAATGGCATTCATTTTCAAAGACATAATAGTTCTGAGTGTCAATAAAATGGTGAAGCAAGGGTGATTGCAATAATTCGAATGAAACAATTAAAACATATGATAAAAATATATTTGAGTATTCATAAAATATACACAAACTATTTACTGCATAATCGGTTACAAACATGGCATATTTTATCAATTAATAGTTAACTATGAATATAAGTCTCAGAGTATTGATGATCAGTATGGCTAATTTCAATTACAGAATTACATATTTCTTTTTAAAGCTTACTTGCACTGGTCACTGTCTATAATTAGACCATTTGTTATGTGTATGTATGTGTGTTAGTCTGGTGTGGACGAGTGCCTTCAACAATAAAAATGAATTAAAAGTTAGCCAGCCAATTGCAGCAGTAGTCATCCAAACCACATGCTTGGACTTAATGGGTCGGTCATCTATCATTTTGTAGCCACAGAATTTTGGAATGTTTTCACGGCAGAATAGATAAATCATTCAAGATTTATAAAATATAATTACAAGTGGCAATCCAAAAAGACCTGAAAATTCCCTCTCATATGTCTACCCATCTGTCTGTAGAATTCTGTAGAAAATTCCTGGTCATCCCTGATTTTTCAGAACTTACACAGACATTTTTTAGATAATCCATGAGCAACACAGCCTGTACCCGCCAAACGTCAAAAGGGAAACTTTTCCTGTTCAAAATATTGGCTTTTTATGATTCTATACTTTGTTAGATTTGTTGTTACTGTATAGTTTGTTAGATTTGTTGCTAGGACATCAAGATTTCATTCAGTGTCATGTATACTAAAAGACAGCTTCCTCTTAATTTTGTAAGAAAAGTCATATACAAAGTGACTTTTTGACTTTTTAAAATTCAGATATTATAATTTTAATTGAACGCCGAGTCTTCATGTCGAGATATGAACGCAATAAGCAATCAATAGCATATTAAAATTAAGAACAGACCAGATGGACAATACTACGAAAGTAACAGTTCAAAGATGAGGTAAAAAAAGATGTTGTGTCATTTTTTATTGTCCTTCTTTAATACGAATAGTACTATTTTGTAATTTTACTCCGATTAAATTTGAAAATCGGTGATATTACTTAAAAGATTTTAAAACGACCCACGAAAGAAGATTGGTTTCTGACTCACTGGCAATCATAAAATAAGTACAACTTTTTCAAATTACAATGAGTATAAAGTTATAACTAAAACTAAATTTGCAAATATTCATTAAAAATAAAATAAAATAATTGTTCGTCATGACGCTTATGATGTAAACATTTTTTAAAGGTTTTTGAATACTGACAATAATTTTCTACAAAATCAAATTCATATCGGTAATTCAGATACTCACCATAGGAATCAGAAACACAGGTGCTGTCAATTGTTATCGTCAGGTTAGACTTAAGTTTTCGTATTATGATAGCCTCTCTCAAGATTAGACCGAATAGTACTATCCAGTACAAAAATCGTGTCAGATATGATATCACGAGACACCACTCATTAAGCTTAATGCTCTGCAAAAGCAAGTATTAATTAATGCAATTCAATTTTAATATTTTTTCTTTCAGAATACAGACATTTAAAGTGTAAATTGAATTGAAGCACAAACTTAATTTTCAGAATTGGGAATTGGAGACACCTTCCAGGTGTAAAAAGCGCACCAAGATCTTCACTATTTTATTGAAAATGTGTTTTACTTTTTCTTTATAAAATATTTCATTGCAAGTTTGTTGAACTTGGTAACGTTTCAGACTTCAAACCTTTTATTGTTGACCGCGTAGTCTGACAAGTAATTGCCATATTTTTTTACTTGAATATTTTTAGTACTCTTTTTTTAAAATGGAATTCAAGATTTCTTTTTCAAATAACTTAATTTTTTTTAATTGTAAGTGTTTACTTTCCTTAAAACTGGGACTGAAAAAGACTAATTAAAACTCTGCAAGTACCCATGTTTTTGTGATGGATGCAGGAAATTTGAGGGGGTAATTGGATGAAGAGGATCCTTGATGAATATTTTTACTAGGTGCATATAATGATTAGAAGTTGCATATTCGTAGATCTAGTTACTTTAGGATAAACTGGAATAAAATTTATTATACAGTGCACCTCTATACAAACTTTGGTTCATAAACTGCAAACATGAACTTGTACCTAATTTTCAAACTTTTACACATACTTTTTAAACATTTTCTTATTTTTCTTTTTATGTATTTGTATATTAAACTATTTATTCCTCAAAATTCAAGGTTTTAGATACGAGGGTGAGTCAAAAAGTTCATAAACCGGAGGAGATGGTAAGCAATGGGGATTTCTTGCCCACATAGTTTAAGCAATGGGGGTTTCTTGCCCACATAGTTGCCAATAAACAACTAATTATGAGTATATATAAAAAAGTTCTATAATTTCTGGCTTAATTGTGTCATTATTCTCTGAGCTATCATCTACCAAGCAAGTCATTCTGGAAGAAATCATCGACTACGGAGTAAACCAATTTTTAATTGTCATCAAGTTCCCGACAAAGCAAGGAAAATCACCACAAGTAATATTGAATAAGATGTCATCAGCTTACGGAGACTATTGTCTTAGAAAAACCATTATATACAATTATCAAAATCTCTTTAAATAAGGCAGCGATTTGTTCGGAGATGACCCACGCTCAGAACTAATGATCGAGGCCACCTCCTCAAACATGGTTGAAGAAGTTTGAAAAACTTGTATTGGAAGGTGCCCGATTAGAAAAGAGGCAAAAGGTTAGAGTATCTTCTATAACCATTTTGAATATTAATCATGTCCATTGTAAAGAAGATAAGAATGAAATTTTGATCTGAATTGTTACAAGTGACAAAACTTGGGTTCATCAATATGAACTTGAATCTAACTAGGAGTCCATGTAGTGACATAGAAAGAGTACTTCATGCCCTAAGAAGTTCAAGCTGTCACAATTGGCCAGAAAAGTTATGGCAACGATTTTCTGGGACACAGAAGTATCCTACTCATTGACTTCAAAAATAAGGGTGTTTCTATAGTGGGAGAGTACTATGTTGGGCTACTAGAGAAGCTTAAAGAAGCATTGAAGAAGAGAAGATGAGGGAAATTAGCGAAAGGTGTGTTGCTTTTGCACGACAATGCACCTGTACACAAGAGCCATTTGCGATGACTGTCCTTCATAAGTGCTGCTTTCAAATATTGCAACAGCAACCTTACAGTCTAGGTTTAGCCCGCCGCGACTATTATTTGTTCCAAAAAATGGTAAAGAAGTTCATGGAAAAAAATATAGTGATTATGAAGAGGTGAAATCTGCAATTTCAATTTATTTTTAAGATAAAGAGAAAATATCTTTTTTCTGAGGTCACCCTCAAAAAAAAGATACATAAATTAATTAACATATCCGATAAATGTATTAGGGTTAATGGAAAATACATTGAAAATTAAAACTAGCACTACATTTTTTTTATTTTCTTCCACCTCATTCCAAGAACTTTTTGATCTCTCTTCATTTATTGGAAGTGATAAATATGTTTTGATGATGACAAGTCAGGGAGTGAAACAAAGATTTTTTTAAGTCAATGTCTTGAAGAAAACAAAGATTTTTTTAAGTCAATGGCTCGAAATTAAATAGATGGAATTTGGGTTATCTGTAATATTGTCTATCTTCTTTAGGGTCTCAAATGCTCTGGATTTCATTTATTACTCAGGAGATTCAAAGTGGTAATAGTGCACAATGTATGAGACCGGTGTTCCAAAAACATGGACACCGGTCTCATACATTGTACACTAATTTAAGTTGGTGTTTAGATAAAAATAATTTAAGTTGTAAACAAGGAAACTCGATAGTGTTTGAGTCAATAAAAACTAAATTTAAATAGATTTAGTATCTTTTCGGTGGTTCATCTAAGCCCTATAAATTTCGTAAATATAGCTAATAAATTATAAATACTAATATTCATATTGTTTATTCGGAGAAGTTTTATCATTTACAAGTTATGTGCTCAAAGT
Source organism: Druceiella hillmani (assembly GCA_039881145.1). Taxonomy (NCBI): domain Eukaryota; kingdom Metazoa; phylum Arthropoda; class Insecta; order Lepidoptera; family Hepialidae; genus Druceiella; species Druceiella hillmani. Next base: position 12,095,542 of record JAYKKI010000030.1, on the reverse strand, counting down.
ACCAAACAATACTGAAACTATCTACATATTTACAAATCATTTAAAAATTATATTTTTGAAAATGGAAACATAACATTTTTGAAAATGGAATGTTTTTGATTATATTATGAGGCTTGTAATTGTATATATGGCAAATAATATGAAAAACAATACTCCAGTCTGCCAGATAAAAATCATAATTTTAAATTTTTCTTATAATCAATCCGCCCGAGAGACCATGGAGCCTGCAATTTTTACATATTTTCATCACTTTTTAATAATTTTTGTGATATTTATTCATTGAATGAGCACTAAACTATTTTTATTCCCTGAACGCCCATAGAGAGGAAAACACATTTATAGAAAATTGGACGCAGTGCTCTTTACTTAATGGTACAAATTGTATCGATTTTTTGAAGGAGATTACTTCAAAAAACAATAGAATATGAACAAATATTAAACCTACTTTAATTTAAGACTGTCATTATTACTCTGGTGTTTTTTTTCTAACAATATCTAACCTGCAACCCATGGGATATTACCATTTTCTGATTGACCCCAGACTCAGGGAAGCATTTGCCCTCCAAGCTCTAGCCATGCGTGGTTCTCAATCTAATTCTGGTCATATGCAAAATATTCCATACAACACAGAAAAACTTAAGAGATGTTTAGATGATTGTAGACTAATAAATGAATGTAGAAAAAAATAAACGTAAGGGATTTATTACATTATTTCATTTATTGGAATTAGTGATTTACTACATTATTCGTCTATTTGATATAATTGGAAATAATATTTCCAAATTTTACCAATATTAAATCAAATACTTTCACATATAATATTCATGAATGTTGCACTATTTGTGTTTGTGTAGGAAATTCCTCATTATGTATTTTTTTCATTTTTGCCAGTGCATTTAACGTCCAGCTATCACATTTAATTGACTTCATATATTGATTGATGATATTGTGCCTTTTAACAAGTCGTAATAAGTTCCTTATATATATGTAAATTACATGTACTTAATTAGTAAAGTAAGTTACGTGAGTAGTTAGTAAAGTACGTAAGTTACGTAAGAAGTAAAGTACGTAAGTTACGTAAGTAGTAAAGTAAGTAAAGTAAGTTACATAATTAGTAAAGTAAGTTACAAGTGAAAAGATTCACACAACTCGTTCGAATGATGTAATTTAGGTTATTTATGATAAGGCTGAACTCAACTCGTGTATCCACCTTCTATTAGTATGGTAAGTAAGTTAAAATTTGATCTTTTTCAACATCTTATAATGGTGCTCTTAATATTAGCATACTTATCGAGTTCCACAAGAATTCATAGATAATTGCAATAGAATAAATGTTGTAATTCCTTGATGTGAGCAATAAAATTGTGACGTTCGTTTTTGATTATCAAATTATTGTTAAAATTTATTGAACCAACTATTGATTGCAGAGTTCGAATTCATAAAACTGGAATCGGAGGCTTATATTTACATATACAGTACCTATGATACTATCACAGTAATACAAGAACAAAATTTAAAATGTTTACTCCTGACGTATTAGTTCCCTTAGTTTCTAGCTAGGCTAGAATTGGAGAGTTCAAAGTTCAACATTTTCTACTTTTGCTGAGGGAAAGTTCAAAACATTCTGCAATGTCCCTTTCAAAAAAGGATACTATCACTTTGTAAAAATTTATTTTCATGTCTGTCTACCTAATTGAGCTGTGAGGTGATAAGGATAAATTGGTTTTTTATGGTAATCGAGTTGACTGCCGAACTACAGGAACTCTCAAACAACATAATTAATTTCTTATTCTTAAATAAGACCTTTTGATCAGCTGGCATGTGATTCCCATCTGTTGACATGAAGAAGGAAGAAGTCCATTCGTTATGGATGTTATCCTTCAAAAAATGTATCTATGAACCACTCATCAGACATGAAAGCCACTCTCCTACAAAGTTGATGTGTGCTTTGCTAACAGTAAGAAAGAAAATAAATTTGAACTACTTCTTAGGCATAAAATTAGCAAGAGGTTTTCAATAGATGACTTGCTCTGTGCATGTAAGTTCTTTCCCAATATTACGTGCATATTAGCGTCTACTCCAATTTATATATCGCTTATTAAGTAGTCCTCACAATTTGTTTCCTCGAGGAACTTGATAGTGACGATTTTCCATTGTGAAGTGCGTTAAGATGTGGCTTTGTTATCTATTGGATATACAGAATTGTTATACAGAATTGCTAGCTGAAACTTCTCTTAACAAAAATTTTGAAAAATGTTGATTGGGTAGGATAGGTAATGACACATTAAAAGATCATATATGAAAAATGTATACAACATTTTTATGAGGAAACTTTTTACAATTCTTTGTTATTTGATTATTATTACTGTTCTGTCGGCTAACAATCTTCATCTGCGTTGAACAAGAATGATGCCACCACTTTTTTCCAGCACTTCATCCTTTCTTCAACTTAGTAGATAACTCTTTATAAGGAAGTACCCTGTGCTCAGTCAGCAACCAAATAAATCTAAATCAACACGACAATGTCTTTTAGCTTTGCTAGTGTAGTGTAGCATTTAGAACTGTAGAACTTTTTGTACTACTTTTTGTAGAACTTTGTACTACCCAGATCTGCTGATAGATTGCTCTCTAGTCAATCTTTACTATGAGTCGCACAACATTAATGTTATCATTAGTTGTAACTGTTAAGGGACATCCCTCATACAAAACATTACTGAGTTTCATATGACAATGCTTGAACTTGTTAAACCAGTTATAGATAGTACTGTTGAATGTTGATTCACCATAAAATACCAATAAAAATCGATTGTTACTTTGTTGTTAATTGAGACCACGGTGAAATTCATAGCAGATGATGGAATAAAAATGTGTGTGTATTATGTCAAAATAAATTATAGATAAGAAAATTTAAAAAAATAACATTTAAACAAATGACGAATTCAAGCAAAGTATTTCAAAAGACTTCGATTTTCGTAATTTGAACTAATTTTTTTATGACCCTTATTATAAAAGACCAATTCTAAAAACTTCAGTGTCACTCTCGTATTAAATCTACTAATGTAAGGGGTATTTTAATTTGGACATTAACATGAGTAGCATTATCGGAAAAAAAGTGAATTATTTTACTTAGTACAAAATATCTTGCCTTGCACCTAGTTTTATTTTTGTTGTATTTCATAATTTAATATCTATAGGCAAAAAAAACTTATAATAACTTTGTTTTATTATCAAGCTGCCATTAGTCATATTTCTATATTAAGAAAATTCATATCAATATTAAGCAAATCTGATTATGATGATGCAAAATGTATGATGGTGAATTAATTTCAAACAATCATGTGATTCGGTAAAAAAATATGAGCATTTTCAAAGCTTGAAGTAATGATCAAATTTTGTCAATGATTACAAGTGTTAGAAAAAAAAAACAATTCTTTGATACTTACCGCTTTGTTAGAAGCATATATTATGATCACGTTACATACAAATGTCAAATGGAAAATTTTGTAGAGAAAAGATAAAAGCAGCTGAAATACAAAATTTTAGCAATATTAAAAACCTTTTAATGTTTTATTTGAATGTATATTTCTATAAAAAGATCATATTCCTTCATTTGTGGAACTCTGTAGTATGTATATATATATATATATATATGTACATATATATATATATATATATATATATATATATATATATATATATATATGTATATATATATATATAAATAATATATATATAGGTATATGTATATATATATATATATATATATATATATATATATATGCATGAAAATAGAATGCTAAATTATCTACAAGATTGAGGAGTATCAAATGAAGTTAATACTAATGCCAAATGGACATTGATACAATTTTATATATTAGATAGTGCAAAGTAATAATATGTCCAAGATAAAATTACAGGCAGTGATTTTATCATAATTAAAAAAAGTAAGAAGCACAATAAATTAGACCTTTGGTTAGAAGAACACATCAATGGTAATTTGTTTCGCTTCTTCTTTTGTTATCATAAAGTCCTCGATTACACTTATAGGTACCACTAATTTTGTTGCTAGCATTAAGACTTTTGTCAAAATTGAGATCATTTTCCTCAAAAATGTTCATTGCATTCTCCAAACTTTCAGACTTCTGAAAGTTTTTTTAATGAAATCTCTTTTTCAGTGCTAATAATGGATATTATTTTTTGAGTTTCTGTTGTTTCTTTATGTGCCTCAAATACAATGAGATCCTCATTAGTCAATTCTTACAAGTGCGAGTTTGATAAATCTTCAATATCATTAGCAGTGACTTCAATATTGGACAATTGATTGGTCAAATCAAAAATGTCAGTTGTGATCCATATTTAGCTAATTTATGGTGTTAAAACATTCAGATGACTTAAAGTACCACTGTATACCAATTTTTTAGTTGCTATACTTAAATGCTGTATGCATTTAAGTATAGCAACTTAAAAACACCTTTATTTAATTTTTCATTATTCTCTGAAGTCGGGTTTAGATTTGATCTCATCCATAGCTGAAGATTTTGGAATCCAATATTCAATAAACCAAAGTACAGTTTATTGAAAAGGAAATAATAAGGGAAGAAATTATGGGACAAGCTTTTTAAATATTTAGGTGGTTGCATCAAGCAGATAAAAATTCACGCAGATCGTCCGTGTAATATTTCATTCCTTTCCGTCATTAAATATTATTTGCAGTAATTGAATTAATTGTGGCAGTAAAACATGGGCAATAATGTAAAAAAAGTCAGTTAATTATTTAGTACCATTGCGGTGGTACAAAACTAGCTCGAACATATATTAATATCCAGTGTAAATGTTACTTTGCGGTAAAATTATTTAATGGACGACAAAACGTCTGAACAGATAGTTAGATGTTAAATTGTCAGTTCTCAGAGTGCGCTAAAAGTCAAAAGTCAGTCTGATTGAAAAGATTAATGTATTTCCATTAAATTTAGAAAAAAATTTTGTAACACTACTAAATATTTTAGATAATTATAAAACCTACAAAAAGGTTTAAAAATATAGTAAATAGCTCAAATTTAGGTTTTTAATAGTTTTTGATTTCCATCTTAATATCTATTGTTAGTTTCCATTTTACCAATCGTCCATGTCAAAATAAAAATTAATCAGTTAAGTACATATAGAACGCATAAGTCAAAAATTTTGTATAGACTTAAATACAAATAAGCATTTAATGGTACATAATATTTCTGTTAAACTTTATACAAATATTAATATATTTTTCACAGGCGTACAAACAATTTCATAAATTTCTCAAAAATATTTTGTTTTTTTAGCATGATGTGAAAGTGTCATTACCCGAGTCTAAATTTATTTTTATTTCTTTTTTTGTGCCAAATCTCTAATCGTCTTCTGCTTATTTTTCAGAAGATTAGTGAAAGAAGCAGATATCACCTCTTTATTTACGTCTTGAGGTTACATTGGTATTTTTGTTAGCAACTGATGCAGACCACAAGAATAAATCAACTCTTGACATTTGCCACTGGATTTACATTTTGCAATATTTCTTAAAGTAAACTCAGGAAAATGTACTAATGTCTTTACTATAACCACAATAAAATAAGTTTAATGTGAATTGAAAATGTGAATTGAACAAGTTAGAAGTTGTGTTTCATGCTTCTGATATTGACTAAAAGTACATAAGAATTATTTGGGGACATAAATTATATAAACATTTCATATATTTTATGCTGGGCAAAATGACCAAGAGTGGAAAAACGAAGTTCGATAAAATTGATCAAACATTAACGAGAAGCACTTTATAGTACAAAATTATAATTTTTGTACCATTTGTGAGGGAGATAGATGTTGAAGATTTCCACTGCTCTTCTAAAAACATCTAACTTTGCTGCCAAGGAGCTGCAAACCAATGGTGGTAATAGGTGAATCATTGGATTGGTGCACAGCACCAGGTTACATACCTGTCTTGACTCACAGTGGAGTTTCATGTTGCAAGAGCATTACATCAGGTAGAGAACCAAATTGGTCTTTTCATTACTAGTGCTGGGGGGTATTTAAAAGACCAATCTGGTCCCCTCCCTGATGTATATTTTGGAATATTGGCCTATGAGACATCGGTAGAATGCGCAACTAAGTTCAATTTGGCACAGCGCAAAAGTTGTGATGCGACTCCATAGCGCTTCAAGTTTTTAGTAGAAAAACCAGTTTCAACCCACAGATGATATCCAGTACATGTTTATTTTGATAATCTATGTTCATTGGCAGTCCAGGTGGACCACCCTTGGTTCTAGGGATGAGATCAAAAAATTGTTTTTCCCTGTTATATCTGAGTAATTGAACAAGACTTGATCCAATAGTACTATTACATCTCATAGTTCTTGATGTGCATGGCGTGAATTTGCATTACTTGGTGTTAAAAGATCAGTTCGTTCCCGCAGTTTTGAGATACAGGACATGAATCACATTTTCTTCTACTGCAGTGAGTACAACAGTTCGTGTAGTTTTGAATAAGAGTAGAATCACAAAATCTTTAGGATGTGGATCCTTAATTAACTTGATTTTTAAGGCATTTAGAGTGTCCACCAAATGCGTTCTAGAAAGAATGGTGGTATTGAATGGCTCATTCAGTAGGGGTAGTCTCTAATACTGTTGGGTGGAATAGCTTTATGGTGGATTGAGGAAACTGAAGGTTCCTACAATCATGTGTGGCATGAAGCAAGTCTTTAGGGTTCCAGGAAAGCCCTGAGCTAACCCAGGTAGAGGCGGGAGAAAGCTTGGAAATACATTAACATTGAAATATAAATATACAGCTATATGTATCGACACATATGCACAAATACTCACTGATTCTTGTATCCATAAATATAATAAAACTGTAAAATTAGTAAGTTTGTATATAGAAGATATTTAAGGAAATTGACTTCGGGAGACACAAAATATAGTTCTTGGAATTTTTGATTGTTGGTCTGCTTACCTGTAAGTTTGTTAATTTCTTTGTGTATCACGTAAGAACCAGTTAAAGGATTTTAATTTCGTTTAACTGGTGGATTCTATAGGATCTGAGGTAAATTACAGACTTTGTTATAATGCAATCGACATACTGAAAGAAGATACAGTAATTCGAAATTTTAATACAAAGTGTACTTGAAATAAGTTTATTTTATAATTATATCAATGCTGCAGGAGTACTGCATCCTAAAATCCTCCTCATCCTCTATTGTGGGTTTTAAGTAAAGACTTGTGACTGAACTTTGGACTTCAATTAAAACTGCATTTCTTTGAATCCACCAAAGTCAAGGTTCCTTTTATATTGTGTTGAAGACCTTGTGGCATAAGATGGTTAAAAATGGTACGATCCCTAAATAAATACAGCACACTAAAAAATATTTCAAGTGTTTGTAAAAGAATATTTTTAATTTGAATAGTTTTATTGTTCAAGCTATTATGTATTCAAAGCTAAAAAATATTTACGGATAACTAATTCAGGATTTTGATTATAAGAAAATAAAATTGAGGTGAGGATTTTATAGAAACTTTTATTTGTCAGTGTTTTGATATGTATCTCATTTCAGGCTGTTTTTTTTGCGTAGTGGAATCCTTTCTAATAATGTAACATAACAAACAAAGATTTGTGTATCTAACATTGAAATGAATGCACAATTTTGTTTTTGTCTGATCAAAGTGCCAGACTAATAAACCATAATTAGTTTCTAGCTTTTAGTACATCATTGTTTGAAAAATAAAACTGTTTAACCTAAAAATTGTTTGTTTTTGGTTTCAAAGGTTTATGTGAAGGAATTATTGCGCAGACAGTCTACATATATATATATATATATATGTATATATATATATATATATATATATTATATACATATATATATATATATATATATATATATATATATATATATATATATATGTAAAATTGTTCATGATTGCAAGAACCTTCAGTGTCCTCAATCCACTATAAAGTTATTCTACCCAACAGTATTAGAGACTACTCAAAGAGCCATTCAATACCACCACTCTTTCTAGAACGCATATGATGAATACTCCAAATGCCTTAAAAATAAGTCTATTCTCAACCAAGTCAAGGTAACTTACGATCCACGTCCTAGAGATTTTCCACTCTTATTCTAAACTATACAAACGGTTGTGCTTACTGTAGTGGTAGAAAATGTGATTCACGCTTTGTATCTCAAAACTGCAGGAGCGAGCTGAGCTATCTTTTAACACCAAGCAATGCAAATTCACAAGGAAAGCACTATGCCCATCAAGAACTATGAGGTGTAATAATCCTATTGGACCAAGTCTTGTTCACTTGCTCAGATACATCAGGGTTTTATATATATATATATATATATATATATTTATATATCTAAATGTATATACACATATGTGTTATAAATCACAACAAGCAGAATGAATAATAAGGAAAATCCCAATTCGAGATCATTATAGATTTTACCCATTATTCAAGTATGTCCTTTTAAACGTTGAGCAATGAAATAAGTTTGCCCTTGTTAGGATTCATTATGTCACCTCCTATAAATATCCCAAACGTATCAGTTCAATAAAATACTTATTATATTATATGTATATATATATATGTATATATATATATATATATATATATATATATATGTATATGTATAAGTATACATGTGCATGTATACATGTGTATGTATGCATTGATGACCCTCATGTTTCGACTTAACTTTCTAATATATATTATTGGTTTAATTTCAAAATACTCCCTAATCAAAACATTACAAACATTTGGAAAGTGTCAATACGCACCAACTAGCACCAAAACATTTAAAAATATGCAAAAGGCTTGACCAATTCGAGTTAAGATAGGTTATGCTAAATTGATCTAACTTGGCATAACCTATCTTATAGGTTATATCAAGCTTTGATTATTTTGGATTAGGTTTGGTTCAATTAGATTAGGTTAGGTCATATTAGGTTAGGTAATACATATTATCTATTATCTTAGGTTAGGCTAGGTTAGCCCATAGTTAAAGTTAAGTTGTGTTAGGCTGTGCTAGACCATATGTTCTCAGGTCATGTTAAGTTAGATGATTTTGTATTAGGTTAGGTTAAGTTAGGTTATGTGGCTAGGATATAATATGAATGGTATGTCATGTCACATCATGCCATATCATGTCATGACTGCAGGCTGTAGTTTAGAGTAGGTTAGGTTATATTAGGTTTTGTTTGGATAGGTTATGTTAGATTATGTTAGGTTAGGTTAGGATACAGTTGGTTATGTCAGATAATGTTACGTCATGTAATGTCATATCACAGCACATTAACTTATTACAGATCTTGTAGGGTTAAAGTAGATTGGGGTAAGTTAGGTTATGTTAGTTTATGTTAAGCCAAATCAGGTTGTGTTATAACATGACAGGTTATATTGTTAGATTAGATTATATCATGTTGTGCCAAGTTAGGTTGGAATATGCTAGGTGATATTATTTAGATTAGGCTTAATTTTTATGATAGGCTATGTTTGTTTATGATAGGTTAGGTTATTCCAGGTTGTGGTTGTTTTATCAGATTAGACTATGTCTGGATATGTCAAGCAATTGAATGTTACATTAGGTTAGACTGACTGACTAAACTGGGTTAGCTGAGTTGGGCCGGGTTGGATTGGTTGGGTTAGGCGTGGCTAAGCTAAACATGGTCTGAAACCTAACCTAGCTTGGGTCGGGTGAGGTTGGGCTGGGCTGGGTTAGGCTGTGTTGGGCCAGGCTAAGCTGGGCTTGGCCAGGCTAGGCTGGGCTGTGCTAGGTTAGGCTAGACTGGGATAGGCTAGGTTAGATTAGGCTAGGCTGGGCTGGGTTTTGCTGACTGGGTTGGGTTGGCTAGGCTGGGCTGGGATGGACTAGGTTGGGCTACGCTAGGTTAGGCTGTGTTACACTACGTTAGGCTGGGTTACGCTAGACTAGGCTGGGATATGCGAGGCTAGGCTGGGCTATGCTAGGGTAAGCTGGGCTATGTTAGGTTAGGCAGGGTTAGGTTAGGCTAGGCTGGGCTGGGCTAGGCTAGGCTAGGTTTGGTTAGGTTAGATATTTGAGCAGATTAGCTTATGCTATGTTACTTTATGTTATGTGAGGCTAGGTTTGGTTAGGTTAGGCTGGGTTAAGCTATGCTGTATAAGCCAGTCTCAGCTATACTGGACTAGGCTAAGCTAGGCTAGGTTAGATTAGGTTACTTCAAGTTTGATTGGGCTGGACTAGGCTGTACCAAGCTGTGTTAGATTTGGTGAGGCTAGGATAGGTTTGATGAAGCTAGGTTAGGTTAGACTTGGTCAGGTTAGGTCGATTCAGATTTGATTAGTTTGGATTAGGTTAGGCTAGACTACGTTAGATTATCTTAAGTTAGTTGATGTAATTTTAGGCTAGATTAGGCTATACTACTGAAATTTCAAAAATACTTATTCATTTTTAAATCACTTCTTTGTTTTAATACACATATGTTAAAAAACCCAAAACCCACGAACATCTTAAGAAAATATACCTATACAATCATTCACACTCATCATACACTCAAACATAGTAAACATTTTTCGTCTTACAATAAATAAATTTGAAATTAAAATGAAAACTTTTCCATCGTTGTTTTAAAATTTGTTCTGCCCTGTCTAGTTAGTGCAAATTACGATGCACTGAATGTTATCAATTTAGGTTTTTATTTAAAAAGGTGCTATTTCTCTTCATCACCAAAGGCAGAAATACTCTAATCCGGTGACTAAGTTTGTATTTAATTACTTGTATTATTAAGAAACATGTTGTTGGGTTAGATTCATGTCAAAGCAGGTGTGACTTTTTAATTAATTTGTTATTCCTGATTTACCTAATCGGATCGAGGAAGTGTGTACATTATAATATTAAAAATAATGTTGACGACAATGATTACCTCACAATGGGAATGATGTACAAATATAATGCATGTTTTATAAGTGAATTAATGATTCTTTTAATGGTCTGACATAAATAAAGTAATTGCTAGGAGCACATCACAGTAAAAACTAAATGTTGTATGAAATAAAAAAAAACTTGTAGATATCCTATCCACACGTTTGTCCGATTTCCCATTTAGGTAGGGCAAGTATCAAGCAGCAATGATGAGAAGCCATACTATTCTTATATACTAGTTGATTATTTAGATTAGGTGTTTGTGTGCTTTCATATAAGCCCCTCATTTTATGTATTCTTTTTACATTTATACCTTTTGTACATTCTCCAAAGGTATACATACATATATATATATATATATATATATAAATATATATATATATATGTATATGTGTGTGTGTGTGTGTGTGTTTGTGTGTGTGTGTGTGTGCCTGTGTGTGTACATGTATGTGTACATATACATATGTATACATATAGATTAAAGTAAACATTTTTCATATCTTTTTTATAATTGTAATCTAGGATTTTATGTGTTCTAATCAAATATGGAAATAAATTATTGTATACTAGCGTGACCCGTGCGAAGTCTTCGCATTATTTATTCCATTATGAAGCTCAGATGACAGATCAAACAAATATTTTACTAAAATTGACATATAGAGGCGCAAGTATCAAAAGCATTGAGCTAAAGCGCCACTTTATTTATACGTGAGTGGATTTGAAATTAAACAAAAATTTTACCGACCGTCAATCATATTGACGTTGAGCCGTTAGATGGCAGCATTGCTGTTTTGTGTATATAATTTTAATAATTAATTAATTTGCAAAAACAATAGCAATAATAAATTTTTTAGTTGTGGATGCCGGTAGAGCAAGCAATTATCTATAAAATGATATATAATTTATGTGGATTAGTTGTGAGGTTTTTTCTAAAAAGGGAGTGTAACATCTTAAAACCTTAGCGTATTAATATATATGATTTGTATATAAAGGTTATCCCACTATCATTTGAGTAATGAGGTATGTAGACTAATAGTAATTATCTTCTGCACAGACACTATGCAGATCGATATAATGCTCACTGTTCGTATGTTAATAGACTGTAGTGTCACGTAGCACCATATTCAAGGACTCTAGGGGATAAATATAAATATTGATTTGAGTTGTTTTTTGTAAATGTAGTAATGACTTTTCTGGTTAGCAACATTACGTAGTAAGTCATTTTTTAATGTCAAAATAAATTCATTTCACATTACCAATCAATATGTTATTTTGATAATTAATGTAATAGTTTGGGTACATACCATTTCATAGTTTATAGCCTTATAAACTTTAAATATAAACAAAAATTTATTTTTAAGGAATAAATTCATTAGGTATAACATAGAAAAACCATTTAAATTTAAATATTCGACCAAAAAAAAATACCAACAGACTAAATAACCCTATGTAGGTATATTTTATCTACGGTTATTTAGTCTATTCGTCTGAAAATTTGAATTGAAATGTTATGACTATGATATTTTATCTTATTTTGTCAGTTATACAAAAATATGCCTTCAAGTTTAAAAGCGCACTAAGAAGTCCCAATAGCTTCTGTTGTTTTATCTAATCTATTAGTTTTCTCATGGTTTTGGTCACAGACAGAATATGATATACTTCATCAAAATAAATTCAATAAAGATGTCACATAACAGAACATATCGGAGCAGACTGTTTTTAATTTTAAATTAAAGTTTTCAAATAGTGAAAATGCCATTAAAATTGGTTTAGTAGTTTTTGGAACATAATTTTTTTTACTATGTTGTACCTAATGAATGTGCTACTTGAAAACATATGTTTCAAATGTTATCATGTTATCGCTTATCATGTTTTAATATGTTTTACCTGTATTATTTGGTCTAGAGGTTTTTAATATTGGTACTTAATTTTATTACTTTGTTGTACCTAAGGAATACTTTGTTGTACCTAATGTGCTACTTAAAAACCTATGTTATAAGGTATAGTAAGATACGACAAGTAAAAAACTTGTATGTGTCGCTTAACATGTTTTTAATAACTATGTTTTACCTGTATTATTTGGTCTGGTGGTCTGAATAATTGGAACTTAATTTTTTTTACTATGTTGTACTAAAAACATAGACTATAGGGCCTAGTAAGTTACAAAATAAAAGAACTTGTGGACATTGCTCATTAGAAGAAATTTTTTATTTAAAATTAATTTATAAATTGTTTTTCTCAGTTAATTTTTACAGTTTTTTCCCAATGATTAATTTTATTTGGTAAAATAATCGAGAGGCTTGCTATTGGCGTTTTCATAATTTTTTTGTAGCAAAAATAGTTTAAAACATTTTGTTTTTAATATGATAAGTACTTTTTGGTTTTATTCATTTTTTTATGTGGAAACTTTTCGCTGGTAATAGGGACGGCAACTGAACTTTATTTTGTGCACGTTCCAACATACAATTGGCCAGTTATTTTAGTATATTGAAATTCCAAGGAAGAGTGTGCAATAAGTTTATTAGGCAAAACAAAGGTAGTTGCTCTGGGCTGTACCATTCAAATGTGTGATGCACCACACATAGATAATTTCTTTCTAAAAAAAGCAGAATTAAATTATGTATCCTTTACTGGTGAGATTTTTGTAAGTTGAAACATAACATTTTAATTAACAGTTTCAATTTACCTTGAAACCTTATTTACTTGTCCTCACACTTTGGAAAAGTTCACATTTAGCTTGATTAAATAATTTTTTATATAATATGCGAACACATTTCTGTTTCTATCGTATTAAGCAAAGTAATGCAAAATAAATTAGTCTATACGATATGGGCTTTTATTCTAACCCATTACATTATTAATGACTTGAATGAATTGTACAGACAAAAACAATTAAATAAAGAACGCCTGCTGTTGTTGAAAATAATTCACATGGCTATTTGTATAAATTAGTCTGCTAGTGTAGGGGTCTACTCATAATAGGCTAGAGGAGCAACAGTGGTAGTACGTAAGCAAAATAGCATCATCATTTTGAACAAAATTGCTAAATATGGCGTGGGAGGAAGAATTAACTATTCCGGACATTGAACAAAGTTTTGGAGCTCTGAATATGTTAGAATCTGTGCTAGGGATGTGCAGATTGGGAACGGGAAATATAAGAGCATCGTTGGTAACTCGAATTCGAAGGTTTTACAGCGTAATCATAGCAGTTTATGCTCTTACTTCAATTTATTTTTATTCCGGCGAAATGTCGTTATTTGAAGATGGATCTATTCTCTACATTTCTCATTGCATGTATATGATTACATCTGCATTAAATTTGTGTTATGTTGTGTTGATCGATGTTTTATGGAGAAAAAACATTTATTTGGAATTAATGAAGACGTTAAATCAGATTCAAAAATTTTTTCACACAAATAGCAGAAAACTTCTATTTCAGGAATTCAGATGTATGAGCAGATGTTTCACACTTTTAGTTATTTTAATCCATTTCTGTGTATACTTTCTTGACATGTTCTTGTTTGGCGTCATACCGGTGGTTATGTATACTCCTTTTTATACATCGTTTTCTATATTCCTCTTAGAAACAATTTATGTAAATTTGATGTTATGCATTGTTTATAAAAATTTTAAAGTTTTAAGAAAATGTCAACAGCAACCAGGTCAATATCATATAATGTGTTTACGTGAATGCACATCTGAGACTGTTTCCGAAGGTGTTATTCAGCTGACCGGTTTCTACAGTAAAATGTCATATTTATGCATGCTTTTGAACCATTCTTTCGGTATTCAGGTAAATATTAACATTCCGCAGCAATTATCATTACATTTTAAATGACATAGATTATGTTTGAAATTTTTTCTACTTTATATGCAGTTTAGATTTATTTTTTATTACAATACAATATAGGTTACATCCCAGAAAATAATAAATGCGTTTTAATGAACTATTTATTGAATGAAATAAACATTGTTCTAAAATTTAATATCTTAGTGATTTTAAGCATTTTTCATATTAATTTACAGTTATTTCTGGTGTTCTTTATCAGTTTCTTGACAACATTTATATCCGTAAGCAGTGCAATACACACACCACCCATTAAAGTAAGTAACAATTTTTTAAATAGATTTAAAACTATAGTACTATTATTTTGCTTATATTTTACACAGGGTTGAAACTTCTTTGGTGAACCTAAACCATAGAACATAATATGAAAATATAACGTTATTAGTTAAAAGTAAGTACGTTGGGCAATAATGTAAATTGACAATATCTAATTTAGTTGAATAGCAAGTATAAATATGGTTTTATAAAATGTATATTGTGTGATTTAATAAAATCTTACTGGGATGAAAAGCTTGAACGCTTCAGTGCATTACTTCAAAACTACAATCTAATAAACTGTCTATTTGAGATAAACAGACGTGTTTCTCATATAAAATGAAATAGGGTATTCCAAGAATATCAAGGAGTTTTAAATCAATTCATATATACATACGTCCCCGTTTAGTTTTATTTTTTAATCTTTAACTGACATTAACCATTTCCACCGATTTCAATTATAATCAATTTACGATGCCAATGTAGAATAGAGGTTGCGTTAAAAAATGCAATATAATATGTGAAGAAACATATTACATGGAATTAAAATTATTATGATTTAAGTACATTCGAATCAACTATCAGTATTAAGTCAGACATTACAAATATCTCAACGATCATCTGTATAAAGGACAAGTTTTAAATCTAAATATTCTTATGTCGACAAAATAATACTCCTATTGCTTTTGTTTCAATATCCTCACATTTGCATCACAATATTTATCAGTTTAATTATTTTTATATAGTACTTCACAAATAAAGCCCTTATTGAAACTAATGCGAATAAATAAAGAAAGTGAAAGCAAACATGTAAATAGAAACCAAAAACAGAATAAATGATTTCAGGTTGGATATAAAATGGGGACTATATACGATATAGTGTGGATGATTCCTTTTTTTCTTCCTCTGCTAATGGTCTGAAGATCTTGAAGAAAATTAATTTTGTTGCTCGTGAAGGTGAGTCGGTCTATAAATAAACTATGTAATGCCTCGTCACTAGGTTCCTTTCTAGAGCTGATTGCTAATATTAGATTGTACTACATTTACCCATTTGTATTCCATCTTATAGTGGCAACTATTTGTATGTTATTTGACATAAAATAAGAATAAAAAAATGAAAATAACTGCGCTTATAAGTATCAAAATATTTAACTAATCAGATACAAGATAAATCATTTTTAAAAACCAATTGACACATCTTTTGGATACACTCGTAACAACAAAACAAAATTAGCAGCATACATTTTTTTTTACAGATCAATGTCAAGAAATTATGGACATCTGTGAGTTCATTCAAATAAGTAAAATGGGAGAATTTACGGTTTGCAAACTGATAAATCTGAGAATCTCTTCGATACTCAGCTTCATGGGTTTAATTGTAACGTATGTCATCGTTTACATGCAGTTTTCCAGTCTAATGGGAATGTAAAGATTTTTAGAAAACATAAATTACTTTATTGTTAATTCATCTTAACTGCATCATAAAAGTATGTTTTTCTTTTGTGATCGTTGACACGTCGTAAATCCTAAATAGTTTTATTTTCATTCCAAATAATTGCAAAAAAGTATTTTTATCGTAAAGTAACTATTGGGTCGGTAGGAAAGTATCGAGTATTATAATTGCAAACAATTTTTTGAAAAATCACAGTTCATTCTTTGTTAGTCCTGCGCATGGTACACACCATTGTTATCTGTAGGCCATTGGACACGTGCAGGTAAAGTGTGGATTCAAATAAATATGGTTTATTCACATAAATATGACGATGATCTGATAATGAAGTCAGGAAATAAACATTGGAACTCCTTAACAAATGGCAATAAATCAAATATGATTCAGGATATTATTCCCGTGACTTTTAATAATATACAATATCGTAAGACGGAAAATAATTGATCGCTAGTTATATTGTGATGGTTAATATTATTAACAACTAAAAATTCTAAAAAAAAATCTTCAAAAAAGTAGGTACTAAAGAGTAAGAAATAATTAATTCAAAACCTACTTATTTGCAATAAATAACTATATTACTTATTTTTGAAGTCAGTGCTAGCACCGTCGATCAACTGTATATACATGTACTTTATGTGTTATTAACATTATAAACATGCTCTTTATGTGATAAGTCCATAAGAAGGTAAGGTTTTAAATTTACTTTATAAATTAAATTAAATTATAAATTTGTTTATGTTGGCCGGCAGTGCTGGTATTAAAAAATAAGTAACTTAATCATTTATTGAAAATAACTGAGCACCTATTTTGAGTTAATTATTTTTTACTTTTTAATACTTACTTTTTTTGTAGTTGGTTTTTTAAACTAAAAATAATATTTTTTTACTAAAAACAGTATTTATTGACCCAAAAAAAATAAAAGCGTTATTTTGAGTTATTAATGAAGACAACACTGATTATCACAAAATCGATAAAAGTGTTCTTTCACATTCTTCATTGAGCATAGCACTAATCATCAAAAAATTGATATCAAAATTGTTCACCTAAAGGAACCCTGATTTTTTTATGAAGCCAACAATGCATAAACGGCGCTAAGAAGAAGTAGAAAAATATATTACTTTTGAAAGAGGTGAAGTTTTTCTATTTTGGTGTCTTAAAACGGTTTATTATTAATATAAGAACATTTTTCATAGGTAGATTTAAATGCTTTGTGTCAAGAAATATAGAAAAACAGAAACCAGAATGATTTTTAATTAAAGTCAAAGTACTGTAAATGTCTCAATAGTATACCTTAATAATTGTCATTAGCAGACTAAAATTAAAAAATTCCCTGGTGTCGAGAAATCATAAAGTTGAATATGATAATATATTCTGGACTATTAATGTGACACAAATTTACTAGATAAGATTACAAAAACCCTAAAACTTGCTAACTAATAGCACATAATGCCAATAGACGTCCCTCGCAATTATTGTAAAGATTGTACATATTGTATCGTTTAATGTTAATATTGGGGTATGCTTAATAAAAAAATTGTTCCTGAAATGTTTAGTTCATAATAACGGTGTAAAGCTAACATACTCACTACTGTGATACCTTTAATGGGCCTAAGGTATGTACGTTGCGGCCATAACAAATTGATTCTTTTTTGAATGAAATTCTACTGACCAACTGTTCATTTTAGCTGACCGATTAATTATAATAGATGATTTTCTATCGCGTACAGCTTTTATTTTTTTTTCTTATTTTTATTAAATATAAGGTGCACAACTTTTGGAATGACCTCGAAAATGTATACCCATAAATAAAGAATGTTCTCTCGCTGACCTAAGAATTAAAGTAAGTGACAGTTTACAGCTCTTTATTGATCTTTTAGATGACATAATTATTTTATGCAATTCATAACAAAAGTCTAATATAGTAATACATATCCTTAGAATGTTCACATAGCCCTACGTGTGCACGCTACGTTTATGAAAATTTATAAATTATTTTCTTAATGAATATACTCTGATTAATTGTTTATTTTGGCTGATCAATTATCAGCAATTAAATTTCGATCAGATATAGTCATTTATTTTTTCTTTGCAACAAGGTGCTAAAATTTTCCAATGACCTTAAAAAAATTTACCCGTTACTAAAAATTGTTTGGTGCTGACCGATTAATGCAACCAATTGACCTTTTATGACCATTTTCTGACCTTCCAGATGACATAATTGTTCTTATTAAATTCGCACCATGAGAGGCTAACTTCGCGGCACTAAAATCAACACATTTTTCATTATTCGATTTGGATATAAAAGAAACAGAGTGCACGTAGTTTGGTTTGACATCATAGATTTGTTTCACTGTAAGATAACTATTCAAATATCACAAAAGGGCTAAATGTTAAAAGTTTGTGGTATTTTTTCACCAAAATTCAAATAATTTCTGTTCCCATCATACGAGATGCATTAAATATACTAGAAATCGCCACTCTAACTAATACAAAAAACAACACAATAGTTCAGCAACATATGCAATCTGCAATGGAAAAGGACACTCAGCATAATAGAAATAGTCAAAAGCTCAAGAACCAAAGAAGGTCTTAGTGGCACAACGAGGGAAAGCTAAAACTATCAGTCCGGATGAGGTATATTTTGATCGCTTGTACATGTGAGTACAATCAAAATATCAGCAGAATGACGAATGAGTAAAAAAAGCAAGTCTGCCAATAATGGGGAAACAATCGCAGACATCATATAAGTACTCAGTATACTTCAGGCCAACAATACATAAAAATGACCTATTACCAAATATGATGGATAGCTGGAAAAAAGCCAGAAACCGTGAAACAAGTAAGTCAAAAATTCCTTTATACAATTAATCAATTGTTAAGGAATCCAAATAACTAAAGCAATGTGCCCACATACTTGAAATATTTCTCAAAAATCTATATTATTAATATTATTTTAACATCAAAATATCTATAATGATATTGGCTATTAAACTAATAGCAGTATAAGGTAATCAAATCATAAAACCACTTGGCACAACAAAACTAATTAAAGGTGTAATAATTGAATTAGCAACAATAGAGGTATTACATCAAGTAATTAAAAATATTAAAAAACAAAACATTTTTCTTATTACCCTTGTAAAATTTTAATGTTTTTCTTGAAGTTCTTTCACTTTTTTTTTATTTATTAATGATCTTTTTCCATAAAATATAGTATAGTATTTTCAAATTCATTGAAGATTTGTTCATAACACAAATATCTAACTTATACTTCTCCGTCATATTTAAAATAAAATTTTTTATTAATTATTGATTCTTAACTTTAACTTTTTTTATCATCACGTAATTTGAATATAAAAAAGGTTTAAATTCTCACATTAATACAATCCCGATGATTGTATTAATGCGAAGTTATTAATTCAATATTTCGCTAATTTAAAATTTGTGGTTTAAATTGAAAAGCATTTTTAATACCATTATAGCTGCTGATATACTATCAACTGTATTATTTATATTTGCTTTAATACCCAAATAAAGTAATAATAGCATTTTTAATACTAATAAAATTTTTTTTAAAAATACCAATAGTTCGAATGCCAAATTTATCTCTTTAATATAATACGCCATTAAAAGTTTTAATAATTCATAGAAAAATTACCACATTGACAATTTTTCATTAGTACCAAGAAAAAAATCAGTAGCATTATGCAATTCTTTAAGTAGTAAACTTTTTCAAATTTTAGGCTCAGTGTAAATCATAAGCTGTTGTCGCCTTATATAATATTTTTAAGACAATACCAATTTTATATTTTTCTAATTTATAATTTTTGATTGATTATTATCATTAGGATAATAGGATTTGTGACATTTTATTACCACCTTTAAAATAAAATAAATTTCTTTTCTACGAAAAATAAATGAGAAGGGATTTAAAAATCATGTATTATTCCTTATTTAATTTTATAACTAAATTAAGTAGAAATAAAGTAAAATATTGTAATAAAATAATATATTTTAATTTTGATATAAATTAATCTATATTATTAGAGATTTTATACTGCAACAGGAATCCCAACAGTTATTAATTGGCTAAGATAAACATTTCTAAAAAAACAACTTTTCCCTTCTCAAAACTTTGTTTTTACATTGCCACGCTAGGGAAGTGAAAAAATGTGTTGAAATAAATGTATTTAATATTTTAAATAAAGAATTAAATTTCCTTTTCTTTAAACCATTGTTAAATTCCAACTTAAATCCAGAAGTCACTTCACCCACTTGGACTCCTTGATTAGCAGTTAATTTCAAATCTTCTTTCTCTTTTCTATAAGTTCATCAATTTAATAAATATGAACTACCACTTTAATATCAGTTGTACCATTAACTGATATTTCACCTGGATTAGCAGTTTAAATTGTTGCAATTAAATTAATAATAGTAGTAGGTAATTAATAACAGTAACAACTGAAGTTAATTGCTCCTGTTGCTAATGCAAGTGAATATTAATCACAGTAATATTTTCTTTATTATATGCCATTGTTTGAAAATATGAAAGATGAACTATATAACTTGAAATAAACAACTCAAAAAATGACAACAAAATTAACAAAGTACTCCTTTTAATTTAAGTTAAAAGGAACATCAATATTATGTTATAAAATTATTAAGCTGTTGATGCAGTATTAACAGAAGCGGCATCAAAAAAATTATCAGCTGTTTTATAACTAATTACTAATTGTTTACCTCCTGCTTGCGTTCCTGTAGCATCAGTTGATTCCATCTGAGCAACGATGTTTTAACTCGGTTAACTTAATAAACACTTTTTATAATCCTTAATAATAGTATATAAAATTTGTACCATATAATTTCAGTCGTATATATTTAGCTGATTGGTGTAAATAAATAAACTAATATGAAATACAAAGAAAAATAATAAAACACGCATTCTTTTAACTTAAACAATGTACCCTACTTTCCCACGTGCATGCACTGATATTCTATCAGGAAGTTGCTAAATCTAATACATATTTCTATTAAACATATGACCTATTAACTTACAATATTAATGTAAACTTTCTTGCTTATTTTCAAATTGCACTTCCAAATCATTATAATTCGTTTCTATTAATTAATTCATCTAAGATTAACAAATATTTTTCTTCAGAAGCATAATTAATTGCTGGCTGATTAAGTTAGGATATCATTATAATTAGCTAAATAAGAATCATAATTTTTCAATTTAAATGGAAAAAGACTAACAACTTGTTTTTTATGAGTTTGTGCTAAACAAGAAGCAAGAGATAATAAAAAAACTACCAACTGGTTTTAAAATTTTAACATAGTTATATGAGTTTTGTATATGAGTTATATGAGTTGAAAAAAAATCTCTTAATGTGGCAAAACTTTACAATTATAAATTTTACCTTAAAAGTGTACTTAATATTAACCTTATAACCTAAAAAATATAATTAAAAATATCAGTAAAAGAATCAAAATTAAAATAAACTTAAAACCTTGAATATTGAAACTCAACGTAAAATATAATAATGCTTATGATCTGCGATAGCCACTTTGACTAATTTTAAATCGTGTTGGTCAACATCAAAAGAAGTAGAATTTCATAGAATCAACTATTCTATGAAATTCAAACTCAGTCATTGAAATTATTAGATTCTACATGTTTCATCTATCTCATGTAATCTGATAATCACTTTCACTTTACAATGAAAAACATTTCAGCAAACTTTAATTACGTCCTTTAAAATTATCACAAAAATAATTTAAAGTATTAGCTGCTGAAAAATATTTGGGTTGATATGATCTGTTACCATGCCAAATTTCAAGTTTCTACATCAAACGCTTTCTCGAAAGATCAACTGTGTTAAACAGATTTCCAGTCCAAAAGTGAAAGATTTGTAAATAAACCATTTTGACAGTTTTTATATTTAAACTGTTTCTATTGTATTCACTTTAGTAATATAATATCGATTTATTTGCAATTTGTGATTAGAAAGTATAATTTTTATTGGTATGGACATGTATGCTGTATACAGTAAATTTAGATCATATAGGTTATATATTATAGTAAAAAGAAATTCAAATAGGAAGGGTGAAATCTTACAATTAATATAAAAATTTAATTGTTGATTAAAGAAATTTCTTCTCATATTTCTGTCTAGGTTTGAAATTGGCACTCTCAATTGGCTGGCATATTTAAAAATTGTTGGAAACCAAATCTCTACTCCTAAATCACACTTGGCAAACCTTTGTCAATTTTTATAAATATACTGAACAGCGTATACTCTACAATACTAATAAACTATTAAAAGTAACTTACAAAATAATATACATCATTATATAACACACCAAACTTAACAGCACAAAACAATGGAATAAATTTAATATAATACAAAATAATGAAACAAATTTTGCAAAACGCTAAGAGCTTTGGAAGCAATATTTGTAATTAAAACGTACCGTGTAATGCAGTCTATGCGCAGTGGTACAATTACCAAAAAAATATGATTGATATGTTAAAAATCTCCTAAATCTATATACATATTGGCATAATTAGGATGATATAAAGAAAATAAGCATCACAAATGATTCTACTATACAAGCTGTGAGCTCATGTTTATTCATATTGTCAATACGTAGATACATATTATTTACACCTATGTATATTTATCTATGGCCTCTTCCATATAAATATTATTAGGTAGGAAAAGACATTCAATAACTTATTTAATCAAAGATCCGCTTCTAAATGGTCACATATAACATGGATTAGAATCTGTATGAACAATGCACATAAATTAAAAACAATATCGATAACTGGCCATTAGTTTTTGAGTGCAGAACAAAGAGTCAGATGGTCAAATGGACTTGTATTAGTTGTTATAAAAAAACTAATAAGTTAGTTTCACCAAATGTACATCTCAGAATGTGGAGTAAAAGCTTGTAGTCAAACACAACAAAACATTATAATACTACTATAGCTTACAGTGTTATACCATATCTTACATTTTTTTGGCGTTTCCCACTTGAAGATATTGTGCACAGGTCTCGCTTCATAATGCTCGAACAAGGCATGCATACTTACATTGTTTCGGCAGACCGGGTCACCTTTGTTTTACATCATCACCACAAAGCAATTCCAGACATCTGTCAGCAAATGGTGAAAATTGAATGAATTCTTTCTTTGGAATGAAATAAATTGACTGTTTTATTGGCCAACTTTCATAACTTACCGCATGAATTTTGTGGGTCAAATATATGTCTATTGTATCTTATAACTATTATACATAATATAGAAAGTGATATTAAAAACTGATAATTTTTCAATAAGCATAAATCTTTATGTTACAAACAGATAAAAAAAGCAGTTTTTACAAAAGTGCGAAGAAAATACAATGTTAAAATAAAATTATTAACCAAATCTCAAGTTGTGTTGGCTATCAAATATAAATATAAGCTTTTTTTCCCTTTCCAATGTCTATTCAAACATTTCTCAAGCCATTAATGGCACAAAAAATGTAATGTTTGTAAATAAACTTTTCTCATCTCAAATTTTTCCACAGGTTTGAAATAAAAGTTGATATTTATGATTGACATATGTTTATTTTTATGCTACTTGTACAAAGCTACAAATATTGGTATACGTTTTTTTACAATAAATAATTAATTATATTATTTCCCGCTTAGTACCATATCTTGCTTTAATGCATATTTTGGCAAAACAATTAAAATGCGTCATAATTAATTACTGCGTATGAAAGTATTACATTTAATGCGTAGATTGTCTTTCGGCTCCTTGTTACTTCTCAGTATTTGGGGTAATAGAAAACAATTCCTATTATGATAGATATTCGATGATATATCGGATGATAGGTAATACGACGGATTGCTGACGTCATAGGCGTCTTTTTAAATTAATGTTTCAGTCAAACCTTGGGTGTAATAAATCATTCACAATTAGATAAATAATATGTAATGTTAAAACATTCTAAAAAGAATTGAAACCCTCAGCCTTTTAGATGGGTACGAGTATCATAGCCGCTTTGCGACGTTATGTATATAATGCTGAAGTGTATACATATAATGTAGAGCATAACCATTAAAGTTTATTAAAAAAATAAACAGCCCGATGAAAAAAAAGCTTAGCTAAAGTAACAAAAGTCCTACGACATGTATAAAATATGTATTCTATACTAAAAAATAAATGCTATTACTTTTTTGTAAAGAAAATAATATGTCACAATGTTTTTTGTTAACTATCGCAAAAATCGTATATTAAATATAGACTGTATTTGTACATAAAAACAATCAAAGATTCATTCAACGCCAAATGGAATTAAATCATTGTAGCTATCTCACTATAACACATTTTAAAATAAATGTGCATTGTAGTAAACATGGGTAGCGACATTTACGCATCGGAACATAGCATATTATTTGTAATGTAATATTACCTCAAAATTGTGTGATCAATAGCAAGGGTTGTAAATGTTCCCATTTTCAATTTCACATTTCACATTAGTAAAATAACCAGTGATTATAATATATTCTTTAATATTATTGGTATGAATATAATATAGTAAGTTTTGTAAATAGTAATCGACTGGTTGATTATATATTTTATGGTAACCACATTTTGGCTGTCAAATTGGTTTGTTCTGTTTTTGGACAGAATGGAGTATAGAGTTAATTAAGTCGGTTGCGGCTCATCCGTGATACAACCCAAAGGACTATATACATTCAATGGAGCGGGCATACATCAGCAGACAAAGTGCAGCTCAGACTTTTTGTCTTGCCCATGTGATGTCTGTTGTGAGCAAGACAGCAAAAGGACAAAATATTTTCTCTGTGCCAGTCAAGTATCTAGCGTTTTTGTTGAGATATCAAATGACTCGTGGAAGTAATAACTTTGTTTTATTGAGAAGTTTTGTTCATAGTTATTTTCAATTTCTTGTTAATTTTTATTCCTAATTGTTTGCTTAGTTACATTTAATTTTTTGTAATGTTTAATTTTTCACCGTAATTATTTTTAAACTATGCTAAAGCAATATGACAAATATTGCATTCATAAATAGGTCAACTCATATAATAATAAGTTGACCTATTTATGACTGCAATATTTGTCAGTGTGCCTCATATATAACAAATGCTTCATTGTAAAGTACTTTTGGTTTTATAAAAATATTTATATTACCATTGTACTGGAATATTGAATATAAACAATGAAGTATGCTACATACAAAGGTGAGTACGTTACAAATTATTCTCAAAATATAATTTAGTGGTACTGTGGAAAAATAAATAATAATATATTTATAAAGTATTAGCATGTTTTGCTTGCTTTTTGACTCCTTGAAGGTGTGTAGTTACATCTCGTGCTCAAGTTCTTACTGCGTTTGATATTGGTGCTTTAGACCAGTTCACTTGCAATAATTTCTTAGCGTTAATCTAAACACAAAATAATTACCTTCCTGAATCTTCTTCGTCTATCTCTTAGGACACCTAATTTTCTTCTATTTCACTTTCATTGTCGTGTTTATTCTTCTGCGTTGATACCACCAATGTCTTGCCAGTCATCAGACTCTTCTAACAATTGTATGTCATCCAACTTGGTATATAGAAAAAACAGCACAAAATTAGCTTAAATAAAAATTATACAAGCTATCTATATTAAGTGAATGAAAATGTTTATTATATATTTTTTAAGGATAAAACAAAATAATAAACAATTCACCACAAAACAAACAAAAATAAAGTATATGAACATTTAGTAAAAACAGTCATGCAAGAAATAACATGAGGTAACATTCAAAACAGCAAAAACAGCGACACGTGTTCATGCGTAACTTCATGCAATGTTATATTATATATAATATTTCATTTGCCCACCTTAAAATATCTTAATTAACATTTTTAAGTTTAGCTATTGAAATATGTAATTCAAGCAATTTCTGAGGAAAACTATTGTAACAGAAGGACAGACACATGAGTGATCTTATAAGGCATAAGAGTGATGTTCCGTTTTTCCTTTTGTGGTATGCTAAAAAATGCCCACAGGTGCAAGCATGCCGAGTATGCGGTGTGCCTAAACCTTGGCAGAGAGGAATGGTAACTTGTCCATATATTGACTGACTCTAATGATCTTTAATTTCAATGCTAATTCAAGGCAATTTATGTCTACTTTTAGTAAATCTACCAAAGTGAATATTTATTGAATTTAAGTGACAAGTTAATATAACTGGTAATTTATTGTATGATATTTTATTGCTGACATATTGATTAATTGATATAAATTACAGTTTTTGTAGGACTAATACGGAAATTATAATGATTAGAAGTGGCTATTAATTAGTTTTTTGTCCAGATTAAACAATGTCTCTGCAAACATTTTGAAGCTTTTATAGTGTTGTTATTTGCTTGTGAAAGACTTACACTTTTACAGGATTACCCCATGTTGATACAATCGAACAGGTGATGGGGATCCTGCACTGCACCGAATTTAACCCGCTATATTTTTTTTACTTGCTCAATATTAGTTCAAAATGTAAGACATTCCAATTTAGGATTCTGTAGTGAAACAAAGTTACTTCCATAATTTTTTAAGTCTGATCATCTGTGTCACCATCTGTCATAATTTTGCAGTTTGTACAATTTTGTCTCTATGTCTGCTGTGTCTCAATTAATATGTAGCAAAACATTAAATAAATGTTTAATGCAATACATGGAAAATGGCTACAATTATTTTTTTTGCATTAATTTCCACTTGATGTGATCAACTGAAAATTTTTCATTTTTAACCACAAATTTAAAAATTCTGAGTACTAGTATTTGATTACAACTTTTAAATGAAATTATTTCAGGTGCTTGCATCAACAATAGAAAAAAAATAAATTTTTTATTATGACCAAAAGATGTGATCATAAAACTTTGTTCTTGATTATGCCATGAAACTTTCATTTCATCACCTTCCTTTAAAATACATAATTTTTCTCACTAAATGTAGCATTCTTCTAACAACTTTGTTAAGAACAGAGTTTGGAATATTATTTCATGGTGTTTGAAGTTTCACTTTTTTTTCCACAATGTTTGAAGTTTTTTTGCACCATAAAGACCTCCAACTGATGAAGTGGTCTCTTCAATTTACAGATTTTAGAAGTTTCCCTACTTCTAAGGTCAGGAGATTGGGGAAGCCGCTTCATCGTTTGGAGGTCTTTATGGTAAACACAACAGTAATTACGCTTCATGATAAAGATTAGCAATATGTTATGTGGCAGAAAAATTTTAATACGTTTTTAAAATTCGGGTTTAAATCATGACAAAGTTCGTAGCCGGGGATCTCGCACTAGCTTTGGATTTGAGGATCATTCAATAGTCATTATATCTAAAATGGACAAAAAGGTCACTGCTGGAAGAATACAAATGCAGATTAATGAAAACCATAATAGGTACACAACAGTTAAGATCGTTTTGCATAAAGTTGACCCTTGGGCTGGAGTTTCCATCAAAAAATCACTTTTGAGATGTAGAAATTGATGAAAAAGATTGGAATGGCCTCAAAAACATTAAAGAGTTGAAGACTAGAAACGTGTACGCTGTACCGATGAATCTAACTACAAGTCATCTGGGCAAAAGCGCAGAATTAATTTGCATTGCAAATCTTCAGAAAAAATATTATCTTGATTATATTGCATCAACTGTTAAGAAGGATGGAGGGTCTATCATGGTATGAAGGGTTTTTCTTGAATTGGTACTGAACCTATTTACATATTCAAAAATCCTTTACAAAAAGTAATATATAGTAAATAAATATATTAAAAACTTTGCTAATCCACCTGGAAAGTGGTTAACCTATTATTTCAACCAAGACAATGATACCAAATACGTTGCAACTTTGTATTAATTGAATCGGGTTTTTTCGCGGTAATTATATATTTAATGAGTAAACCTAGATATTATATACTAAGTACTCACTATGTCCCGACGTTTTTTTATTTTTTATGAATTTGTATTAATTATCGAACAAACCATAAATATATACTGACAAAGTAGCATCTTAATATTTATTCTGATCTTAATTAGACTGAGCTACTGGGTGATGAGAATCAGAAAGTAAAAGAGTGAATGTGACTTCTGTTAAACATATTTGGGAGGTACTTCAAATTTCATGGAGTAATATTCCAAACTGTGTTTGTGAAAAATTGATTAAAAGAATGCTGCGTTTTGTCTAAAAAAAATAAGCTTTGAAAAGTAGGTTTCTTTAATGAAAAGAAAACCTGTATATTTTTTCTCTAATAGTACAATTTAATAATATATTATTCACTAAGTATTTTGTTACTAGAAACGTAAAACTTTAATTTGTGTTCCAATTAACCTTTTGACCTTAGGGGTTGTACATTAGTCGTGTGAGGCATTACGCCACTTGTTACACCCCTCTCTCCCCTGAAGATACATGATGACATTCTAATCTACCCCACCTCTAACGTCACGTGTAATTTTTTATTAAAAACATTTAAATATTTTCGAACATTTTTTTTTATGAAAAATACAATACAAAACAGTGCACGATAATTTAAAAAGCAGTGTCTTCTGACCATGGGTTTACTTGACTGTTTTCAATACTGAAGAGTAGATAAGCATCTTGAAGCTCTACTGTAGGTACTCTATTTTGAAGATCGACACCGTTTGAGCCACTCAATGTTATCATTTTCATGCACCAGACATAAAACCTCCCTAGATTTGGCGAGCAACCACAGCATAACGATGCGTATAGGACGAACATTAGGCGCTCGACTATCATCACTCTGTTTCTTGCTTTGTTCGTTGTGAAGAGATCTCCTATGTGTCTGAGCACTTTTCTTTGTGCAAAAATACAGTCCACACTGCTTACATGTTCTTTTCACATGCTGGTGACTTTCGTCCTTCAGGTTAGGGCAATAAAGATCATTAGACGTTTCTTTTCAAAACCTTCATGTTTATGAGTTATACCAAGAGACCGCTGTAAAAGAAATGAAGCAAACGTCTTGCGGTCATGTTCTTTTGGTTTTGGAATATATAGGCCACAGGACAAATAGAGAATTGTATACGAAGGTGTCAGGAAGTGTTTGGGAAGAACAAGTCGAACAGAACTCCGCATGCTTCCACAGCAAGCACGGTCATCACGCTTCACCACCTGATAGATGATATGAAGTTATTTTAATTGTAATTATTGTATTTAATTTGTACAACGAACTCGCATTAGAAAGATATAATGACGAAATTAAAATAAATGGATAAATGACATTCTACTACACCTGAAGTAAATCCTGACTCTCTCGAAAATGCTGACTATACCACTGCTGGGAGGGCAGATCTGGAATTAATCTTTCCGTAGTATCATCAGGCTGCTTATACTCTGCCATAACTTCATGGTGGTCGATAACTATAGAACTCCGTACTTCATTCAGCAAGCATTTCTCTAGCTTTCTGAAAATTCCTTTTCTCAAGATCAAAATCTGTTGTTCTTCCTTGTTCATCTAGATGGGTTAAATAAGAATCATGTGTATGCGGCCAGATAATTCCCAGTTCAAAGGTGCATTTTTCCTCTCGACGTGGTTGAACACCCTTTTTCTGCACATATTAGTAAAGATGAATATTGCATCTAGATTATGTTCAATGAAGTGGTGTACTGCAACCTTCTCATATCTCGGGTTCTCGTCGGATACTCCATCAGATGAAGCAAAAATAATTGGCTTCAGGCGTCCTCCTTTTTTCCACATAATTTCCTTGAAAGTGTCCAGTGTTGTAAGCCTATTGAAGTCCATGGCGTGCGATGAAACTGTCTATGAAGAATGTTTGGCGCTTCTAACAGCCACATATGTTAGTCCTGAGTACGGGTTTGGCGTGGTCCATATCATTGGCTTTTATGATACACCTATTGTATACACTGGTGATCAATTTGTGCTTCGAAACAATTACCCAATTATGATCAGGCAATGATACGCGACATTCTACATGTACAAGTAGAGGACGTTGTTTATTCGCAGCCGTCAAGCCTATGGGTACCCGGGCTTTATCACCCTGTGATAGAAAGAACACTTGGTCCATCCCTAGTATAGATACCCCGGTTTCCAAGATTCTTATAGTGGCGACACAAAAATGCTGATTGGGGTGAGCTTTATGATGGTCTGCCTTAGGACGGCTCAATTTGACATTTCATGAAAGCAGTCAAAGGAATGTGCCACTTTTTGAAATTTGAAATCTGTGCTCCTTTCGTTTGTCATGAAGATTCGTGGGTGTTTGGCAAGTGCACACGACCACAGAGTGACGTCGTTCCTCCACAGCAGCACCAAACATTGCCAAATTGATGATAGTCTTCAACAATTCTGGTTGTTGCTCCTTTCGAATCATCCGTTGCATCTTTTCGGCATTACACTCTAAAAAGGCTTGACCTTTGCACTTATGAGAACCTGCAGTGCAAGCTATTTTTGCAAGTGGATTAAATTTTAAATTCTGTGTCTTCTGCAAAGACAGGTATAAGTCGACTTATCCATTTTTATTTTTATTGTATTAAATAGTATTAAAATTTACCTTCCTTTTAATCTTTACTAACATGTTGATATAACTTATAGTTTCGGAGAAATGGTATTTGCATTATAATATAATTGAGCAAAAAGAAAATTTACTGTGCTTCGGTATAATAATACAGGCTAAACCGATGAAAAAAGGCAGCATACAAAAATTAATTATTTCATCATGAATTTAGAAACATAAATATAAAAAGGACTAGAATATTATGTGAAAAGACAAAAATGTTTCATCCAATAAAAATATTTATTATGTATAATATTATTTATGTGATGCATTGTTTTACAAGGAATATACCTGTATACATTTCAATCTAACCTTTTAAATTATTAAAATTTTAAATTATTTTAAAAAAAGGTGTCTATAAATTAACATAATAATACTTATAGATTAACTTAATAATAAGAACTTCTGCAAAGTTCTTATAATTTCAAAAAAATATGTGGTTTACTAACAATAATTTTTCAAACATTTGCTTCCTTGAAATGTTATGATTTTCAAGGTATATCTGTTTTCACAGGACCCATATAATTATCAACCATCCACATAATGTTTTGGACTTAGACTACAAGAGAGAATCATAAGTAAATTTTCTACAGTTATTCTTTAATTTTGTCATTTATACCTGAGATGGTTTGATTAGTAATTTTTTCAACTTCCATAGTTTTCTGCAGTCCAGTTCGGAGGTGCATACCGTAGGATGTTCTCAAGATGGACTTTGTTCAATGGGTGTGCCTGGAATTTTTTTAGTAACACTCTCGCTGCCAAACTGAAAAAATATGGTATACAGTAAAATGAACCTTCAGTGAATGAAATACTTTTAAAAAATAGAAGAATACACATGTGTGTGATATTTTTGCTTTTGCTAGAAATAATATGCATACAACTTCACCATCGTATTAGTGAATCTTTCAGCTCAACATGCTAGTATGAAGTAAATAATAAAAACGTATTTTACAAGATGTTTTGTAATAAAATTAGCTGAATGAATTATTAGCATAGTTTCTTTATCCCTCCACCTCACAACTTTGTATTATTCATGCATATACCTTACTATGCACATCAAACATGGTTTACTTTGTATTTAAATATGAAAACGGCAGGCCCCATAGATGGGGCTCGACCCATAATTATCTGCACAGTCTGTGCAACAGACAGTGCAGATAATTGAAGTGAGGTAGGCGCATTTGAGTGCGTTGAGGAATGTTGAGTTGAGGAATCCAATGCACCAGCAATGAACATACTATGAAAACTTTAGAGTTATTTAATTACTCTTTTAAATAATTAATTCATTGGTACACACTCTGCGCTGGTGGTTTGAATTTGGCCAGCACAGAGTGTATGTGAATGAATTTTCCAATGCTATAAATTTTTGTACATTAAGCATTCTATATATTTCACTGATAATGAGAGAAAACATGGTTAGGAAACCTAATGAGAAAATGTTGTATGCCACATACAATGTTTCTCATTAACCAACTAGTCTGGTAACAGTGACAAACTCACCATCCGTCATGTTGGGTTAGTTGGGTCTTGGTGAAAAGTGGATAGATTACCACTCATAGCAAATATGGTGGAACATCTCTGGCTACCCCTATACGGGAATATGACCGTGATGATATGTATGAATGTATGTAATTACTCTTTTTTTGAAATTGTTGTCTATATGCTTTTCACTAATGCTTTAATTTTAGCTCACCTCTTTAGAAGTAGGGCAGTCAGTAGTAAAGGATGTTGGGAGACTTTTCGACATGGTTTTTCCGACGATATTCAGCCAAAAGATCTCTTGCTCCTTTTATAAAGTCTTCTTTTGTAGTGTATTTCTGGTTCGCAACAGCCCACGACTCATTAAATTCTTCTTTACCCTTTTTATCCTCTACAAAGAGGTTTTTATACAGATCTACAACCTTAAATATTATTACATTAATTTGTCAGCCAGTCCCGGGCGTGGCAATAACCTCAAACTTCCCGCGTGGTGGAGACCTGCTAAGATACGGATAAAATATGTTGTTGGTTACTTTTTAAGCTCAACTTGCTCACTGAATAGCAAAGGCCTTATTCATTATTACACTAGAAATAACTTTCCAATAATGTGTCTTAACATAAACATAACATAGACATGAGACGTCAAATGGATTATGAAAAAAAAAATTCTGTATTTATGATTGAAGATAAGGTTTTCAATATCATGATTGTGTAAATTTTAATAAAAATAGTGAAATATCTCAAAAAGAGGTCATCATATTTAGTATATTATTTCATGCCCTTATATATTTAATTTATTTATCTGGACAGTTATCATAATAAAAATAAGTGTTTTAATGGTCAACGCTTAATTATACGACATTTAAACATAGGTACTTTCATTGTTTAGGGAAAGGTTCAAAAGTTAATGTTCTAAAAATATATAGCATGTTTATATTTTAAAAATGTAATACATATTATGTATACAACAATATTTTCATAGCAAATCAATTAAATTTCAGTTTCTTCCATGAAAAAATATACTTCAAGTATATTTATAAAATATACTTTAGTGTCGTAATATGATATGTAATGCGCCTTATTGTGCCTTTGATTGCAAGAAAATATACACGTGATATGTAACAAAAACCCCCCTCCCCCATTGTGACCAATAGTGATGTTATCCAAAGCCCCCTCCCCTATTTAGACCTCACGTTATTAATGTACGAAACTTTACTTATTTGGCGCCACAGTTTGTAAAAAATTCACATTTAGCTTAATTTAAAGAGATATAATGGAAAATACATTAGTCAAATGATATTGGCTTTCAATTTAACCCACTTTAATATTAATATTTTAAGTGCATAGTATGGACCAAAATAATTCTATAGAAAATACCTGCTATTGCCGAAAATAATTCTCATGGCTATTTGTAAAGACTAGGCTGCCAACGTTATACTTCTAGTCTGCTAATGGTTCACTCATAACAGGATAGTGGAGCAACAGTGGTTGTACATAAGCAAAATAACATTATTAATTTGAATATCATCGTTAAGTATGGCATGGCTAGAAGAATTAGATACTCCAAATATTGAACAAAGTTTTCGGGCTCTGAATATGTTAGAGTCAATATTGGGTATCTGTAGATTGGGAACTGGAAACATAAGATCTTCATTTGTGACTCGAATTCGAAAATTTTACGGAATAATCATGGCAATGTACACCCTCCTCTCAATTTATTTATACTCCGGCGAAGTGACGAGATATGAAAATGGATCTACTTACTACATTCTTCATCGCATATATATAATTACATTTGCATTAAATTTATGTTACATTGTGTTGATAGATATTTTATGGGGTAAAGATATTCATTTCGAACTAATGAAAATGTTAAATGAGATTCAACAATACTTTCACTCAAATTGCAGAAAACTTCTGTTCAAGAAATCCAAACGTATTAGTACATGTCTCACTTTATTAGTTGTTTTATTCCATGCTTGTGTTTTCTTTCTTGATGGATTCACGTTCGGCTTCTTTACGGTGGTGAAATATATTACATTTTATACATCATTTTCGATGCTCCTTTTAGAAATATTTTATGTAAATTTGATTTTATACATTGTTTACAAAAATTTGAAAATGATAAACCAACATTTAACGAAAGTTTTAAAGAAATGCCAACAGCAACCAGGTCAATATCATATAATGTATTTATGTGAATGCAAATCTGAGACTGTTACCGATGGTATTTTTCAGCTGACCAGTTTCTATACAAAAATATCACAATTATGCATGCTTGTGAACCGGTCTTTCGGTAATCAGGTAAATAATTTATACTACGGTTACACTTATTGTCACACTTTAATCAACTTTGACTATATTTGAAATATTTCCTTATTTCCTTGCACTTTAGATTCACTTTTATTACAATTAAAAATGATAGACTATAATACCCTTTACAGAAATAGGTGCATTTTGGTTAGCTTTTTGTTGGCATTACATTATATTATTTTAACATTTTTATATCTAATTTACAGTTATTTGTGGCGTTTTGTAACTGTTTTTTGATGACATTCATATCTGTGAGCAGTGCAATATACTGGGCAACTACGGAAGTAAGTAACAATTTGTCAGTTGATTTAAAGACTAATTTTTGATTATGTGTAAATTTTATGTGAAGCTGGAATTTCTTAAACAAAGAGAATATGGTTTTAATCGCAGACCTTAATATGCAATTCTATCATTATCGGCTAAAGGCAACAATGTCGGATCTTAATCTAAATTCAGAACAATGACACGAGTTTGATACTAAGTATGGATGTGGTTTGACAACATTAACAAATATTTACATGTACACTGCAAGATAATTGAGATTTTCATTAATAACAATAATCGATCAGGATAAGAAATTTTAATGCTTCAGGGCGTGACTTCAAAACTATAACCTCGTAAGCCTGAGTACAAAAAAGAGTGTAATGGTGAGATGAAGAGATGTGTTTCTTATATAAAGCGTGACAGAGTGTTCCAAGAAAATCAAAAAGATTTAAATCAGCTCTGTTGAAGGAATTACTACGTCGATAGGACAGAGGTTCTGTTGAAAAAGCAACACATTTTATCAAGAAATATTTTTGATATGGAATTCAAATTATTACGATGTAACTACATTCACATCAACTGTCAATGTTAAGCAAACAATATCTCAGCAGTTAAGTTCAGATACCAAATTGTCACCAAGCATGTGTACAGAAAATAAATTCGAAATATGTATATTTAAATATTCTTATGTTAACAAATTGATATATGTATTGCTTTCTTTTTCAATATCTTCACATTTTCATTCTGCACATTTCATTGTACCTTAGCTAAAATCAGTACTTAAGAGTTTAATAGTATAATAATAGAAATAAAATGATTTCAGGTTGAATACAAATTATGGGTGGCGTACTTGATACTCTGGTTGTTGCATTTCTTTCTACCCCTCTTAATGGTCTGTGCTGTTAGTGAGAAAATATACATGGAAATTGAAAATTCTAAACTGATGTTGAAGAAGATTAATATTGTGGCTCGAGAAGGTGAGTCGGTACATAAATAAACTATGCAGTTGCTTTGTTAATAGGGTCATATCTATAACTGATTGCTGACAATAGATAGTATTAGATGCTGATATCTTTAATGATGGCAATCACATGCGTATGTTTTTCAGCAAAAAAGTACATATAAAGGATAAACATTTTACATATCTTTGCTTACAAATATTAAATATTAAATTCAAAAGAGGCAGGAAAGATTGTTTCTGAAGTATAATTTGCATACCTTTTTGTAACAAAATGTAAAATCGAAACCATATATTTTCTATTTACAGATCAATATCAAGAAATTACTGACTTATATGAACTCATTAAAATAAGTAAGACAGGAGAATTTACAGCTTGCAACTTGATAAAACTGAGGATTTCTTCAATGCTTAGCTTTATGGGTTTAATTGTAACATACATCATCGTTTACATGCAGTTTTCCAGTCTAATGGGAATGTAAACATTTTTAGAAAAAAAACATTTCATTATTGTCAATTCATTCTTATTCAATAAAAAATAAAAAATGCACTTGTCTTTTACGATCATTAACGTGTCATAAATACTGAATAGTTTTATTTTATTCCAAATAAGTACATAAAAGGTAGAAACATAAATTTTTATCTATTTTTCGATTTCACCACAAGTTTTGTGGGAGCGTCCTACTGTGTCTTAGTAACCCTATCTATTTACCCCATATGTATTTTAACTTCGCTCCACTTCTGCACTTCCCGCATGCATCTACGCCAGTATATTGTTATCGTTTATACATGCTTCCATGCAGGCTCTTAAATTTATATGGCTGCATTTGAATCTTTGAAACATTCCACAGTTTGATTTTCTTATACCTTTTAAGGGGTTGTCAACTTTTTTTTCTGTTCGCATCTAATGTCTTTACCTTTTTGTCAGTCTGTCTATATCCAAATGTTCAACACAGTCAAGCCCTTTTGAAGGTGTTCCATAACTATCTTATTTATTTTTTTTATTTCTTTCTCACATCCGACTTACCTCTTGTAATATCTTTTACCTGTTTTTTATGTCATCAATTTGTAATGCCTTAAGCACATTGTTTTACATCATCTAGTTCTAATGCCTTTCGCTGGTTGTTTTACATCATATAGTTGTAATTCCTTTTGCTAGTTATTTTATATCATCTAGTTGTAAGACCTTTTGCCGGTTGTTTTCTATCATCTAGTTGTAACGCCTTTTGCTGGTTATTTTGTATCCTCTTAGTTGTAATGTTTTTTGCTGGTTGTTTTGTATCATCTAGTATTAATGACTTTTGCTAATTGTTTTACATCATCTTTTGTCTTTTCCTTTTTCAGCCATAGTTTTGTTCTCTTAATTGACTTTGATATTTTGTAGACAGTCGGAACACCTTACTTATTATTTTGTGGGTGATACGTAATAATAATTTAAGAAATTTAATAGTTACAAATGTATTGTGGCAAAGAACGTAAAGAAGCTCATGAAGTAAAATGTCACATTAATATACACACTATTAAATACTTGGTGTTTCAACGTACTCCCAAAACGATAATTGAAAGTCTGAAATTGAAAAACATTATTAATTAATTATGAGAGATGTTGATTGAGAAAAATATTAAAGAACAAAAGAAATCATCAAAATAAAGGATCATGCTTTAATCATTATTTGAATGTGGAATTCTGTCTTTGCTGTTTAGCCGAGACTTTCTTTTTTCAAAATAATAATCCCGATTCCCGATAAGTTTGTGCTGGCATGTTAAAAGAATGGCAAAGTTATGTGTTTCTGTAACGAGCATTGTAAATTCTGTTTTTCTTTTCTAGTTTATTTTGAATCAATTTTCTTGGAAAAAGCTAAGAGAAATGCTGTCCTATAAACCATTAATTCATAAAGAGATGACGAATATTTCTGATATCATTTACTAAGTTTCTTAGCAATTTTAGTGGAGACAAAACAACATAAATTTATCACACACATATGAAATTATCACAAAAAATAGTTTCAGAAATATTTAACTGACAAAACGTTCAGTTGGAGAGTTCATCATTTCCTGTTGTCGGTATACAATGAAAAACTCCTGTGAAATGAGAGTTGGACTTGAATGCTGTATGAGTTTCACTTTGGATTTATTTAATTAGTCAATTGTACATTTGAAAATGAAGAAAATATGAATTTTTTACTTTTTTTTATTTTTCTAAATAAAAAATATTTAGTTTTTATATATGATTTTTGACAAGTTTGTAAATAATTTCAGTTTTCATGTTACATTAATTGTTTATGGCACATTCGATAGAGTTAAAGTAATTAAAAATTGTCATTAAAAGTATTATAACAAAAATCTTTGACACAGTTAGAATTTTTAAATGAACCATTCGCATTCTGTTGGTTTTCTAAATTGCAATACTATGCACTCTCTTTGTAAGAATAGTTTCATAAGTGAATTCACTGAACTTATAACTCATCGAGAAATTAAATGTCTTTCATAATTGTATAGAATAGAAACTGTCTACGTTGTTATAGATTGTTAAATATTACATAAAATCTAAGGGCACACAAATAATTTTAGTATGTGTATCTAAATATTCTTGATGAAAGTCTAGTTTGTAATAACTTGTTGTACAGTATTTTATTTTGGTAGCGAGCACGTAGTTCCATAATGAAATAAATATTACACACTATTCATTGCTGATACGTTTAAGTTATGAAAACAATAAATTGATAATAAATTCTCATTTATTTGGATTTCTTAGAAGGCATTTTCAATAATTTTTGACCCGCTTTCTCCTCAATCTTTGGGGTAAAATAGTAATATTTTTCCATTGAAGTAAGGGGAGATTCATTCCTAAAACAACAGTTTTTACATACAGAATAATGTTATTTCCATTCAATCAGCAGTTTTTACATACAGAATAATGTTTAATGTTATTTCTGATCCCTCATTTTTCTGCAAATTTACATGAAAAGTGTAGCTGTTAATGACTTATGGTAAATAAACAATTAGAAAATTTGAAGTGAACGAACTTACCTTAGTCGAGATTGCACAACAGAAAAGTGCAAGCAAAATAGATTTATGAAATGAATAACATTCATTAATAATAATTAGGAAATTATCAAATTTTATTAATTAGATGAAGAGTATATCAGGAGAAGGTAAATTGTTGCAAGTTTTTTGCAGAAAATATTGATATTTCTCTGTATCAGGGACCGAGCTGTGTGTTAAATGAATAGTCAATTTCATCCATTTTCTCTTTCCTTCTGAGCTGCCCAAATCTTATGCCAGCTACTTATGTGTATATGATTATATCCACCACTATTTCCAACTATCTCATACGGTTATGTGCATTAATTAATAACATTCCCTTGTATTACTACAAAATAACGACCATCACATGATTCAACCCCACCACTTAATGGAATGATTAAAAAATCTGGATGCTCTTTCGTTTTCATTAATATACATTCCATTCATTTGAATAATATACATGTTTTCTAATATCAATTATTTTTAATTTTCTGTCAAACTTAAACGTCAACATCAGCTTGTATAAATTTAATAGTAAACATATGCATATCTTTTTCTATTGCTGCCCATTTGTCTAGAAAATATCACCTATACACAAGAATATCTTGCTTTATTTGATGTGTTAATGTTAGATATATCTTATTTGACGTCAATCATCAGTATAAAATTAATCATAAAATAAAACAATAATTATTTTGTTTTGTGTGTATAGGTACTCCGTGTATGCTAGATAAATAGATAGGGTTGTGAAATAAAATTAACTGCTAATTAATTAGCACTAGGTGGAACAGTAATATTTTGGGAAAATACTGTATTTCCTTTAATATTATTGGTTCCACAAATCACTCAAAACTAGATTGTTGGATAATTTGGTGGAAAATATTTCTTCCTTGTACGCTATTACTCATCCTAATTTTTTTATTTACAATAGGAAAGTGCACAGTACCAAAAGCTCTCCGGAATTCATTTTACCAACAAGCACCTTCTATGAGTTTTATTGTACTATATAAACACTACAGCAAGTCCAGTTCTGTAATCTATATAAAACGTAAGATTTGGGGAAATTAATAGCTTAAATGTACACAAATTTTTGCAAATAACGCAAATGTCGATACATAGGCAGGCGTTGTCTTTTAGAAAGTAGTTTTAAAACATTCTTATATTCTAAATATATTGTAGGGATAATTTATGAAAGAAATTTCACACACATATACACACGCACACGCACACGCACACGCACGCGCACACATGCACACGCGCACACGCTCACAGGCATACACGCACACACACACACACACACATGCACTCAAACATGGTAAAAATATTTTCAGTGGTGTGTAATTTAAATCTGATATCCAAATTAAAAGTTTTTCCATGGCTAAATTAATTTCTGTTATACCTTTTATATTAAGTGTAAGCTGTCTATATATTGAATGTTACGAGTTAGGTATTTTTAAAAAAACGCAATTTCTAGCTATCACCAAGGTAGAAATACTCTTTAGTCAGCTGACTTAGTTTGTATTTAAGTACATATATCAGAATGAAACATGTTATTGGGTTACATTCATGTCAATGAGGTTATTAGGTTATTCCTAATTCCTAATTTACCTGATTGGCTCAAAGAAGGCTATATAATCCAATATTGATAATAATTTCGACATCACCTTACAAGGGAAATCACATATAAATTTAAGGCATGTTTAAGAAGTAAATGATCATCTGATTGATCTGGAACAAACAAAATAATTGCTAAATACATAAAAGCAAGACTAAAACATGTGAAATAAATAATCCTATTACCTATATTGCCTATCCACAGATTTATTTTGTTTTCGATCTAGGCAAGGCAAGTACGGCTTTTTGTTAACCAGAAATCACGAAAATCACAACTATCCTTATATACTACTTGGTTATTCATGTATTCTCTTTATATATATATATATATATATGTATATATATATATATATATATATATATATATATATATATATATATATATATATATATATATGCACACATGTAAACTTCAAATCACGTCTGCTCATTTTTTATTTAGAATGCACATTGGTAAGCTGTAATTTAGTAAGGATGAAAAAAAAATTTTATCAAAGATGATATCAGTGCTAATAAAATGAAGAGATAAATATGTGTGTATTTTCACATGAAAATTACACTATTGTCATTTGAGTAATGAGGTGTGCAGACTAATAGCGATTAACTTCTACATAGACACAATGCATATTGATACAATGTTCACATATTTTATTAGTGTATCTTTAGTTTAATGTATCGTAGCAACTTATTCAAGGACTCTAGCTGATAAATATAGACACTGAGTTTTGTTGTTCTTTTTTCTAAATTAAATAATGGCTCTCGTGTATAGCAAAGACTTGTAATAAGTCATTTTGTAATATCAAAATATATTCATTTGACATAGCCATTAGCAATCAATATATTATTTTGGCAATTATTGTAATGGTTTGAGATCTACACCAATCGATAGTTCATACCCTTGTAAACTTTAAATATATTTTTAAGGAGAACATTCAAATATTCACACCATTAGACCAAATGACTTAGATAAAACAATAGTTATTAAAAATTGGTCGACTATGACTAAAACTTGCTTTATAAGGGTCCCATATGCATTTAGGCACCTATAAAATTCTGTTAAATTATTTATAAATATTAAAATTCAATTTTCCATCATATAAATGTATTGTCTGTCACGTCCTTCTCAGTGGGGAAAATATGCTGTAATATATGATTATATTAAATATGCTTTCCTGTAATATTCTATCAGACTCTAGATGATAAGCAATCATGTTTTCATCATGACGTTTGATTCAGTAGTTTCAGAAATAAGGGGAGGAAAGTGAAAGAGTTACCACACTGTTTATAAATTTTGGAGCGCATCTCTGAGGATACGCCATTTACAGTTCTGTAA
The DNA here is from genome assembly GCA_039881145.1 of Druceiella hillmani. NCBI lineage: Eukaryota > Metazoa > Arthropoda > Insecta > Lepidoptera > Hepialidae > Druceiella > Druceiella hillmani. Next base: position 12,053,497 of record JAYKKI010000030.1, on the reverse strand, counting down.
AATAATTAATAGTTTTGAGTTCTATATTATTAACCCTTTCGAATGAAACTCAATGTTTAAACATAAAATAATTTTTCGTGTATTCAATTTCCCTCTAACATAACAAACTGAGTGAAACCCAATTCAGCTATGCACGAATACCCTTGATTTTGCATATTTTATATATATATATAAATATATATATATATATATATATATATATATATATATATATATATAAAATAGGCATAAAGTATTTTGGACGATATTTAATGAAATCTATTTTTATAGCGTAAAAGTACTAAACAATCTTAAACCTTATATCCTCAAGAACAAATCTGCATTTATAACTAATAACCATATTTTATTAGTTAACACATGAACGATTAATAGCATTTTATTGTCAAATGTTTATCATGTTTCATAATTGTGTCTTATTATGGATAAGATTCTCTTAATTATTCCTGATTATTATATCATTTGTCACATGTCTAGTTCCAATATCTTTAAATATGCAAAAATATATATATATATATATATATATATATATATATATATATATATAAGATATTCTTGGAAAAATATCCATATCAAATAAATGGAAAAATGGAATAAAACATCTTTAGTGCAAATGATAGAAACGTAAGTAAACCACATTTCTTATTGCTGAATATATTCCGAGCCAAAGATTTGATAACATTTGTTAAGTTATTATTCATGATGAAAAAGATAATCAAAACTTCAGAAACATGTGATTTGATGCATTAAAAATGCTTCTAAAAATAATCAAATTTGTGAGAGCACAATTTATTAACCCAACAAATATATATAGTACCTAGTGTACAACAGTTACCATGTTTTATATTTAATTATTGTATAATAAAACCACAAATTATCTAATCGCTAACTGTTTTGTTTCGTATAAAATACAAATCAAACTTATTACGCAACTGATATGAAAATAGCTTCATTAGGCATAATCTATCTAAAATCTAATTATAAATCTAGATTATAACCTAACTTAAATATTGTATTACATTAGAATATACCCATCTCTGATATTGTTCGCATTGCGATCATAAAGAAGTGAACATTTCAAAAACATAGAGAGCCATTTGCTAGTATCTAGACATGAGTTATAATGCTTATAAAGTTCATCATGTTTGAAAAGGCCATTATTGTTTTGGTTTTAAACAAGTTATTGTGCGTTCCTTCACTCCACGTTTTCATAATACTTACGATAAATGAAGGCAAATTAATTTTATTAATCTTATGCCAACCAATGTATCTTTACGTTCTGAAAATATAAAGTTAATTTATACCCTGCCGCTATAATTGCAATTTGTAAAAGACATTGATATGCGCAATTCCTTTTAACCCAACTATTGGCATTTACGAGGATTATTCACGTTCACAACCCACTTTTCATGCCCAGTGATTGGCGATTCAATCAGCTAAATGTATGCTCAAAAGATAAAAGATGTATACATATGTCACTATACAGTATTTTCAATACTGTATAGTGAGAACTTTAACATGAGTATCTAATACCTATATTTAAGGTTCGGGATATTCATCAATTAATAATTTTAATTTGAGGTATCAAAGATGGCTAGACCTGGGTCGGTTTCTTAACATGTAATTGTAATTTTGGAATCAGTGGAATTATCTTTCAGTGGCTTCAGAGGCAAAATCGGGGGCTGCTCTCTTACATGTGCTGTATGTGGCCTCTACTGTGACTGACCAGGTTTAAATACATGAAGCAAAGTGTGTAGACTTTAACTTTGTCCATATTTTCTTTATGTTGACTCGTCAAAATTCTTTGAAGAATACGGCACACCCTTCGGTAGAAAATGTGATTCAACTATAGAATGTTCTTCAAGTTTCTAGAAGATTTGAAATATTTTTTAAAAAATATTTATTAATATATGATGACAACAAAAACTCTAGTGTACTGTTGATATTCTCCCTACAAAAAGCTCGACAAAAATCTTGAATAATTATTTTTGCATATTTAAAGATATTGAAGCTAGACATTCTCAATAATCACACAAATGATATAATAATCAGGAATAATTAAGAGAATCTTATCCATAATAAGAAACAATTATGAAACATGATAAACATTTGACAATAAAATGCTATTAATCGTTCATGTATTAACTAATAAAATATGGTTATTAGTTATAAATGCAGATTTATTCTTGAGGATATATGGTTTAAGATTGTTTAGTACTTTTACGCTATAAAAACAGATTTCATTAAATATCGTCCAAAATACTTTATGCCTATTTTCCATATGCTGTGATGAAAAGCCAATATCAAGACATATGTGACATATCAAGATTATGATAAAAAGCAAATAATATGTTAATATTACACTAACACAATTACAAGGAAAAATAAGAAGTAGTTAAAAGTACAGCACGTGGTAGGGATAAGAATAAAATCATTTGTGAAAGAAAGATAACAATTTTTTTTTTAAATGGAATACGAGCCCAATCAGGTGTCAAACATTTAGTACAAAATATGATATTCCAAAAAATGTATAATTTGTAAATTCGGTACTAGTAGTTTTGATAAGAAGAGGCTTTCAGTTGAACTAATTTTAAAATCCAAAGACTTATTTTTGTTATTATAATAATAATATCAGAAATATATAGTGTTTTGGGGTTTTTATTTTGTTAATTATCAAAACCAAATTTAACAAAAGCTGATTTTGAGTAACAAACGGCTTTAATTTTAAGCTATAAGAATAATCATTTTACAATAATATTTTAAAGTACATAGCACAGTTTTAATACAGTAAATTACTATTAAATTAATACAGCAGTTATTTTTGTATTTCATTTTAATTACTAACACCTTTTTATTTAATATTAAAGTGTAAATTATGGTACTAAATTTTAATGTCTTTTTATAAAAGATAAATGCATTATAGCATCCATGTAAATTTTTAACAATTTGCAATTAGGAATCGACATAACTGAATTATGTGTTTTATTTTATAGCAATTGTCTCTTATTTGTGTCATAATGCGTAAAGAGTAGAAAGAAGGACAAAACAATAATGGAAACATTTGACATTACATGAAGCATTGCATATTTTAAATATAAAAAGAAATAGCCAGCTCTAATACCTTCATATTTATAAAAGTAACTTGATTAAATTCAATACTTAAAAACTGAAACTCCCAGGTCAATGTGTTACACATGTAACTATTGTACTATCTCTACTGCATGAAAGTCTATCAACATTTTTTTCCTTAAATCAATACTGATACTTTTATAAAAATCCTATATTTCACGTTCAATAACATACAACTGCTTAGATAAATAAGGAATTAGAGACATATATAACACAGACTAGTACAGACTATAAAAAAATAAACATTTATTGTTTATTTAAAATAATCTGTGCTTTAATTTACGCTTAATTGGCTATTGATTAATTGTAATTTTATTACTGTTATTATAGACATAACAATCGATAAAGAGTAACACTTTAAAAAAGGGCTTGAACCTTGTTAGAGTAATTTGTTAATTAAAAAGATATGACGAAATAGAAGAATTCACCACCTTTTATTTAAATTGCAGAAAACTTATTAACATATCCAACCAGTGCTTCCCCAGTACTTCCCCGTATCACTATTTCCATCCTAACATTGGACTATGAGATTACCAATATACCGTTCGTCAGTATGCTCCTATTATGGCAACCTTTCATGAAAATTCACATACGGAAGTGTGGTCAATGTATAATGTCCGCAATGGGGTTTGATTGTGGTTACAATAAGTTCACCTCCTTTACAATGTAAAAGTAAAAGTACTATTTTATAACCTAAATTAAGAACTGAAAATATCAGTAGATTTTTTCCTTAAATGTCCATTAGAGTGTTTTAATTTTGTAGTTTTTTTAGGTGAATGTTGCAAGAATTCAAAATTTTTTTTAACATTTTTGATTGTGTATGTGAACACCGTTTTCAAAATTGTTTACAAAATTTGTAATAAAATAATAAAGCAAATGATTTGTATGCACAATGGCTAATTGTAAATTTCTCACAGAAATTAGCAGCTTTGAAAGGTATTTTAATAGACTGTCATTTTTCTTATTATAATGCACTTCACATTACTTATATGATTTAAGGTGATAATCAAACCTTTGAATACATTATATATATATATATATATATATATATATGTATATATATATATATGTATATATATGTACATGTATATGTATATATATATATATATATGTATATATATATATATATATATGTAAATATATATATATATATATATATATATATATATTATTGTTACGTAAGATTATGTAATATATATAATAAATTTTGTATACCATAATATTTAAGACCGTATTTTTAATTTACAAACAATTTATAGGTACTTTGCAATAAGATTAATGGTCCAAAAAAATATTGGTAACTAATTTTTTTTTGTAAATTAAAATGTTGACAGACTTAGTCTTTTTGTATACAGCACAATTCCAGATTTCATTAAAAATAAATGTTAGTACAAATGTGGGGCTCTATAATAGCTTTCTGCATGTCATTTATGACTCCATCTTGAACAGGGTTTTCTGATGAATTCCAGGATTTATTAACTTCTCTAAATTCATTTTCAAAAGTTAATTCTTGGTTTTTTTACGTGCATATGATTTCACTTTAACTACAGATACAGATTCTATTTTGGGATTTGCTATGTAATTGTTTACAAAAATTTGATCCTGTATTGGCTATTTGTGACCCTGATTTTATTTTTATTATTCAGAAATAATATCTCTTTCAGAATATTTTATGGAATATTTGGTTTTTGGTCCTTCTTCAATAATATTGTACTTTAACTTGATTTTATTAGTCTGTCTTCTTCCGTCTTTCTATGACTTGTCTGTCTAATTTTTCTTTAAACACACATTCTTCTCAAATGTTCAATGTTTCTTTTGCAAGATTAGATTTAGTTGGAGGTGACCCTGTACATATTTGCTTCCTTGCTGTCAATTGTTTTGTTCTGTTTTGGGCCACACAGTGAACAGCAATGAGTTGTATATCAGGGGGTAGGTCTATATTAGCACTTTTGGGAGGCACTTATTAGGTCTATATTATTAAAAGGATTAGAATTAGGTTAGTTTGTTGCATGTGCTAAGAATTCAGTGTGTTGAAATATTTCATACATGTTGTGGAAGATTCTTCATCAGAGTTGTCAAATCTCATAAATATACATTTGATTTATTTAGATGGTGGCTTTTTTTCTCTGAGATGCTTAACGTATACCAAATCGTATATTATTATTATTATATGGGCACATCATCTGATGATCTGAGCGTCATTCTTGCAAGTGAAATAATGTGCCTTTATCGCATCACCATCATTACCACCATCACGGGAAGTGCGCTGGATGCATAAAGATTAGAAGTTAGCTAAACACAGTATGTTAAACAGTCTGTATTAAAAGTACAAAAAACCTTTGTGTATTTAAAGTACATGTTCTACCCTTTCACATAATATAAATTTCATAGTAAAACAAAAAAATATATATACTCTCTTGATTAATGCATGAAAAGCAGTTTTTTGGTTTCATATTGCAAAAAAATCCTGACACCAAAGATGGAAAAATTTGGCAATAAAAATTATTTAAAGTATTTTTGTAAAATAGTAATAATGACTATTAGGTATTACTGCAGTCAATGTTACATTGGAGTAATTATTATTTTAACACAAGTTTTTTAGAATAATAATTCAAATATTAGGCAGTCAGTAATTGTCATAAGCGATATATCAATAAAGATCCATGTAAAATTTGCCATCATCTACTACAATTAGGCTGGACGCCAACAAAATTTAGAATGCCGTGATATTTGTCTAACGAACAAAAAAGTCACTTTTTTCTAATATTACATCCACCATTTATTGTCTATCATTACTGAATGTGCACAGTTCTTCCTATCTAAATTACATACAAATTTACTTATTTAGGTGTGTATATATTACATGAACTAGAATGTTCTGCATAACGCAAACAATATTCTTCGAACGGTTGGTGTTAAGTATTTCTTCACATTACATTTTTTGGTGTAAATCATTTCTTCAAAATTTATTAATAAATAGTTTTTATATCGACAATAAACCTGTTGCCTTATTTCATGAAGTAAATGTATGTATGTATACTAATACTAATATTTATGATGTTCAGGATTTGTGTAGCACATCGGTGCGGATTCAGGAAATGTGGAAATATGTCTGGTGTTTTTGAAACCATTTCCTAAGTAAATGGTTTCAAAATTTGTCATTTAGTTACATGGAATATTTTCTTTATTTAACCCATTTCCTTTATTCCCTGAATTAAACTGCCTCACCCTTGTGTTTCAAAAATATGAGAAACTCTGTTGGTATCTCAGCACGGAACATAATTATATGGACCATTATATTCTACGTTGTCAGTAAAGTCCTTTAGCAACTATGCAACTAAATATAAACGAATCATACAGCACTTTTAGTGTATACTTGTAAACTTAAAAATTATCAAAAAACCTTCCCCAATCTGAACCATGTCTTTGCCATACAAGAAATTACTTTCTACACAATGGTTCCTTCTTTAGGGTGAATAGTTTTTTTGCTTTAGACCATCTCATTTTAATGGTTAAAATAAGAAATGAATGTTACCAGCGATATAATGGATATAACTTTCAATATTTTTGTTTCCAAAAATATTTCTTTCATTTTAATTCACTTATATTGTTTTAACACACATAGATTCAAATAGAAACCCAAGATGATAATGAGTGTTATGGGAGAATACACTTATGCAATCGTCAGACACCCAAATAGGGTGAAAGATATTTTTAATTTTACAATAATTTAAAACTGATATCGAAATAATAAGCTTTTCCACCGCTATATTTAAATTTACACTGCTATCTCAAGTTAGCATAAACTGATGATTTAGTTTGTGTAAAGGTAAAATTAAAAATAAGTTCTTTTAGTATTTCAAAAAGAGGAAATGCGTTTATTTTCTATAATTGATGGATTGTTTTAAAGCTTGAACATTCCTCTATTTTTCTAGCTAGTCATCATTTTTGTTGATATATTTTTGTAAAGAATGCAACAGTCTTTATATGTCTATGTCACACTTTTTCTCTGCTATGTCAAATTTTTTTTAAAAGTTTTTTCAACTTTGGATACAAGTGTTAAGTCACTGGGGACTGAATTAACGTCTGGAGTTAAGTCAGTCCCCAGTAATTACATGGTGGGTTGGTGATGATGTCCCATCCAAACTGTTGCAGAAACGCGATGGTCATGTGCATGCAAGTATTATCATTGATCCAAAAACATAGTTGCGATGGCAGGCAAAAAAAAATCATGGGAAGAGCTAAAGCATTGCCATTAGTAGTTTTCTGTAAGTAATTGGCGGCGGAACCCATTTTGTAAACACCTTCCGATATTTAAATTTTTCACTTACGGTAGTTCAAGAAACCTCAGGAAGCAAAATAAAGAGATTATAAAGAGTGATTCACCAATCTTGAAACATGATTTGTTCAACCTTCATTGGGAATTGATGGCCTTCCACTTCTTTCTTCGCCAAGAATTTCCATGCAACCAGCTGTAAACTCCCTACAATACTTGTGAATGTTTCTTACACCCATGCGTGATTGCTGATACACTTTCATTTCACGTCAACGGGTTTATGCTTTTTGTGTTCAAAAACAAAAAAACTGTGTGAACTTTGCATCTGGCGGTAGCTGCAAGGTAGCTTCATCACATGTGGTTGTCGCTGTTGACCCAAAATTGAGCAGACTAATAGGCTAAGCAATGACTTTTTTGAGAGTGGGGAATACCACAATCACGGCAGTGTTGCCGACAGCTGCATGAAAGTTTCCTTATTTTTGGAATTAGCGTCGCATTTAAATTTACATTAAGGTTTATATTCACGTCAAAGATTATTTGAAATTTCGAATATCCATGAAGTTTCAAATAATGTCATATCCTTCCTCTATTTTTTTTAACAACTCTATTGGACCTCATGGATAAATGCTGCATTTATAAAATCTGCTCTTCAAATTTGCTGCAAAAAATTGTATTGGCGTTGTTGCATATCTTGATCCTTCAGCAAATTTTGCTCCACTCTGTTTTAATAGGGTGAAAAAACGCCACATCTAGTGGCTGATTGTTGTGACTACCATTAGCGGCAGGCAAACAAATGAGATATTATTACCTAGGCAAAGAACAAAAAATATGTGTAACTTCCTATTTTTAAAGTTTTGGCATCATGAGTGTCTCATTATAGATGGAGAGTTGGTGTAATTAATTGACAGATTTACAATCACTTTCAGCGCACATATTCCAAAAATTTCAATGCAAAATTTCAATACAGTACAACCACATTTATGGATAAAAGTTTTAACAACAATTTTTATGTCGAACGCTGCCAACGGGAATCCAAATGTTCCATTTACTTCCACATGCATTGCGATAGCTTCCACTTCTTCATTTATAAATACAAGTGGTCCAGGTGGAAGCCTATTAGCCTTTTTAAACTTGTAGATCAAAGTCTAACATGAAATTGTGAAGTGTTTGTTTTGACTTTATAGCCTCTAAGCACAGCCCCAGTTATGCATGTTACATTAACTATAAAACGAAAATGAAAATTTAAAATTGCGCATTGGAAGTAATATTTCCTTGCAAAATTAATGAAATATTATTTTATATCCAATGTAAAAAAATTATTTTATTCAATTTGTTTGCTGTGTCTTTATTATTTCGTAATATGATAGCTTTGTGATACTTTAAATATGATTAAAAGCCTCTAAAATTTAGTGAACAAACTAATAAGTGGTAAGCATTAAAGTTTTAGTAATACCATTTAAACACAAATAATCAAACACTATATATACATATATATATATATATATATATATATGTATATATATATATATATATATATATATATATATATGTGTATATATATATATATGTATATATATATATATATATATATATATATGTGTATATATATATATATGTATATATATATATATATATATATATATTTATATATATGTTTATATATATGTATATATACAGTGTAAACTCTTTATAACGTTATCCTTTATAACGATAAACTCCCTATAAAGTATAAGTGGGCACAACTTGGTTGGTTTGCGTTAAAACCCACATATTGATACACTCTTTATAGCGATACAGCCATTCTCTATTACGAATAATTGTGTTCATATTTTTAGACAGTAAGTATTTATTATCGGTATTGTTTATGTTATGTTATCAGGTAACAAAAGACTTTGAAGCTCCGAAACATCCGAGGTCGGTCTAGCTTTTGTTATTCTTAATTGCCTTGAACACGTGCAGCATGACGCTTTGTTTTCTCGGAAGTGATGGTCTTCAACCAAGCATACTGGGTACCTAGCGTATTATCAGTCGTAAACCTACTTTGAAACTGTTAACGTGGCCAGTAAAAGAAAAGCGATTAGTGTTGACGAAAAAGTTTGTGTGATACGTGCGATTGAAAAGGGAGAAAAGAAAAGTGATGTTGGAAGACGTTTTGAACTAAGCCAATCCACTGTTGCTACCATTTGGAAAAACAAAGAAACAATTCTGCAGGCGGCGCTGGAAGGAAACTCTTCTAAAAAATTAAGAAAGCCAAAATTCGAAGAATTAGATCAGGCAATGTTGTCATGGTTTCACAATCAGTGCCAGAATAATGTACCCATCTCTGGGCCAATTGTAAAAGCCAAGGCTGAAAAGTTTGCCGACCAACTTGGCATAATTGACTTTAAAGCATCTGAAGGTTGGCTCGGAAAATTTAAGCACCGTCACCAAATTACGTACGGTAAAATGAACAGAGAGGCGCGGGATGTCGATATGAATGTGACTAACAATTGGATTAGTACAGTGTGGCCTAAATTAAAGAAGGAGTACTCACCAAAAGACATTTTTAATGCAGATGAAACTGGCCCTTTTTTCAAGTTGACTCCTGACAAAACTTTAAAATTCAAAGGGGAAAAATGTGTTGGAGGAAAACTGTCTGAAGATCGTATTACTGTTCTAGTAGCTGCCAATATGAGTGGCACAGAAAAAAGAAAGCTCTTAGTTATAGGCAAATCAAAAAACCCTCGGTGTTTCAAGAACATAAAACAGTTGCCAGTTACGTACAAAGCAAACAAGTCAGCTTGGATGACATCGCAGTTTTTTGAAGAGGAAATGAGAAAATGGGATGCTGAATTAAAATCACGGAAAATCTTGCTTCTAGTAGACAATTGTCATGCTCACCCAATCATATCTAATCTTCGAAACATAGAGTTAGCATTTTTCCCAGCTAATACAACCAGTATTTTGCCACCAGTGGATCAGAGTGTAATTAAAAGCCTAAAGGGTCACTATAGACGGAAAATGTTGATGGATATGATGGAAACTGACGGCAAGGTCTCGATCAACATGCTATAAGCAGTGAACTTCTTATCAAAAACCTGGCAAGAGGTAACAGCAGCCACTATCCAACATTCTTTTCGACATGCTGGATTATGTAATAGCCAGACAGTAGAAACGAACCAATTTGATAGTGAAGACAATCTACCACTGAGTGAATGGATAAGCCAGTTCAACTTACCAAACAATTTTAACGAAGATCTACAATCGTACGAAAATATAGATGAGGATGTAGCCACAACCGATACATTTACAGATGAACAAATTGTCGATTTAGTGTCAAAAAGTAAGGAAACACCCGATAATAAAGTGGACGTAGCCGAATCACCACCAACAATTCAACAAGCCTGAGTTGGTAGAAAAATTTTTGTTGTTTAATCAAGACGATTCCATCACATATCCAGATATGAATAGAATACATAAAATAATACAAAACAAGTACTGGCATAGCAAAAAACGTCAAACAAAATTATCAGACTATATGTGTAAACAATAATTTATAAGCATATTTTATCTAAGAATTATTAAAAATTATTGTTAATTTGGTTGTTTTTTTTGTTCACTCCAAATAACGATAACTCTCTATAACGGTAAAAAATGCTCAGTCCATTGAGTTTCGTTATAAAGAGTTTACACTGTATATATATATATATATATATATACTGTTCACAAATACTGTGATTAAGCAAGTATTCTTATTTCTATGATAATATTACATAACACTTAAACATTACTGTATGTATACGCTTATAAAACTATTAATATTCGCATCCACATGTCTTGTAGACTAAGCGAGAGTTTAATCTCCACTACCAAAGAATATTTTGTATCACTTTGAAGCATTACAGACTTTGTAACACTCTCTGATGGAAATAACTTTGTCATAGAAGTTTCACTTCAAAATATAGAAACGCTGCAGACTTAACTTTTCTTTGCGGCTCAAAGGATTCCGATTTTGAAATAAAAATACGAATACGAATAAAGATACGAAAATAACCTAAAATTTATTGGCAACAATTAAACCTGAAACACTATCCACATTCATAAATTGGACCATTAATTTATATTACGATGACATATTAACCTCTATGGTCTTAACTGTTGACCATTACTCAATTCTCATTTTTTTTAAAGACCATTTTCACTGTATATTCATTACACAAGGCAGTTATAATAATCGTTACTAGTTGTCTATCAAAATGGCAACGTTTGACATTTAAGTTTTAATGCGAGTAATATGAATATATTTTTCTTAAATTTAATTTCAAACATTTGCCAGATTTGGCACAAAGCATTCCTCATATCAGCAAAATAGCTCCATTTTACGGTAACATTTATTCTAATTTAGTGTAAGCTGCTCGGTGTCATTTGGTCCAAGAAAATCTGTGTACAGTGTTAAGTTCAATAACCAAATTAAAATTTAAAATTAATGTCTTTAAGCATAATAAAATAACTTTAATGTCAATTGAATATTAAAAAGTAAGAAGTTGTGTTTCTTGCTTTTGATTTTAACTAAAAGTTCACCAGAATTATTTAGTGACAAAAATAATAACTAAATTTCACATACAGCCCATGCCCAGCGCTGGGCAAATTTACCAAAAGTGGAAAAACATAGTTCGATAAAGTTGACCAAACATTTATGAGAAGTACTATAAAGTACATAATTATAATTTTTATACCATTTGTGAGCGACATGAACACTGAAGATTCCTCTGCTCTTTTAAAAATACCTAAATGACTTTGCTGCTAAGGAGCTGCGAACCAACTATAGTAATAGGTAATCGTTGGATCGGTGTGTTGTGGATTGGTGCATGCTAGAGTTACAGGTTACATGCTAGAGTGCAGTCCTTAACTCACAATGGAGCTTCCTGTTGCAAGAGTGTTACATCAGGTCGAGGAACAGATTGGTCTTTTCGTTACCAGGGCTGGGGAGTTATGAAAAAATAAATCTGGTCCTTTCCTTGATGTATACTTTGAAATATTAGCCTAAAAGCCATCGATGTGGGCTTTGCTGTACGTCGGGATCTAACAGGTTAGGAAGGTAGTGATGATGTCAAATGCTTACGGTTCTGACCGAAGCATTAAGCTTTGTCCAAAGTATGAAGTGTTGCTATATATATATATATATATATATATATATATAATACCGGCATGAAATGAGCTCTGTTTATTTATTGATTTTGAACTTGTAGTTTACTATGGATTAAAGTAAATATTTTGCACCTCTTTTTTATAATTTTAATTGAAGTTGTTATATGTTCTAATCTAGTATGGAAATCAATTTGTGTATATTTTTTATGAAGGTTATTACACTAAGTATGAGGTATGCAGACTAATAGCAATTATCTTCTGTAGAGACACGATGCAGATCGATACAATGCCCATTGTTCGTATGTTAATTGACTATAGTGTCACGTAGCAACATATTCAAGGACTGTAGAGGATAAATATAAATATCGACTTGAGTTGTTCGTTGTAAATGTAGTAATGACTTGTCTGGTTAGCAACATTACGTAGTAAGTCATTTTTTAATGCCAAAATAAATTAATTTCACATTACCAATCAATATGTTATTTTGATAATTAATGTAATAGTTTGGGTACATACCATTTCATAGTTTATAGCCTTATAACCTTTAAATATCAACAAATATATTTTTAAGGAGTAAATTCATTAGGTATACATAGTCATAACATTTCAATTCAAATATTCCGACCAATAGACTAAGTAACCCTATATATATTTTATCTAGGGTTATCTAGTCTATTGGTCTGAAAATTTGAATTGAAATGCTATGACTATGATATTTCATCTTTTTTGTCAGTTATACAAAAATCTATCATGTATGAATAGGACTTGTTTTATGAGGATTCTTTACACATTCATAAAAGTCAATTGTATTATTTACAAGCACAAAATTCGCTTTTTGGTTGTTTAAATATATTATACCCAGTAATATTTTTTTAGACGTGAAAATATAATACAACAATGTTTCTTGGTGGTACTTCGCTTAGTAGTTTCGGAAAAATAGTGAAAGTAAAAGATTCAATATACTTTTGGTAAATTTTGGCACACTTTCTGAGGATATGCCGCTTGTAATTGTGAAAAACAACAATTTTGAGTTCCATATAATTAACCCTTTCACATGACACTCTACATGATGTATAAAAGTAAAAAAAATTTGTCTAGGTTCTCATTTTCCCGCCTAGCATAACAAATGGAATAAAATCCGACTTCACTACACATGAATTCCCTTGATTTTGTACTGCATGTTGCAACTTGTTGCAACATGTCAGGACCTATTTACACTATTTTGACGTCCATGTGTGGATGTTACCATGTGTTGCTAAAGTGGATTAATATAAATTCAATCTCCAGTTGTGCTTGTCCAAAATATTGCTGAAAATGACATTTGTAATTATTAATCCAGTCTGCAAAATGTAATATACATAATAGGGTTCTTGTCGAGATATGAAATAACTAATATGAGCAGTAATTATAGAAATTGTGTTCATAGGCATAACTAGGTAGGGGCTGGAGCCACCCATGGTCACTTTCAAAACACCTACTTGAGGGGCGAATATATCAGACATGCTCCTAGTGGTCACAATTCCACTAAAAAGGAAAGTTTACCATTAGGGTAACATAACAATGGCAAACGTAAATTGATCAATAAGATATGACCGTATTAAATAGTAAATAATATCTTAATAATATATTACTGTCAACTATTTACAATTTATTGTAATATGACATCGACCAAGTTAGTACTTTGTTACCTTTAATTGGAGTTGTTCCGAAGAAATCAAATCAATTTTTATTATGTTCTATTAATTTAACAATAATTTTTATATCAATAAAATATTTTTTATGTTTTAGTTATGATTTACACTCAACAATAAGAAAATACTATACGAACCAATTTGTTTATTTTCATTATCTGTTTAATATGAATACACAAAACAAAAAAATACATATAATTTGAGCTCAAACCTCGTGATAAGCTAAATAATATTTAAATTCAGTTTTTATTTATTAGAAACAAATAAACCCCTTTATTTATGTCCAACTTTGATAAGGCATCTTGACATTTTTTATTTTATACATTACAAGAAGGTGTGATGAACGGGTCGAACACTCTGGTCGAAAGTGTTTCTGTGGTTACGCATATTTAAAGGTAATATGTACCTGCTTTCTGACTGAGTGAGCAACATCGTAAGGCAACCTCACTCGAATGCCGCGCTACAAATTCTGCGTGAAGCAGCCTCGATACAGTGTTTTACGGACGCAAGGTTGCTGTGGGTGATAAGGCCGAGTAACAAGCCATCGGGCCACTCAAAGCCGCATGTGTGAAATGCTATCACTGGGTTTTCATTGATTCATCGCATTATAAAGAAAAACAAAATAGAAATATACTGTGTGTCTGAATATAGAGAGTCCCAAAGCCGTCTATAACTGCCATATATCTGGATCAGTTTCAAATACTGCTCTTTATCCTTTGCAGTCGAGCGAGGTACAAAGAAAACATCCTGAGAGTACTGAGCAGCCTTTGAGCATGGCACTAAAAACCAATTCCGCCCGAGGAAAGGAGCATATTAACTGACTCTACATTTGTCTCATGAAGCTGCTTGTTTAGTTAGCATGCAGCTAATGACTTGGTTCATCAAAACAATTACTGTTTTCTATTCTCGATTCAAACTTATATATATATATATATATATATATATATCTATATATCTATATTAAGGTGTAATTAGCTTTCCGTGCCCATTCATTTTATTGTACTTGTGATTTTGTTATCTCCGTTGGTCTGTCTGTCACAATCACAATGAAATTTTGCAGGTAAATGTTTCAAAAGGATGTTAATTGATATGTAGCAAAATGTTGAAAAACATTTATGTACTGTAACACTGCTGGTGACTTCTTTTGCTTGTATCTCTTTATACGATGTATTTTTTGACAGGTCTTTCAAAATGAGGCTCCATTCATTATTTCTCATTTTTAAACTATATTTATGATATATTAAGCTTCAGAGTGACATACAATGTTTTCCAATTTTTGAATTTCTTCTATAATTTTTAAACCTTGCATTTGAAATATCAGAAAACATTCCAGGAACTGGCGTTTGAGTAGAATTTTCAATTAAAATTTTTGGTTAACATGCATTAAAAATATTGTGAGATATAAATTGTCACACCACGGAACCCTGCTTAGTTTGTGTTTTGACATGCACTGATCATTTCATACTAACCAGTAATTAAAATAAAAAAAGTTATATTGTTAAGAATCTTTTTTAGTAATTAGTACCATGAGGACACAGTGAAAAACTGTAAAGACATAAGAACCTTTTCCAATAATAATAGTAAGTAATTTGACAAAGCTACACAATCATCTCTAATGACAAACTCAACACAAATAAATTTTAGAACTGAAAAAATAATACTGCAAGCCTTGTTCTACAAACTATTACTTCTTCACTAGTATAATTTAGACGAGGGGGATCTCAATTTTGGGACTTCCAAGCTGATCCATAAAAATCATTGATTATTTCCATGAAGCCCCCATACTATCATCGCCTCTCTTTCATGATAAAGCAATCAAATAGATCTTGGCAATCTCCAAACTGGTCCATCTATACCAATATTGAATTTTCCAAAAAAAGTTCGATGGTAGGAGCCGAACCTATTCTTTTAAGTATTATGATGTTCATCCGTGGATTGAATATAGTGTGAATGAAAATAAAATTTATTGGTTTACATGAAACTTTTGCCGAAACAAATCAGGTTACCTGAACGAGATGCTTATTACAAGCTGTTTTGGTACGTGGAAAAAGCTACTGGAAGCTTTGCTAAACATGAGAAGTCGTTGCTAGATATACAATCCACTGAAATGTATATTGCTTATAAGCAATATCTTATGTCAGGAAGTATATACAATAAACTTATAACACAATATACAGAGGAAGTTATTTAGAACAGAGAATACTTGATGGAACTCATAGAAGTGATAGTGGGTTTACTTTGTCGAGACTTAGTGCTATGACGATATAATACTTTTGTAGGTTTAGTGCTGAGGCTATGAGATAATGCTGCAAATAATATAGGAAATTTTTGAGAAATTTGTGGACTAATTAATAATGATATTAATTTTCAAAAATGTTTCGAAAATCATACAAGTTATTGCAACCTTAAAGTCCAAAATGAAATTATCAAACTGCAGCCCAGCTCACTGTGCAAGAAACAGTCAGAGATGTATAAAGAAACCAATGTAGATTTAAAACAAAAATGAAAGCCAGAGCCAAATAAGCTGAAAGCTTTTGAACTATTTCATAACTGAAGCGAACCATGGCAAAAGATACGCTGTTGGTTTGTCTTCAGATGTTAATGCATTTGAATATTGAAAAATTAATATTTATTGACATGTTATGGACAATATTCTCACAAATTTAAGAAAAAGATTTTCTAATTTGCGATTATCTCAAATTAAAGAATCCTTCTACAAACTAGACTTAAAAATACTGGACATTTTGTAAATACTTACAACGACAAAGTGCATATTGATACTAATTATTACAGAACTGTTTTCAAAAAAATATTGATAAATAAAAGTAAAGATGTTATTGTTAAATGCTCCAGGTGGCTCTAGCAATATCAGTTAGCCCTATCAGTTAGTCTAGCAATATCAATCAGCTCAGCTGATTGCGAACAAATCTTCTCAATTATGCATCTCATAAAAAATTGGTTGTGTTTGACTACGGATTAAGAGCAATTTTCTGATCAATCATAAATATTGAAATTTGTGAAAGCACATGTTTCAGCCAAAAAAGTTTTAAGTGATTTTTGTGATATTGACAGAAAATTTAAACTCTCTCAAGCATATCATAGACAAACTCATAGATGCCTTCATGTTTAAAAGCGCACTAAGAAGTCCCAATAGCTTCTGTTGTTTTATCTAATCTATTAGTTTTTCTCATGGTTTTGTTCACAGACAGAATATGATACACTTCATCAAAATAAATTCAATAAAGATGTCACATAACAAAACGTATCGTAGCAGACTGTTTTTAAATCTAACCTTAAAGTTTTCAAATAGTGAAAATGCTATTAAAATTGGTTTAGTAGTTTTTAGAACTTAATTTTTTTTACTATGTTGTACCTAATGAATGTGTTACTTAAAAACATATGTTTTAAATGTTATTATGTTTTAAAACTTATCATGTTTTAATTACTATGTTTTACCTGTATTATTTGGTCCAGTGGTTTGAATATCGGAACTAAATTTTTTTTACTATGTTGTACCTAATGAATGTGCTACTTAAAAACATATGTTTTAAATGTTATTATGTTTTAAAACTTATCATGTTTTAATTATTATGTTTTACCTGTATTATTTGGTCCGGAGGTTTGAATATTGGTACTTAATTTTATTACTTTGTTGTATCTAATGTGCTACTTAAAAACTTATGATATAAGGTATAGTAAGATACGACAAGTAAAAAACTTGTAGGTGTCGCTTAACATGTTTTTAATAACTATGTTTTACCTGTATTATTTGGTCTGGTGGTTTGAATATTGGAACTTAATTTTTTTTACTATGTTGTACTAAAAACATAGACTATAGGGCCTAGTAAGTTACAAAATAAAAGAATTTGTGGACATTGCTTATTAGAAGAAATTTTTTATTTAAAACTAATTTATAAATTGTTTTTCTCAATTAATTTCTACAGTTTTTTCCCAACGATTTATTTTAATTGGTAACATAATCGAAAGGCTATTTGCTATTGGCGTTTTGATAATTTTTTTGTAGCAAAAATAGTTTAAAACATTTTGTTTTTAATATGATAGGTACTTTTTGGTTTTATTCATTTGTTTATTGGGAAACTTTTCGCTGGTAATGTGGAGAGCAATTGAACTTTATTTTGTGCACATTCCAACACACAATTGGCCAGTTATTTTAGTATATTGAAATTCCAAGGAAGAGTGTGCAATAAGTTTATTTTTAGGCAAAACAACAGTAATTGCTTTGGGCTGTACCATTCAAATGTGTGATGCACCACACATAGACATTTTTTTTGTAAAGAAAGCACAATTAAATAATGTGTCCTTTACTGGTGAGATTTTTGTAAGTTTTTGTAGTTGAAACATACAATTTTAATCAACAGTTTCAATTTACTTTGAAACCTTATTTACTTGTCATCACAGTTTGGAAAAGTTCACGTTTAGCTTAATTTAATTTTTTTTTTAAATAATATTCAGGCGCATTTCTGTTCCTACCAAATTAAGCAAAGTAATGCAAAATAAACTAGTCTATACGATATGGGCTTTCATTTCATTATTAATGACTTGAATGAATTGTACAGACAAAAACAATTAAATAAAGAACGCCTGCTATTGTCGAAAATAATTCACATGGCTATTTGTATAAATTAGTCTGCTAGTGTAGGGGTCTACTCATAATAGGCTAGAGGAGCAACAGTGGTAGTACGTAAGCAAAATATCATCATCATTTTGAACAAAATTGCTAAATATGGCGTGGGAGGAAGAATTAAATATTCCAGACATTGAAGAAAGTTTTCGAGCTCTGAATATGTTAGAATCTGTATTAGGGATGTCCAGATTGGGAACCGGAAATATAAGAGCATTGTTGGTAACTCGAATTCGAAAGTTTTACAGCATAAATATGGCAATTTATGCTCTTACTTCAATTTATTTTTATTCCGGCGAAATGTCGTTATTTGAAGATGGATCTATTCTCTACATTTCTCATTGCATATATATGATTATATTTGCATTCAATTTGTGTTATGTTGTGTTGATCGATGTTTTATGGAGAAAAAACATTTATTTGGAATTAATGAAGACGTTAAATCAGATTCAAAAATATTTTCACACAAATAGCAGAAAACTTCTATTTCAGGAATTCAGATGTATGAGCAGATGTTTCACACTTTTAGTTATTTTAATACATTTCTGTATATTCTTTCTTGACATGTTCTTGGTTGGCGTCTTACCGGTGGTTATGTATACTCCTTTTTATACATCGTTTTCTATATTCCTCTTAGAAACAATTTATGTAAATTTGATATTATGCATTGTTTATAAAAATTTTAAAGTTATAAATCAGCATTTAACGAAAGTTTTAAGAAAATGTCAACAGCAACCAGGTCAATATCATATAATGTGTTTACGTGAATGCACATCTGGGTCTGTTACCGAAGGTGTTATTCAGCTGACCGGTTTCTACACCAAAATGTCACATTTATGCATGCTTTTGAACCATTCTTTCGGTATTCAGGTAAATATTAACATTCCGCAGCAATTATCATTACATTTTAAATGACATAGATTATGTTTGAAATTTTTTCTAATTTATATGCAGTTTAGATTTATTTTTTATTACAATACAATATAGGTTACATCCCAGAAAATAATAAATGCGTTTTAATGAACTATTTATTGAATGAAATAAACATTGTTCTAAAATTTAATATTTTAGTGATTTTAAGCATTTTTCACATTAATTTACAGTTATTTCTGGCATTCTTCATCAGTTTCTTGATAACGTTTATATCCGTCAGCAGTGCAATACACACACCACCCATTAAAGTAAATAACAATTTTTTAATACATTTAAAGACTATAGTACTATTATTTTGCTTAAATTTTACGCAAGGCCGATACATCTTTGGTGAAATTCAATCATAGAACATAATATGAAAATATAACGTTATTAGTTAAAAGTAAGTATTTTTGGCAATAATGTAAATTGAGAATATCTAATTTAGTTGGATACTAAGTATGAATGTAAAATATGTATATATAAAATATGTGTATATTAATAAAATCTTACTGGGATGAAAAGCTTGAAAGCTTCAGTGCATTACTTTAAAACTACAATCTAATAAACTGAGTACAAAGAAAAATGTGTAACGATACAATTATGTCTTTCTGAGACAAACAGCTATGTTTCTCATATAAGATGTAATAGGGTATTCCAAGAATATCTAGGAGTTTTAAATCAATTCCATGAAAGGAATTAGGCAGGTGTATATATTGCCCCTCATTTACTTTTATCTTATAATCTTTAACTGACATTAACCATTTCCACCGATTTCATTTATAATCAATTTACGATGCCAATGTAGAATAGAGGTTGCGTTAAAAAAAGCAATATAATAGGTGAAGACACATATTACATGGAATTAAAATTATTATAATTTAAGTACATTTGCATCAACTATCAGTATTAAGTCAGACATTACAAATATCTCAACCATCACATGTATAAAAGACAAGTTTTAAATCTAAATATTCTACTGTCGACAAAATAATACTCCTATTGCTTTTGTTTCAATATCCTCACATTTGCATCACAATATTTATCAGCTTAACTGAAACTAATGCGAATAAATAAAGAAAGTGAAAGCGAACATGTAAATAGAAACCAAAAACAGAATAAATGATTTCAGGTTGGATATAAAATGGGTGCTGCATACAATATAGTGTGGATGATTCCTTTTTTTCTTCCTCTGCTAATGGTCTGCGCTGTTTGTGAAAAATTATACATGGAAATTAACAATTCGAAGCTAATCTTGAAGAAAATTAATTTTGTGGCTCGTGAAGGTGAGTCGGTCTATAAATAAACTATGCAATGCCTCATTACTAGGTTTCTTTCTAGAGCTGATTGCTAATAGTAGATTGTGCTACATTGCTACTATTCCATCTTACAGTGGCAATTATATTTGTATGTTATTTGACTTAAAATAAGAATAAAAAATTGAAAATAACTGCGCTTATGAGTATCAAAATTTTTAACTAATCAGATACAAGATAAACCATTTTGAAAAAACAATTGACACATCTTTTGGACACACTCGTAACAACAAAACAAAATAAGCAGCATAAATTTTTTTTACAGATCAACGTCAAGAAATTATGGACATCTGTGAGTTCATTCAAATAAGTAAAATTGGAGAATTTGCAGTTTGCAACCTGATAAATCTGAGAATCTCTTCGATACTCAGCTTCATGGGTTTAATTGTAACGTATGTCATCGTTTACATGCAGTTTTCTAGTCTAATGGGAATGTAAAGATTTTTAGAAAACAAAAATTACTTTATTGTTAATTCATCTTAACTGCATCACAAAAATATTTTTTTTTTGTGATCGTTGACACGTCGTAAATCCTAAATAGTTTTATTTTTATTCCACATACTTGCAGAAAAGTATTTTTGTCGTAAAGTAGCTATTGGGTAGGTAGGAAAATATCGAATATTATAATTGCAAACAATTTTTTTGAAAAATCATAGTTCATTCTTAGTTACTCCTGCGCATAGTATGCACCACTATTATCTATAGGCCATTGGCCACGTGCAGGTGGTATCTGGATTCCTTCTGCGTAAAAACTTGGGGGTTGTGAGTCAAAATACCTATTAAGGAAATCTGATCACTCTATCATCAAACTTTTTATCCTGAATGTGATTATTTAAAGACCGGAATAAATAAAGATCTGCTAGTGCTAAGTCAGGGGAATGTAGTGGATATGGTAGAATCTCCCAATGAAAATCCAGTAACTTCTGTCAGACGAGTTTAGATACATGTCGTGAAAGAAATACACTTTTGAGTGTTCTTTATGTTTGTTTTGTACTTCGGTGCAAAGTCGGTCGAGTCGATTGCGTGGTACTTTCTGATCATACTACTGTTACATTTTCTGGTCGTAGCTCTCAACACAAAATTACTTTCGCATTCCACCAAGCAGATAACAAAATTGTCTTTTTATGAAGTTCCGTTTTTGGAGTCGGTATTGGCTTTTCATGAAAGCTTAGCCTTTGGCGCTTTAATGTATAGTTTACGTACAGAATCCACTTTTAGTGTCCAGTTACCAATTCAAAATGGTCAAGTCAGTGCTGGATGTGCATTCAGTTATGGAAAAAATTCAAATTGGCATATTGGTCTAACTGAACGATGGTCACGATGTGTGGTATCCACATACCAAGCTTACACACTTTATCCAGTTGATGCAATTGTCTCAATACCTGTACGTGGCTGCAACTGAACTGTACTGTCAGATAACATGAGGTAAGGCTCCCCGTCTTACCTTGTGCTCTCTTCCAATTAATTCATTTGAAATGTTTATGTCAACTTCCACTGGTTGTCCGCTATGGGGAAAATACACATTTTAAGTTTTACCTACATGTCAGTTTATATCTTTTCAAATATTCAACATGGTCACATTTTCCGAAAATGTTCTACATTTATCTTATTTAAATCTCATTTAATTATATTTATTCCTTCTTACATCTGACTTAGAGATGTAATGATTTCTGCCAGTTCTTTTACATCAACTTCTTTCATTCCTTTCCTCGACCACAGCATAATTGTCATATTCTACTTGAATGTTTGTAGTCAGTCGAAGCACCTTGCATCTCATTTTGTACATGATGTATCATACATGTTATGTAATAATAATTTTAAAATATTAATGATAATGATCCTTTCTCCGTTACACACGCATTGTGCAAAGAACGAATAGAATTTTATGAAACAGTAAAATGGTAGGTTAATATATACATATACTAATAACATTTTTCAAAGTATTAATGTCTGTAAACGTATTATTTTCACTGCGTATTATAAGTACATTAATTATCTCTTTACAATTGACGTGGTTAATATATTTGAAAATCGTCATTAAAAATATTATTGCAAAGATCTATTAACACTTTGTTAGACGTTATAATCTTTATATTTTTTGAATTGGCCACTCGCATGCTTTTAGTTTTCTGAACTGCAGCACTACGCACTCCCTTTGTGAGTACGGTTTTGTAACTCGTTAATTCTGTGAAATTATTGTTTGCCAAATAATTAAATATATTTTTTTAATTATTACACGGAATAGTACAGACTGTACAGATTATTATGATTGATAATATATCTAATTATAAGTTTACTGGTAATTAAAAATTAACAAAGAACCACTTTATAGAATCTAAAATTTAAGTACAAGTGAGTAAATTTGGCACATCTAGTTAAATATTCTTATAGAAATTTGTAATAACTTATTTAACAATGTTTTGTTGTTGTCGTACACGCATAGTTTTGTATTGTGGTAAATTATCAAAACAATAAACGGAATGATAAACTCGCAACTATTTAGTTTTGCTAAATGCATCTTCATTTGTCTCCTGCTTTCTCCTTCTGCTACAGGGTACAATAGTAACATTTTAATTTAAATATTGAATGTATTTGGCGTTAATTTTGTGGAAATTCATTATTCACAATTAAATGAAACTACGTGATGTAGTATTATTTGTACTTTATTTAAATTCTATAACATGACCTAGATTTTATTATATCACAACATCTTTTCTACTTTCTTTAAGTTCTTTACCACAACCTAGGTTTCGTTGTATTACATATACAACAAGACGTAGCTCGTGGTAAAGAACTTAAAGAAAGTAGAAACAATACTTCATCACATAGTATTATTATTTTTCATAGTATTATTATTGTACAAATTTGGTGGAGTTTATAATGAAAAGAATTGTCAAAAGGAATTGTTTACAGGAAACAGCATAAACGCTGTTTAATATTGTTGATTAGAATTCAATGCTTACATTACTTTGAAATAAAACTAATGTTAAGATTCGTTAGAGCAAAAGCGACATTGCGAGGTATAAAGTTTTAGGTATATTTCCAACGGTGACAGAAATTACATTCCTGCAGCGGAAAGATTAATATTTGCTATTACTTCTTAGTATATACAAAATAGCAATTATAAAACTAAGAGTATATTTTTATGACCCAGAATTTGAACATCTACACAACTGAATAACGATGGTTGAATTGATTTTTTAAAGTTCTGTAAATTTCTTCCCAATGAATGTAACTTTATACAGCCTTCTACATACAAATTTTCAATGTTTGTTTCTTGTTATATATTTAAAGTAGCAAGTATATGAAATAAATATCGAGTACATACCCAAAATTTACTTTTGGCAGCTAATCCTGATTATTTACCGCATAAACTTGTGTAAATATTTACTACTAATAGCAAACTGCACCTTGTTTGAAATAAAAATCTTGTAGGTAAAATCATGAATGAAAAAATAATTGCCACAAGGATCAAAGATCTTGTTATCTACATTGATATAAATCTGTACATCATCTGTGATATAATTTGTACACAATACTATAAGATGAACTTTTACTTGGAAAAAAATGTTATACTTTCACCTATAGCTATTAAATGATATCAAAAATTTCCAAATCACATAAAAGGATATTTCCATCATTCCGTATATAAAATTGGTTTGTCAGTCAGATGTTCACATTCAAAGAAATAGTTTTGCTTGAATTAACTCTTATTTCAAATGAAAAATTTATTTGAAATTTGTTTTTCTATATAATTTTAAAGTTTATCTAGACATAATATGCCTTCTGTGATTTAATGTGGCCTTTACAAGATTGTAAAAGAAAAAAAGTTTCATCTAACGGCATTGTTGACGAAAAAATATTATTTGTATAATCACCATTTTCTGTGCTTTTTATTCAATTGTGAGCATTCAGGCTCAATTCACAGTATCCAGCTGCTCTGGTTTGTACTATAAAATATAATGTTGTTTAAATCAATTGTATTATGATTGATTTAAACAACAAAAAAATAAGAAATTGGTCAACAAATATTAAAAAATGATTTATATATGAATCTTTACATTTGCATAACACAGTGCTATCCTTAATCAGGTATGGAAATTGTATTTTTAGTGTCTGTTGAAAATGTCTCTTTAAGATATATGAGTTTCGAAAACCATATTTTCTTCAGCAAGCTTTTTCGGAATTCAATATATCTCAACTGCATCTCTCGTAGCAGTCGATGATGTGAGTCTTATCGTGAATAATATTTGAATATCTTTCACCATACTTCTGTGTTCCAGTAATGCATCTGAATACCTTTATACATCATTAAGATTGTTCAGATGGATTTTTCTCCCCGCAAGCTCTTAAATGCTTCAACTCCTATTTCCACGTGAGGAACAAAAAAGAATTTTATTAAATCATATAATGACAAACATTTAAAAGAAAAGAGAAAGATATATTGATTGCTAATGAAAAACAAATATTTTCATATTCCAAAATGATTTATTAAACAATTAGGTTAATGATGAAAGCCAATATTCAAATTACGAACAAAAATAACTCCAGTCAAAATTTATATTTGTCTCTCAGAGTCGTTAAACAAATTGCCTATATAGTCAATAAACTGAAGGTATACACTATTACATGTAAGCACAGACAACATTGTATCGATCTACGTTGTGTCTTTGTATACTACAATTAGTCTACCTACTCTATAGTCTTCGTATAGAAATACAAACAATGTATATCTGTATTTTTTAGGCACAGGTATCATCTTTGAATAAAATTAAATAAAATTATTTAATTTTATGAATTGTGATATATAACACTCGATAATAGTGGCTGAAAATAGGAATTTTTAGATTCCATTATCAAGGTATTGAAACAAAACCCTATTGTTGTAGCCATGTCGTCTATCTAGCCCTCTGTCTGTCTGTTATAGTCCTCTAACTTCAAAATGGAATAAGGTAGAAATTTAGAATTCATTCATAACATACGGTTTCTCGGCCCAAAACCAGAAATGGTATTTAAAATAAAAATATGTAAGGGGAAGCAGTAAAATATGTCTGCACAGTCAGGTGGGGTATTGCTGAAAAGAGTTCTTTAAATAGAGCATAAATTTGTTTTTTAAATTTTTTTTATTGAAAAACAACAATTTTGCAGAACAATTTCAATTTCAGTCCAATTTCTTTCAGTAGGACAATTTCAAATCAACAAGTCAATTAAATTGCATATAATAAAACAATAATATTTGATACAGTAAACATTTGATTTCTATAAGAAATTGCTAAATATAGCAAGGAGAATGTGGGCATAGTTTGTATATATAGATCAATATAAATTAAGGATCATTATGATGAGAATTGTAGCAGAGACTCAACAAAGGAAGCAGAACATTTCAAACATATTGAATTGACCCATTCTATTGATTGTCATCTAGTCCTGAATCTTTGGCTGCATACTCACACGGTTAGCTGTATATAAATGGAAAAAACGTCATCTGTAAACACACATAATAAAACAATAAAATTGAATAAGGCTATGTATCAATAATTATTCTTCTGGAGATGTTTAGTGATTAAAAGGAGAGCTGTACATCGCATTTTATTATGGCAACATCGCATTTTATTATGGCAACAGCTCCTAAATAGATTAAGATATGGATGTTGTTGCCATATTTAATAGTACTGGGAGAAGGACTTGATACATTGAGCGCTTATGATATTTTTTATTGGTTGTACTTTTGTCAGAATTTCTATTTGTTCATATTTATTAATATTACTTTGAAACTAGAAAATTTTGAAAGAAAGCATACTTTGACGGAGACAAAGCTATTTAACGGAAATCGAACAGTAGGTAACCATTGCAGTCTACATGAATGAAGTTACGAACAAAAAGCTAAATATGTATTTATATATAAATATATATATATATATATATATATATATATATATATATATATATATATATATATATATCTAAATATACCTATTTATATACACTAGCAGCCAGCATTATAGGCTAGCCAGGCCATGACTTGCAGATCACTCTTTCGACATTTTACTGTGTTCTATTTCCAGTTGTACATTCTTATCCCTCTCTACGCTAACTAATACTTCTGCATAAATAAAATTAATTTGTATTTCACTCATTGAATCACAGCTTTACACTACCAAACTGTCCCTCCACATACAGTCGTGATCAACTGATTAGGGACAGACAGAACTGTGGGAACAATTGATTGTTGGAATATGTGTCAAGTGAAATAAATATCATTGTATATTGTTATGTAATGCTGGTTCTCATCAAGTATCCTGCCAAGAAGTTCACAGTTACTGAAGAAAATAATCTCTATAAATAATTAAAATAGAACCAAATTAACAGGATCAATAGTTATTGTAATCAACCGGATCAGTAATTACTGCGATCAAATAAACCGGATCAGCAGTTACTGCGATCAAATCAACCGTATCAGTAATTATTGCGATCAAATAAACCGGATCAACAGTTACTGCAATCAAATTATTTGGATCAATAGTTAGTGACATTAAAATATTTGTGTCCTACTTTCTAAATTTAAAAAAATAAATACATATACTCCTTGCATTAATTAATTTTGGCCCCATTCATGAATATCACATTGTTATTATAAACATTTTCAATCATTATAATTTTTAAAATGAATGCGAGTCTAATTAAGAAGTGAAACAAAATTGGGAAAGTTAATAATGTATTTTTATTAACGTGAGTTAAAAATAAGAGATCATCCAAGTTGTTTCAAAAATATAAGTACGATTTCAAAATGTGTACACAAGACATACCTGCAAGGAGATAATAGAATGGTCACAATTGCCAATAGATACCATTTTAAAGGTTCTGTATTGATTAAGTGGGAAGTATCCGATCAAGGCTGTACAGAATCTTTAAAATAGTATTTGTACAAAACCTGTAAATTGGTGGATGCTTCTGTATTTGGGCCAGAACAAAATGCAAGCATTTCAGCAAGCACCACAGGACAATGACTAGTAAAGGCAAAATTGTTGGGAAGAGTTGCTTGAAAAGTACCATTAATGAAAAGAAGAAACAGATTAATATGGTTAGTATTGCGAACATTGGTATTATTACCGGTGGGAACATTTGTTAGGTATTATATATAGCATCTCTTAAAAGCATAAATGAACCTAAAATATATAAAAAAATAAGGTAAAACACAGAATTGGTAATGTTTGGGGTAATTTCTCGGGACCTGCAAAAAAATTAAATTCACTCTTGATCAGCAACAATACCAATAAATATTACATGAAACCTTGTTGCATTATGTAAAAGAAATTTTGCTTTTTATGTGAGTATTATTACATTAAAATAACATGATAATGATCAAAAACATACGGAGCTGCTTGTTAAATCATTCCTGGCCAAAGATCTATGTCGGTACTAGAGTTACCCATAAATAACCCAAAAGTAAACCCCTATAGAAAAACTATGATACGAAGTTAAGAAATACACTTGTCCCAAAAATATCCGACCTGACGTACAGATTACAATTATTGTTTAAAAAAATGACTACGGTTGAAAGTACCAAACTTATAAAATTTACATTTGAAGTTTGATGGGTCTTTGTTCTATTGAATATATTTGGCGTTAATTTTGTAGAAATTCATTATCCACAATTAAATGATACTACGTGATGTAGTATTATTTCTACTTTCTTTAAGTTCTTTACCACTACCTAGGTTTCGTTGTATTACAACATCTTCAGGTGGGCTATTGGCAAAGGTATAATATATAAAGAATCTTTGCTAATACCCCACCTGAAGATGTTATAATACCACAAAACCTAGGTAGTGATAAAGAACTTAAAGAAAGTAGAAATAATACTACATCACGTACTTTCATTTAATTGGGAGGCTATGTTCTTTAGTATTTTTTCTACAGCTACTAATAGTGAACACTCTCACTGAATTTGTAAACATGAAAAAAATTAGTGTAATCGTTATATCATACAATAATACTTCATTTGAAAGGTCTCACTCCAAGCAATACCAAATCTGAATTAGATTCTACTCTGGGGGAGTCTGCTCCCTAGTTTATAACAATAAAATATTGAGTGAACGAGGCCGTAAAAGCTGTCAAGACAAACATCGTAGTGGTCGACCAAATGAGGTTACCACTCCAGAAATTATGAAGAAAATCCACAAATTTGAATTGAATGACCACCAGTAGCCATTTCAAAAATTATATGCTATACCTTGCATTTGGACTGAATATTTTTACATGAGAAAACAGTGCGCAGGATGGCTGCTGCATTTGCTTACGATGAATGAAAAACAGCATCGTGGGGATGTTTCAACCAAGTGTTTAGCAATGTTCCATAGCAACAAAGCTGAATTTTTGTACTGTTTTATAACCATAGATGAAACATAGGTCCATCATTCTACATCTGAGGTGAAAGAACAGTTGAATCAATGGACTGAAAGAAGAGAATCCCATTTACTGGCAAGGTCATGGCGTCAGTTTTTTGGGATACGCGTAGGATAATTTTCATAAAAGAAAACAATTAACAACTAGGATTATGCATCCGTATTGCAACGTTTAGAGGATGAAATCAAGAAAAAACCTAGCATTTAGTGAAAAAAAGTATAGTTTCATCAAGACAATGTACCAGATCACACATCTGTATTCCATGTTTTTCGATTAAGAATAAAGACATTGCTTTCTCAAAGTGTGAGCCATATACTTTTGTCAACCATTCTAATACATTGTATCAAAAAATCAAAACGATCATGACTCATCACAGAGACATACATCGCTGATGAAGATCGATCTCATCTTTGGATGTATGGTAATCTTTTCTCAGTGCTGTTATTACCAAAATACCAATCAAAGCACGAATTTTATTTTCATTCTTGTCATGAAATATAGCACCTGTCATAACTTCCCATCATTTCAAAAGATATCTCGGCGTAAGTCCATCTTAAAATTTCATTAATTAATTCATCAGCAAAAAAAAGTACTGAAGCATAAGACGGGATTATATTGATTATGGTACATGTGTTCCGATCTCTTCCCCTAGGTCCCCTTTGAGACGTAGCAATATTCAGTGATGAGACTCGGCTATGCCTTGTTGACATAAAAGTCAACCAGCAATGCCTATTTTTACCTGTAATAATCTTCTGTGGCAAGGCTAATATTCTATTAGAAGCTGATGAAAAAGCTGGTTGTTCAATAATACTTCCTCGTTTCGTTAGCCTGAGATATCATTTCCACGTGCTGTTTGCTCTTTTTCTCTCTCCTCATCTATAAAAGTTTCTTCTATGTTGTTCTACGTCACTTTCTAAAAGAGTGGCCAGGATACAGTCATCATTCAAACTTCTAATACCCATTATCACAACATCTACAAAAAGATAACTACAATATAAATAAGATACCAGGTATAATCGGATGAAAAAACAATACAATTATCCATTTAGGTGAAAATCTTAAAAGTCACTTAAAAGATAATCATGTGTCATTTTGACTTACACGGTGGTTATATTTAAAAATTGGTGATACTTACCTCAGTGACATGTACATCTCACAGCAAGCAACGAGTGAGATATCCTAAATGCATAGCGACGGATTCGCACTATTTAGAAAGAGAGAACAATATTTTGAACATGAGTGCGTAAATTTTACGCAGACTTTCTTTCTAGAGTTAAAATCAAATATGGATTGTATAGTAATAAAGTTTTTTATCAAAATTTGATGAAGATGTTTTTGATTTTATAAACAATATCTCAATTTTCAGAAATTTGATGGATCATAGAATATCTTCTAAATGTTTCCAGATGAAAAGTTTAAAACGAGATTTACATTTATCAAGTGCATTGTGCAATATTTATGTGAAAAAAAGAATTCTTTTTTAGCTTCAGTATCCATTCATTCTTTTTTCTATTATCAATTATTTTTGTAAATTCTTTGGTGATTTCGATCAATAGTATTTTGCCTACTTTGGTGAAATTTTTATAGAGCATGTAATTTAAAAAACAGAGATAACAGCACTCTAAAGCAGACTGTGGGTTCTTGACCGTTAGTTTTGCTATTGTCAGGTAAATGTCAAATTTAACCGTTTGAAATTAGAGGCAAAAGAATGTATGTATAGCCTGTTATCAGAAAATTAAATGATTTTTAAATACATTCATATTTAGTAATTAATATTAATTCTCAAGTAATATTTTTTTTCAAATATATTGTATAGATGGTCAACTTTATGAAAAAAATATGTTTAAAATTTTAGCTATCAAGTGGTACGTAGTGAAAATACTTATCGAACTGATAGTTATCAATAGAACAAAATAGTGTCAGAAATTTATTTATAGTTATTTGTATTTTATTAAATCAATAACTTTGTTGAATCTATGGCTATTTATATATGCGAAAAGTTGTTTAGTATCATCAGAGACCGGCTGTAAGTCAATTACTTAGAAACTTGGAATTTAATATGAAGTTAAGTCAATGGATTACGTAAAGAAAACATTAGAAAACAGCCAACACAATTAGGGGATTGAAATTATATTGCCGGGATCGAAGTTATAGATACATAATACTTTACCAATAAACCAAAGATTTATTATTTAATAAGTGGCAAACTTTGAATGGGCTATGTGCAACGAAATATTAGCTATTTCATTTACGTCTCTTATTGGCAAATCTATTATTGCTGGCGAAGCCAATAAACCCACTTATTCTCATTACCCAACTTAGGCCCTTTTTTGGCATTTATGCTTTTGGTGGTATCGATATACCATGTACATATACAGCGGGCTTCGTTTTTAAAGAATTGAGACTTAAATTATTCCATAATTTTTTTTATTAATATTCATATTGAAAAATTCTAAAATACCTGTGTAAGTGTATGTAATCAGTTAGAACTCGTTCATCTTGAATGGCTGACGCTGAAAAACATATTTAATTATTTTTTATGAACGGTCTGCGTACAAAAACTCATACTTTTTTAGGTATCTAATTTCCATAAAATATACCCTATTATAATATTTTTTTATACCTGTGAAATGTGTATTCAAACTTGTATTCAACTACTTAATGTATAATTGAATTTTAATACACAAACTGAAATTCAGGCTTCTACCACGATGAGTTACCGAGATACAGAAATGTCATAAAAACAGCTCCTATTTCATAAATTGATTTAGGAATTTTGAAAAATGCTGAAACTTGGTTTTAATTATTCGTAATGGTAAACCTACATACAAAATTTTAGATTTTCTTTACCTAACATTTTTTAAAATAAAAATACTCATTAATAAACTAAAATATTTAAATTTCCAAGAAATGATTTTTCGATTATAAACACAATATGCTCACCAAATTTCATTTGTCTAGATGTAATGATGTAGGCTGGTTTTGGTGAGTAGTCAGGACTTCTTTTATTTATGTAGATATACAAAATGCTCAAATATTATACAAATACTTGTATGTGAGAATGTGTTTGGCTTTGGTACATAACCAAGTTTGACTAAAGAATTTTAATTGTATATAAATAATTTTAATAGTAAGTAAATAATTTTAATGGCAAGTAAATATATTCCAAGAATGATTTTTGCATTTTGTTTTTTCCACAAAACTGAAGTGAAAACTAGCATAATGCCAGTGATAGCCAGACAGCCATAAAATTTTCATTATTATTTTTTATAGACGGAAATTTAAAAATTTTTTATAGATGGAAATTTTATGCAGTTTTGTATAAAATTTCCATTTATAAAAAAGCAAAATCAATAGATTATCATTATTTTTAATGCCAATCACATTAACTAATCAATCACATTAATACTGTCTGTTAATTAAACAGGCCGAGATCAATCATTACCATATCACCAAATGATTATGTCAAAAAAATACTCTACAGAGAAATTATAAAAGATGAATTGCGACAAGACTCTAAAAAGATAGGTACAGACAAGCTGGCAATTCTTATTTTAAATTTGTTTCTTAGCTAGATTTCAGACAGAATCTAAGCATAAGGAGTTAGGTTCATGGTGGCATTTCGGGCTGAACACCATCAGTGATTATGAAATATCCCAATTGCATATAGTAAGGTGTGCAGATAAAGTGCACAGCCGCAAGCAGCAAGCTCAATCTAGTTGCTGTCAATTGACAAAGTTGCAATTTAAACATAATGGTGTACAAGGATGATGTTAACATTGATATTCGAAAAATTTGGCATCGCATTTAGATGTGACTAGCTTGCAAGCGTTTAGATGTGACTAGCTACCAGTAGTAAATATTTAGATGTGACTAGCTACCAGTAGTAAATATTTTGAATTATGTTTGATTTATCACCTGATAAGGAATTCCGTTGTTCATCTCCAGAGCGCATCACCAGACTCTGACATGATCAATAGTGTAATAATTTTGCAAAGTAACAACTACCAATGGCAAATATTTTGAATCACTTTCAATTTACTACCATCCGTTAAGGAGTTCCATTGTTAATTTCCAGAACTCATCATAAGATCCTGACCTAGTCCACGGTGTAGTTATTTGGCAAAGTAACAACTACTAGCAGCAAATATTTTTAATCACAGTTTATTTAGTAACATCCATTAAGGAGTTCCATTGTTCAACATCATCTTCTACATAACAGGTTTGATGGTAATTTTTTTCCTAATTATATTGTAAACATGCACATAGTTCAATTAAGTTTATTGCAGTGGTCGATGCTAAGTTTGTATGTAAAGTCCCTTTTAGTTTTGGAATATAGCGAATTACTTAAAAGCATTATATTTTTTCTGACTCAAGCAGGATAATTATAAATATTAATCTTAATGAACATTTATTCAAAAAATGGATTTTTTCTCTTTTCACACTTAATGTAATCTACATTTTTAACTACCTGCTTAACTATTAAACTACATGCCACCCAATCTATATTTTTGGCAATTTTTATTACAGCCAACTAGAACACCAGTCCAGACTGTACCATACACCTTGTGATTAACCCAACACACCATGGTGACGATATTGTTGTGGTACTGGTATTAGCTGTTTAACTTGCAACTTTGTCAATTTACACAAGAACAATATCGCAAGATGACACTGTTCTGACACTGGCATTTTACTAGTAATTTAGCATTTTTCTTAAGTTTTTAAGGCTCAAATAAAAAAATATTATTGATTAGCATCAAGAAGGATCTGAAGGAAAATTCTTGTTATATTGATTAACTAAGGTTCTTTATAGCATATAACTATCTATGAGGATATAAGTATACCTTTATAACATTTACATGGTTTAACATTTAAGAGTAAATTTCCCAAATATTGGTAATTTTATGTATTTCATAAGTCCAACATCTGCATTGATTGTATTTAAAGGTACATATTATGTACACACTTGTATAGAGTGTTTCATGGTAATCAAATTACAAATTTTTTTTTATGAAACGCAGTATATTATTTCCTTTTTGATTGGAAAAGTCTGAATCTTCATCTACGAAACTCACTCTAAACAAGTTTGCAAGCAAGTTTAAGGGCTGGATAAATACTTTGAGCTTAATAAAAAACATATAATGATAACGTTAAGTCCAAAAATTGTATTAAATTTGAGTTAGAACGGTTGATAGCATACATGCAGAAAAATTAATTAAATATCATTACAAATCAATGTAAATATAAAACAAGATCTTAAATTTGTCTAGAGAAGTGTCAATTAAAAAAATAGCCGCAATGGCAGCTCAGAACAATACTAAATGTGGCTGAAAGACATCAGAACTTATTGCACCAATTGTAAATTAGGTTTTCAACAACTCTGCGTGCAGGCTCATCGCGAAGTTATAAAAATAATAAGGATATATTTTGTTAGTTTTGTAATTGATGAGGTACAAGTACTTTAGGAACGAATCAATCACAGAGAGATAAATAAATCAGCGTACAAATTTTGACAGTTTCCTTTTGACAGAGTTATTGTTACATACAGAACAATTGATAGAAGCAGGGAGTGTCATTTTTGTTTCAGGTACAGGGGTGTACAAATGTGAATTATGAATAGTAATTATATGTTATCTTTTGCATTTTAAAAATTTCTTTTTTATTCTTTGGCAAAGATGAAAATAAAAAAGCAAGTAGACCATCAAACGTAGAAGTAATGTTGACACAATTGAAGCACATGCAGCCCATACGCGGTGCCTGTCGTATGTAATTATATATTATTCGTGCATATCTTGCATAAGTACATATTATTTGTGACCATTATAATTTGAAACAAAAAAATTGTATCTGAAACACTTAAATTTTATGGTGAACAATATATGGTGTCATGATTCTTTTGATTCTTGACATTTTAAAATTATTTATGGACAAAATCGCAACGCATTCAGCACAATAATTATTTTAGAAAAAACCATCAACATTCGCCATGATGTGATACGTCAAATGCGCCAACTGAATATGTAGTTAAAATGAGTAAAATATTACTTTTTAATTTTATTATTAAAACTCTTCTTGACAAATTCATGGCATTTTCAACACTAAAATGATTTATTTTCAAGAAATACCCTCAATATTATAGGGTCTAAAAATGTACTATTATGTCATAATTACGTGCAAAAATAAAAGCCGGCAAAAGAACATAACCAATTGCAGAATTTTTTATAATCAATAAGTTAATTTTATAACAAGATTAATGTTAGTTAATACAATCGTTATTGATGACATTGTTTTGTGACACTGGTATGTGTCACTAGTGAAGGACACGTGATGTTATCATTGCATAAGATAAATATGTTTGGAGACTGACATTTGAATCAATAAAAACAATAGCAGTTGAATTTATCCACGATTAAATGAAACTACGTGATGTAGTATTATTTCTACTTTTTTTTAAGTTCATTACCACAACCTAGGGTTTGTTGTATTACAATAACTTCAGGTGGCCTATTAGCAAAGATAGCCCACCTGAAGCTGTTGTAATACAAGGAAACGTAGGTTGTGGTAAAGAACTTAAAGAAAGTAGAAATAATACTGCATCATGTAGTTTCGTTTAATTGTGAGTAATGAATTTCTACAAAATTGATGCCAAATATATTCAATAGTTGAATTTATGTAAATCTATGGTATAATAATAATATGAAAATAAACAATTCGAATATTTTTCATTCAATTTATGAGAAAAATAAAAAAATAAATATATTTATTAATGATAAAAGTACAAATATGTATGAATAATATAAACGATTAATAAAAAAAGTTCTGTTTACAAAAATTATTGTATTTACATATATGTACATTTAGGTGAACAACTTTTGTTTTACCACACATGGTAATTCAAATAAGCTTAAACTTTCAAATTGCAGATATTTAATATTTTGGCTCTAACATAAATTTTAAGTCTTGAAATGAACGTGTTGTCTCATTTATCAGTATTCAAGGAAAAATGCATGAAAGCTGCCGCATGGAAGAACTAATTTCCGATAAAGATGGATTCAGTTTGGCTGAGCATACTTTTTAGAATATGATTTTGAAATATAAATGTGTCCAGTAGAAGATGTTTGTATTCAAAGCAGTTCCAAGTTTTGCCCAAAAGCATAATCTTTGTATTATTTGGAACCGACCATGAAAACATTTTCATGCTAGGTAAACATAGGAGTTACTATGTATCAGAAGGTCAAGAGGCTTTTGTATTTCTAGTTACGGCAATTAACATAATCTGGAACTCAGGCTCTAAGTCCGACAAGAAGAAAGTTATAATGAATACTTTTGATTGCTTTCTATCAGTATGGCATTTCCATTTTCCAAGCAGTCTTGTAACCGATTTAATGAAACTGGTAACGGAAAAGTACATTAAAGTTCGTTGATTTCATTTATTAAACAGTGTAATATTAAATTGATAAAATGTCAACTATTAATAAATATGTTTCAGTTAAAGATTTTGTGAAATATTATGTCAATATGTCTCATTGTGAGAAACTAAAACTAAAATTATTATGCTCAATACGAACCCTAACTTATTTGAAAATGTGGAGGCGTTGTAAACTGAAAATGTTTGGTTTATATTGGATTAAATCATATTTTAATATCAACTTTATTCCTTCATCTTGTGTTATTTAATCAATTTTAGGACAAATAAGCATATGTACATATTACCACTTTGTTGTTTAAATGCAGATAATAAATATTTCGGTAGCCTTAAATACTGGAATTTAAAACTTGTTTTTTCTTAATAAAAATTACGTTGAAAAGTATCAACTAACACTTTATGGTTGTAAGAGGTCGATAAATGTGTAAACATCACTAAAATTTTAGAACATGTGTGACTAAGTGTGTGAAAACGAGAATGTATTTAATACCTCCATGATGGTATCTACTAAATGTGTGCTGTTTAGGACTGCGCCTAGTAATTTGATAGTAAGTTATAAATCTCTAAAAAAATTATATTTAGGAGGCACCACCATGTTATGTCAAAAGACGTCCATCATATATGTGTTATAAATAACTTTATTACCATCTGCTGCAAAAAGTTTGAGAAATCTGCAGTTCTGTAAAAAAGCAACACCAAGTGCAAGAATAGGAAGAAAACAATTATTAAAATATTCAGTTTTCACTGATGTTTACAAATAATTGATAAAAGTATTTGAAAACGTTACTTCTTTTTATTTTATAAAAGATATCTAATTATAGACATACTGAATTCTTTGCAATATTTATATCGTAAACGGCCTATTGGATAGAGAAGGATTGCAGAATTCGTGATATCTGAAGATATTTCCGAAAAATTGATGTAGGTCTCCTACATAACAATATTATTATGAAATTCTTAAATAGTTTTTTTTTGCCTGTCAGTATATTTATTTGTTCAAGTATCCCAAAAAAACCATTTCAAGAAACTTCATTAAGTTTTAACTAGTGGATTCTATAGGATGTGATGTAATATATGGGCTTTTCATTGCATTCGGCTAAGCTTTGTTTTTTTTTTTTTTTTCCAATTTGGTCAAAATGAATATTATTCCGTGGAAAACAGACATGTAGACACGCTTGACATTGCATGTGATTTCGAGTGGTTTGAATTCATGCAGTATATCTTTTATACAGTCATGGATCGTTACAATGTGGTGAGTATGTTGCCGTTGTTTATGTCCATCAATGCTGAATGGGACATACTTGATTTTCCTCATGCTCAGCGTTAATTGGTTATTATTTAGCCAAGTTTTGACATGGAATAGTAGGGCTGTATCATTGACAAAAATAAATAGAATGGGTCTTTTAATACCTTTGTATAGTATGTTTATTGTTATTATGGGAACTTCCGTATCCACATTTAGAGAAAAAATAATAATTTATAACTATATGCAGAACATATGGGAAAATGATCTCTCATTGCAATATCGAGGCCATTTTTAATAAAATTACTTAATCAACATAATAAATATAGTCTTTTTTTAATTGTCTGGTACCTACAGTGTAATTAACTAATACTTTTCTCCATCAAGGGACAAATAGGTTAAGTACCTTTACAAAAACATCAATTATCTGTTTTAAATTTAGTTGACGGCTAGTTGTTACCATGTGTAAATACATCAACAAAATGAAAGTCGATTTAATAAGAATAATAACGTGAAGCACTTTGTGTCACCTCTATAAACCTTCATTACATGCATTCTTACAAGAGCAAAATGGACGCATACGATGTAATGGGAAGTTTTAATACAATTTTTTGTATATTTTCGCTGTCCCGTGTTGCAAAAATAAACAATGAAATAACATTAAAGAACATTACGATCCAGGCTTCATTAACGATACTTTGCATATTAGTTTTATCTGCATTTGCTCAGATTGATCTTGTGAATACAAGTTATTTAATTAAATTTCCTGCTACACTGAGATATACCAAGACGGATTTAATTATAACACGGTTAATAATCGTTTCGGTAATCATTTTGGCTGCTACGGAGAGATATGAAAACGTTCATACATATTTTGATACCTACAAGAAGATAAATGAGACATTAAGGGTAACAAACCAAACATACATGAATGAAAAAGGAGCTTTGAACAAGTTGATTAAGATTTTTGTTTCCATTTTAATATTTACTTGGTGTTTTGAAACCATACTTTGCTACGCAATTTTTGGCATCAAAATGGTTCTGATATTACAATCATACTATATGGTCCAGGTATTAATTCAAATACAAGATTGGAAAATCATTGTAAATTTAAAAATATTCAGAAGGCACTTGGATATAATTTTGAATAATGTTCAAAAATTATTGGAAGGATATATTTATGTTCAAGATGAAAATGTTTCTGATACCTGTAGAATCAATGCAGAGATTGACGCACAGATAACATCTGACCTCAAGCAGCTGCGAGCAAGTTTCATGCTCTTAAGTGATCAATGCCGCTTATTTAACACGATGTATGGACTTCAAGTGAGTTTTAAATAATATACAATATACATACGTACATATATATATATATATATATATATATATATATATATATATATATATATTTATATATATATATGTATATATATATATACACACACATATATATATATATATATATATATATATATATATATATAATTTAACCTAATGATCTTTCGTAACTATCAAACTAAACATTATAACATAAAAAAACATCCTGAATAGGCACATTCTATTTAATGTATATTTTGACATTATCTCTTCAAAATATCCATTAATATAGTTTTTGTACAGCTGACAAAAAATGCATTTAGTAGGGCAAAAGTCATATTTATTTCAGGAAATAATTTTATCGTATGGTTTGATTATCTCTTTCACTACCCAATAACTTAAAGAAAAAGTATTTCAGCTCAATAAATATAGTTTCACAAATGAAATCATAATTTTTTCAGCCATATTTTTGTGCAACAACATTTACCTACTAAAGATTTCTTTTATATTAAAAATATAATATAATAAACTAACGCAGTACAATTTATAATAATGCTGAATATTAATTCCATTTTTGCTGATGGAAATACTCAATAGTGTTTCCATCAGCAAAAATGTCCCTTTCTAGCTAAAAGACCAAGTTTTATATTAATCTCTCTCTTCATGTCCTATGTCCCTTGGTGGGCACCCAAGCCCTCCATGATGCTTCACTGTGCTGATTGACCGATGCTCATGCTGATGCTCTTCACTTCGGCCAACACAGTTCACCACCAAGTCAGCTTTGCACGGCTACACTGCCTCTTCCTTTGGGGGTTCCCATGCAAAGAGTTTATTTGAGTCTATGGTCTGGTTCCAGTAGCATTTGGGGTGTTACATTTGATGCGTAGTCAGAAATTCTTGCATCATTCTAGGAAATATTCATTTTACATTTTAGGCTGACATATTCAAGGAATATATCTGAAGCAACTGTCAATAAAGACTGGTAGTTGCCTTATAAGATTTGAAGCTACCTTACATGACGTTGGACTAGAATAATCTGAGTGTTACACTCTATATTAACAAAAATACACTTTAATTTTAATCAGTTGATATTCTCGGCACTCATTTTTCTGAAACTGTTCTTATATTTAAACAATGTTTTAACATAGATTAAACGTACACATTTAAAAATCTGTTTTTTGAATTAAATGATTCATGGAAATTCTTTGATGGTCATTAAGATTTTTTTTATTTTTCTAATATTTCTGCGATCAACATTGAAGGGCGGCTGGTGAGGTACTTATCTTTTGTAGACATTGTACAAAGTGGAAATTTAGAAATAGCAGTGTCAACTGTTTATATTTACCCTTACATTGAAATTAATTTTTATTATTGGCAAAGTTAAATGATGTGCACCCCCATAAAGTAAGATAGTCTCAATACATTTTGATCACTCCTCATAAATTACGATCTTTGGAGGCGATTCATAAAAAAAAATTAGGTTTTACATAAATAATTTCACCTTATGCATATTAGATTTTAACCAAGTAATTTATATAACTATACTTAGTAGAATATTCTTCTATCTTATCCATATTGCATCACATTTGGACTTATTCACTACATTGTTCCACGGAAAAGAAATAAATAATTTCTCAGGACATAAAAAGTTTGCTTAAAATTTTGTTACACTTTAGCAAAGAATCTGTTAAGATAATGTTTGTCGTACCTTTTTATGAAATATGCTGTATTAAATGTTAAAAGGTTTTTAATGTTTCAGCTTCTATTTACATTTCTTTACAAAATTGTCCACTTGACCTTTATATGTAACATGATCATAATCTATGTTTCTACCAAAACAGTAAGTATCAAGGGATATTTCATTTCATTTAACACTTTTGAAAAAGTCATTGATTAAAAGTCAAAATTTAACATATTTTCAAGTGTTTTAAAACTCGTATTTCAGAACTTTTCTATGGAACACTTTTAGAATCACTTAATTGTTTGAAAAATTGTTTATCTTTTACAAATGTTTTGATAGTTTCAATATTATCAGGTGCTTGCTTTGAGTGCAAAACTTTTAAAATGAAACTACTTCGAATAAACTTAATATGATATCAATCTTAGTGTTTACAATATAATTAACTTCACATATTTATTAGTTGTTTGCAAATGAATCTACTTTTACTGTAGCAGACAAACAAATGAAGGGCAAGATTAAATTCGTAGGCCTTAGATGGACCAGCAAAAAAGTATTAAATTTATTTCAATTTAGATTTTATTGAAACGAACATGGGGAAGACTTCTTTCTAACAGATCAAATTATTTTTTTCTAAGTGTGCAAGAGACTAATTGCTCATAAAACTGGACGCACACACGTTGCTCTATTGACACTAGCCATTTTGAACCACCTAGCTCCTCCTGTATATATAAGTAATAATTCAAATACATTGCTGACATTTTCGAAACTAACGGAGATATACCATGTTGCGAAGAATCTAAATTTCATTATTTTAACTTAATTGGGTTTCAAGATATGCACTGCCAAATATAATTGATTTTAGGTACTCATTGACAGTCACAGACCATCAAAACCTATTCATCACCTCCAATGTACCTAAAACATTGAATTTGGGGCATGTACTGTTTACAATATGAAAATTAAGGGTATATATACAATTTTTAATGTGAAAAAGAAGAAAATGTTGCAAAGCATGTTAAAAGACCTAAAAATTTAGTTAAGAACTCGTTTTATTGTTACTGCACAAAAGTTACAATTCAGTCAATAATAAAAAGACTAGAAATCTGAAAACTTGCCAAGTCCAACAAGCTCGTAATTAAACATTTTATGAGGATTATGTAGAAACATATTTATTAAACTTAATAGTGATGATTTTGGGAAGTTTTTTATATCTAATTGGTACTCCTGAGTTCGAGATTCTTAAAAATAAGGTTGTATCTCAATTAAAATTAATTTACGATATATATGTATAAATTCTGTAAGAAAAATTATAATAATTGACTTGCATTAATTAATACTTGCTTTCGCAGAATATTATATTTGATCATTGGGTTCTCACGGTAACATATTTGATACAATTTTTGTATGGAGTAGTACTATTGGCTCTAATCTTGAGAGAGGCTGTCATTATACAAAGACTTAAATCTTACTTGTAACAATTGACAACGCCTGTGGCAGTAATATCTACGGTGAGTTAGTCGAATTGATAATATGAATTTTATTCCAAGGTATAATACATAATATTCTCCTCCCCTGTTATGTCTTATTCAAAAGTTTCTCTCTTCTCCAAAAATATATAAGTTATTTTCAATTCATGGACATCCTGAAGAACATTTAATTTATATCTTTAATGAAAATTTCAAGTTAAATTTTAGTTTTAGCTTTATGTTTACTGTAATTTCAAAAGTACATGGACTTTAAAAAGTCCTACTTACATTATGGTTGTGAGTGAATCAGAAACCAATTCGCTTTCGTGTTATGTTATTTTTAAATCTTTTAAGTATAAGATAGCATTGTATGTACTAGAAAAGGACAAAAATAAATGCCATATCATCCCTTCCTTACTGTGCTCTCATTGTGATATGAAATTTGGTATCGAATCAGCTTCATGATATTTGATATATATCAAGTAATGGAGTTGGTGTCCTAATAACAA
This sequence comes from Druceiella hillmani, assembly GCA_039881145.1. NCBI lineage: Eukaryota > Metazoa > Arthropoda > Insecta > Lepidoptera > Hepialidae > Druceiella > Druceiella hillmani. The sequence goes on along the minus strand of JAYKKI010000030.1, from coordinate 12,010,356 downwards.
TATATTGCATATTAGCAAAATACATAATTATAAAAACGGGGACAGGTTTCTCCGTTGTCCATTTCAGCGTGTACGGGCTGCGTTGGAAATCGGATTATAAAGTGTTGATGCATATTCTGATAAATCTGGGATGACCAGAATTTTACAATAAAATTTTGTGGATTGATAGGTCGATGTGAAAATGGGCAAATAATTTTAAGATCCATATTGGAAATAGTTGGCAGCGAATAAATTCAAAATAAATTTATAATGTAATAGAGTTATTATCTTCTTGAATTATGACCAATACTTAGTTTTCCTAATTATTTACAACTCTGGAATGTCTTTCCTATTCTACTGCAAATTAATGAAAGAACCAAAATTATGTGACTATAGAATGACAGATGATTGATTATATTCAACGGATTGATTATATCCAATCAGGTGGCTTGGATACCTAGGCCCATTTAGTGACCATGACAATTGACAAAATTTATTATACTGAGGACATTTTTATGCTCTACTAACAACAATATAATAAAATTGCGGAAATCAAAGGATCGTGAAATACAATAAAATATTTGTAGGTTTTTATTTATTAACGAATATTAGAACCCGAATAAATAAAATGTTAGAGTTTGATTGATAACTAAATAGTAAAACGTGTTGTACCATAAAAAAATCACTTGTTGTGAAGTATATAAAACCATATATCTATATATTAATCAATAGCTGAACTTTTGGGTATTCCTATGCTAGTGAAAATAATGCTCAGATAAAGAATCATTGAAACAGTTTTACCACAAACTATGTGTATCACATTATACCATTGCCTAACTTTATATATTTGTCCCGTAAAAATATGAAGTGTAGTAGACCAATGTGAATATTTCGGACAGTTATTGTCTTTTTTTTTATCAGTAGTTTTGATTGAACGTGAAAATCTATAAGAATTCAGGGAACAAATTTTACTTTCCTTATCTTAAAATTTAAAACATATTTGATAGCGCACAAGTTATAGTAAATATTCAATAGCCTGGGGAATAAGTTTAGTAAATATTCAAAATGCACCATAGGTGAAATAATTTTATGTTTCACACCTTTTGTAAACTCCGTTACGAATCATTTAAAATATTTTCGAGTACTAAGTACAATATTCATTGATCATCCTAGAAACTTTATTAAACTTAAAAAGTGGTAGGAGATCGTTTTAATTGTTCCTTAATATTTATTATTTAAATTGCAGGTTTCAATGTATCAAGCACTCTTTGCGAATTTGGCATCATGGTACAACACCAGGATTTATCATTTTCGGCGCATGACCATGCCAAATTGGATTACTCACTGTTTTATAGTATCTTAACTGTTTTGATTGGTTATGCGGTTGTTTTGAGTCAGCTGAATGAATAATAGAGTTAGATAATTTCTTTCTTCGTTGGCATATAGTTAATTACATATATTTGGTAGTTTGAAAAAAAATGTCTGAAAATTTTTACAATATTATAATGAATCACTTTTTGTTTTATTTTACTGGAAAAAGGAAAACACTAAGTCAAAGCCAAAAAATCCATCATGAATTTTGTTTATTTAGTTATCTCAAATAAACTATTTCAAAGAATTTTCCTATTTATGCAAATGGTGCTACTTTACGCACCGTATTTGTAACACTCTCATGTAAAGTTTTTCAGATATAAACAATTAACTGTATAAGTTGTAAAATTGTGATTTTTTAATATGTAAATACCAATATTAAGAAAAGCAAAGCTTCCACGTTTTCTTCTTAAAATTTTAATTCTATGAATTGGCCATTACTTTGGCCATTACAATGTGATTTTGGTGTAATAATTTTGTATGATTTCAAACAAGGTTTAAATGTAATAACATCTCTCAATGAATTTACATCTATTTTATATATTTCAATTATTTTAATATATTTTTTTGACTGAAGATTAATAAATAGCTGTGTTGCTGGTGATACTAAATGTTCGAAAGTAAAATTTTGGCTTACCTGATGACTCGAGACTTGATGGAAACAGTAACTTGAAAAAGCTTTGAAAAACTACAGACTAAAATGAAACATATTATAAATTGCGAAATGTAGAGTGTCTACTACTCATTATATTTTACATGATCATTAAAATTATAAGACTTTGCACATTGTGAACAGACTAACACCTGGAGAGGGCGTCACACGAGATAGTGCAAGAACATGCTGGAAAAATATGATTAGAGGAAACCTCGTAATATAAAATCAATGATCTGTGATTAAGTCATAAAATCTAAATACAAAATTAAGATCTTTGTAGATGAAGAAAATTTTTTTAACAGGGTATTTTTTGGTTTAGGGTATGTTTTCATAAGAGAGGATAACAAGGTGTGCCTTTTTAATAATTTGTGGAAGTACAGGAGACTCTGAGAGCGAAATGAAAAATTTGAAAATCTTCAACCAAACTCATTTCTTGATGATTGAAGATGCTTCTTGACAATACACACATCTAGCAGGCCTTGTTTTCCTTTTTTTCAGTAAAAGCAGGTTATTTATGATGAGACACCTTAATGTAAAGCCCCGACTTAGTACCTTGAGACTTCGTTTTATTTCCTATGGACAAGATATTTTAAAAGGACGGCAATTTTTCAATGATGATCAACTAATTCAAGATTGAGTCAAGGCATTACAGAAATTCAGAAAGAAAAATGACATTCAATCTAGAAATTATCATAGCAACCTATGCTACATACATTGCAGTGACAAGATTCATTTTCTTTACACGACTTATTTTTAATATAAAACTTAAACTAAGAATTGAAAACATCAGTACATTGTTTCTTTAAATGTCCATTCAAGATGTTTTTTAACATTTGTGTTTTTTAACATCACTAGACATGGTCTCAGTAAAATAATGTAGCGAATGATTTCTATGTATTTATAGCTTTGAAAAGTACTTTGATATAATACCCGTTGATTCCCAGGATAGCATTATGGTAAAACTGTCATTTTTCTTATTATAATGTACTTCACATTACTTACATGATTCAAAGCGATAATCAAACCATTGAATACATTATATATAACCATTTTGTTGTTATGTAAGGTTATGTAATATGTATAATAGTATTTTAAATAAATTTAAATAAATTTTGTAGACCATTGTCCTTTAAGATTAAATAAAAAATTTGTATCTAAAACTATTAATATTATTTGGGTATCCATTGTAGAGTGAAGGCATCCTTCAAATTCCAGCAGGATCTGTTAGCTGTGAATCATATCTACTTCGATCTAGCGGCAGTATCTGTGTAATCACTTCCGAGTGCTGACACTCTCGCAGCCACTTGTGCAGTACTCTATTATATCAGCATCTATCAGCAATGCCCTGCGTTCTGCTTCTCTCTATTTGAATATGTGAGCGAGTTCAGCAACGTTGGTCACTTCCATTTTCTTTCTTATGTCTGCATTGCTTTGACCATTTCTTATTTCTACACCCAGAATACTTCCATCGGTTGACCTTTGAAATAACTATATTTTTTGTCCTGCAAATGCATAAGTTTGACGCCCATGTAAAATTGCTGAAAGATTGGTAGATACTAGGCTTTCTTTTTAATTACCAATGGAATATTCTATTTGAAAATGCACTTCATTGCCCAGGATTAGCTTCACAATATCTTGATTTTTCTCCCAACCTCTTTATTACTAAAGCCTTTGGCCAAGATAGGTGCACTCGTTTAGATAGTTAATTATTTACTGTATTTGTATCGGTATCTCAAATATGAAAATTCACAAACCCTTTATAGGTACTTTGCAATAAGTTTATTAGTCTAAAAAAAACATCGGTAACTAATATTTTTTTTTGTAAATTAAAACGTTGACAGATTCAGTCTTTTGATATACCGCGCGACTCTAGAATTTCATTAAAAATAATTGTTAGTACAAGGGTAGGGGCTCTCTAATAGCTTTCAATGTGTCATTTATGTATTAGAAAAGTTCTCTTCTTGCTTTTCTTCCACGCATATGATTTCACTTTAACTATATATTCTATCTTGGGATTTGCTATGTAATTCTTCACAAAAATTTGATTCTGTATTGACAATTTGTGATCATGATTTTATTTTTATTATTCAGAAATAATATCCCTTTTACAATACAAAGCTTGTTACTGACAAGATGGTTAGGGGCGGGTGTTTTTCGCTCAATTAGTCGCTATGGGAGACTCATTACAAGCATATATATTATAACCTTAAGGATGTTCCTGACAAAGCAAGGAAAAACACTACAAGTCATATTTAATGAGATTTCATTGGTTTACGGGGACTGTTGCCCTAGTAAAACCATGAATTACAAGTGGCAAAATCTCTTAAAAACAAAGTATAAATTCTATCGAAAAGACCCAAACTCAAGACGGCCGATCGAGGCCACCTCCTTGGACATTGTCACAAGTTACAAAAACTTATTTGGGAAGATGCCTGATTAAAGAAGAAACAGTCGGGAGAAATGGTTGGAGTATCTTCTAAAACCATTTCGAATATTCTTCATGGCCATCTTGGTATGTTAAAAGTTAGTTTGAAATGGGTGTCGAGAATGCTCACGCCACTGCAAAAATGAAAATGTGTCCAGTGTTTATGTGACTTTTTGAATCACTGTAGAGAGGATAAAGATGAAATTTTTAGCCTAATTGTTAGGGAGACAAAGCTTGTATCCATCATTATGAATCTGAATCCAAGTAGTGGAATAAAAAAAGGTATTCCACCCCCTAAGAAATTCAAGGTGTCGCAATGTACCAGAAAAGTCATAACGATCATTTTTTTGGACAGAGAGACATTAACTTCTAAGATAAAGGTGTTCCTATAACGGAGGAGTACTGTGCTGGTCTACTAAAACAGCTTACAGAAGCATTAAAGATAAATAGGCGAGGAAAATTATAGAAAGATGTTCTGCTTTCGCATGACTATGCACCTTCATACAAGAATCATGTTGCGATGGCTGCCCTTCATAAGTGCGGCTTTCAAATGGTTTAGAAATATTAAGGAACAAAGCTAGGCAATTGCCATTTGAATCCATGCATTTAGTTATAGAATCGTTGACTGCCCTTAGAGCATCGAGCGTTCCTCTCTTTCTCCTGAGACCAAATTGTCTGTCAAATAAAATTTCAGTTGTCTCTGAAAACTTGGTTAGTCTGCTACATACACATTGTTCTAGTGTTTAGTTTTAAACATTGAGCATTTAAATAGGTCTGTCCTTGTGAGGGTCCATTATGTCTCCTGTGAATATTGGTAGCTTCTTTAAGTCAGGTAACCAAATGCATCAGTTCAACAAAATACTTGAACAATGGGTAAATAGCAGACTGTATATGTGTATGCGTATATGTATGTGCATGTTTATATATATCTATGTAAGTGTATGTATATGAATATAATGCATACGTATACATGTATATATTTGTATGTACCTAATTGTGACCCTTGTGTTCCGACTTAATTTTCTAATTTATATTATTTGAGTATTTTCAAAACATTCCGAAATCATATCTGTAATATTTGGAATGTGTCAACATGCACCAACTTGCACCAGATCATGTCAAAATATGCAATAGGCTTTGTCAGACTTGGCCAATACAGGTTAGTATAAGTTATGCCAAGTTAGACAAAGTTATAATTAGGTTTTGATTATTTTCTATAGGATTAAGCTTGGTTCGAGTAGATTTGGTTAGGCTACGTTAGATTAGGTAATTTCATGTTAGGTTTTATTAAGTTAGGCTAGGTTATGCTATTTTAGGCTAGGCTAGTTAGGTTAGGTCAGGTTAGGTTACGTTTTGTTAAATTACATGTTAAATCAGGTCATTTCAGGTTAGATTATGTTAGATGATTTTTTATTAGGTTAAGTCATATTAGTTTTGAGTTTGTCAGGATATGCTATGAGTAGCATATCACGTTTCAAAAGTTACACATTTTATAAAATGACGAATCTTTCTTATCAAGTTATTACAGATTTATTTAATTGGATCAAGGAAGGTTGTAGGATGTAATATTAAAAATATTGCTGACAACACTAATTATATCACAATGGAAATGACATACAAATATAACATAAGTTTTATGAATGCCGTTAACCTCTTACCAACTATCAAATAAATGATCTTTTGATTGATCTGAAACGAATAAAATAATAGCCCAAAGAACATAACAATAATAATTAAACACCATATGAAATAAAAACCTATTTCATAGTTTATCCTGTTTCCCATTCAGACAAGGCAAGTATCTAGCAGCAAGCATGGAAAGGCGTACAGTACTATCCTTATATACTACTTGATTATTTAACTTATATATTTGTGTGCTTTCACATAAGCTCCTCTTTTTATGTATTTCCTTTACATTCATATCTTATCTACATTCCCCAAAGATCAAAGATGATATCAGTGCTAATAAAATATAGAAACAAATTTTTGTATATTTTAATATGAAGGTTACAGCACTATAATTTGAGTAATGGGGTACACAGACTAATCTTACTTACCTTTTATACAGACACGATGCAGATCGATACAATGCCCATCGTTTGTATGTTAATTAGCTATAGTGTCACGTATTCAAGGACTCTAGGGGATAAATATAAATATTGATTTGAGTTGTTTCTCGTAAACGTAATAATGACTTTTCTGGTTAACGAAATAATGTAATAAGTCACTTTTTAATATCAAGAATAAATTCATTTCACGTTACCAATCGATATAATTTTGGTAATTAATCTATTAGTTTGGGTACATACCATTTGATAGATTATAACCTTATAAACTTTAAATATCAACAAATGTATTTTTAAGGAGTAAATTCATATGGTATAATATGGTCCAAACATTTAAATTCAAATATTCAGACCAAGAGACTATAACCCTAGATAAAATAGAGTTATAAAAAAATGTATCAAGTATGAATAGAATTTGTTTTACAAGGGTTCCGTATACATTTATAAAATTCAGTTGTATTATTTACAAATATAATACAAATTTGCTTTTTAATAGTTTAAATACGTTGCCTAGTATATCTATTTCAGACGTAAAAATATAGGACAATCATGTTTTATTTGTGATTTTTGGTTTAGTAGTTTCGGAAAAATAGTGGGCTTAGAGGGGTCAATACACTTTTTGTAAATTTTGATACACATTTCTGAGGATATGCCAATTACAATTCTGAAAAACAATTAATAATTTTGAGTTCCATATAATTAAACATTTCAAATGACACCCTACACATAGTCTAAAATAAAAAATATTTTTTCAGGCAATCAGTTTCCTCCCTAACATGACAAATCAATTGAACTCGATTTGACTATGTATGAATTCTCTTAAACTTGTACCGCATGTCGCAACATATCAGGGTTCATTTACAGTATTTTGACGTTCATGTATGGATGTTATCATGTGTTGTTCAAGTGGATTAATATAAATTAAATGGTAGTTGTGGCTTGTCCGAAACATTGTTGAAAATAAGGTATTCAGACATGTAATTTGATGATTAGAAATGGGTCCGATAGCAGATTACAAATGTTGAATTAAAAATCAAAAAATATATTACATTTAAGTCCACACTACATTCTATTAGAAAAGTTTTAATACTATACATTCACCATATTAAATGAGAAATTATATCAATTCGACATTTTCAATTCGATATTATATCAATTCGACATTAAATTTGGAAAGAAAATTCTCCCTTAAAAAACTAGTCACCATCGTAAAAAAAGCAAAAAAATATTAAAAATGTAAAACTGGTTAGGATCGAAATTATTTCAAAATGAAGCTACAAAGATAACTTCATTGTCTTACGATAAACAAATATCCAATATATATTGTTATATACATAGGATATTTGTTTATTTGTAACCCACAGTTTGTCCATATGGGTAGAAAGTTAGCAAATAAGCTACTAACGGATAGGGAAAAGGGGGAAGAAATCCTTATCGAAAAATTTAGCTATATTTTAAATGTCGATCACATTTTTATGATAAACAACATCACGATTAAGGAAACGAAAAACTATGTTAGAACTTGTGGAAAATTACATCCAGAGGATCTAACAGAGAATTGTGAAGAGATAGCAGAACCGCTTACCATTATTTACAACTGAATTATATGAACCACTACTTTTCCCTACTTGGCTTAAAGAAGCCAGCATCATACTAATATTTAAAGAAGGTGACTTGATGAACCCTGACAAAATCAGATCTACTTCATTGCTCAACATTTTAAGCTATATACTTAAACAAAACGTAAATATCAGACTGATCAAATTTTTATTGACAAATGAAATTCATCTTGATCGACAATTTTGTTTTAAGACTGCGAGAAAAATGCATGGTGTTCTAAGGACAATCTACAATTAGACATATAATTAAATACATAGACGCTAAGAGCAAATACCTAGTTTTGATCGTTGACATCATTTGTATAAGACCTTCTTTAGAAAAAAAGCGACATATACTGTTACTGCTAGAATTAGGATATGCCGTAAGAGATAGGAGTAGGTAACTACTTGAAAAGCAGGATTAAAACCACGGAGGTAAGTAGAGGGCATCAAACACATTTTAAATGGAAACCTAACTCGCCCCTGAAACATATGATAGAGAGAGTGAAAATAGAAAGTTGTGTACAGAAATTCACAACATCAGCATTTAAACAAAAGAGTATCCAGTTGACAAAGAGAGATGCCAATACAGTAATTCATGCTACTTTCACTATAGTCTGTTTTTAGGGTTCTCTATCTCAAAAGGAAAAAAGAAACCCTTATAGGACCACTTTGTTGTCCATCTGTATGTCTGTCGGTCAAGACCCTTTTTCTCAGGAACACGTGGAGGTAATTTGAAATTGATATCAAATACTTAGGTCTATGATCCCTTAAAGATGTAAAAAAGATCAAATTTCTAAGACAGCAAATAAAAAAGAACCCTACAAATATTACCAATTATGCTACATATTTTGATATTCGCAAATAAATAAAAAAATAGGTGTAGTGAGTACTCACAGCACAAATAAAGGAAAATCATTAATTTATAGGTATATCGTAGAAACATTTTTTCCTTAAAGTGCCCCTGTGAAAGAAATAATAAGCAATATAGTTTTGTTATTTCATTTCGTAATGGGTTCCAGCCACATACGCTGCATATTTTGACCCTCGCAAATAAATCAAACCTACAGGGTACTTCCTGTTGATCTAAAACCATGAAATTTAGCAAGAAGTAATTTCTCACAGCTCAAGTAAAGGATAAAATCCGAAAATCATTAATTTGTAGTTAATTACATAAAAAAGAATTTTTTTATATAATGTAGGAAATATATTTTGTTCCAGTCATATATTTTGTTCCAGAATTATGAAATTTTGTCAGGAAGCAAGGTGAAGGAAACAATCTGAAAATCATTAATTTGTAGTTAATTACATAAAAAAGAATTTTTTTATATAATGTAGGAAATATATTTTGTTCCAGTCATATATTTTGTTCCAGAATCATGAAATTTTGTCAGGAAGCAAGGTGAAAGAAACAATCTGAAAATCATTAATTTGTAGTTAATTACATAAAAAAGAATTTTTTTATATAATGTAGGAAATATATTTTGTTCCAGTCATATATTTTGTTCCAGAATTATGAAATTTTGTCAGGAAGCAAGGTGAAGGAAACAATCTGAAAATCATTAATTTGTAGTTAATTACATAAAAACGAATTTTTTTATATAATGTAGGAAATATATTTTGTTACAATCATATATTTTGTTCCAGAATTATGAAATTTTGTCAGGAAGCAAGGTGAAGGAAACAATCTGAAAATCATTAATTTGTAGTTAATTACATAAAAAAGAATTTTTTTATATAATGTAGGAAATATATTTTGTTCCAGTCATATATTTTGTTCCAGAATTATGAAATTTTGTCAGGAAGCAAGGTGAAGGAAACAATCTGAAAATCATTAATTTGTAGTTAATTACATAAAAAAGAATTTTTTTATATAATGTAGGAAATATATTTTGTTCCAGTCATATATTTTGTTCCAGAATCATGAAATTTTGTCAGGAAGCAAGGTGAAAGAAACAATCTGAAGATCATTAATTTGTAGTTAATTACATAAAAACGAATTTTTTTATATAATGTAGGAAATATATTTTGTTACAATCATATATTTTGTTCCAGAATTATGAAATTTTGTCAGGAAGCAAGGTGAAGGAAACAATCTGAAAATCATTAATTTGTAGTTAATTACATAAAAAAGAATTTTTTTATATAATGTAGGAAATATATTTTGTTCCAGTCATATATTTTGTTCCAGAATTATGAAATTTTGTCAGGAAGCAAGGTGAAGGAAACAATCTGAAAATCATTAATTTGTAGTTAATTACATAAAAAAGAATTTTTTTATATAATGTAGGAAATATATTTTGTTCCAGTCATATACTTTGTTCCAGAATCATGAAATTTTGTCAGGAAGCAAGGTGAAAGAAACAATCTGAAAATCATTAATTTGTAGTTAATTACATAAAAACGAATTTTTTTATATAATGTAGGAAATATATTTTGTTACAATCATATATTTTGTTCCAGAATTATGAAATTTTGTCAGGAAGCAAGGTGAAGGAAACAATCTGAAAATCATTAATTTGTAGTTAATTACATAAAAAAGAATTTTTTTATATAATGTAGGAAATATATTTTGTTCCAGTCATATATTTTGTTCCAGAATCATGAAATTTTGTCAGGAAGCAAGGTGAAAGAAACAATCTGAAGATCATTAATTTGTAGTTAATTACATAAAAACGAATTTTTTTATATAATGTAGGAAATATATTTTGTTACAATCATATATTTTGTTCCAGAATTATGAAATTTTGTCAGGAAGCAAGGTGAAGGAAACAATCTGAAAATCATTAATTTGTAGTTAATTACATAAAAAAGAATTTTTTTATATAATGTAGGAAATATATTTTGTTCCAGTCATATATTTTGTTCCAGAATTATGAAATTTTGTCAGGAAGCAAGGTGAAGGAAACAATCTGAAAATCATTAATTTGTAGTTAATTACATAAAAAAGAATTTTTTTATATAATGTAGGAAATATATTTTGTTCCAGTCATATATTTTGTTCCAGAATCATGAAATTTTGTCAGGAAGCAAGGTGAAAGAAACAATCTGAAGATCATTAATTTGTAGTTAATTACATAAAAACGAATTTTTTTATATAATGTAGGAAATATATTTTGTTACAATCATATATTTTGTTCCAGAATTATGAAATTTTGTCAGGAAGCAAGGTGAAGGAAACAATCTGAAAATCATTAATTTGTAGTTAATTACATAAAAAAGAATTTTTTTATATAATGTAGGAAATATATTTTGTTCCAGTCATATATTTTGTTCCAGAATTATGAAATTTTGTCAGGAAGCAAGGTGAAGGAAACAATCTGAAAATCATTAATTTGTAGTTAATTACATAAAAAAGAATTTTTTTATATAATGTAGGAAATATATTTTGTTCCAGTCATATACTTTGTTCCAGAATCATGAAATTTTGTCAGGAAGCAAGGTGAAAGAAACAATCTGAAAATCATTAATTTGTAGTTAATTACATAAAAACGAATTTTTTTATATAATGTAGGAAATATATTTTGTTACAATCATATATTTTGTTCCAGAATTATGAAATTTTGTCAGGAAGCAAGGTGAAGGAAACAATCTGAAAATCATTAATTTGTAGTTAATTACATAAAAAAGAATTTTTTTATATAATGTAGGAAATATATTTTGTTCCAGTCATATATTTTGTTCCAGAATCATGAAATTTTGTCAGGAAGCAAGGTGAAAGAAACAATCTGAAGATCATTAATTTGTAGTTAATTACATAAAAACGAATTTTTTTATATAATGTAGGAAATATATTTTGTTACAATCATATATTTTGTTCCAGAATTATGAAATTTTGTCAGGAAGCAAGGTGAAGGAAACAATCTGAAAATCATTAATTTGTAGTTAATTACATAAAAAAGAATTTTTTTATATAATGTAGGAAATATATTTTGTTCCAGTCATATATTTTGTTCCAGAATTATGAAATTTTGTCAGGAAGCAAGGTGAAGGAAACAATCTGAAAATCATTAATTTGTAGTTAATTACATAAAAAAGAATTTTTTTATATAATGTAGGAAATATATTTTGTTCCAGTCATATACTTTGTTCCAGAATCATGAAATTTTGTCAGGAAGCAAGGTGAAAGAAACAATCTGAAAATCATTAATTTGTAGTTAATTACATAAAAACGAATTTTTTTATATAATGTAGGAAATATATTTTGTTACAATCATATATTTTGTTCCAGAATTATGAAATTTTGTCAGGAAGCAAGGTGAAGGAAACAATCTGAAAATCATTAATTTGTAGTTAATTACATAAAAAAGAATTTTTTTATATAATGTAGGAAATATATTTTGTTACAATCATATATTTTGTTCCAGAATCATGAAATTTTGTTAGGAAGCAAGGTGAAGGAAACAATCTGAAAATCATTAATTTGTAGTTAATTACATAAAAACAAATTTTTTTATATAATGTAGAAAATATATTTTGTTACAATCATATATTTTGTTCCAGAATCATGAAATTTTGTCAGGAAGCAAGGTGAAGGAAACAATCTGAAAATCATTAATTTGTAGTTAATTAGATAAAATAAATTTTTTTTAAATATTGTAGGAAGTATATTTCGTTCCAGCCATATATTTCGTTCCAGAATCATGAAATTTGGCAAGAAGCAAGGTCTCAAGCACAAGTAAAGAAAAAAATCTGAAAATCGTTAATTTATATTTGATCACATAAAAAACACTTTTTATTAAATGTTCACCTGTGAAGGATATAGTAGCAAATTATATTTCCGTTCCAGCCATTTATGCTGCATATTTTGACATATTTTGAATCAAACCTACAGGGTACTTCCCGTTGACCTGGAATCATGAAATTTGGCAAGAAGCAAGGTCTCACAGCACAAGTATAGAAAAAAATCTGAAAAACTGTCATGTGTAGTTAATCATGTAAAAGGAAATTTTTTGTTAACAGTTTAATAGGAATATTATATATCATTAAATGTTTATATTGCCTAAATGTATACGGACAACCTGTAATTCGAGTTACAGTAGTGTATCGAAAAGCCAAATTAGATATCGTTATCACTTATATGGCACGAATATTGTTGCGAGCGTCTGTTTACGTGTTCAGTCAATATGAAAGTCATTGAAATTGATTCGGCGTCCATGTTGTATAGATGTACTTATATATATCAGGATACCTTTAATGAAAGCTTATCATTAAAATAAAACAAAGTTGCTGTAATAATTACAAAAAAATTAATCAATATTTAAAACGTTGTGCTTGTGAATTTTTTATTGCAGACCTATAAACACCTTGGTCGATATATAGAATATCTTGAGCTTGCACCGGATTTCAATCACATTCTGTTACAGTGCCAATGCATTCTGAATGTCGCTGTTAGAATTTTTTTTATTAAATTTTCATATACACAGCTCCGAACTGAACCCTATGTTTGAAACTACATTGTCTTTCCATCCTTCCTTCTATTGAAGGGCTCTGGCTCCTAAACAAAACAAGTGAGCCGAAAAGCATGCAGTCGTTGCATGTGGGCATGTGTATACGTATATATTAATTTTTTCATTAAAAATTCAATTAGTGAATGTTTATATTAACATGTGTAGCTACTAACAGTTCTGTAGTGATTCATCTGGCTCATTGCCATTCAATTAATAGCAAGGCATATTCCAAGGTGTATATATTTATAAAATGATGCCGATTAAGCATAAATGTCTTCATTAATAAATAAACTATACAATTAATACGCATATCACATTACATCAATAGAGAACCGTTCCAAGGAGGAAACCCAGAGGGAGGGAAAGAGAGACATTTGAGGAGGAAGCGGAGTACGACTTTTCTGAATGTAATAGGACACACCTTACACACAGCCACAAAGATAGCTTTACAAGAAAGAGTTGCTGGCCTGTGAAAAGGATCAATGGCTTCATCAACAAAATATGAGGTGAAGTTTCAGCCAGTAGGATTTTAGTCAAGGTGAAGAAAAAGTAAAAGTAGTCCAACTGACAATTATCAATTGGACCACTATTTCTTTGATTGTAATCAACAATTTATCTAATAACATAGGTAGTCCTCGTGGTTTAGAAGTTCACTCACCTTTGGGGTAATCTAGACAGCACTCTGGCGAAGAGAAAGCAGAAGTACATAGTTTCCCATAGATCAGTGGTGACAATCTTTATATTATTTGGAAACTTAACGCCGGTGTGCCAGGCGAAGAAGCGTATTCATATGGTGATCAAAGATCATCAGCCAAATCATAAACCCATCTCCATTTTTAAAGCAGTTAAATAGCAGCCGAAAATCAGCAGCTAAACTCTGGGCAAGCTTTAAAATTAAACCAAATCTTTGGAAAGGCAAAGAATTTGAAGGGTCAGCATAGATTGAATGAGTTGAAACACTATATCCATTGCTACATAATTCTAGGATTTATAAAATTTCTAGTATTCATCCAACAGAATTCCTGTGTGAGACAGGGTTCGATGGTCATGCCCGAGGTCGACCTTTAGAGCCCGAAAATGTTGTATCACTTATATACAGGACCAATACACCTCCAAAGGACTCAACCTGAGATTGGAGAAGGAGTCTGACCCAAAGGCTGCTATCGTCCAATATATGGTCCAGACTTCGCACAGTCCATGGCAGATCTTTGTTATCAGTATCTATTTCCATTATTCATTGATGACCGAGGTATTTCACGAGCAATGTGGTAATCTGTACCAATATAAACAAGCAATTTTGCTTACTCGATCGAAGTAACAAGAATAATCAAGGCTTTGTCCCTCCCCCTTGCAAAGGTGCGAAGTTTTTAAGAGCAGACTTCCTACCACAAGCATATTAGATCAGGGAGGCCCATTTTAGCATTCTATTCTATGGTTTACCTGGGCTGAGTGGGGGTTAAATACCTCGACCCTCAAACAGATTTCAATATACCTTGGTTTATTGGCCTATGGCCATCAGTGTGACTTTTGTGGTGCATTAGGGTCTTGTAGGTTAGGTGTGTTGTGCTGAGATCAAAGCATGCTGCTCATGGCTCCATCAAAAGCTTATGGCACCTATTTGACAGATGCAACAAGTTTTAGGTGGGTCTTCCGCCTGCAAACTCATGATCATTGAATACGTGGCTAATTTTAGCTTGGCATTGGGCAAAAGTTTCTACGTGGGTCTGTTGCGCTTTGACTTTTTGGTCTACAGGCTTGTTTGACAAGAAAGATATATGTATATTGGATATCATCGGTGCTCATTGTCTGTCCACACGGACCTTCCCCTATTGTAAGGATGAGACCTACTTGACTCTAGTGATTACGATACTTAATACTTCTTGACAGTACTGGGCGCCTTTGGTGCGATTTGATACTGTCATGCATTAAAAGTTTGCACGGCTCATTCAAGATACAGGATATGAATCATGTTTTGTTACACTGCAGTGAGCACAACGATATGTATAGAGCCTTAATTGAGAACATATATGCCCTCAGTAAAGTAGAATCGCATCACTGTCACTTGGATGAAAGTGAATTGATCTTTAAGGCATTTAGAGCATTCACCAAGTGCATTCCAGAGATAACGATGGTACTAACTGGATTATTGGATGGAGAAGGATTATAGAATTGGCATGT
Source organism: Druceiella hillmani (assembly GCA_039881145.1). Classification (NCBI taxonomy): domain Eukaryota; kingdom Metazoa; phylum Arthropoda; class Insecta; order Lepidoptera; family Hepialidae; genus Druceiella; species Druceiella hillmani. The sequence continues at coordinate 11,994,634 of JAYKKI010000030.1, read as the reverse complement.
CTGTATATTGAAAGTATTTGTGAAAAAATTATTTCAGAGACAACAATATTGTCTTGGAATTTTTAATTGTTTTTCTATTTGCTTGTAAATATTTATTTCTTCAAGTATTACACAAAAACCACTTCAAGAAACTTCATTAGGTTTTAACTAGTGGATTCTGTAGGATATGAAGTAATATATAGGCTTTTCATTGCATTAGGGTAAGTTTTGTTGCAAGTCGGTAAATGTGAATATTATACTGTGGAAAACAGTACATGTAAACACATTCGATATTGCATGTTATTTCGAGTGATTTGGATTTACGCAGTATATCTTTTGTACAGACATGGATCATATATAGTAAGTTGCCGTCGTTTATGTCCATCATTACTGCATAGGACATACTTGGTTTTCTTGGTGCTCAGTATTAATTGGTTGTAATTTAGTCAAGGTTTGACATGCAAGAATAAGGCAATGTCATTGGCAACTAAAATGGGTCTTTTGTTGCCTTTGTCTTATTTTCTAATTATGCTAATTGTTATTATAAGAATTTCCGTACGTAAATTTAAAAAAAAATTATATAATTTACATCTAAATGTAAGAAAAGACAATATATGGGAAAATGATCTCTCATCGCAATATACAAGCCATTTATATCAAAATTTCTTAGTCAATATCATAAATAGTCTTTCTTTAATTTCCTGGTGCCTACAGTGTAATTAACTAATACTCTCCCCCGTTAATCTAAGATCAAAGGCAAATTTGTTAAGTACCTATATAAAATCATCAATCACTTGTTTGGAATTGTTGACGGCTCGTTGCTACTATGTTTAAATACATTAACAAAATGAAAATCGATTCAACGTGAAGCACTTTGTGTCAGCTCTGTAAAACTTCATTACATACCTTATTGCAGCACCAAAATGGACGCATACGATGCAATGGGAAGTTTTAATACAATTTTTCGTATGTGTTCTCTGTCTCGTGTTACAAAAGTAAACAATGAAATAACATTAAAGAACATTACGATCCAGGCTTCATTGACAATACTTTGCCTATTAGTTTTATCTGCATTTGGCCGGATTGAACACATAAAAGAAAGTTATTTAATTCATTTTCCTGCTACACGAGGATATAACAACATGCATGCAATTATAACACGGTTAATAATCATTTCGATAATAATTTTTGCTGCTACAGAGAGATATGAAAGCGTTCATAAATATTTTGATACCTACACGAAGATAAATGAGACATTGAGGGTCGCAACCCAAATACATCTGAATGAAAAAGGAGCTTCAAACAAATTGATTAAGATTTTTGTTTCCATTTCAATATTAAATTTGTTTTTTCAAATTATATCTGGGTACACATTTTATGGTTTCAAAATGGTTCAGATATTACTATCACACTCTATAACCCATGTTTTATTTCAAATACAAGACTGGAAAGTCATTATAAATTTAAAAATATTCAGAAGGCACTTGGATATAATTTTGAATAATGTTCAAAAATTATTGGAAGGATATATTTATGTTCAAGATGAAAATGTTGCTGATACCTGTAGAATTAATGCAGAGATTGACGCGCAAATAACATCTGACCTCAAGCAGCTGCGAGCAAGTTTCATGCTCATAAGTGATCAATGCCATTTATTTAACAGCATGTACGGACTTCAAGTAAGTAATTAATACACACACACACACACATATATATATATATTATATATATATATATATATATGTATATATATACATATATATAAATATATATATATATATATATATATATATATATATATATATATATATATATATATATATATATATATATATATATATATATATATATATATATATATATAAGTGTAACCTAATGATCTTTTGTAGCTACCAAACTAAACATTATAGTGTAAATATGGTTTGATTATCTTTTTTACAACACAATAACTTAAAGACAAAATATTTCAGCTCAGTATACATAGTTTCACAAATGAAATCATAAATTTTTCAGCCATATTTTTGTGTAATAGCATTTATCTGCTAAATATTTATTTTATATTAAAAAAAATAACAAACTAAGGCAAAAACCAATATAATTTACAATAATCCCTAATATTAATTCTGTTAGTGCTGAAATTAATACTGAATAGTTAGTAGCTAAAAGATCAAGTTTTATATTTCTCTCTTCATATCCCCTATCTCCCCTTGGTGAGCACCCAAGGCATCCATGATTCTTCACTAGACTGATTTGCTGATACTCTTAATTTCCACCAACACAATCAGCCACCAGGTCTACTTGGGACGGCCACACTACCTCTTCCTTTGAGGGTTCTCACGCAAAACCTATTTGAGGAGATGGCTGAATTCTCTTCTGATTGTGGCCAATCCTGTTGCATTAGTGGTGTATTATTTGGTGCTCAGTTGGGTATTCCTGCATCGCTCTAGCTAATTTTTGTTCGATATTTACTCAGGCTGACATATTTGAAGAATATATCTGACACAGTGGGCAACGAAGATTTGTAGTTGCCTTGTAAGATCTGTATCTGCGTTACATGACATTGAACTAGAATATTTTGAGTATCGCTTTCTGTTTTAAAGAAAATTGTCACTCTGTGATTGATGAAATTCCACTTTTTTTGAAGTTTGGCCCTGTTTTTCTCTTTGGCTTTTTATAGTGACTCCATGCTATAGATAGTCAAATAATAATATCCTTTTTGAGCCCCAAAATAGTGCAGCTATGAATTTATCAATCAATGTCGAAATACGAGATTACTTTGGACTCAGAAATGATTGTTATTGCAGCAAAGTATGTCATAAAATCATTCCCATCTTCCTAACCTACTATGTACTGGAGAAGTTAATTTGTTTCTTTTTGTTATTGTCCCACATTCAAATAATCTTTCAACATAGATTGAATGATCCCATATGGAAAATCTGTTTTTTTAAAGTAAACAATTCCTGGCAACTCTTTGATCGTTAATTCCAATTTTTTTTATTTTTCCAATATTTTCTCATCTGATCGACATTGAAGGTATTTTACAAATTGGAAATTCAGAAAAAGCAGCATGCACACCCTTAATATTTCCCCAAAATTGAAGTGAATTTGTTGCGCTGTTACTTTTTGTAATTACACTCATATTGAAATGAACTTTTATTATTGGCAAAGATAAATGATGTGCGCCTTCGGAAAGTGAAATATTCTCCCTACATTTTGTAAATAAGCATATTTGGAGAGGATCCAAAGAAAATGAGGTTTGAAATAAAAAATTTCACCTCAGGTCTATTAGTTTTTGACCAGGCAATTTAAATAATTGTATTTAGTGAAATATTCCTCCGTCTTATCATCCGTATTGCATTACATTTACGTTTACTGCACCGTTCAATGGAAACTGAAATAAATAATTTATCAGTATGTAGAGCTTAAAATTTTGTTAAACTTTAAAAAGAATTAATTAAGACAATGCTTGTTGTACCTTTTTATGAAATAAACAGTACTAAGTATTAAAAGTTTTTTATTGTTTCAGATTCTTTTAATATTTTTTTACAAAATTATCCATCTGACGTTAATATGTAACATGATAATAAACTATGTTTCTGACAAAACAGTAAGTATCAAGGGATTTTTCTTTTTATTTAATACTTTTAAAAAAGTCAGTGTTATTTTTAAGCTTTTTCAAACTCGTATTTTGGAATTTATTTACGGAACACTTTTAGAATCACTTAGTCTTTGAAACTCCTTCACTGTCATACATTTACAAATGCATCAAATGTATTTAATGTGATATACATTTTCTCAATATGTGAATATTATTTGCAACAATATGATAAATAAAACAAAGTTTTCATAAGAGTTAAAATATAATTTTTTGTATGTTGGTATTAAATTAAATTCTTAATGTTGTAAAATGACAAAGTCAAGCAAGATATTTTGTACTAGTCATAATTTAACCAACCAACATAATATTAATATTACTGCAAAATAATTTCACAGTTGCCAGCCTCACAATTTCAAAAACTTATAATGCTCTAGTTTCAAAATTTTCATAAATATAATTTTTTATCCGTTACAAATATTTAGATAGTTTCATTATTAACAGATGCTTTGAGCACATGACATTTAAAATGAAACTTCTCCTAATAAACTTAATATGATATCAGTCTTAGTGTTTGTATAATTATTATCTACATACATTAATTAGTTGTTTGCTACTTTTATTTTAGCAGACGAACAGATGATGGACAAAATTCAATGTATAGGGCATGGACGGATCAGCAAAAAAGTATTAAATTAATTTCAATTTCGACTCTTTGTTAACAGTTGAAATTATTTTTCTTAAGAGCGCAACAGGCTAAGTTTTCAAAGACCAGACGTACACGCATTGCACAATTCACACGAGCCATTTCAAGCCACTGACACCTTCCTGTATACATCAGTAGTAATTGAAATACATTGCCAACATTTTATAAACTAAAGAAGACAATGTTCTAAAGTATCTAAATTTAATTTATTTAGCTCTATTGGGGTTCGAGACATGAACTGCCAAATACAATCGATTTTAGCATTCATTGACACACTGACATACCGTCAAAACCTGTTTGTCACTTCCGATGTACCTAAAACATTGAATTTTGAGGCATAGGTGGTGTTATGTACAATATATAACATAAAAAATAAGAGCATTATGCACAATACATAACACGAAAAATGAGAAAATGTTGCAAAGTATGTTTAAAGCCTGAGAATTAGGCACGAATTCATTTTTGTTGTCACTGTACAAGAGTATGTATGGAAGTGCAATCAACAGTGGAAGGGCAAGGGTTAATTAATTTTTCTCTAGTTCAATCTAGACTATTTAGATCAACAGATATACAATATCTTATCATTATCTGCCAGTACTACTTAGTGCAGTGATAATATTTATCAAAAACTATCCATTCGATACGCATAAAGTTCTAACTGTAGAAGTACTACAGTCTTTGTTCATTCTGGTTGAACAAAATGTAAATAAACTTAGTATGAAATTTGTTATTTACTAATTCAAGAAAAACAATAAACTTATTTAAAAAGCAAATTTTAATTCGGTTTTAAAAAAGAGATCATATGAGAAAATGCACCAAGTTATTTGTTAAACTATTAAGTCAACAAAAAAAAGATCAGAAAACTTACCAAGTTCAACAAGCTTGTGATTAAACATTTTACAAGGATGAAATAGAATAACGTGCATTAAATTTAATAGTGAAAATTTGAGATTCCTAAAAATAAGTTCTTGTCTTAATAAAAATTAATTTACAGTATAAATGTATGTATTCTGAAAGAAAATATATTATAATTGACTTGTATTAATTAATACCTGCTTTTGTAGAACATTATATTTGGTGAGTGGTGTCTCATGGCAATATATTTAACACGATTTTTGTACGGGATAGTACTACTATTTCTAATCTTAAGAGAGGCTGTCATTATACAAAGACTTAAGTCTTACCTGATGATGACAATTGACAGCGCCTGTGTCAGTAACACCTATGGTGAGTTAGTTGAAATGCCAATATGAATTTGATTTTATGGTAAAATACGTAATATTCTCCTCCCCTATTATGCCCTGTTCACAATTTTCTCTCTTGTCCAAAAATATATAATTCATAGCATTTTTTTTTCAACTTTTAATTCAGGGGCATCCTGAAGAAAATTTATTATATATCTTTAACGAGTATTTTAAAGTTAAATTTTTGTTTTGTTAAAGATAAAACTACAATTTAATTATTACAATTTAAATGTTTACTCTAATTTAAAAAATCCATGCCGCTTAAAAAGTCTTACTTATTTTATGGCTGTGGGTGAATCAGATTCCTATTCGCTTTTGTATATTTTATGCCTCATTTGAATCTTTTAAGCAGTATCACCGATTATGAAGTTTTTATCTAGGTTTATTTACAAGAGATGGCATTGCTTGTATTAGAAAAAGATTATAATAAATGCCACGTCACTTCTTTTTTACTGTGCTCTCATTGCGATAGAAATATTCGGCATCGAATCAGCTTCATGATATTTTATTTTTATTAAGTAATGGTACTGGTGTCCTACCAATAAATATATTTCATTAACTGCTGAATAATGAAATCTCTTGTACGATAAAAAATTCACTTGTTGCTGAGTACTTAAATCTATATAGCTATAGATTAGTCGATAGCTGAACGATTGGGTATTCCCATACTACTGAAAATAATGCTAGATAAAGAATCATTGAAAAATATTTTTACCATAAACTATGCGTGTAACATTATACCATTGTTAACTTTATATATTTGTCCTTTAAAAATATGAAGTGTAGTAGAACATGTGAATATTTTGGATTGCTTAACTTTAATACCTTGTCTTCTTTTTTTCATAATAGAAGTTTCTACTTCACCTTCTTCAGCTTTGAATGCAAACATCTATAAGAATATGGAGGAAATTTTTTTTGTAAATTCCGTTTAAATCATTTAAAATATTTTCGAGTAATAAGTATGATATTCACTGCTCATCCTAGAAACTTTATTAAATATATGAAGAATTAATTGTTTCTTAATATCTATTATTTAAATTGCAGGTTTCAATGTATCAAGCACCCTTCGTGAATTCGGCATCATAGTACAACACCAGGATTTATCATTCTCGGCTCATGACCATGCCAAATTGGATTACTCACTGTTTTATAGTATCTTAACTGCTTTGATTGGTTATGCTGTCGTTTTGACTCAACTAAATCAGCAATAGAATTGGGTGATTTCCTTTTTAATTGGCATATAATTAATTACATGTATTTGGTAGTTTGAAAAAAAAGTGTCTCAAAATTTTTAAGTCACTTTTTGGTGTTTTCTTTTATTGCAAAAAGAAAACACCAAGTCAAAGCCAGAATCAATCATGCATTTTTTATTTGGTTAGCCCAAACATACTATTTCAAAGAACTTTCCTATTTATGTGAGTGGTACTACTTTATACACTGTATTTTTGTGACATTCTCGTGTATTGTCTGCATCTTATATAATTATAAATATATATGTAATCGTAGTACATATGTTACTACATAGATCACAACAAAAGTTTTGAGATGTAAACAATTAACCGTATAAGTGGTAAAATTATAATTCTTTACCATCTAAATACCACTAAACAAGAAAAGTTACACAGCTTCCACATTTTCTTCTTAAAATTTTTATTCTATGAAATGGCCACTGTAATGCAATATGATTTTGGCGCAATAATTTTGTACAATTTTAAGTAAGGTTTAAATGCAAAACCATCTGCCAATGAATTTAAATCTAGTTTATATATCTCAAATGATTTTTTTATATCTTTCTTGACGAAAAATTAAACCATAACCATGTTTATCGGTCATATGATCAATATATGCTTGATATAACTGTTCGAAAAGTTAAATTTGGATTTATCTAATGACTTGAGTCTCGGATATCTGGTTGAAAAATTAACTTCAAGAAACATTAAAAAACTACGGACTAAAATCAAATATATTATACATTGGCAAATGAAGAGTGTCTAAGGTTTGGTGTGTCTACTATTCATTACATTTTACATGATCATTTTAAAATCATAAAAATTTACACATTGTGAATAGACTCACCTCATATGACACTCGGAGAGAGTGTCAAATGAGGTTGTGCAAGAATTAGCATATTCTTGCACAATCTCATAAAACTATGGTTAAAGAAAACATCCTAATATAAAATTAATGATGAAAGGTGAAACATTGTAGCTATGTGATTAAAACACAAAATGTAAATTCAGAAACAAGATCTATAAATATCTGGAAATGAAGGAAATTCCTATGACATTATTACATAGGAGTTCACTTTATTCCTTATGGCCAAGATATTTTTAATGAATGTAAAACTCAATGATGCCCAACTAATTCAAGCTCGGGTCAAGACATATACAGAAATTCCGAAGGAATCAAAATTCTCTTGGCAATCAATGTATACATATATTGCAGTGACGACTTTTAACTTCTTTACACAACTTACTTTTACTTTTTTATAACTTAAACTAAGTACTGAAAATATCAGTAGATTGTTTTCTCAAATGTCCATTAGAGTGTTTTAATTAGATTTTTATAGATAAATCAAAAATATTTTTTTAAATTTTTGTCTGTGTATGTGTTGACATCCTTTTCAAATTTTTTTGTTTGTGTGTTTGCACGCACTGTGTGTGACAATCACTAGACTACTACATCAATAGAATTGAAAATCAGTAATTCACTAGAATTAAAATAATATAGCAAATACTTTTTATATATAATAGCTGATTGTAAACCTGTGACAGAGACTAGCAGCTTCGAAAGTTACATTAATATAATAACCATTAATTTCCAGGATAGCATTATGGCAAAAGTGTCTTTTTTAAACCGATAATCGAACCATTGAATACACTAAATATATAAATACCGTTGTTATATAAGATTATATAAAATGTAAAATAAATTTTAAATAAATATTAAATGGCAATATTTCAATTCAAATCTAAATAATTAATATTATTTGGGTACCCGTAGTCGAGTAAATGAGTCCTCCACACTCCAGCAGAATCTGTTGTCAACTTCAAACCAGCGACAGTATCTGTGTCATCCGGGAGTGGGAATGCCCTCACAGTCACTTCAGTAGCACGCTCTTCTTCCAGCAATGCACGTTTCATGCCCTGCTTTTCTCCATTTCAATTTATGAGTGAGTTCAGTGGAGTTGATCACTTTCATTTTCTTTCTTACGTCTTTTCTTTAATATTTCTCTCAGTTGACCTTTGAGAATTTGTATTTTTTTATTGTTCATCTCGTAAATGCTTAAGTTTGACATCCATGTAATAATGTAGAAAGAATAATAGATTTTTCTTTCTTTTTAAGTTTTGTTGGAATTTTTAATATGAAAATATGCTCAACCTCTTTAGTATAGAGTCTTTAGTCTGGATAGATGCACTCATTTAAATAGTTAATTATTTGGGAATGTATTACTTGGGACGGTATCTCGAATTATTGAATTAATAAACAGTGTATAGGCAATAAACTTATTGGTCTATAGTTACCAATGTTTTTTTGTAAATTAAAATGTGTGCAGAGTCTACCTAGTCTTTTGATAAACAGCACAACCCAGCATGTCATTCGTAACTCCAACTCGAACAGAGATTTTTCATGATTTTCAGGTTGTGTAAACTTCTTCAATTTAAATTTTAAGAAAGATTCAACTTCTGAACTTTTTTCCATGCATGTGATTTCACTTTAACTATAGATTTGATTTTGGGAACTGGTACGTAATTCTTTACAAAAAATGTTTGCTGTATCTGCCAATTTATTTCCATTTGTGGTCTTGTTTTTATTTTGGCGTTAAGTTCAGAAATAATATCCCTTTCGGAGAGTTTCATGTAAAATGGTTTTCAATTTTTCTCCAATAAAATTGTACTTTAACTTTTTTCAAGATTTTTCTATATAATTTATTGTGTCTTCTTCCGTCTTTCCTTAACTTACCTCTTTCATTTTTTTTAAACGCACATTCTTTACAAATCTTCAATGTTTCCTTCTAAAAGATTAGATTCAGTTTGAGTTGCAGGTGAATCTGTAGAGGTTTGTGTTTCTCACTTTTATTTGTTTTGAAAGTGTCTTGCTCTGTTTTGGGTCACACAGTGAACAGAAATGATTTGTATATCAGTGTGTAGGTCAGTATTTTGTCTTTATCAAAAAATAAAAGAAAGGTCTCTTTGTCGTATGCACTAAGATACCCAGTGTGTTGAGATATTTTGTAAATGTGTTGGAAGATTCTTCGTCGGGTCTGTCAACTTTCATAAATATGCTTTTGATTTATTCAGATTGTGGCTTATGTTTTCTCTTTGGGATGCTTAGTGTATCCTAAATACCATATAATAGTTGCTACATGGGCAAATATCTGAGAGTCAGGCAAATATATGCTTTTATCGCATCACCGTCACTTCAGAGAAATGCCCTGGATGCATAAAATTAAAAAAGTGTTGAACGCAATTCATATTATGAGTTTAGACTTATTTTTCTTTGATTAATGAGGAAATTTTACAAAGCAAAAGTTAGCCAAATATGTTATGCTGTACAGCCTTTGTAACACCACGCATACAAGATTACCGAATAAAACTATTACATTTTTAAAGCCCAAGTTTTACCCTTTCAGAGGACATAAATTTGATTGTAGTTCGTCTTTGACCCAAAACCCATAGTAGCCGGACAAGACACTTTTCTCTAAATTTTTTATAACCTAATTTCGTTTCCTTTCTAGTGTTTATATAGTGTATTTTCCAATTTTCATAACAATAATTTTCCACTGAATTGTATTTAAATACCAAATTTTCTGTATTTATTTACAAAGTTCGTTACTACTATTTTATCAGTGTCACACTTAAAAATGTCTCGTTATTTGCATATATTCTTTTATTTGTTCGAAAATCAATTTCTGCTACAGGTAAACTTACAGTTAATATCTTTTACCAAAATCCTTTTTCCAAACTATGCACTCTATTCTCTACTGCTAAATCGAAAAGTAGTTTATTATTAAAAAATAAAAACTTACCGCCTTCGGACTTGGATCTTAAAATATTCTGAATTGGCAAATAATTTAGGCGAAGAAATGACAAAATGCTAAGACTCTTAATGTGTTAACAGGTATAAAATTTACAGTTAGAACGGAAAAGAAAAACATTTTCCCTAAATAAAATTGTTTGGCCCATAACATATTAGTCTAAAATTTAAATACTGAAATAATTGTATTTGATTAAATTTATTAATTACCTTCGACATATTCGGTTTAGAAAAAAATTTAAAAAACATAAAATGTCTATTATCCGGTCTTAGGCCCATTGCAAAAATTAGTATTTAGATGCAAAAGGCCCCAGTTTTGATTTTGCATACATTTAGGAACCGATATAAGTAGATTTTCTATTTGGCATTTTTTTACAGTTAACATTATGAATTTACAGTTTTTTCTCATTTCTTTATGGAAATGCAAAAAAAAAACATTTGGATGACCAAAATAAGTAACAACACAGACAAATAAAAACAGATGATAGAAAGATATTTCATGAATATTATTTATCTTTGAAATGTGCTAAAGTATGCATATACAAGATGCTAAATATTAGTTGGATCTGCCAGTCGTACATAGATCTGCAGACTACTTTTGGGAAGAACAATATTTAATTACCATAAGTCATATCTATTGTAAATATTTACTTGTCTACGAATTTGAAATCTTAGAAATGCTCTTGCGGTAACATATGTTGATCAAATGACACGCTTATCCTGGAACATGTTTACAATAACAACCACTCAAGAAGATATTGTTATAATAAACATATTAAGTGTTGATATAATTTATAGAAACAAAAAATATTTGGGTGTTCAACATTATTGAACGTAAGGCATATGAGTTGACTATTAAGAAATTTTCATTTTCGTGTAAGGTATTCATTGAAATAGATTAATAAAATTAATAAGCCAACTGAAAAAAAAATTGTTGTACTGCATGTTTTTGAAAAACTAGCAATCATGATTCAGCTTTCCTGTGTGAGATAAAACGATAATGCAATTTTTTTGCAATAAAGTACCAGTACATGGAAATTATTATTTAAAATTCAAAATGATATAAGAAAAAGCTTTAATTTTTGTTTCCATTTGTGCATAATATCTGAATCGAATGAGTTGAAGTTATAAAGAGATGCAATTTGTGCGTTGAATGCCATATAGAATACTTAACCAGATATGATTATAAATAATATGTATTTAAAAGTTTATATTACTCTTTATTGAAACAAAAACCATCTTTCCAAGTTAGTTTATGTGTTTATACATATTAATAACAATTCAGCACTCTTGTTTTCTTATTTTTATTATCTTTCACCTTTTGTTTCAATGGAGACAACCTCTTCTCTTTACAATTGTGAAGCCGCTGGGAACTTTATATGAAATGTTCCTTGTATCTATATATAAACGGAGTCCAATATGAGAGATTTGTGTTTTGCATTCACAATCATTTTCAAATCAAATTCAAATCTGGAGTAGGCAGTTCATGTGAAAAACACGCGTACTACACAAAATACATGTACCACAGTGATTTGGTTTACTTCGATGATTGTAATAATTCTTGTACAACTGATCATAAACTTAACTATTTCCGAATTAATTTCGAATCTTACTCTGGGGAAGGATTGCTCAGGTGCTGCATCACAGATGGTAGATTACTAGGGTTATTTGTAAACAGGGGAATAACATCTGCGAAACACGAGTTGTTTGGTCTTTTCTCTGCTATCTCCAGACCAAGCTTTTCCCATCGGAGCCTCTTGAAAACATTTTCCTGTACTAGAGTAAACAGTTTTGGTGAAAGAATGTCATCCTGCCTTGCCCCTTTCTTGACCTTTATTGTAGTCAAAAAATAAAATGAAGTAACCAATATTTCATTTTACTTGGAAAGTTTCCACATGGGTTAGATATTTAAATATTAATCTAAATTTAAATGTTTTAGAATTTAATTCAATATTTATTGCGTACGTAAACAATTTTGTTAACATAAATGAAATTGTATGTGCATACATTCCGTTAAAAAATATACGTTTAATATTTTTTTGCGACTGCTATATAAACAGACAGCGTAAGATCAAAACGGCGTGAAACCCAATATAAACTTATGCCATTAATGTACATTTAAAATTAAGTACAAAATATTTATATGAGTTCAATAAAAAAAAGTCAAAATCCCCATCTCTCTCGTCTTGCATACGACCTGTGGTGACAAATGTAGTACACACCTTCTTGTATTTATATTTAATTTCCTTAATCTTTTCATTTTATCGGAATGAGAATCTAATATTTTTCAGTCTTCATGCATATTTTAAACGAGCAAGCACTATCTTCACGTTGCAAAGAGATTCTGTTATCGAATATGGGAAAGACCAGAGATAACAAATTATTTAAAGTATTTTTTAAAATATTTAATATTACATTAAACATAAAACAAACTGACTGACTGTAAACAGTAGAAGAAATAAACATAGTATTGGTTTAATTGTAACTTCTAATCTTATTGGTTTTATTGTAACTAATATTATTTTATATGATTATAAAAAAAGTCGCTTTGGACCCGTGTAATATTACATTCAACATATATATCATATGTTGCCTTTAATGAGCACATATAAATTACATATGAAGGTACCTATTTAGGGGTAAATATATTACATGAATTAGAATGTTCTACATACACAGAATTGACAATACAATATTTTTTAAATAGCTGGTGCTAATTGTTTCTTTACATTACGTTTTTTGACGTAAATCACTTCATCAAAATTTATTATTAATAGTTCTTTATATTGGCAATAGAGTTATTGCCTTATCTTGTGAAATAAAGGTGAGTTATGACTAAAAGTATTCGCACAGTAGTATTTAACATCAATAATGCATTTGAAAATTCTAGAATCACTGTTATGTTACACCCCGAGTGGAAGAATCCATACCTAGATTTCGAACATTATATCTATCATTACTTCTTCCCTCAATTGATCAATATTTTGATTGTTTAATTCATAGGAGCTAAAATATTTATTTTAATATTTACTATATTTTTCAAAGCAACTGATAAAATGATATTACATTAGTTAAATACTTTTGTACAGACTCATATTGCGATATAAGTAATGCTTCCAACACTAAACCTCCGTTGCACAGTTTAAATTATTTCTTGCAATCTTCTTTATATATATAAATTACGTGTCACAGTGTTTGTCTGCAATGGACTCCTAAACTACTTAACCGATTTTAACCAAATTTTGCACACCGTGTGCAGATTGATCCAACTTGAAAGATAGGATAGCTTACATCTCAATTTATAGTCGCAATATTATTTTATTGCAAATTATTTGTTTACTATCCGATAGCCACGATTATTTATTAGCTCCAAACGATTCCAACAGATGTCGATACCTATTGTCTGGATTGAGTATGTATTCAATAGATGGCGCTGTGTTAAAAGTACAGACGTTTGCTACATATTAGCTACAATTTAATAACATAACCGCCACGTGTTGCTGACGTTAAAGTATACGACAAATTTATATTGTAGTAAACGTAATACAGTGAAATTTAATATTTTTACTTTTTTAACTTTTGGTGTTTGCATACCTGACCATGTTTTACTCAGACTGAAGTGTAAATTAAATTCATACTATGCTGAGGACAATACAGTGAAATAATTTTTGCTTTTCAATTATTAGTGCTTCATTGTTCTAAATTCGTTAATTGAAACATAAACATGTAAGTATTATTACATAGTTATTTTATTAAAATTGCTATGCATCAAATTACGAAGGCTCCAGGATCTAAATGAATATGGTTATCTCTAACAGCATGTTTTCGATTTTTTTCAATATTTCAATGTTTTAATTATTATTTTCAGTCAAATGCCACCGAAAAAATCTAACCTCAACAACGCACGGAGCAGAGATGCACGACGCAAACGTGTTGAAAGAGCTCTTCAGTCGGCAGAACAAATCGCAACAAGAAATGCAGACCGAAGCATCAGAACAGCAGAGGGCCGAGCGCAAGAATCTCAAGAACAGCGTGACGAACGTCAGCGGCTGAATATTATGAGAACGAGAGTGGCACGACAACAAAACGTAGCTGCAGTGCGAGTACAAGAACGACAAAGGCGGCGAACCAGCCGCTCATTAACACGTGCATCATTTGTTCGTCTTGCTTTTGAATATGCACCAGATATTGACTACTCTACGCATTCAAAAATTGCTATCGGTGCAATGGATAAAATATGTCAATATTGCCAGGCATTGAAATTTCAGAATGAAACACCCGGCATGTGCTGCGCATCAGGTAAAGTTGTCCTGTCACCTCTACCTACTCCGCCAGAACCTTTATTATCCCTTCTTGCTGGCGATTCAGATGATTCAAAATTATTTTTGCGTAAGATACGCAAATTTAATTCTTGCTTCCAAATGACGTCATTTGGGTCAACTAAAATTTGCGATCTCGCATCCGATGGACGTAATTTTGAAACTACATTCAAAATACAAGGTCAAGTGTACCATAAAATTGGTTCATTGATGCCAATGCCTGATCAGGATCCGAAATTTCTTCAAATTTATTTTATGGGCAATTATGAAGAGCGCGTAACAACTCGGTGCCAGTATAATTTTATTGAACAAGCAGATGAAAGAGCAATTGTGATATTGCTGGAAAATTTTTTAGAAAATCAGAATCAACTGATTCAATTGATTAAGAGAGTTTCACCACGATTGCAAAATGACAACTATCAAATCGTCATAAAAGCCGACAAAGTCCCATTAGGTGAACATGCTGGCAGATTCAACGCTCCAACTCATGATGAGGTTGCTGTTATTATGGTTGGTGATCCTGTTGACAAAAGAGCTATAAAAATTACACGGCGAGACAACACTGTTAGTACGATTTCGGATCTTCACCGTTCATATGACGCACTTCAATATCCATTAATATTTTGGCAGGGGCAAGATGAATATCACCTTAACATCGAACAGTACGATCCAAATACCGGTAATTTTCACTATTAACTATATTCTTTCCTTACTGAATGTACGTTTTTTAATTTCTTTTTTTTTTTTCAGGTGCTCAAAAAGATAAGAAAGTTAGTGCAATGAACTATTACGCACACCGATTGATGATTAGACATAATCAAGTCAACTACGTCCATCGATATCGTCAGCTATTCCACCAATACATTGTTGATATGTATGCTAAGATTGAAAGCGAACGCTTACGATTCATTCGATACAACCAGCCTAAATTAAGCTCGGAAGAATACATTCATTTACGAGATGCTGTTGTTGGGAACATCGATGGAAATTTAAACCCCAATGAAATCGGTAATGCATTCATTTTACCTTCAAGCTACATCGGCAGTCCACGGAACATGCAGGAATACATACAAGATGCGATGACTTACGTACGTCATTACGGCCGACCAGATTTGTTTATAACATTCACATGTAATCCGAATTGGAAAGAGATACAAACTTTACTATTACCAGGGCAAAAAGCAATTCATCGTCATGACATAACTGCACGAGTGTTCAAGCAAACATTGAAATCTTTAATTGATTTTATTGTTAAATATTCAGTTTTTGGTATCACACGTTGTTGGCTGTATTCGATTGAGTGGCAAAAACGAGGTTTGCCTCATGCCCACATTTTAATTTGGCTTCAAGATAAAATCTGTCCAGAAGAAATTGATCAAATAATTTCAGCTGAAATTCTAGACCGATCAACTGACCCAGTATTATTTGATATTGTTACCAAACACATGATCCACGGGCCGTGCGGTGCTTTCAACATGACATCACCGTGCATGGAAAATGGAAAATGTAAGAAAAATTTCCCAAAGCCGCATACGAATGATACTATAACGGATATTGACGGTTATCCAATGTATCGGCGCAGAAACACTGAGAATGGTGGCCACACATTTACGACGCGACTGCCAAATTTTATAAATCAAGTAGAATTTGATAATCGGTGGGTCGTACCATACTCACCATTACTTTCAAAAACTTATGAGGCTCATATTAATGTCGAGCTTTACAGTTCCGTAAAATCAATTAAGTACATTTGTAAATATGTAAACAAAGGCAGTGATTTGGCCATATTTGGGGTACAAAATGTAAATGAAAAGGACGAAATTACACAATACCAAATGGGAAGATACATCAGCAGCGACGAAGCTATTTGGCATATTCTTAGCTTTTCCATACACGAAAGAGACCCTGCTGTCCAGTATTTAGCAATACATCTTGAAAACGGTCAACGTGTATACTTCACTGAAGAAAATGTTCTCCAAAGAGCGCTTGAGGCTCCAAAAACAACACTGACTGAGTTTGTTACATTGTGTCAAAGATCTGATATTTTTGGCCAATTCGCAAAGACATTGATATATACTGATGTTCCACGCTATTTCACATGGAACAAATCTGGTAAAAAATGGGAGCCACGAAAACAAGGAAACCCACATCCTTCCGTTACAGGAATATTCAAAGCTAAGACATTGGGGCGACTTTACACGGTGCATCCAAAGCAACGTGAGTGCTTCTATTTACTGGTGAATGTTCCTGGACCTACGTCTTTTGAATTTCTGCGAACAGTCAACGGCCGAGTATTCAATACATACCGAGATGCATGTCGTGAACTGCAATTGCTAGAAGACGATAACCATTGGGACTTAACGCTTGCTGATGCTGCGTTGACATCAACGGCCAATAACATTCGTCAGCTATTTGCCATTATTTTGACGACATGTTATCCATCACAAGCACACACTTTGTGGGAAAAATATAAAAATTGTATGACAGAAGACATATTGCATCGAATTACACGAACAGATCGATGCCAAAATATAGATTATACGCCAGAAATGTATAATGAAGCGTTATTGTTGATAGAATATTTATGTGTTTTGATTTCCAATTTTCCACTATCTCATTATGGTATGCCATCACCTGATCGCCCAGCCACCGACTTAGTCGATACCGATTTACAACGTGAAAAACAATATGATCATCGTAATTTAGCAACAATTATCGTGAACAGTGAGCCATTACTGACAGCAGAACAAAAAATTATTTATGATCGGATTATGGTGGCTGTTGCTGCTGAACAAGGTGGTTTTTTTTTCTTGGACGCACCAGGTGGAACCGGTAAGACTTTTCTAATATCGTTGATTCTTGCTAAAATGCGATTACAACATAAAATCGCATTGGCAGTCGCATCGTCTGGCATTGCGGCTACTTTGCTAGATGGTGGGCGAACGTCTCATTCAACATTTAAGCTGCCATTGGACATTCATAATAAGCCAAATGCATTATGTAATATAAAAAAGAATAGTGGAATAGCTGCAGTGTTGCGAAAGAGTTCAATCATAGTTTGGGATGAATGCACAATGGCACACAAATATTCACTCGAAGCATTGCATAGAACTATGCAAGATTTAAAAGGCAACGATAAACTTTTCGGTGGTGCTATCTTGCTGTTGTCTGCTGATTTCCGACAGACCTTACCGGTTATACCTCGCTCTACGTTCGCGGATGAGATCAATGCACGTTTGAAACGATCATTCTTATGGCGAAGTGTTGAAACACTTCGATTGACCATAAACATGCGTGTACAATTGCAAAACGATCCATCAGCACAAATATTTTCCGAACAATTACTAGATATTGGGAACGGTAAAATAGAACTGCAACCAAATACACAATGCATTAAACTGCCCGACAATTTCTGCACTGTTCTTCAAGGAAAAAATGAATTGATTCAGAGTATTTTCCCGGATATACAGAGTAATTATTTAAATCATAACTGGTTCAGTGATCGGGCTATTTTGGCAGCCAAAAATGTTGATGTTGACGAAATTAACTTCAAGATACAACAGTTGTTACCAGGCGATCTTATGTCTTTTAAATCAATCGATACCGTTGTTGATGAAAATGACAGTGTAAATTTTCCAAGTGAATTTTTGAATTCACTGGATATACCTGGAATGCCACCACATAATCTTCGATTAAAGATTGGTTCACCTATCATTCTCCTGCGTAATCTGAATCCACCTCGATTATGCAACGGTACGCGTTTGGTTATCAAAAATATCACCGGAAATATTCTTGAAGCAACCATTTTAACTGGAAAGTTTAAAGGAGAAGTGGTCCTGTTGCCACGTATTCCAATGATACCCTCAGATTCTACCCCCTTCAGAAGGCTACAGTTTCCAGTTAGTTTAGCTTTTGCCATTACCATAAATAAGTCTCAAGGCCAAACAATGTCCATTTGTGGTTTGGATTTGGAAAATCCATGTTTTTCTCATGGGCAACTATATGTTGCATGTTCATGTGTAGAAAAACCGTTGCTATTTGTGTTAGCAAAAGACAGGTTAACCAAAAATATTGTCCATCGATTAGTGCTAAATTGAATTAAAATTAAAAGTACTTATAATTCGAAATAATATATTTTATTGTTGAAATTTGAAACTATCTGCTATACCTACCTCATTTATAAGTTCAAGTGTCAGATGTTATTTACGAACACCTTTGTAATATACTCATTTGTTAAAAAATTCAATATAAAAAAAAAAAAAATTTAGAATTAATTCTTTTGTATTGATTTCTACTTAATATTAACTGTACGAAAATTTTGATCAATCGTGTTCAAAGTCCTTCCCCTTCAAATCCCAATTCAGTCGATTTTCATATAAGCTTTAAGGTTTCCGTCTTCGTTCGTAATCAATAATTTCATTATATTAAGGAGTAACGGTAGTAGAAAACCAGACATGGAGATGTTCTTCCAACTTTCTCCGTTAATAGTTTACTACCATGTAATATAACAAAAACTTCAACCACAGCAACGCGTGGTCGGGTCTGCTAGTTATTCCTATAATATTCAATTTTCAACGTTGTACCTCTACAGTGTAGGATAGATAAATCTTGGGAGAAAAAATAGTGCTATTTACCGGTTTAAGCATTTTTATTTTGAATGTATATGAATAAAATCATTGATTAATTATGTTTTACAAAAATGGAAACATAATTCCAAATAAAAAATTCCGAGTAGTGGAAGCAAGCCAGACATGTGGTGTGCCTAAACTTCGATTGAGGTCAAAGGAAACTTATAATTGATTGATTCTGATGATCTTAATTTTAACTTAGCAAGGAATAAGTTTACTGTTTGTTATTTTATTACTAACACATCCTAATTGACAAAATTTGTGACGCTCTGCATTAATTTGAGAAATCACTGTAAGCAAGTTTCAATTCTATTGATGTTTTACTTCTGATTAATGTCTATTTCTTCACAATTTTATGTAGCATTTATAAATATTTTCCGTAGCAAATCAATTTGAAACAAATATATGCAGAATTTCTTCAAATAGATAAAAGCATTTTTGTTTAATTAGACCAACGAACTAATGTTGTAGACAAATATAAATAATCTTAGGATCAGTGTGATTTTATCATAAAGAAGTAGTCAGTCTTGGGCCACTTCATTGAATAAATAGTATAAACACAAGGACGTTTTATGAAAATAAGTTTTCCAACAAAGATAGCCTTAAGGGGAGAAGCCCATATAAATGCCTCAAATTCAGTCGTATTTTAAAAATATTTTTGAAGGCGACAAAATAATTTTATTATTTTAAATTTTTAACATAACTTTATTTAACCTTTCTAAGTACAAAAAAACATTTTTTCCTTCCAAAATGGCAGCTCAGGATGATTTTTCGTCTGTCGTCTCTGATGTGAGATCCAAAAGTACTCCATTAATCACACATTAATCATTGATCTAAAACAAAAAAATTAAATTGTTTTCTTTATATAACATATTAATGAGAGGGATAAACCTATAACACTAAAAAAAGCATAAAATTCAATATAAAATAAGCCTTTCAAAAATAAGTCAGAATTTTGGGCTATTTTTTCGTCATTTTTGACCCCCAAAAATTATTTTATTAACACGAAATATCTGAAATTTTATCGTTCTGATAATAATGTAGAGAAAAGCCTCTCAAAATTTCAGACAAATCGTTCAATAACTTTTTGAGTTACAACATGAGCAGTTTTAAAAATACAGTTTCAAGATAATCACGTTTCAATTTTCAGTACAGTGTAATGATTAGATTTAGTTACTTACCAAGTACGGTGCTTACACACTAGTACTTACACACTACGGTGCACACAATTATATTAACTATAACTTCGTAAATATTCAATATTTTTTTTCCCTCTCGTCAGTACACGCTCAATACCTACTATATTTTCAGATTAAGGAAAAAAAAATTGATTATTTGAAATTTTTACATAGACTTCCCCCCTCAACTTCTTGTACATGAAATTTTTTTCACCCACAGTAAAATACAATTGGTTAATACTTGATGTTGTAAGTATTAAATAAGTTATATAGTAATTCTTAATGTGAATCTTTATGAAATTGCAGCTGTATTGAACATGTTGAAAAAATGCAATGAAATCCTGTATCATTGTTGTTCGAAAAAATCTTCTTTTATTAAAATAATTGGCTTTGCCTTTTTATTACGTGTTAAAGGAAAATTACGCAAAACGTCAACTAATAAGCAAATGCCAGAATTAAATTTATAATAGTTTCGATTGTGGTTAATAACAGCAGTATATAAAAAAATGGAAGTAACTAATTGATTAATTAGTATAAATTATAGTAAGACTAATGTCGTAAATATAATGATAAGAACTTTTCATATCTGGATTACAAGACGTCCATTCAAAATTTTACTTCTTTTATAACCTTACGATTTGCTCTTGAAGCTTCACCATTTAGGCAGGCAGTGTCGGACTGGCCATATAGTAAAGGTCATGTTTCCCACTGGGGCCCTAGCCTACGCAGAACCCCGACTCTACTTACCCCTTGGTTGACCACTTACATGTAAAATGGTTCATCCATACTTAGAGAGAAATGAAACGGAAAAATTTGAAAATATAATTCTCGAGTTAATGAATTGGAAACAAAGATCAGCCTGCTGAAACTGATACCGAATGTGGGTTCCTATAAAGAATTTAAATAATTAAATAAAAATTCCTGAATAATATACCTCTGTATAAAAACTAATACTAATCTGTGAGCTTGCAGAACCTTTCTTAATTACCAAGCTAATATTGAGCTCAATCTGTCAATAATGTGTTTACAGCAGCTCTCGTAACAGGTCAACCTCAAAGTTGCTCTGTAAATTTTATTATGGATAAATTAGTTGAACAAAGGTTTTGCTTTAAATTTTGTGACAAACAAAATTTCTTGGGCTGAATCATTCAAAATATTAAAAAAGGTCTATAGTGACTCGCCTATATTGAAAATGTAGGCGTACAAGTGATACAAATAGGGCAAAGAGGGACATGAAATAGTCTATGATTTGACTTGTCCTGGACAGCCTTCAACGTCTACTACTGACAATAACATCGAAGAAATCAAACACTTAATGCTTAAAAACTATTATTATTATTATTTTTTTATAATTTCAGTATTAAAGAGTTGAACATTGATAAAATGACTGATGATGGAATTTTAACTAATGTTTTGCGCTTCAGATACGTCACCGCAAAACTCGTTTCAGAAAGCTTAATTTCTTGCAAAAAGAGCATTAATTGAAGACATAGATTGATTGATTGAATTGAACAAATTGAATAAATTATTGAATTGATTGATTGAAAACATTGATTGATTAATTGAATCAATTGAATTGAATGATTGATTGAATTGATTGAAGCCCTAGATTGATCGATTGATCAATGAAGACTCGATTGAAGACATCAAATGAAATTCGAACTGGGAATTAAAGGCCATACCAGTTTCGGCCTATGAGAATTGTGTGGAAAAGTGGGTCCCACATTATTATAGTTGTATGGCAAACAATGGGCATTATTTTGAAGGTGACAAAATAAATTTTGATGAATAAACTTAAATTTGGGTTTTTTCTAACGATTCTGGTTAGTTTTTATATAGCAAATATATATAGTT
The DNA here is from genome assembly GCA_039881145.1 of Druceiella hillmani. Lineage (NCBI taxonomy): Eukaryota > Metazoa > Arthropoda > Insecta > Lepidoptera > Hepialidae > Druceiella > Druceiella hillmani. The sequence goes on along the minus strand of JAYKKI010000030.1, from coordinate 11,972,094 downwards.
CAGCATATGCTGTCTTTACTTTCGACTAAACAACACTTGGAGATTTGTGAAAGTGGAATACCAGGCCTAATACTTATTTCAAGGTATTTATATTTAATTACAATAGCAATAAACTCCAGTTTCCTTTACCACATCAGTATTTTATATACTGAGTAGGAATATAAGACTTATACCATATACTGCTACATACCACACAGTCGACATGAATTTGAGGTTCTACTCCTTTGTTATATTGCCTTGGAATAATTGTACGATTTGGAAGGTAAACATGTGTAATTTCTAATGAAAAATTTGTCTCTCATTAGAAACTATGTGTGTCTATGTTAGCTGACTATAATATACAGTTTTCATAGCATACTAAAGATAATTTGTAAAATATGTAGTTATAATTTATGAAACAAGATAACCATTTTATGCTTAACATAACAAAAATTTTATAGTTTATAAAATCTGTTTAGTATCACATAAACATAAAAATATAAGTAATAATTTGAAAAAAATGTTTATTATCTAAATATTTCCTGAACATCAATTTTTGGTGAAAATATATAACGATGTACAAAAATTAAACAGAATTAACAAGATATTAGAAGAAACTTCAGATTTGTTAGCATCAATGAGCTTTATATATATAGAGCTATATATATATATATATATATATATATATATATATATATATATATATATATATTATTTTTAATATTATTTTTTTTACAATAAAAACATTATTGGTGTATTCATAAACTTTTGAAATATTTGACTTTTATAATTTTTAATGGTTATAATAATGTCAACATAAATGGAAAAAGTCACCGGTCTGCACAATTTTATGATAAATGCTGCCAAAACTTTTACATTATACAATCTATGGGGGAATTGTAAATATTAAACATTTCTCTAGAAAGGTCCGTGAAAATAAATATAATAAGCTTTACCTTAAAAATTAAGTCACATTATGCGTTCTGTTTGCTAAATACTTAAAAGTATGCCGAGTTTTCAAATTTACATATTTATTCCAACTGAAAATCTTATATGTATTTGTTTAACATTGTCCTTTAATTAATAGGGTTGTTAGTATGATACTTATCCTTGTTTAGGAATTGCGGAAAATTTATGTATTTATTGTATTTTATTGGGATTCCCTTGTTACTTTAATAGTACAGATATACTATTTATTTTCGGTTTACAACAGATTAGCAAATTAAAATTTTGTTTGAATAATATCATTTTATTACTTTATTACTTAGAAGTGTGTGGTATTGTAACCTTTTTAGGTAGATTGTAGTTATTTAGTTTCAACACATGTTTGTATATATATGTTTATTGTAATTTCTTTAGTTTACAGTACAGGAATAGTTTTTATGCAGCGGAGTAGAATATAGTTAGATATTCAATTTTAATGCTTATTTTATCCATATTGTATTAAGTTTATAGTTTATCATGTACACTTAGTTTTTATGTTAATTTGATCTCAAGACAAAACATTCAGTTTTATGGCTGTACTACGGTTGGTACGGTTATATGCTATATGTTGCACGTTGCGGTAGTGCAGACAAATTATTGATATTAATGGCTAGAAATGTTTATTATATGATTGATCTGTTATAACAAATATTCATGTTATATTTTAGTTCTGATCAATACACATATATTATATTTCAGTTGATTAAAATAAAATGGAGGCCTATGCTCATAAAAGATAAAATATTATCAAAAAATTTCAATCAAGCAACATAATTGTACCCATACGAAGTTAAGGCGGGCCACTAGTTCCGAATTATATGAGGAAAGAAAAAAATTTAATGGAAAACTTTCTTTTCTTAAACTCATTCTTTTTATAATTTTTCTTATTATTAAGAAGAATAAGAAAAGAAAATTATATAAAAAAAAGAAAATTATATTTATATATATAAGCCTTTTAATTAAAATGAAAAAGTTTAATTTTTCTAAACAGGTTTCCCCCATGGTTTTTGATGTTTTATTTTTTCAGTAGTAGGATTGGATGTAACAAAGGTATAATGAAAAATTGGAATTTTTCAAAATTTCGAACTCAGAATACCATTATCTCAGAAATAACCTAACCTAACCTAACCTAACAGGAATTAGTCTGAGAAATATCCTAAGGAAAGATACGTTCCGAAATATTTTTTTTAATCCTGCAATAAAATTTTAGTTCCTTTTTAAATTTTATCATCGCGCATACAAAATATTTGCATTGATTGATTCAGTTATGATTACAATGCAGTGCATCTTGCTACTCTCATTCCTCGCTGTACAAAAGCACATAATTACTTTAGTTTTTTCTGAAAGAAATATCCCATTCACATGATTTTCAAGAAAACAAATAATAGAATATTATTCACCTTATAATATACTAATAATATTTAAATTTTGAAATAATTATAGAAAGTTTCAATAAAACCGACTTTCATTATTTTCTAAGAGATTAACCCAAAATTTTGAGGTCAAAAAAAAGAAAGGTATTTTAAATGATTAAAAGATATTTATTAAAAGACTTCCATATTCAAAAACAAAATTTATTTTCAATGTTATTTTTAAAGAATGTTCACTTGCCCACTGTTGATATATTAAAAAAAATCTTTAATTTGGTTCCAGTTGCAAAGTGAAATAAATTTTGAAATATTTTTAAATCGTCATATTTTTTAAAGCTGCGATTTCAAAACATTTATAGATAAGAAGATATTTTGTACCCAAATAAAAAATGTAAGAATATTATTTTTTTCCTAAAATGTAATCAGATATAAAGCAAAAATCTAAAATGAATGAAAATTTAACCAGTTTTTAGATGGCTCACCAGAGTCTAAACTTGACCTGTTAATAAAATAACCAATATATTTAAAATATTAGACAAGGTTCTTTTTGTACAGATTAACTGAGGTATATGTAAAAATTAATTTTAAGTAATACAATTAAACAACTAATTATCGTTCCCCTTAAATGATAATTATTACAGCCATTTTTCCGAAAGGACCTCTTTCTTCTGGTCAATCATTCTTTCAGTTGAATATGTTAAATAGTTAGAAAAAAGCCAATTTCGGCCTAATCATAAACAAACACAAAATGTATAAAGAATTAACATTCACATCATCTACAACTTTTACTTTAATTTCTATGCTCTGTGAACATATCTAGACTCAAAAAATCAATTTAAATATTTGATATGATACATACAAATAGCTCCCTTGCCCAAATAACAACATTTTCTCTGCGTTAAAATGTCAAGGTGGAGATGTGATTATTGACTGTACTCATGGCTCGATATTGGAAGCTAGTGTGTATAGCAATACATTTATATGAAAGATAGTATACTAATAGTACAATACTTCTATCAGCAATCTTGAGTAATGTTTTACATAAGTGCAAGCGACCATAAAAGTTATCATACAAAATAATCAATTCTCTGCATTATGTATAAAAGAGACTTTGCGCGCTCAGTAACACTAAAATTATTGTGCCAAACACAGTATGCACTTCGGATAAAAAGGGCCCAACACTTTACATGCACTTTGGCCCTGCAAGCATCTGGCCAAAAATACCAACAGAATATGGTGCCCTATGAAAAGCAACTACTGACAAATATTGGTCAGATTTAGTATTCATTAAACTCGTTAACTGAAAATAAACTTTATTTTAAATGGTAAAAAATATATATTTTCAAAAAAACACAACGCCTAGATATATTAACACATTGCCTAGATTATTTTAGTTCACAGTCTGCTTTTTAAATGTTAGTCAGTTACTTAAAACATTTTTATCTAGAAAGATTATGCCTAAACAGGAGGGCTTCATAAAGGGAAAAATACCCACGGAGAAATCCTAATAGTGCATCTACTTATATCCCAGGAATCCAACAAACCCACCTATATTTGCTTAAACAGCCAAAACTTTGGGAAACTCTACTGGGGATGGGAAACAACCGAATTATGCCGAAACAACTTGTACAATATGCCTGCCTTTATGAAAATGGTACAGCTTCAATTAAAATAGGTATATATTGTCGAATTATTTCCAACCCAGTACAGAATAGGGTAGCCAGTCATGAAGGATGAATAATCTTAGCACTCCTCTTTAACATTTATACGGAGCTTCTAATCCAAATTGTTCCCAAGAATTACAGTTCGTGGCCTCAAAACATTTCAAATGGCACCATCTTCGCCAAGGTCATATGGGAAACATTCTACAAAGGATGAAAAGCATTAGCCTCGAATTCCGATAAACAATTAATTACAATAAGACGAAAATTATGATTGGTGGCCGTGCTAAGCTATAGTGTTCTCCATTTTTCTTCTATGCCAGAAATGTGAATACAACATTACATCAATTAAAAAAACTAGTTGTAAACATTTTTTTTATTAACACAATACAACATTTCAGTGTTCCATTTGGGACATACATTTATTAGTGTTAGTATTTTGACAATTTCATCACATCCATGGCTAATTTCAGAATTTACAAAACAATAATTTTACAGGGGATCTTTTCAAGAGAAAAAAAAATGCAAATTTAACATTTTTTTTTCTTTCAGAACCTTCCTGTAAAATTAATATTTTGCAGACTGGCAACTTTGCTGTGAATACAATATTTGTCACTTGGATAGCTTTCTTGACAAATTAATTCCTTTTTACTTAGTTTATTTCATAGACAATTGTTATTGAGTGCTAATATTTTAATCAATAACATTGGTTAATAAAAATGATATTAGTCAAATACATATTAAACATATAAAGTGAAAATAAGTGTGTGCCACACTGCTCATTCAAAACTAGCGTCACAACATTACATATTTACAACATAATCAAATAGAAGACAAAAAAATAATGAGTACACTAAGGAACTCTCATCCAGCAGGATGTTAACAGAAATTATATGATTTTATAAAAACAAGTAAACAATCACAAGTATCCAGTTAATGTTAACAGCTGTTCTTGCTATAAATGGATAATGAGTATTTTTTCTGTCTAAAAAAGGCTTTAGAGATTAATGAAGAAGTTTTTATATAAGTCAGTTTATTCCGTCACTCTAAATGTTTTTTTTTCAATGGGATCCCCCATGGGTAAAGGGATACATATTCATTGAGTACAATGGTAAAGCTGTTAAATCTTCGGTTATACTTTATAAATGCCTAAAAAACATAATCTATAGAACGGGTTACATCTGTGAAATCTCATTGAAAAACAATAAAGAAATAAAAATGTTTTTGCTATGCAAGTACAGATGCTAGCGTGCTCCACAAAAATGAGTTGGTAAAAATGTTTCTTCTTTGGTCAGTGAGGATTCAGGTTAGATGCTACCGACATCATGATTTGGTGGAGTTTAACTTTCTTAGACTGACTAGATGTTGACCAAGTGTCAAATTTTGTCAACGCTTCTTACGCACTTACAATCTGCAGTTGCTACCGGAAATCAGAACAAGGCAGAATCAAAGTCTCGACGCTCCACATAATCATAATGCTTAGAATATTTGTGTCAGTTGCTTGTGATACTAATTGTAAGGAAATTTTTTGAAATTGAAATTAATTAAATATTGTTTTCGTTCTGAATGTTAACAATGACTAATTAACGTAACTATATTAACAAGATCTGGCTAATGCCATCGATGTTGATAATGTAGCTTTGAAGAAGATTAGGAAATAGAAATTTTATTTCAAGAAAGGTGTATTTTTGATATTTTTACTGAAACAAACTTTTCATGGCAAAGACGACATCTTCCTTCGTAATTCTCTTAAGGAGTTGTTTAAGAAAAAAACATTCATTCAGTACCTTATCAGTAAAACACAAAAATAATTGGTGTTAGTATTTCTCCAATATTACTACTTTTTAATACAAAAGTTGTGTTGTTGCATAGTTTTTACCTTCCTTCCATACCTCATATATGACATATTCGCAAGTCAGATATAAATAATGAAAATTCAAATCTGAATGCCAATTGACTACACGTCACTATATACGACTGTACACTAAGCTTTATAAACTCACTGTTTACCCATGTGTAAATAGAAATGAAAACAAAAATTGTATTTTTAAATTTTCTTTTACTTAAAACCATCAAGCTAATTGTTGCACTTTTTTATTACCAAATTTCTTAGAATATTCGCAATCAGGTGACTTGGTTCTATGTATGTCAGTTTCCACGTGGCGAAATGTGTTAAACTGAACTGAATTTTGGAATACTTAATTATATAATCTTCCAAAAATGTTGCCTCTTAACAATAAACACTCGCAATATTTATTACAAAATTTTCTCATAACAGGGTTGAGCAGGGCATCCATTTTCTTAATTTTCCTCAATCTGTGTTATAAAGTAGCATGACCAAAACCACTTTCAGCTTCTGCTTTTCTGCGTGATAAATCTTTATTTAATATGGCACTTATGGCCAACTTCACTTTCATTAAAATTAGGTCTATTAGGTGTGATACTTTTATAAAATCTTTTTAAAAAAATAAGAATTTATTTAATATTGATAATATTGACTGGGGCACATTGATACAGAATCAACATACCCTTTGTATCCATCCCCTTAAGTACTAATAATTAGACAATAAACAAATATTTGAAATATTTGTTCAAGATTACAATGCCAAAATAATTTTAGTCTAGATACATTAAGGTATTTAAGGCGTAACTTAACACTTACCATATAGATTCATCACAAACATACACGTATAATGAAATAAAAACTTTTTAGGGAGTTACTTTTTAGAGATATCCCAATTGATGCATGAGAAACAATCAATATTGAATAGTGCAAGAAAACGCTCATTAAAATCAGATCATATCTAAGTTTTCATGTGCCAAGAATTCCAAGTCATGTATGCTTAAGGGGAAATTTATCAAACTATGCTCATGCGAACTCGTTTGATTAAGGTGAGAATGATTGTTGTTTCTCTCGGTAATAGTGGCGAGATTAAAACTATTCCTTTGGATACTCAATGCACCGTTAGTAACTGGTATATTGAATTTTGCCCACTGCTGCTCTTAAATACTCTAAGAAAGTTGTAACTAAAAGTCCAATTGTGCACTTGCATGTGGCACCATCACAATGCACCGAATAAACGGGCTCAAAAAATAATTGATTTAGCTCTTGTTTCAAAAAGAAAACAAACTTTGTAGAAAATAATACTCTCACAAGTACAATCCGAGTGGGATGCATCAATCACTCAATTGGAAAAGTTAATTTCTGATTCCATAATTTTGCGTCAGCTTTTTGTACAAAAATTGTAATCAATATCTTAAATTATTATTTAAGCCTAGTCTCTTAAGCTGGAGGTAGAGGCAGATCGGTGTCCATATCAGGTAGACGACGCGGTGCACTCGAACCGACCGATGTTCCCGTTGATAAACGACTACGATTTGCCGCACTGTCATCGCGTGCGCCACCTGTAAGAACTGACAACAATCAAAATACATATTAATAAAAAAATTGTGAAGATGCAATACATAGGTATTGTTAAATTGTATTAGTCAGCCGACTTATATTAGTTACATTCAATAAAAATTTTCTGTTATTTGATCTAATTTTTAAGGTACAATCCTTGCGTTAATATTTCAACATTAATACAAGGATTAAATGCCTTAAGGAATAAGATTTGAATATTCAGCAGTACAATGATATTAGTAATCCATTATTTTTCCTTTTTCTTTTTTACGGACATTCTGTTGATGATAATGGAACATTTAAATGTAATTATTATAAAGAAAGACAGATAGACGAGACAATGACCGCGGAAGATTCACGAATGACTCGTTTCAAAAAACCACATACACTTGCTGAATAAAAATAATTATAAGAATTTATTGAAAATCAATATCAAAATAAGGGTCGGGTTATCTTCATGTTGCAAGTAGCACAGCTGCCGCGGTGAGCCAAGAAATAAAACAATTTTTGAATGGAAAGAACATTGATTCAAAATTTGTATGTCGTAATAAAGTTTGCAGATTCTAACGTACTTTCTAATCAAAGAGTATGTTCACAAATTACTATTTTGCACAAAAACTTGACCATCATGTATAGCGCCCACTTGTATAAAAGTATTCCATTCTCTCCTTATTTACAACATGACTATAAAAAAAAATGTGCTATTTACATCAAGGAATGGGTATTTTGGGCTCACTGAAAATATTTCACCATCGATGCTGGCAGATTAGTCTGATTAGGTGAGAAGTTCAGCTTTGAAGAGAAAATTCTGAACAAAGAAAAGTCAAATTAATTCCAATCAAATACAGCCATTTATAATGCTAATATTTAACTTTGATACCAGGTTCTGCGCTAACCTTGAAGATTTGGTTAAAATATATAACCTAAGAGAACTTCCTTTGATGAACTATATGGTGACAAAAAGTGTTCCCAGTGTAGGTAAAACCTGCGTTTATTAGTACAGGTAAAGCCCAAATACGACATATTTTTTCAAAAATTAATATCTATGTCATATGCAGATGACAGAAAGACACATTGAATTTAGCAGTTACTGAAATCGCGGCTGTGGTGTGTGGATCTATCATGGGTATGGAATTATGAAGCGAGTTATAAAAGGAAATGCACAAAAATTAGAAATTCATATAACTTTCCATGTTGTGCAGAAGTCTATTAAAAAAATATGTTATTAAAATGTTAATAATGTTAACCATTTTTTTGTTAATACTAAACATAAAGGCACTGATTATTATTAAAATTTTATTTAACAGTGTAAGTTAATTTTAATTAATTTAATGACAAAGTGAGTTCAATGATAAAATTGATAATTTTCGTAAAATTTGGAGATCTTGAAGCAGTACAAAGCAAACAATGACATAGAAATAAATAATATATCTTTATTATTTAGCTACAGACCATTTCTCCGCCAATGGCTCATTATAAAAAATAAAAAGCTATCAGCCTAGTGTACACCATTTCTCAGCTTTATGCTTAATGCTTAAAATAAAATCCAAAGTAGATTAAGGGTCTATTAACATAGATTAAACATTCAGTCTGATGCATATTTTTCACTGAAATTCGATTTCATCATAAACTTCATATTCGGTTCAATTAGTCCTATGACTTATTTTTAAAAAAAACTGTTATTTAAAACATATTCTGCTTTAGAATTTGAGCAATAAACATAATCTCAATAACAATACGGTAGTTGACTCATTCTAAATTTTGATATTTTTCATACAATATTGTGAAATATAAGTTAATTAAAAACCAGTCTTGAAAAAAATTCAAAAATTGAAAAATAAGCCAGTTGTAGGCTTCTAAATTTGAAGATACAGATAAGGTTAGGTATATCCCTGTCTCTTTTCTCCTTATAGAATATAATGTGCAATATTAAAGATGACCTCACAACACAGTATTCCCGTTCTTGTCTAAAGATTAAATTTAAACTTTTATAACTCGGTCAATTTTTAAGGTTATTAAAAAAAATTTTCACTCTTCATCAGCTTGTACCTTGAAATTATGATTAATGAAATAAAAAAAATTTAATCAAATACCCAATTAGTAATGATGAAAATGGAAATGGATGTCTGAGAAATAAAATTTAAATATATATAATTTTATTCTAAAATTGTTTCATATTTAAATATTGAAATGTTATTTAAACTTTCAATCAAATTCGATTATCAAAATATCAATAATGAATCAAGCAACATCCATCTAAATAATATGACATCGTCCATCATGTCATGCTGTTTCATTTTTTCAATGCAAATATTACACTTGATTACTTTACCCGAGATAGAGAAACAGAGAGCATTTTTCCTTTTTTTTATTTTTAAAAATGAAATATTTTATTTTATTACGTTATTTTAGGCATTGAAAAATTTTAGTGAAATAGTAACAGCGTACCACGGGATGGCTCCACCAAGGCGGGCGATTGACTGGTCGTGGACGAAGCTCCACTGCCCGATGATTGTGTGTTACCTGTATAAATATTCCTCAACTTAATATGATTGAATTATATTTCAATGCACTTTAATATTTGAGTATATTGTTAAAAAAAAATACCAAAAAGTGAATAATTTGTTCTTAACGTCTTTGTTTTTTAATATTCCTATTTACTCTGTACAATTCTATCATTTATTTAGAAAAATATCTCCTCGTAGTTTAATCTATGAGATTTTATCGTCTTAACCAGAGTTTATTTAATTGATAGGGAGCCCGAGAACTTGATATCAGGCCCGAAATTAATGCAAAAACTAGACTGGAACATTATGTGTCTATTCGTTAATTTTAGCTTGGGTCGTCTACTGGTTAATAACCTACCAGCTGTTTGTAAAATTATTAAATTTACTTACCACCTCTTCAGAAACTTATACAATAGATAACTTTGACGTTTACTCCTGTTTCACTGATTACATCTGTCACATTATTTAAAATACATGGTATGAACACTATTTTTATTTCATAAAAAAACTGCTTTAATTAATTGCAAATAAACTAAGTTTTATTTAAAATATTTATTTACTGTTAGATTGAAGAATGTTCAATGTTCACTTTGATTAAAAAAATCATGACAGTTTTGCTTAGTTGGCTCCATTCTCGATTGAAGAGTCCATCAAGGAAAGCCAAATTTATTTGACCTTAAATCTAAGATTGATTATCTACGTAAAACAAAATTCAAAGTCTTGTTTGAACATATAGATTGAAGAACTATTACATACTTTACAACAATTTTTTTCTACAGTACATAGTAATACTTTATATAAGAGAAACAAAATGTGTTTAGGATACCAAAGTGTTGTTAACAATACTTTTATTGTTATAAAATAACAATACTTTTATTGTTATACAATATTTTTGTTGTTAACAACACTTTGGTATCCTAAAGACATTTTGTTTCCCTTATATAAAGTATTACTATGTACTGTAGAAAAAAATTGTCATAAAGTATGTAATAGTTCTTCAATCTATACGTTCAAACAAGACTTTGAATTTTGTTTTACGTAGATAATCAATCTTAGAGTTAAGGTCAAATAAATTTAGCTTTCTTTGATGGACTCTTCAATCTGGTATGTAGAATAAAAAATGTGGATATAAAAAAATGCTAGAACGTGAAGCGATAGATCGAGAATGGAGCTAACTAAGCAAAACTGTCATGATTTTTTTAATCAAAGTGAACATTGAACAAAAGAGTTCAATCTGCTCTACTGTACTCTATGAGAGCAATGACTGTTAAAGTTCAGGCCAAACTAGTATTATTAAATTAAATTTTTTTATTTACTGTGCGCATATTACAAATATTACACATTATAATTGTATCAATAAATTAATTAAAAACAAAACTATCCATGTCATGCTGATACAAGTTGTAATTTAAAAAAATGTCAATTAAACCCACAACATACTTACCACGCACAGGTCCCAGAGCTGCCTTCTGGGCTCGCTTCAGCTCCCGACTCCAGGACTCTGTCTCTGAAAGTCCCTGGTCACCGCACAACTTCACGAGCAACTTTAAACCTAAACCAATTAATGGAGTTAAAAATTAAGAATAATAAAAAATTTCAACACAGTTGGTTTTTCAAAAAATTTTATTTTAAATTACTTTACCACCTTAAAAGAGCACATAACTATTCGTAGTTTTCCACGTTTACAGCTTTAATAAAATTTGTCACTGTATAATTTTCTTGTTGTCTTCTCTTCATCATTATGTAATCTCATATTATTTACACTAATAGTTTAACAGATAACTTTTAAAATGCAATTTATATGAATAAAAAATTAATGAACAAAATGTAATTTTCATTACATTTTCATTATATATTTAATATGTTTATAAAATCTGATCAAGTGCATTTTGGAATCAATTTACCATAATATAGCAAAACTTTTATTACATCAGTAAAGAATGAGAATTTATAATTTTTTTATTAAAAAACAAAACATTAATTTTAAGTAATAAAATTTTCAACAAAAAGAAAATTTACTTCTGAAATCAAATTTTCTTTACGCACACCCAAAATATTTATTGACACAAAAAAATTCCTCATGTTTACATAAACAAAATTGAACCAAAATACAAATCAACTCTAATTGACATGAGAATACATTTTACACAATCCACCTACACCCTCCTTCAAGCCTTGATTGTCATAATTGTACCTTTGCGTTGACATTTATGAATGGTTCATTAAGTCATCATTGTAAACATTAAAAGATAGATGCATAGAAATAAAAGAAAAACTAAAAGAAAATGTAAATGTAAAAGATCCGATAATGAAAAATTTTGAAACAAGCCGTTAAAATAGAAGGCTTTAGCATATTATATTATTTTTTCTCTTTCTGTACAGGTAAAGGAAGAAAATGGATAGAAAGCAACCTGATACTCACATTCAACATTGTCTGGAAACCGCTGATGCAGCTTCTTGTAGAGGGAGAGCGCTTCGTGATAGCGGCCTGCTGACCTCAAGCATGCACCTATCATTAAACCCCAGTGTGCCTGCCCGCGGACAAGTATTCTTTTATAAAAGCTATTGACAGCTCAATCATAATGATATTATTTTGGCTTTTGCAAGTTTCTCTATTGACTTAAATTCAAAATTAGATAGAGATAAGATAAAGAGAGTTCATTGGTAATTCACTGCTCGAGTTTCAAGTCAGTTCCCATTGTTAGCGTTCTAATTGTAACTTTTAGCTGCTTTATTTGCAAATAAACATTTTGGAAAATATTTTATAATTTGAAATACCGAAATTGAACTGTCACTTTAAAATGCAGTAAATAATGTCAAGATATTAAATCTTGTAACAAATTTTTAACCTTAGATTTTTGCAATTCATAAATGGATAATTCTATGGTAAACAATTTTGACTGTTTGTTGAAAACTTCTTACTGTTAAAATATCTAGAATATGGCAATATCTCCCCTTCCTTTAAAATGCTATTGAGAGTATTAAACAATATCTCTACCACCACATTTTTCTTTTCTTGCTCAGTGATATCAAAAGTTGCGATGGATACTTGTTCATATTTCTCATCATGGAATATCTCATCTGTCATCCGTGTTGTTCGACCAACTCTACATTAAATCAACAGGTTATGGGCCCAGTAGCTTTAGCGTCTAAATTGTTCAACAATAAAAACCAAGAAAGCTGTCAAAAACAACACAACCTATGAAAGTGCAATTATCAAACTACCACCGTAAAAAGTCTTCAATTATTTATTAACATTAAATGAAAAGTTAACCAGTTGTAAGAATTATTCCACATGAAGATTTGCCATAAAAACCTATCTTTAATTCGGAGAATTATAGAACTGTATTGAGAATCATTTGATAATTAAAAAACTATTTGAAAGCAAGAGGAAAAATTATTTTTTTTGTTGACTCAACACTTTACGTTCACATTCAAGAAGCTCAGACTGCAAAAGAATCCGGGAATGATCTGGCACGTGTCCTCAGCAACAGTGAGTTATTAAGTGCATAGGATTGTTTAGAGATCTGTGCGTGATAACTCGTGCAGAATGTCAAAATACAGAAGTTTACGTCAGCAGAATAATGAACATGACACACAAATTCCGAAAAATTGGGTTTGCTGTAAACAAGAAATGGCTCAGTACAATGTTTCTCTCTGGTCTACCAGAATTATATAAGCCAACAGTCGTAATGATTGAAAGTGGAGGTATGAAATTAAGTTTAAATTCCATCAGAGCAAAAATTTTGTAAAACATCAGAATAACTGACATTAATACCAAAAGGTTCACAACAAACAGAAATTTAAAAGGAAAAAAGATACAAAAACAGTCCTCCAGCACTTCAAGAGTAACAGATTTAGTCGTATGAAAACAGAATACATATACAAGCAAAAACAAGAACTTAAACAATGAAAACTTAAATTGTGCTATTCCCTTCACCGCCTCAACAAATGATACCAAGGCAAAAGTTGTATAGGCTTGAGTGCTTCCATCCATGCATATATTAAAGCACAATTGCCTTTTTTACGAGAGCACAAATAGCCACCAGAACTCAGCGGCAGGGAAGAGTTGCCTATCAAGATAATAACATCTGCCAGATGACAAACCATTTTGGTAAAGGGTTCCAGTCAAGTAAGCTTTGATATCTGTAATGATAAGGGTCAATGCAACAAAATGACACTTAAAAATGTGCTATATGTGTCAGATTATTTCAAGTCATTAAAAACAGTGGTCAAATAAAATTTAACAATATAGGTTGCTGTGTAACGAACTATCAAATTGTAACTACTGTAAGTTTGGTCAACATATAAGACTAAATACATACAGCCAATACATGTAAGACTAAATACATACAATAATTTTACATACATATCAGATGTGGACAAACCAGATATTTTTCTGTGGCACGATCGTCTGAGTCTTATAAATTTCTAGGAAAAATTATGGAAAATACTACTTGTGTATATATATCTGAAAGACAAGTATAACATGTCTTGAACAGATAACTACATGTATAACATATCTGCTACATGTATAACATGTCTTGAAGGCAACTTAAGAGCTACATGTATAACATGTCTTGAATGCAAAATAATGCGATTACCTCTTATATATGAAGGTGTTAAAAAAACCATAAAAGTCCTGGTCTTAGTGCACTCGGCTATTTGTGGTTCTTTGGAAAATACATTGTTTGATGGAGTGAGATACTTCCTAACATTCACCACTAATTATTCGAAAAGGTATTTACCTACTTGCTGCAGAGGAATTCTGGAGCATTAGAAAAATTCAAAAAACTCAAAAATCAATTAAACTGCGGCAATAACTCCGCCTCCTCTCAGACAAGCTTGAATACATAAACAATTTAGCTAAATTCATAAGGAATGCTGGGAACATTCATCAAATGACCACTCAGTATACACCTGAACAAAATGGAGTAGCATATTTGAAAAATCAAATTACTTACTGTTCAAAGTCAATAAAGCATCGATATGAACATTTCAATATGTGGCTGAAAAACTTATCTATCAAGAATGAGCCAACAGGTTCTTTATGCAAATCACGACTCTGTGCAAAAGGATATACACAATGAGCAAAAGGATATACACGATGAAATATTCTTATCTACAGTCAGGTATGATTTCATACGCCTATTACAGTCCATAGCTGCTCTTAAAATCTTAATATAATATAATTTGACATCACCACAGCATTAGTATATGGTGACTATAAACAAATACATGGAGCTGCCTGAGAGACTGAAAAACGAACCAGAGACAGCATGAAAATTAAACAAATCACTATATGGATTAAAAGAAGCACCAAAATGCTGGAACACAAAATGCAACCGAGTATTAGACGAGTTCAATTTCACTAGGAGTAGGGCTGTTCAATGCGTTTATGTAAAACAAGTTGACAAAACCAAATATTACCTCTGTCTTTAGGTTCACAACGGACTGCTGAGTTCAAGCTAAGTTTGATGTTAAGAATGTGCTTGGTTACAAATTTTTTCAGTACAAAAATCAAAAAACACAGTAAAACATCAAGCAAGTGTTTAGCAAATTTAATATGAATGACGCTAATCCCAACAGTGTTCCCACCGATCGCCATGTATGATCGCAGAAACGCAACTATAAATTTGAGAAGAACTATACAGAATATAGAGAGAAGCAGTGGGATCACTGATCTATGCTGCAACTGTGAGTAGGCCAGATATCATATTCACAGTAATTCAAGTAAGCATATATCTGCATTGTTACAACAAATCGCACTGGAACACAGTTAAGAAAATACTGAATATCTAAAAGAAACAAATGAACTCTCATTGCGTTACTTGCATAATGCTGACACCACTGACTTAATAGGCTGCAGAGATGCAAACGATATTGAAACCAGATGATTTGTAACGAGTTAGACATTCTTTAAGAATGAAGCCGTTGTCACCTGGTCTAACCAGTGGCAACAAAAGTATGGCAATGTCTACAACCGAAACAGAGTTCACAGTAGCTTCTGTGGCTACCAAAGAAGCCATATGGTTGAAATAGTTACTATTAATGAATGCGTATGAATATAGACAAGAAAAGTGATGTTAGTTTGGTAAAAAATGGCAAGTTTCACAAATGATGTACACAAATAGACAATAACTACAAAATTGTAATAGAAAAATTTAACAAAAACACTACATAATTGAATCATGATTAATAAATGTGCGGATTTATTCACAAAGGCATTATCTAGAAAAAAATTCAAATTTATTAAATCAAAGATTGGAATGTCAAAGCACAACCGTCTCCAGATTTAAACAGCTTCATTCAATGGAATTATTGTTGAATTAATGTGAAAAGTCTGTTGGTATTCAACCTTATTAAGTCTTTCTTCCGATTATTAAGTCTTTCTTTAATTGTATTATTAACATTAAAGTCTAATTTATCGACATTAACATGTGTAACTGTGTAGTTTAGACACTACTCGTATTCACATTATCTAATGATAAAGAAAACTATTTTCGAAACAAAACTGTTTTCTGATCTATCAATATCATATAGGCACATTTCAACTGTAGCTTTGTTGTTAAGATTTCACCATATTAAATGTTGGTAAGGTTGTTTAGATCCATCAAACCGAAATACTTACTTCAAAATATAAACTCAGATAAAATCTGATATTATATTTACGCAAATATTAAATAAGTGTTATTGTATAACACTAATTTAATGGAAAGCAATACAAGATTAGCAATCCAAGATTTGTACATACAAATGCATACTCATGTAAAATCAGATATATATCAATGTAAATATAAATTAAAGGTTGTAGTGTAAATTCATTTTAATGTAAATTGATATGTAACATGTAAAATGTAAATTAAATAGACACAAGCTATGTAAACGTATATCATATTGGAAACCTACATCTATTAAAATATTCCGATTAGGAGAACATGTTGATGTAGTTGTAGTTCTCTCAGAGATACGTCTTGTAATATGGAAAATGTAAATTAAATATACATCAAATGATGTGTAAAATGTAGTCAGGTAAAATCAAATATATACCTGTGTGAACTTAGAGCATGTAAGCTAAATAAAGGAAGGGTCTAATGAAGGTCTAAGGTGCAGAGTACGTAAACCATAACTCCGTCACTGCACTTCCTTTTTCTGCTCCAAAACCAAAATTGCAGCAACTATTTGTTCGGATTCATCATTGAGGAATATCTCATCAATTGTCCACGTTATCCCACCAAGTTACCATTAATTCAACACTTATCAGCGATGACTTTTTCAATTGTTAGGTATATTACAGATTGCAAACTTCTTTGTCCTCTTCAAACATGAATGATTATACATTAGGCTTCAAACAGATTATAGCAGACGGCTTATATTTTAAAACAAAAAATTATTCATTTTATGATAATTTACAACTAGACATTCTTATAATGTACAATATTCCTATCAGTAGGATGTTTCTACGTCAAATTAATAAACTCACGACCTGAGACTTACATCCCGTTTGCAGTTAAAGTAAAAATATTGAGAAAACTTGAAATCGTATTGCATAATTACCGAGTTTACATTTTGCACCTACAAATCCCTTGTCGTAAACTTCATAAGTACAAAGTGGTAAGTTCACTTAGAGTTCGTCTAAGATTAAATAGTCTCTTTTAACACCTTGAAGGATGGTATTCGTAAATTGCGACTTTAATGTTAATATTGATATCTTCTGTCTTTTGTAGGCACACACATAAAGTTTAAATCAGCTCCGTCAAGTGGTAAATTTTTAATGGTATTCAAAAGCAGGTTTAGTTTGTGTATTTTGGTAAAATGAACAAAGTGGAAAAATAATCAAATGTCTTTATTAATTAGAGAGAGAATGTGATTTTCTTTTTCGTTTATTTATAACACCAAAACTACTGGTACAAATCCAAAAATCATATCAATATTAGAGAGCTACATTATTTCAAATAGATGTAGGCTACTTTTAATTCCACGAAATTTAGAGTACCGTAAGATATGGCAATATTTGTAATTCAAACTGGGGAAAAATGATCAAATTAACCGCGTTCATCAGCCTCCACTCGTACTAAATTAATTTGTTTTAAAAGAAATAAATGCCTTTTATTTCATGTAGAGCAACTTTTGGCTACACTTTTTCATTGAAGATATTTTTTAAGAAATAACAGAGGTGGAGGGAGTACTCTCAAATAAAGGAGCATTTGAAACATAATTTACAGCAACAATAGTCTTTCCTTTCGAAGACCTTATTGTATATTTATGAGGTAAATATAGGAAAATGGCTTACAGTAATCAATTCCAAATTCTTCTCGAACTGAACAATTCAATACAATAAATTGTATATTTTATTGCACACATCCCAAACAAAACACTTTGTCTGGGATGTGTGCAATAAAATTTTGTACAATAAATTTTGTTTCTATTAAAATAATTAAATGGGTGAAGCTATAACATTTTTTATTTTGATGAAAGTTAGTATAAATCTTCTATTAGACATTAAAAAGAAAATTGACCATCATTAAACTTTTTGAATGCATTTGTTTCGAACCATAGCTATCAATATATAGAAAATGTGATGTTCTATTAAAGATATCTGAATATTCAGTGGTTTTCAAAATTTGAAATATGTAGTTTCTTATAACATTTTAAAATATATCATCAATCTGTGGCTTTGGAAATAAACTTTATTCCACATTTTTTAGGGATTAAACTTGCTCCGACACTTTAATCCTTCAATCTAAGTTTCCGTAGGTATCATGTCCATCTTCTTTAAATTCCAAAAATTATCTCGTTCCATCAAATCTTTGTAGAGACGAAAATTTAAATATTCTCCAATATACCATATTTGCAACAAGAAATCTGCATGTTGGGAAGGTGATAAAAATGCCAGCATTTTATAGGCCATTTCCCACTTTAAGAATGCGCAATAAACTTTGTGTTATTCCATTTCACTATTTTCACATAGACAATCGAATATTATTCAAAATGCTATCATAAAATGTTACTTTCAACAAAGCTAAGTACTTATTAGTTGCATTTTAAATGTAGTATAGAATTGAATTAAAAAAAACTACATTGGTATTTGAATAACAAAGTTGTCGTTTTTTTTTAATATTGTGTTTTTTTTTTAATCTAGATATTTCAAATTTTGAAAACTTTATAAACATTCACATATTTTCAGTTACTGCTTAGAGCTGGTCAAAAATTTAATGAAAATACAATAATATTAATATCATTCACAGTATATTTCAACGCACCTACATAATCAACACAACACATTTATCATTTTCTATACTCGGTTAACCGAAACAAAGTGACAATAAATAAAGTATCTCTTACTGAATAAAAATCACCCAAAGTAAATGCAGACTACTCACGTCATTGGGACAAAGGCGTGCAGCGCGTGCATAGTACTGGACAGCACGCAACGGTTGCTGCAAGGCACGCCTGGTATATTCCCCTAGCCAAGCGAGCGCCGACAGCTCACAAGGCCAGATGGATTCCACCTACCATTGGCATAAGTAAATTGAAAAATTAGTCACCACTAGGCAAAATAATATTGAACTTCACTTAGAAAGATGCTTGAGAGGAAATTTCCTTCAATAAAATGTGTCAACCAATGCTATATAAGTTAGGTTTAAATTGTGCCAACATATAATAAATGCCAAAAATCCCATTTTGTATATTATAATTTACCCTACATTATATACATGAGATTTTGTTGGGAGAAAAGTATTTTGTGGATTTTTTTTTTTTCAAGATTCAATTTTATGATCATAACATTAAACAATCTTAGTCACTTTCTCTCGAAGATTATTTATAAATTTCGTCTGCCAATAAATGTCAAAAATCATGTTCGTATTTTTTTTAACTGTAGATCAAATTCTAGCCAAGAATTACAAAAAACAGTTATTAAATTGATATACAGTCACATGGTAAATAAACTGCACTACACAAAATGGCTGCTGTGTAAATTTCCTTTCTATGGAGATATATATCTCGGCAATGCAAACTGCATTGTGCATATTGTTCTTGTAATTGTTTTGTTACTTTAGGATTATATATTACTAGCGTGACCCGTGCGAAGTCTTCGCATTATTTATTCCATTATGAAGCTCAGATGACAGATCAAACAAATATTTTACTAAAATTGACATATAGAGGCGCAAGTATCAAAAGCATTGAGCTAAAGCGCCACTTTATTTATACGTGAGTGGATTTGAGATTAAACAAAAATTTTACCGACCGTCAATCATATTGACGTTGAGCCGTCAGATGGCAGCATTGCTGTTTTGTGTATATAATTTTAATAATTAATTAATTTGCAAAAACAATAGCAATAATAAATTTTTTAGTTGTGGATGCCGGTAGAGCAAGCAATTATCTATAAAATGATATATAATTTATGTGGATTAGTTGTGAGGTTTTTTCTAAAAAGGGAGTGTAACATCTTAACCTTAGCTTATTAATATATATGATGATGATGTAATGTGAACAATTTTGGTTCAGAGTGTTATTATTAAAAAGTATTAAAATTTCATTATCAAAAAGTGTAGTCATTATTATACAAACTCAGTATGACATGTTTGATGATATAGTTTAAGAAATAGGTATAATCAAGAATGTCAACAAAAATAAGCCCTTGAAAATGTAACATTAGTGTTGTGTACAGTGTGTCAAATAATGTTTATTGTTGATTTCATTTATAAATAAAATATGGTCACGGTATACATTGAATATGTTTTAATTTCTCATGTTACGAGGATGGATTGAAATGTTAGCAACTGCATACATAAATAAATATAATATTGAAGTTGTACTACACTCATTACAGTCACTATTTTTTTAGTTGTTATTATGCAAAGATTCATTATTGTGTACGTTTGGTTCTGAGTTTATATCAATTCAATTGGTGACAAGTGACCGATCCTTTAAATATGGTAAAAATTCAATATTGTACCATTATTAAGTATTAAGGAAAGAGTTAATACTGAAGCAGATTCATGAAGACATGTTGACAATGCTAGAAGAATCCCCTTTGTCATATATAATTGTTAAATGTCACTTAAATATAAACCTGGTCGACAGAGAATTGAATATGACCCTCTTACTGACTGGCCGTCCGTTGCCACTACTGAACAAAACAAAAAAATCTTCAATTTGGTCAAGGAAGACCAGAGATTGAAAATATCTTAGATTGTAGGAATTTTTCACGAGCAAATTCAAAACACTATTCACAATGAACCCTACGAGCAAAGTCAAGACACTATTTATACTGACTACTACTTTATGACTACTGAAACTTCAGTAGTCAGTAGTCTCAAATAAAACGTTGATTTCAATTCACAAATTAAAAAATGATCACAAATGAAACTTGTATCGTTTATTTTATATTATTTGAATAATTATATTATTTAAAGTCGCAAATGAAAAAATTATCGATCACAATGAAACTTATAACCACCACCACACTCCAAAGTCAAAAGAGATGCTAAGAATAGATAAGGTCATACTCACCAACCCCAAAGAAAGCCAATGTAATTTTGTCTGCAGATAAAGTAATGGCAATTTCTGGGACTCAGTAGTCAGGGATGTTTACCTTCCTAGAATACCACTACAAACTACACTTACTACAACATCCTTTCACATCGGTTACATAATGCAATAGAGAAAAACAACCAAGAATATAAACAAAAAGAGTTTTGTTTCATTATGACGAATTGGGCACTCACACATCCTTAGAAACCATGAAATAAATCCTTATTTGTGGTTTAGAATTACTACCACACCCTCTTATCTAGTACCGTCTTCATCCCTTTCCCAATTTAGGTGGAGATAAATTTACATCAAATAAAGAAGCCGAAATGCAGTCAAAGTATATTTTGAAGCTCTTGCGGAAAATTTTTTAAAACTGTGTAAAAGCTTTAAAAATAAAAGGAAATAGAAAAAGTGCATCGAGCTGGATACTGATTATGCTGAGAATATTCTGAGAATATTATATCTTTTTAATCCGCCCTAGATTCCTTTTATCTATCAATAATAATCTCATCAATGTCTCATTCTGAAGTGAGCAAATGGTCCAGCGATTGGTTGAGTAAGCTATGGTGAATTAATGAGGCTGGTGTATTCTATAATCTAGAAAGTTAGAGATTCTAAGAATTACACTGGCATTAATGACATTACCCAACTTCAATTTTCAATATTTTGTAATCTCCACACTTACACTGAGAATTTTTTTATCTCAATTTGTAACTGAATACAACAAAATCAAGTTGCATTGTAGCACAAATACCTTTTATACGATACTGGTCGCCACAATATTATGGGAATTCCCCTTTCTTTATCCATGCCAGCACGTCTAGAAATTATATCAAATATACAAAGAAAATATGCTTGTATGGAATATCTTCGATATTGTAATTTTAATTGATGATAGTCCAGCAAAAATAGGTAGAAATAGTTCAGAATAATTAGTATGAATCTAATTTATAGGATGAACCTTCATATACCTTCATATTACTGTTGTAACCATCTCTTAAAAATACTCATATCAATTGATGTGCTACCAAAATTGTTCACAGGGTGAATGTTATAAAAACCAAATTTTGCAAATAATTTTTGTCATCAATAATTAAGTTTGTGGTATAAATAGTTAATATTTCAATTTCTGTAAATCATACAAAACACAAAGATCTCATAACTTTTGCTCTCCAAAGTAGACATCAATCTTAATTTATAAATAAAAAGCGAAGCTAAGCCACTTACTTCAAAAAACCTGTAGTATACAAAAATTTTAATTAAAACAAATGTTTTTTTTAAACACTGACGAGAAATATGTAGCCAAAGACCTAGAAAATAATGAAATCTTTAATGTGACTTTTGTGATGATGGTACAATTTTTTTACGTTTTATATTTTATTACTTGAACATATGTTTTTCAATACCATAATTTTCTAAACACCCAAAATAATATTAAATATATTTGAAAGCTGCCTTACATCAGCGTAGTACTGATGAGCTGAAGCCATATCACCAGCCTGCTCATGCATCCGTGCAAGATCCAGCAGGACACCGACATCCAGAGGTTGGCTACTCAACAGTTGTTGGTACCTAGAAATAGCAGTTTATCTTTTGTTGCAAATAAAACAGTTTATTATAGTTTAGTTTAGTAGTTTACGTGTTATTGTAAAATGAACAAAAAATAGGGCCCCAATTAGTACCATATGCAAACTATGATGAAGAAATGGAGAGTTAACGAAATCACATGAATAAAAGATAGCCATATTAAAATTGTGACAAATTACCCTCAATTTCGAGAAGCATTTTTAACCGTCTGAGTGCCGACGAGCGCCATAGTGCTCATGTGCATACTAACTAAATTTGCTACCAGCGCGATGGCGCTCGCGAAATCAGTTACTGTTTAGCGCGCGGTAGGTCGCTCGCACGCATCGCTAATTTTTTATCTTTCTACGTGTTACATAAAGTTCAAATTATAATATTATTAGTAATTACGATATAAAAAGGAACCAGGAAAAGAACATTTTTAATCCATAATGTCGGAATATGAAAATAATTCGAGTGAAAATGATTATTTTTCAAGTTGTGAAGAGAGTTATAGTGACTCACAATTTGGCGTAATGCAAATTATGAGTGATAGTGATAATAGTGACGATAACAATTATTTTGCTGATATGGATGATGTACCGGACTGCGAAAATACGATGTGATTTTTATTCATCATATATATTTCCATAATTTTCTTTGTATTTTATTATCCTTGTACAAGTTTTTATTAAGAAAATACCAAAAAA
Organism: Druceiella hillmani; assembly: GCA_039881145.1. Taxonomy (NCBI): domain Eukaryota; kingdom Metazoa; phylum Arthropoda; class Insecta; order Lepidoptera; family Hepialidae; genus Druceiella; species Druceiella hillmani. Next base: position 11,948,373 of record JAYKKI010000030.1, on the reverse strand, counting down.
ATTATTAAAATTGGATAATTTTTGGAAGAGATACAGTTTTTTTTTCGAGATAAGAGTAAATGACATCAAAAACAAAAGATATTTTTGGCATTTTTAAGTACATATGAGTAACCATGGCACTAAAACGGTTAGTGTTAATGATGTGTAACATTATTGTTTATAACCATCATTAATATTTTTACTGACTCTCTTGACATTCAGAAACTAACACCTAAAGCAACATATTGATGAAGGGGGAAGTGGCCTTAAGAAAGTTATAATATTAACGGCACGTGTACAGAAATAAAAAAAAATGTATTGCACTTTCATAATATTTTATTGCAAGCATGTAAATTTCAATGTTCGATACCACCCTGACTATACAAAAACTTATGGGACAAGTCCATATGTACATATCCATAGAAAAGTTCTCAAAACTTTTATCAAATTATACAGAAAAGAAAACATAAGCCATGACAATATGTGGCATAAAGAAAGTGCAAATTAATTGAAAATAGTTCATAGCGCTGACACTTTCATACACCCGTGTCAAGCAAGGCTCAACTAGTCCTGGCAATATGAAGCGATGGATAGCAGCTATGAAAAACCTCAAGCCTCAATTAGGTCAGCTGAGAGTGTCTGAATAGAAATAGTACTTCTGTAGGTACTATTTCCCCTTGTATGATAATTCTACCATACACAAAATTTTATATAATTTTGTGTATCCTACTGTAAACATCGAGAGTTCTAAATCAAATTCAAAGTTTTGGAGACCAATGCTATGTACAAAATAAATGATTAATTATTACATTTATTTAATACGTTCAAAGCCACGGTAAAATCAAGTCAGTTATCTTGAAATTCCTTCACCATAAAATACATTTCAATTTTAAGAATGTTTTAAAAGAAGATTTTAAATTTAAAATACAATGCCAGTTGACGTATTAACTTTTAAATTCCTCGAATCCTTTGTTTTATGTATATCACAGAATTAAATCTAACTCTGTGACATACATAAAACAAAGCATTTTCCAAGAAAACTCAAATTTTTCATGGAAAATTCTAGTGTTGTAGTATTGAATAGTGTTCATATAACACAAAAAAACTGATGGCAGGTGTGCTTGTTGGAAAGATGAATTTCGTATTATTTTTGACAATCACTAATTCCACTGTAAAGAAAAAATACAATAATAACGAAAAATAGTATGGAATGAGATACTACCAATATTAATACATCCAATGAAATAAACTATTTTTACACATCAGAAATATCTTTGAGACAAAATAGTCATCGTAAAATGTATATAGAAAAATATATAGAAAAAATATATATATAAATAGAAAAAATGCCAATTTGTTTGCGATTAAATTTTTATGATTTGACACTGACGTTCAACATTTGACAGAAAATTAAAAATACTTTCATTTCATTGTACATAAGCCGTGAGTTCTAAAAAACTAAAATTATCTACGATAAAAAAATCTAAAATATTATATTAAAAAATCTATAATATTTATATTTTTTGTACATTTCTATGAGGGGCAGACTCTGAAAGTCTTCCTTCAATTATGAATAACACACTGCATATGTAGTCTAACTTGTGACATATTAATTTTAAGTTCAGGAAAAGATTGGATATTGATTGGCAAAGAAATACCAGCCGCTATTTAAAGTTTATAACACTCAATAGGTAAAGAAGAGGTAAACTAAGGGAAATAAGCTAAGAAAATCCATTAAAACATTTATTATATTTTCAATGTTTAAGAACAATATGTAGAAAAATACAATTGCTTATCGAGAACCAATTTATTTCACCATCAAAGAAACCAGTGAAATGTGGAAGATGATGAGTTTTAAGGCTTAAATGATTATATTTTGTTTTTTTATGATAAAATAATATTCATTAATTACAACATAGTGTCGAGCAATAGTCAACATGGGATTCATCAGACAACAATTAATATCTTTGTGAACATAATGAGTCAAGTTTATAACTTTTTATAGTTGGTGTTCATGTCTTTGGATTTCTAGATACTACGTCGCTAAAGTAATGCTTACACGTAATGAGGATTTCGGCTTAACAGCAAACTCGGCTAAACAGTGCACTCGACCAAACACTAAACGAATGTAAACCCTACAAGTCAACACTCGCCCGAGTTGGTTGACGAGTGATCAAGCAAATGAGTTGTTTGATGTGGCTTCTATTCAACTGGTCTTGCAGATGTTCGCTCACCATTCCCCTTACCCCATGTTATATTTGTTCCTATTCTAGGTTCGTATACATAGCTGAGACATAGGATTAGGAAGTAAATATTATTAAATATATTATAGAAAACCAGCTAGTCCTAGCTACTCGACACAAAGTAATTACATGAATGCATAGTGTATCAATGTGTACAAAAAATGGCGCTACATGTATTTTAAAGTGACGCAATTAAATTTTCTACCTAGATATAGATTGGTGAAATGGATGTGGTTAGAGGTGAGGTGCGAAAATAGCCTTATAAAAAACAGCATCAATTCTTTTTTTCAGAGGTCTGTGCATGCAAAGTTTATCCGAGATTATCACATTGTTGGGTCAGTTTTTTTCAATTTCCTAGGTCTTTTACTCACTTTTTTATTAAAATAAATGTATTGACTCTTGTACATAGAAATTAATCTAAATCCTTATTCGGTCAAGTCAAATAGGATACCGAGTGTCTCAGTTAAGCACTCGTTAGGTGTAAATTTGGTGTAAGATTATTTAGGTGCAACGGCCCAAAATTTAGCCAGTTTCAATTAATACTATCCTAAAATAAGAAAATGTAATTCTTCCTAATGTGTGACAAGTTTGTTAATGCCTCGCTTGTCAGTTCTCTCAACATCCCTCGTTAGCTTGCTTATTCTTCAATTTCAACATTGTTGCATGTGTCAGCAATACGTTCAACCAAAATAACTTTGTTACTGTTTTAATTTCAAATGCTCGGTGTTCTACGGTCCTTGAATATACTGCCAATGGTTTTTACATATTCACTATCACATGCAAGTTCGTTATGACATTACCAAATAACATGAAAGTTTTTATTAGACCAGTGGCAGCTTCACTACTAGTCATCTTACAGAAGCAATAATGCATGACTCATCATCATCATCTTTATTACCTGATCGCACAAAATTAGGCGTTTTATGAATAAAATTCTTTTGTCGTGATAGGCCAACACGGTCTCACAAACCTTTTACACCATTGTTACATCACTTTCATTCATCCACTCCAGTAAAGAATCTGTATTTTCGGCAATATGTGAATTAAATACAGAAATGATTTTTTTCATCTGCATAAATGAATTAACTTTGTGCAACGTTAAGCCTATGTTACCTATGACATAGACTTGACAGACCTACTTTTATAAACAGAGTAAACTCTTGTTTGAAAAATGCAGTTATACACTTTTTTGTTAATATATGTCCATAAAAATACATGTTTCTGCTGGCAGTATCTGTGAAGAAATTTTAGCGAACCGTCACTTCCTTTACAAATAACTCATTTTTACAATACATATGAAAATATATAACTCCAATTATAATATTAAAATGATATGATGGTATTTCAACAGAAATTTCGAATTTCATATGTAAAGTTCTTGCTTTCAAGGATGCACTTTCATATAACTCATTAAAGAAATAAGTTTTAAATATTGAGAAGGAAAACTAAATAACAGAAATTCAACTGCACAATTCGGTTCAAATAGTGGATTGACATTGTTATTGCAAAGTAAACAAAATTAAGAAAAGAAATTAAACAAGAGAAACTAAACCGCACAACACAACTACTATGTTGTGTTGTGCTGTTGAATTCAAAAAGTAGATCTACACTATTACTAAAATAAACAAATAATATTTATTTTTAATCTTAAAAGAGTAAACTAAATAAACAATTAAAACTTATTTCTTTTCAATCTTGAGAGAGAAAACTAAATAAACAATTGAAACTAGACCGCAGAACAAAACTCACTATAAGAAACTGAATTTATATTACTATGAAGTAAGTAATACTTGTTTTAAATATTGAAAAAAACTTAATAAGAGAAAATTAACAATACAAACAATACTGAATTCAAATAGTGGATCAGTACTGTATTACTGTCAAATTAGCAGAATAATAATTGCTTCAAATTTAGAGAAAGAAAACTAAATAACAGAAACTCAACCATATGTCACAACTTAGTTCAAAGAGTGGATCCATACGGAAACAAACAAAGTAACATTTACTTTAATATTAAGAACGAAAACTAAACAACAAAAACCCATCTAAACAACACAATTCAGTTCCAATAGTGTATAGATGATATAACTGTAAAGTAAACTTAGTGCGACTTACTCCAAATATCACTTTTTTCAATAATGAAAAAGAACTAATTAATAGAAACTTTCTCGCACAAAAAACTCAGTTAAAAGTTGGATCTGAATTATTACTATAAAATAAACTAATAACATTTATTTTCTATCTCGAGAAAGAAAATTAGGGAACAAAAACAAGACCATACAACAAAACACATTTCAAAGAGTAGATCGTCCCAATTACGGTGAAACAAGCAAAGTAACAATCATTTAAAATATTGAGAAAGAAAACTATATAACAGGAAATTGGTCGTACATAATATAGTTAAAATAGTTCAAATAGTGGATCCATATTGTTACAAAAAAGAAGCAAAGTAACAGTTATTTTAAATACTGAGAAACAAAATTTGACAAGAGAACCTCAAATGCACAACAAAACTCAGTTCAAATAGTGGACTAACAAATAAACAAACTGTGGCTTATTTTAAATATTGAGAAATCAAACTAAGAAATGAGAAACGTGAACGCTCGACACGACTCAGTTCAAATAGTGGACCGACACTATTAAGTAAACAAGATAACAATAATAACAAATATTGAAAAAGGAAACTAAATAACAAAAACTCGACCACACAACAACAACTCGGTTCAAAAAGTAGATCTCCACTATACTGAAGTAAACAAAATACACTCATTTCAATTAATAAGGAATATAACTAAAAAGCAGATACTTAACTGCACAGCACAACTCAATTCAAATAGTGGATCAATCCCTATTACCATGAAGTAAGCAAAGTAGCACTTATTTGAAATAAGAAAACTTTAACCAAACAGCACAACTTAATTCTAATAATGAATCTATACCGTCACTGAAATAAACAAAGTAACACTTATTTTATATATTGAGAAAAAAAGTTAAACAACAAAAATTCAACCACACAACTCAGCACAGTTCAAATGGTTTAATAAACCCATATTAATGCTAAGTAAACAGAGTAAAGCTTATTATAAATATTGAGTAAAAAAATTAAATAACAGAAGATCTACTGTAGAACACGACTCAGTTCAAATAGTGGTCTCTGCTGTAGAACACGACTCAGTTCAAATAGTGGTCTCTACTGTAGAACACGACTCAGTTCAAATAGTGGTCTCTACTGTAGAACACGACTAAGTTCAAATAGTGGTCTACACTATCAGTGTGAAGTAAACAAAATAATAATTATTTCAAATATTGACAGACTAAATAACAGAAACTCAACCACACAACACAACTTAGTTCAAATAGTGGAGCAACCCTTTTGCTGTGAAATAAATGGATTCAAATAGTGGATCCATACCATCACTGAAGGAAACAAAGTGATGATTATTTTAAATACTAGGAAAGAAAATTTGAAAAGGGAGCTCGACTGTAAAATATAACTCAATTCAAATATTGCATTGACACTATTATCATGAAGCAAACAAAGTAATATTTATTTTAATATTAAGAAAGAAAACTTAATAACAGAAAATCGACCATATAACAAATCTCCTTTCAAATAGTGGATTCAGACCCTATTAAAATGAAATAAACAAAGTAGGTCTTATTTCCAAATTGACAAAGTAAACTTGTAAGTTAACACAATACAATTTCAATACTGAGATAGAAAACTAAACAATAGAATCTCAAATACACAAAACAACTCGGCTTAAATATTGGGTCTACAATATTACTCTGAAGTAAACTATGGTAATAGTAATGACAAGAGACTTTTATTAAAATATTTGAAGTTAGAAAAAGTTATGTCTTATAGGTAAAGAACAAGTGCAACAAAAAATTTGGTGAAACAAATGTAATGTCTGAATGAATAAGGAAAACCTATATTTTTCTCCAAAATAAATATTGAGACATATTTATTATATGGAAAAATGAACTTAATATTTATCACATTCACACTAAAATGTAAATCCTGTTTTAAATATATTTGGTGTTAATTTCGTAGAAATTCATTATTCACAATTAAACGAAACTACGTGATGTAGTATTATTTCTACTTTCTTTAAGTTCTTTACCACGACCTAGGTTTCATTGTATTAAAACATCTTTGCTAATAGCCCACCTGAAGATGTTGTAATACAACGAAACCCAGGTCGTGGTAAAGAACTTAAAGAAAGTAGAAATAATACTACATCAAGTAGTTTTATTTAATTGTAAATCCTGTTATTAAATCGAAGGAATTTCCAAAAAGGCCATATGTATATTTTACTCAAAATAGGAGCCGACCAGTATCAAATTTTTCCTACTGGAGAGAAAATAAAAAACAACCAAAATCATATAAATGATATATTCCTTTATATCAGTTAGGTAAATGTTGCTTCCATAATATTAATGGAACATCAAGAGATGTGGAATAACAAGATGAGACGTCGTGGACAAAAAGTTTTTAACTTGACGACATTTTTACCTTGATGAGAAAATGAACTGGAATCTTTTTTTTAACAAATAGACCTATAACCCGTACCAAATACAATAAAAATAAAAAAAACATGAAAGCCATCAGAGAAATTTGAAAGAGTATTTCAAAGATTTTGTGATTTGAAACCAAAGTTTACTATGGTATATCTTATTAAATAACTATTAAGTTAATGGACATTTTTGTTAACTCTGATGGAAAATCAAATGTAATAGATATAATGTTGATGTAATGTAATGTTGAAAATATAATAGATGTACATTTTTTTTTTATCTGTCTGGAAATGTGCCTAATGCTAGAAGTTTTGAACCATGGAAGAGATAAACAATCGTACACACTAGACTTCAATATGGCAGGATAGAAGTTATCCCACTTCATCCTAACTCAAAAAAATATATCCTCCATTCCCACCACTAAATCCATACTAATTCCTTAAATTCCATTTACTCGCATAGCTCACTTTTCTTACACATTATTTCATTTATATTGCTCATTTCATCTCCTGTGGCCCTATGTTGGAACCATCCAATTATATATGCAGATATATATCTATTACATACCAATGCTCAGCGGCTTCTGTGTCACCTGAGAGTCGATGCAGTACAGCAAGACGTGCAAGTGCTAGGGCATTGCCACCGCCACCTGCACGTAACACACGAGCGTAGCACGCCAAAGCCTGCTCAGGAGCACTGCAACGCTCATGAGATATACCTAGCATGTCAATACACTTAAAGTATGATACTAAAAATATCTATAGTAATGGTACATTGATAGTTGCATGAATACATTTGAAAATAAAAATTTAAATGTTAAAAAACAAGATATATTAAATTTGTAGCTTAAACATTTTTCATCAAATACCATTTTTAATGATAAAATGTTAAAAAAAATATTAGCAGATTAATTTTGTTTAAAAGATTTTCCACCTGTACCTAATGCCAAGAACTATCAATGGACCAATTTTCATTCAAACTAAATAAATTAAAAAAATATATCCGAATGAATTAATAAAAGTTTTTTCATGTTATACCACTTCAAAAAACTAATTATAACTAAACTAAAAACTGGTTATAGCAAGCTATTGTTTCCATTTTAATAGTTAATAATTTAACATATTAAATATCAAGCCATTAGCTTTTTATTCTTCATAATTTTTAATTATAGTTCATACTTATGTGGTAAAGGTAGTTTCAAAAACAGCAAATCTAAACGCTGGAAAAAACATACCAAGTCCATACAGTACATCTGCATTGGCAGGTTCTAAAGTGGCAGCGCGAGTGGCCAGATCGCGTGCTGCACCCCACTCGCCAGCTGCACCACGAGATAATGCTGACGCAAGCGCCGCAGCCCCGCTATAAGGGTCATCACGACACGCTGCTGCTGCCAGCGATCCCGCTGCTGTTGTATCACCTTGCTGTATGATCACAACAATCAAAACCAAATAATTACTTAAATCAGAATTTATTACTTTATTAAATATAAACAATATACCAATAATAAAAAAAAAATTGCATATATTTTTTTTTGCTCTGTACTTGATACATGTACAAGTGAGATGAATATAGTATATATCATAGTAGACATTACTTAGATATAACGTCACACAATGAGTACGTTCCACTAACCGCTCGCAACGCTTGCACCCATGACCGCGATCAAATCCATTCCACTAGCTTGTCAGCGTTGTCACACAACACAACGTGTCAACAGTCAGTTCAAGTGGAACGAGTTATGAATAATGCGTATTTTAACTATGAGGAAAGGGCAGATATTTGACAAAAATACAGAGATTGTAGCATTGTATTCTTTTCTTATGTATTTATCGATAGGTAATAGTTTACACTTACATTAATTGTAAAAGTGCAATTTAATTTCTATAAAAATTTGATGATCATTTGCATGTTTTGGGTCTTTTAACCTTTAATTTTATTATGTATGTTTCGGAGGTGCATAAAGTGATTTTCTTCGTTACCTTGTTTAATTTTAAAGAACAATATAAATTTATTTCAATAAATTTCATATATCAATTTGTCAAAGTCAAATTGACAGATATATACAACCGCACGACACACGTTAATACGTGAGTAGGCATGGGCTCAAAGCGGTTATGAAAAATGACGCTATCAATGACATTTTGATCACGACTGCAACAACTGCAGTCGTCAAGTGGAACGATACAGTAAGCGTTTTGAGAGTTGTGATCGCCTAGTGGAACGTACTCAATTTTACTTGTTGCAACGTTAGTATGTCAGAAAATATTACATTTCTTTTAATACAATTAATTTTAAATAACAGAACTTCTGTTGTAGAATGTTCTCATATGAATGAAGTATGGATACATTCAATTTTTAAGTATGTATTTACTTGCGTATTACATGACCATTATCATAACCGATATAAGTAATTATTATGTATTATAAGAAACATTCTTCTGTAGTAGTCAATTTATCACATGTGTTGGCCCAAAAATGGACACAAAACTAACTGTTTACAATTATCAAGCGTAATGCTCTAAATTCAGAATCTATACAATGGCTGCTGTCTTGTCAATGGTTGCATGCAAAGCAATAAAACCTGTTTCGTATAGTGATTTACACATTAGCTACACGCTATCGATAAAAAGAATGCCTGGTCAGTGACTCGTGTACTTTGAACTATTTATTATTACTGAAACAATAACGAGTATCATTCTGAAATGAACTCTGAAGGGTTTACTGAGTAGTTTCAGCTCTTGCTATCGAGCTTGGTAGAGCCATCTGTAATCATTATGGATAAAGCAACTTACCACTCGCAGTAAATTAATCGAGCAACTATATCAACGTCTAGAGTAGACGAAATATGAAAATTTCTTCAGGACAATAAAATTGCATATACGAACACTGATCTAAAAGCGGAATTTTTGCAAAACATACATCGGTATAAACCTGAAAAAGTAAAAAACCAATTGACAAACCAAAATTATCATGAAGTTCATTTGCCACTTTATCAATAATTGCTTAGTTGATATTAAATATTTATCACTTAATTAGTTACAGTTAATTAATAAAATAGTTATTTAATTTACTTAATCTAATGTTAGTTAAAATATTTATAATTAATTTTGTTTTTAAATGCATATTATAATGTTTATTATTACCTATTTATAAAAGTCTGTTTTATATGTATATGAAGATTAAAAATTTGTAATTTATATTGTTTGGGTTTAATTTTGTATGCGGCTTGTCGATAACATTTTGACTTGCGCGTTACGCTTCACTAGCCGTTGTCATAAGACCTGCGAGTGCGAGTGATCGCGCAATATACTCCGTTTTGTTGACACGTATTATTGCATCAAATGCAAGGACACCGTGGCCGTAGTATAATACAATTTTGTGTTGTTTCAATATTATAAATATATTTAAATTATATTGTTTGAGTTTAATTTTGTAGGTGGCTTGTCGATAACATTACGACACGAGTGTTATACATCACTAGCCATTGCTGTAAGACCTGTGAGTGTGAGTGATCGTAAAATATGCTCCATTTTGCTCACATGTTTTACTGTTTTGGATGCAAGTTGACCTCGGCACTAGTATAATAATATTTATCATCAATAATTGAAAATGCTCTCCATGAAATATATAAAACACAAAATGGTATATAGAGAATTGTTTACTATAAAAAATATACATTTTCGTAGATCCAGAAAGGTTAAAGTTAAACTTCAAAATAAAAGAATAATTACAAAATTCATGCTGATCGATTTCACATTGAAAATGATAAAATTGAGACGAAAGCCACACTGTATGATCTTTTATGTAAAACTTACTTTTAAATAGTTTCTAACACAACAATTTAAATTTCACCATCTCTAATATAACTTAAATTCAATTATATTGTTATTTTTAGCTAGAGAACAAAATTAATTAAGGGGCACTATTCCCACCATAACCACCCGGATTGTCTCAGGGCCCCTCCTGGGATCCGTAACGACACACCTCATACAAAAAGGGGACCTTCGAAAGTCCCCTAACAGTTTCCCGTATCTACAATCACAGCGCTTCCACCAACAGGGTTAGAGTCTATGCCTCCTCAAAGAATCATTTAGTACCTCCATTTTTTCTAGAACGCATTTAGCGAACGCTCTAAATGACTCAAAGATCGGCCCATTCTCAACTAAGTCTTGGGGCAGTGGAAGCATCGGCAGTCATGAAAATCAAATCCCTATTGAATATAAAATACTGTCTAGGAAAATGAAAATAGAAAATAATTTGTTGTTGTAATTCTCTAGTGTTGCATCTCCTCCAAATCATGATAATATAAATATTAAAGAAATAATTCAACAATATTATAGAATATCAATTCTTTAAACTAGGCCATATTCATTGCAATTTTACAATCAGTAAGCAGCAATTACAAACCCCATTCATATTAACACACCCTTCATGTATCTTCTTTTACTTACATCATTAGTATACGTATTTATGTCAATAACATGCCTTCTAAATTAAATCATCTTTAATCTTCAATATTAACTGTCTTCTATGTTATACATAATAAACTAACCACAAAAGCGACAAAAGCCAGGTTGACATTGGCCCTGGCACGCAGCTGACGGTCAGCACTGGCAGCACGAGCGACTGCCCTTAAACGCTCAGCGGCAGGACCAGCTCCTGCACGTAACCGAGCAAGCGCAGCCCGTGCCTCTAGCCGTGCTGCCAAAGCACCCAACTCCGACTGGCGTAAAGCCTCCACACACCATGACAACCTACCAACCACAGAAGTTGCAACTTTATGAAAACTATTGTTTTTCTTTTCTTAACGATATAGCATCATTAAGAATGATATCCATCCAAGCCAAGTAAAAGAAGCATCCATCTCAAACCACAAATCCCTACAAGCTTAGACATAATACAGAAAAAAGCCTTATTGAAATTATCTTGGCCAAAAATGTAATCATCACAACTTCCAGAGATAGATATAAATTTAAAAATGTATTTTAGCTCACTATATGGCACAAAAACGATACCAATATTTGGGTTCATAGTCCTTATGAAACATACAACAGTATCTATATATCCAAACCCTACCTCAGAGTGAATGCATATTACTTTCAAAATTTCATGTTTATAGTGAAAGAAATATTTTCTGTCTCATTTTCATTAGGTGACTACAAGAGGAGTCAATCTAAAAACACAATAATGTATTTTAGCTCACTATGTGGCACAGAAACGATCCCAATATTTGGGATCATAGTCCTTATGAAACATACAATAGTATCTATATATCCAAACTCTACCTCAGAGTGAATGCACATTAATTTCAAATTTTCATGTTTATAATAAAAGAAATATTTTGTCACATTTTAATTCGGTGAATACAACAGGAGTCAATCTAAAACGCAATAATGTATTTTAGCTCACTATGTGGCACAGAAACAATCCCAATATTTGGGATCATAGTCGTTATGAAACATACAACATTATCTATATATCTAAACAACTTCTGAGAAAATAATACAACAATATATGATAGCTTTTTATTTGTAAGCTATTTGCAACAACAGTGCAAGAGAAGGTAAAAAAAACTCAAGTGATCATACACTTGAACTTTTGTAGGATACTTAACAGAACACCCATATAACATACATAAGGCCCAAAAATATGAAATTGAATTCAAAGTTCAATTAAAATAGTAACTATTGTTTTATATAACAGTAGAAATGTGTAACTCGACAAAATAGACTAGTAATAACGATGTAACAAATTATTTTTTCTTAGAAGATTTTCCAATATCACACAGAAGTTTTGTCACTACGTAAATCTTTCTGAATCAAATAAGATTCACACTCTCAACCTCGCATAAAAATGAAAATGTGACAATTGCAAACAGCTTTTTAATTTTTGAGTAAAAAAATGAGAAAAGAATACAATAACAGTCTTGTGCTTCAGAATTACAGATATTGAAGGTTAATAGAAAAGCAGGGGAAGCAAGTAGAAATAAAGGTAGAAATCCAGCAGCGTCATGGTTGGATCACGTCGTGCAAAATTTTGAAATGTGACAATGTATGAAGTCTTACAAATAAGACAGCATATAGTAAGTCATATATGAAAATTAATCAACAACAGTAATATGTTTTGTCGTTGCTTTGACATTTCTCATTCCTACCCTTAGAGGCAGTGTAAAAGCAAATAAGATTGTAGATAGTAATTTGTCTAAAATAAGGAGCAATTTTCATTACATCATCTAATAATGAACAATATTAAGACTTGTATTAGACTTATATACGTGTATTTAGACATGTAGAATTATTAGACTGTACTGTATATACTCTGTCATATTGTAATTTATTATTATCCTATTGATACATCAGTGGTAAAAATTGTTGATATTTTTTCAAATTTTTTTTATTTTTGGGGTTTAATAACGCATAACACCATTTTTTTGGAGTAATACTAAAAAATTATCATTCATCATTGGAAGATTTTTCCTGGTCATTGCACATTGCATTGCGCTATTTTATGGCACATTGCATTGCGCTATTTTATCTTGTTCACACTAAGTTGTTTTTCTTTATTATCTAGACACAGACTTCTAATTTCACTTGTTAACCTTTCCTGCATTTAGCAGACTGCTTTTTTATTAACTGAATTTCCTCATAACTCTTCAAAAATTTACCATTTTAGCAATATGATGTATAATTTCTTCATAACTGTAATATTATTGCCTTCATAGTGCTATTTTACATTACTTTCTAGGTAACTAATTAACTCTGCATGTTTTATTTAATATTATATTATTTTACAGTCATATTAAACAAATAAAAACACAAAATGAACAACTAATTTGAATCATATAACACCCCTGACAGATGTTAGTAGGTTTAATAGTTCAGTCAACAATTCAAAATGGTCTAGCGACTATTTTATGGGTGACCAATATTATAGATGATATTTGAAAGGAGAACTGTATTGGTACGGTTGTTTGACATACTATTTTTTCGAAGTTGATTTACCGTTATTGATATCTGTCTACGTCCACTGCTAGGCACAGGCCTTAAACGATAAATTAGTGCTGTAAAGCAAAACAAAACTTGCTACAAAAATTTACATATTATCTATCCAATAATACAAAAGCTTTCTTAAGCCAAAAATAAATGGTTGTTTTAAATAAGACATAAAATTCCTTTAAATATTACACATTAACTTTCATTGGAACATCAGCACTAGAGTCACGAATAATGGAAACGTAATAAAGACTGGTAAAAATCAATTAAAATAAAAAAGAACCATGCCACCTTATGTAATAAAAATGTTTTCTGAGTGTTTCCATCATTAGGCTATAGGTAAATTGAATGAATATAACTTTTAACTTTCTTCACATCAAATAAAAGTCTACAATGAATAACTTAATAATTGGCCTTATATTACTCGTGTCACACAACACAGAACCAAGCATTCATTAGGACTGTCTCTACGGCGAAAAAAACTCATATAGTACGAACCCCTGATCATGGTCATCAGTGAGAGGCGCAAGAGCTGCAGCAGCACAGAGCACAGCACGCTCGGCAGCAGCCCGCTCCCGATTCTGCCACATGCTTAGTGCATCTGAACGCAGGACGTCACGTGCCACTGCGTCATATGCATCACCATCCTATACATCAATCAAATGTGAAATATTCAGAAAATTGTGAAATCACTTTCAATTAACAATCCCTTTTCAATTAACTAGTCTTAAAATTTAAAAATATTATCCATAAAACTTTAACACCAACTGGTGTCTCGTAAGTATGAATATTTATATATATATATATATATATATATATATATATATATATATAGTATGTATATATATGTATATATATATATATATATTTATATATATATATATCCTATGTGTATATATATATATACATATATTATATATATATATACATATATATATATATATATATATATACACACACATACATACATACATATACTTATAGGTAAAGGGTTAAAGGATATATATTTCATACTTTTTACCTTTTTTTGTTTTTTTTTTATCTTGACTAGTATTTTTGGTTATTTTTTAATTGCTAAGGACTTTTCTGCACAGATTCTGTTACACTATCTTTATGATACTGTTCTTTAATGTTATCTTAGAGCCAATTATACTAGTTTTTTGAAGTTCCCACTCCGAGTAACCCAAGACGTAGTTGAAAGTGAATGGTATATTGGTTGGAATCGTTGAGATACACGGAACGTGTGCTTTAACAACAAACACCAGCCCGTCAACCCTATCCACAGTCACAATCGTCGAAAACAATGACGATGATGAATGACTTGCTGATTGCAAGAGCAAACAGAGGTTAATCTACAGATGACAAAAATGGAAGTTAATTTTAGTTTACACCACACAGAGCCGTTTTTTGAGACATTCGACCTTACTTAATGCAACAACTCCTTAATCTAGAAAAAGCATGTCACATTTTATCTTTTTGTTAAATTACCTCTATGCAAACTTTAACTTACTACACCAGATTTTTCATTTCTACTTGTAAAATACAGGCGTTTTTCTGCGACTTTTATCATTGTGACCCATTTCTCAGTAACCCTATTTATTGCATAAAACCAAATAAAATGTATGTCTATATTAAAATACAAGGTATCACCAATCCAGCAAAAAAAACATTTTTAAAGTCAATTAGATCATTTTTGGAATTATTTTGAATTACTAAATTGTTAAATTTTTCTTTCTAGAGTATATACAAATATCTTTAGAATATAACGAAATTTGTCGGCATCCTGAAAGTCCCATTTCTTATTTAATTGTAACTTGGGTCTTTTCTTATTCGACTAGGATGAAATTTGACAGAAACTAGCTTAAATCAAAGTTTAGGCTGAGTTCGTAGATGCTTTGATACTTTGTCCTGTACTTTCTAAATGGTTCAAAGTGTAAAAAAATTCTCTAAAAATTCTGTTTACAGCAAAAATACATAAATGCCACTTCATTAGAAAGAACTTTTAAATGCTATGTCTTTTATTAAAAATTTTTCTTCATTATTTATCTTAATTTATGCTTATCGTACTGCCATGCAATATTGTTTTACTTCAATAAATATATTTTCGAGAAGTGTTACATTTGATTCTATATTCATTAATGAATACACTGTACAAAAACGTTAACAAAAATGTCACTAATTAATAAATTATTCTCCATTTTTTCTTGTGTGACATAGACAGATTATATCATCTAAACTAGATACATTCAGAACAAAATCAACTGCTAATAATAAAGTGCCAATTCAAAACTTTTTGGTCTTTTTGGCCTTGCTACCAATTTTATTTTTAATAATAATACAGAATATATGTGTTTGGGACATAAAAGGTTCTTAAGACCTAGCATGATGCCTTGTGAAACACCTTTAAAGTAATGTAGTAAAACAAAAGTACATAATTATATATTCAGAATAATGTACTGAACAAAACCACAAAAAAACAATCCTTTCACTTTTAGAGAAGATCACAAGCCTAGTATAGACAACAAGTTCTTCATATCTTGCTAAGGATGGATTCTTAGAAACCTTACCTTCCCATTGATGGAGGTTTTCGAATAACAGAAAATGACAGTCAACATCATGGACTAATTTATAGCCCAGGTTAATTGATCAACATAATGAGAACTGTCAAACACAATGTGGTGATACAACGCCATACGATCAACAAATATTAAAAATCTCCTAAATCGATATGTGCACTGATGTAATTAGTATGACACCGGTATGAATGTATAAATAATGAGTACTAGCCGTGCGGGTTAATATAAATTGTCACTAAGTAAGCACACATTGTTTAGTCCTACATACATTTATATACAGCCTCTTCAATACAAATATATTTATGTAAGAAGACATGTCCAATTACTCATTTAATTAAAGATCCATTTCTAAATTGGCCACTTGTATATATATTCAAATGTAGGCGAATGATGCTCTTAAACTAAAAACAATTTCGATATCCGCTTATCAGGTTTGAGTCTCTAACAGATAGACCGACTGATAGTCACTACACACACAGACTTACATTAATTATCTTCAAAACAAAAATTTAATTTAAGCAAACACATTTATCAATAAGTGGAATATTGTTACAACGCTTCGGTTTACTGTGCTATCCTATACATTATATTTACTTTTTATGGTCTCAAACCGACATAGTTTTAATCCACATTAAACAATTTTGAATATGATATGCGAAAACATATTTTGCACTAGTGCATGCATACCCGTATTGTGGCCAGGTTACCTTTGCTTTAGATCATCACCACTTAATCAATTACAGACATCTGCCAGCGATTGACAAAACAAATAAAATTCATTTTTAATTTTTATGTCAATTGTCCTGTAAAATTCACAAGACTAAATCAGTACCTTTGTCTAATAAACTGTTGATTTTAGGAAAGCCAAACTAAAGTACGGTGTTAAAATAACATTATTAACTAAGTCTCAAGGTGTATCGACAATAAAAAAATGACGTTTCATTTCTTCCCATTTCTAATGTCTATTCTTATGTTTTTCAGATCATACAAGTAGTATAAAAATAAGTATGTATAGATATGTTAATTTTAAATAAATATTTAATCTTTTGTCGAAGATTTTAAGATGAAGTAAACAGCCATTGACATACGTATATTACTTTTAAACTGTTTGTATTAAGTTATAAACATGGATATATATATATATTTTTTTTTTCAGAACAAAGCTTCAATTATTATATTATTTTCCATTTAGTACACTATGCCGCTTATAATGCAATGTTTTGGCAAAACCATTAAAATGCATCATGATAAATCACTGTATATGCAAGCACTACATTCAATGTCTATAATCTATATAAATACGATTACGGCTGCTTTCCGGCTACTGGCCATCTCTAATATTCCGGGTAATCAGCGTACAATTCCAATTATAATAGGGTTTGTCTCCAAGAAGGCAATTTTGTGAGACTAACCGTAATGGGTTGCCGACTTTACCGTCATCTGTTTAATTTATTGTCTCAGTCAAACACAAGATGTAATAAAACATTAGATAAATAAGACAATTAGACACATCATTTATGACTCTTCATATATTATGCTGCGAATTAAACTCTTAGCCTTTTAGATGGGTATTATGCGCTGTGCAACGGGCCATTAATAAAATGCTGAAGTGTGTAGAAATAATACTGAATATTAACATACAAGCTTTTTTAATGTTTTTGGTCCATATTAAAATTAATTATCTAAAATATACATCGAAATAAGAGAAAGCTTAGCTGTTAGCGAAATGCGAAAATGTTAACAACAGAACCCAGCCCGACCTGTGGTCGGGCTGGGTTCTGTTGTTAACATTTTTACCATCTAATTATCACACTTATTCAAAACTTTAAGAAACTATTTACCGCATATCAAAGTTTGCGCTATGGATGAGGTTCAGAAAGGCATTTTTAAAAGTTTTCCATAAAATTTGTTGAATCAAAGTCACCCCATTTTTATGTCCAAGGCTTCTCATCGTGGCAGCAAGTCACAGATTAAAATGGTGTCTACATTATTTGATTTTTTTGTGATATTTAAAAAAAACATTTTAAGTACAAGCCGAAGTTGAAATATAATAACAAACCTATAACATAATAATATAATTAATACTTTAACCGCTAACGATATCCATTCATAAAGTAATAATTAAAAATTAATTTTTTAGTTTCTAAACATTCTAATCAAAGCGCAACATTTTCAAAAACGTGTACAACCAAAATTCTTTTACAATTTTATTACATATACAGAATTAATTAATTATCTACTATACACTCACATCATCAACAGGCAAATCCTCCTCCTGACTGAATGGACTCTCCACATCAAGTAAGGTCTGGAAAGCTGCCTTCGCACCGTCAGCATCTGCCAACGCCACATGGCATAACACCAAATGAAGACCTAATGACAGATAAATTTATGTTGAAAAAATTACATCGTTACCAGATTTTTAAAGGAATGTCTTTCTAGCCACACATTATTATTAACTTTGGTTGATTGAATATGATCTAGCAGATTATAAACTAACCATACTTAGTTGCTTTAACCTACGTTGTGCAATCTAGCAGTAGAGTACAAATCTACCACCAGAAAAATATTATCCGTTTCATCATTCTAAAATTAAATCAACCCAAAAACATTTACAACATTGATTCAAGCAGAAATATTAAAAAAAAAATAGTAACTAACCATTCGTCTCCAGCACGAGTATATAACTAATTATTGATTGAGATAACCCTAAATGTGTTACCATCTGTTGAAACCTGTGTTTGTAAAATTTTTGACTTTGTGTTTGTATTCGTCCACCTGATAAAATTACCTTATACTTTTGAACTTATTTTTAAGTTCTGTATCACTTTTAATTGTTATCGTAAGACCAGAATATGTTTGAAAATAAAACGAAATTAAAAAAATAACTAAAGACATTTTCCAGAACTTACTATTAACCCCTTGAGTATATAAGCCACTTTTACGTAACATAGGCACTTGCCCCATGTTGATGTATATTATTTATGATTCGGAAAATATTGGTTTCATTGGAATAAATGTTTTTACATAAATAGAAAAGAAATACAGTTATAAACATATCTAAAAAAATATTTATACCTTACGTCTGTAGTTATCGAGTGTAAAAAAAATAATGAACAAGACGAAAAAAATTCCCCATTTTCATCAAAAGACTCAAAAAGGAAGTCTTATAAAATTTTATTCTTGTTATTTCCATAAAAAAGCATAAACAATAAACATAAATAAAAATCAAAGACCCTAATAAAAACTCAAAATTAGGTTACCGTTAAATATTTGGGGAGCCATCTTAGTTCCGTTTGCATATCACGGGGAGCAAAAACCACAACAGCACATATGCCATATGCAATGTTCTCTTTTTTAAGATAAAAAAGTGTCCATATGTTTATTTTATTTTAACCAAAATATATGTATGTTTTAATGGCGTAAACAGAAGCGTTACTTGTAAGCAATACATGCGCATGGATGGTTAATGAACTGATAAGGCAATGAGTTATCTTCATTGGTCAAAAACTTACTAGTAATTAACTGAGACAACTAAGGCTACTTCATTGTGCAAACATTTTATTGGTTTAATTCCGATGTATAAAGTCTTCTTTAGTATTCTTTAGTGTTTTCTGTTAAGAAATTAGCTGCGTAACATTTAACTGACATTAGGGGTTTATAAATTTGGTTAGAAAGATGGCAGACGCTGTGTCGTGTGTTATCAATATGCCCTATTATGAACTGATTTTAACTAATTCTTTAAAAATGGTACCCCATATTGGTTTAAAACACATTAACGACAACAGAGGAGCAGAGATGCTAAAATTAACTTTACAATTTCGTTTTCGTACATTTTCTCAAAAACATCAGACTAATTTAAAAAGTCGATAATCTGTGAAATTCCAAAAACATAGAGAAAACATAGTCATTCAAATATTGACTGGAGAAGACCTAGAAGTTTATTACTGTCTAATTGTTTTTAAGCAAAAATTATGAGATAAATTTTAATTTTCATTACTTATATTTTGGTATAAGTAATGATATATATTGGTATATACTGTATATATATTGGTATAAATATTATTTTAACCATCACAAAATTATTTAGTTATTCAAATTAACTATATTTTTATTTAATTTTTTTGAGTAAGAACGATTTATTCATTCAATAATTGTAAACTTCTTTTTTCTTTTGCTCTTTTATCGGGAAATAAAGGCTTAAATAAATAATATTTTGATACCTTATTTTTTTTATTTAGGCGTTTATCATGATTATCAAACGTGCACTGGTAACATGTACCATGGCAGTAAAATATCTAAAGCCAGGACTGGTTAATTACAAATAAAGAAATAGCAAATACAAAAAACAGTTAGCAAATAAAAAAACACAAAGGAATAAATTAGCTGATTATAAAAATGTTTGTACCTTTTAAATTAACACATTTTGTCTCATTATACCTTGAGATAGAAAATAAAAAGGGTTTAGTTCATAAATTTGTTATATTTTAAGTGGCAAATGTCTGTCACATTGACAAACATTATTTACATAAAGCCAGCAATCGATGAGCCATCACTACTTATCAATGTTATCAAAAAAGCCTGATTTTATCTAATATTCATTATCTCTAACATAAGAAATACCCATCTCACATATTGAATACGTTTGGTATCAAGTTTGTAGATATTCCTTTTCACTTAATTTTTATTAACAAGTAAATGCAATCACAATATCATTCCCCATACCCAATATCTTTTAGACATAATATAGTTAGACAACATTGATACTGCAATACAATTAAAATTATTTCTGCCCGGTCACACATCCAAGGAGAAAAAGAAAGAAAGCCAAAAAATGAAAGATATGTACAATTAGTTATATAATCTTGTTCTAACCATTAGATGCTCGTGCCATTGTATATATATATTACTGAAAACAAAATCCATTTAATTTATTACATAGACCTGAATACTTTGCTTTTTAAAGTATAATATAAAACTATATTGCTACCCTACCATAAACTCACTCATGTAAAAATTGAGAAATTCCACTTTCACTATTGTCTTGAATAATATATAAATACTGTTTGGAAATTTTTACGAGTTAATCTCTTCAAATTGCCCACCTGAAGATGTTGTCACAAAAGAACCTAGGTCGTGGTTAATAATTTAAATAAAGTAGATGTAATACTACATGACATAGTTTCATTTACTTGTTAATAAAATTTAACCATCTCACATTTACATTTTTAAATACGAGTTTCACCTGTCTGATAGTCTCCCTGCTCATGCATGATGTGCTGGAAATTGGAGACTGCATCACGGAACTTGCCCATCCGAACCAGCAGCAGGCCAATGTTGTGCATTACCTTCATCCTGCAGGACACAACAGTTCATATGGATCACTGCTTCATTCGTCACACATAATATACTAATTAAAATTTTTATTATTTTAAAGGACGCTGTTGAATTTTAAAAAAAATTTTGTTAGACTGAGAACCTATACGTAATACACATCGAAGAACGAGCCTTACAAAATTTATTTTTTTGAAAATATAGAACACTGTCCCATTGAGAATTTTGTGATAAACACATTTCACAAATTCTTCACTTTTCTCTTGTTTGCCGCCGCTCTAAATTGAAAATTCTGATAAATTATCTATTCTACACCAGTGGAACGAAGAGTACATTAAAAGTACCTCATTCATCATTTCATTGGCTTTTATTGAAAAGGAGATTAAACTAAGACTTCAAAAAAATGTGTGCTTACATCCTTCCAAAATTATCTGCCAGAAATTTCCTTATGAAATAGTAGCGTAATAATAAATACAGACTAACGTCTAGCTAATTACAACTAACCTGAGGTCCTTCTCGGCTGTCGGTGTCTGATCCAGGGCCATCCGATATAACTTCAATGCACGAGGATGCTCACCCATTTTAAAGAATATATTGCCCATGTTCACCTGCCATATACCACAAAATAAAATTTTCAAATATTCTCTATTTATATCCAAAAACAACATATCAACATCCATATCCAACATTTTCAAATTTCTTTCCCATTCTAAGCTTATCAAGTCCTTATGTATATTTTCACCATTTTCCACTGCATCTGATAAAGCAGAGTAGCACCAAGTGAATCTACCATGGCATCACTATTCACCATATATATTTCTTTCTTAATTTGGATTATTTTATAAGACTATCCTTAAAATAGAATTAAGATTTGACTGAGAAATATTTTGATAACCAATGTAAAACAGCGCCAAGGAATCTTGCCGTTGTAATGGAAAAAGCTACGTTAATTGTGCATTATTTTTTTACGTGGAAAAACCTTCAAAGAAAATGAAGAAAAATTCAAAAATATGATAAGGAGTCTTCCCCATTCCCTGGTATGGTTCAAAAGTGGTTTAATGAATTTCGTTGTGTTAAATTAACAAAGTGGTGCAAAATGCTAAGGACGTCCAAATGAAGCCACTACTGTAAAAATGATCAATAAAGTGCATGATATTGTATTGTAAGACTGTCAAATCAAGATTTGCTGAATAGCCAATATTGTGAACATCTTGAATGAACATGTTTTTCATATATCGTATAAACATTTAGGTACAAAAAGCTGTCAACAAGATCACTTGCTGATAATCGACTACAAACCATTTAATGGAACCATTTACCAGCAATGTTAGAATATGTTTAAGTGCAATACAAGTTTTTTTTATCCATACGTCACAGTAGATGAGTCATGGATTCATTATTACACACCAGAAACTAAAAAATAATGGAAACAGTGCACTTTGGCTGGCAAATATACTCGAAAGAATATGAAAACTGTTAAATAAGCTGGCAAAATAATGGAGACTGTTATTCCCAAAGTTCCCAAGGTTATTCCAATATTAATTATTTAAAAAAATTCATATTTAAATGAATCTGCGTGATGTAGTCAAATGAAACTGTGAGATATAGTATTATTTTTACTTCATTTAAATTCTTTACCACCACCTAAGTCTCGTTGTGTGACATCTTCAGGTGAGCAATTGCTAATTTGTCCACCTTGCCACCATTGACACCAACAAACCCAGGTCATGGTAAAGAATTTAAATAAGGTAGAAATAATACTACATCTCACAGATTCATTTAATTGTGAGTTAATGCCAAATATATTCAATCGTTGCTAATTGCCCACCTGAAGATGTTGTCATATATCTAAACCTAGGTCATGGTAAAGAATTTAAATAAAGTAGAAATAATAGTATATCTCACAGTTTCATTTAATTGTGAATTAACGGCAAATATATCCAAACTTTGCTAATTGCCCACCTGAAGACGTTGTCATACAATTAAACTTAGATCATGGTAAAGAATTTAAATAAAGTAGAAATAATACTACATCACGCAGTTTCATTTAATTGTGAATTAACACCAAATATATTCAATCTTTGCTAATTGTCCACCTGAAGATGTTGTCACACAATGAAACCTAGATTGTGGTAAAGAATTTAAATAAAGTAGAAATAATACTACATCACGCAGTTTAATTTAATTATGAATTAACGCCAAATATATTCTTATCTCTTAAATATATTCTATTATCTTTGCTAATTGCCCACTTCAAGATGTTGTCATACAACGAAACCTAGGTACTTAAAGTAGGAACTTAAAGAAAATAGAAATAATACTACAACATGTAGTTTTATTTAATTGTGAATAATGAATTTCTACAAAATTAACGCCAAATATATTTAATATTTAAAAAATTAAAAAATGATTACTGGGGCACATTGTGCTTCTTTCTTGAACGAATATGATTGTAAATTGAAAGAGAAACAACCACATTTAGCAAAGTAAAAAGTTCTGTTTCATCAAGATAATGCACCTGCACTGGTGCTCATCTGCGATTACATTATCCAAAGTAAATGAAAATTATCTATGAATTGCCGCCTCTCTCCTCATATTCCTCAAATTTGGCTCACTTCTACTTTTATCTCATTTTCAAATATAAAAATGGCTTACTGGATAAAAATTTACTGCAAACTAAAAAGTTATAGCACAAAGAAAATATTTTTTTTGGATGGCTAAGAAAGTTAGAACATGCTTGGTTATTGAAAAATAAAATAAATTTAACTGAAAAAAGTTTTTTCATTTGAAAGTTTTCGACTCATAAAACAACCCTCGTATAATTATATTTTACATCTAGCTAGTTTTTGATCTTATATTTTCATCTCACAGTAATCTTGGATCCGAGCATATCTAACATTATCCGCATATTTTATACTTAATGATTGTTTTACTTTCAAAGAAATTACGTTAGAAAATAGAATAAATTTGGTTTCAAACAATTTTTTTTCATTTGAAATTTACTGACTAATCAAGCAACCCTCGTACCATTATGTTTTAGATCTGGCTAATTTTTGATCTTGCATTATCATCTCACCACGAATCTTGTATCTAAGCATATATGCTATCATTCACATATTCCACACTTGATAAATGTGTTACTTTCCAATAGGACTCATTCAATCTATGAAAATATGAAGAAAAGGGTTTCTTAAATTTCCCAAATATAAAGTAAATGAGAAAAATATATAGTTTACGTTAACCTTATCTTTTAGTGTCCGTCTTTCTCACATTTCTTTTTTTACTATTTTATTTTCAACAATTTAAGTTAAACATACAATGAAAATATTAGAGCATTATAAGCTATCGTATTTGCAAAAACCATTAATCATCATACAATCCATAAGTGAATGAACTTGGAATAAATAAGATTAAAAGTTCTATACCTTATCTACATATAAAATGCAATGTAAAAATAAAAATAAAAATTTGAAATTTGGAGGGAATTGTTGATTTTATAATGAAGGCATCGTTTAAGAAGGTATTTTCTGAAATTTTACTTAAAACTGTGTGTTCATGCTCTTTAACAAAAATAAAGTTACCCGTGTTTCACGATTTTACGCAATACAACCTCTAAGGGGTGGTTAAATTTTTAAAAGAAAATAAATTGTTATGGTAATTTTTACTTAAAACACACACACACATGCACACGCGCACGCGAATTCACGCACACACAAACACACGCACACACAAACACACGCACGCATAAACACACGCACGCACAAACACACACACGCACAAACATAAGCACACACACAAACAAACGCACACACAATCACACGCTCACAAACGCGCACACACGCACACAAACGCGCGCGCGCGCACACACACACACACACACACACGCGTGTGCACACACACACACACACACACACACTCACACACGCCCGCACGCACACACGCCCGCATGCAGGCACGCCAGCCTGCACGCACGCACACACAAACATGCGCACACAATCGCGCGTGTGCGTGCGTGCGCGTGCGTTTTTGTGTGTATGTGTGATGCCAATTACTATATATAAATGTGTGTAACGCCAATTATTATGTATAAATAACCCTTAAAAATAATAAAAGGAATGACATAAAAGTAGAAATTCTTCTGCCCATGACAGATACCGACAGTTGAGCCTGGCCATGTTGCAATCAAATTCCATTGATTTGAAAAATTACATTTGTGAATAGTTAGAGTTAAAGTTCATATTTCGTCAATTACAAACGCCCGTGATATTTGTTTTTTTTAAATTGTAATCTTTTGGAGATTTTGGAAAGGTTAATTTTCTTTTTTAATTATATTTTGGTTATGTATTTACGATATATCTCAAAACATTGCACCATCTTTAAGTTGAGTCAACTCGTTTATAATTATTTCTAGTACAAAATAAATGCAATAAACTTTCTTAAAACTTTAATCACAATCACCATTTTTGTTTAACTCATCATTATAAAATAGAATGGTATTTATTAACTCTATGTACACTGGTATGACTTTTAAAAGCTTTAAAACACACCAATATAAAAAACAAATTGAACAACAAAATCATCCAAAGTGTATGTGATGCCATGATTTTATAACTTTATACGACCAACATACAAAATTTACACATGCTTTTAATATTATCTTAATTACCTAAATTCTATATATTATATGCAAATTAAGAAAGATTAACATTCTTATGATCGCCTTTATTTTCTGAGCTATTCAACAAGAACTGTCTGAACTACCAAAAAAAGCAGAAATAATTATAAATGAAATAAAGTGTCCCAAAATTCACGCAAGATTTGAATTTTGCACCATTTGTGCGGTAAAGTGTTGCCAACCAAAAAAAAATACAGCGTGACAGCTTCTTTTGTGTAACGCTCCATTTTTAATAACCCTGAACTGTCGGGTTATTAAAAATGGAGCGCTACTCAAAAGAACAACGCATTTTTATTGTTGAGCAATATTTTTACAATTTTTAATTATAAACCTTTGTTTTCTATCAAAATTACTTCTTGCGTGAATTTTGGGACACCTATAGAAATGAAATGCAACTTTCATCACAAAAAAGAAGAGAAAAATATAGATGCGGTTAAGAAGAGAACACTAAGAAACACTTTTTGAACAACTTCCAACTGAGTAAGAATTGAATGTGGAGAAAGGAAGAAAGGAATGTGGGATGAAAATAATATAATCTGAGAAATTCAAAATGGTTTATTGAAATATTGGGTTGGTAAGAAAGCATTGGCTGTGACCCAAAAAACAAACTTTTTATCCTGACTGTGATTATTTAAAAACCGGAATAAATAAAAATCTGTCGGTGTTAAGTCAGAGGAATATGGTGGATGTGGTAGAATCTCCCAATGAAAATCCAGTAACTTCTGGTGGAAAACTTTAGCTTTGTGTGGCCAGGCATTATCGTTAAGGAAATACGTTTTTGAGTGTTCTTTAAGTTTGTTCCCTATTTCTGTGAAAAATCGGTCAACTTTATTGTATATTACTGAGTCTACTGAAATATTTTCTGGTAGTAGCTCCCAATACAAAATTCCTTTTGCATTCCACCAGACAAATAACAAAACATTCTTTTGATGAAGTTCAGTTTTTGGAGCTGGTATTGGCTTTTCTTGTGAGCTTAGCTATTGGTGTTTTCACATATGGTTTACGTACAGAACCCACTTTTCATCTCCAGTTACCAATTGGTCAAGCCAGTGTTGGGTGTGTCTTAGAAAAAGAAGATTCATACATATATTGTCACATTGGTCTAACCGAATGATGATCAGGGTAAGTGGCATACATACTCCTAGCTTACATACTTTATCCAGTTGATGCAAGTGTTCCAATACCTATACATGACTGCAACTGAGCTCTGCTGCCAGGTAACATGGGGTAACGCAGGGATCTCTTTCAATTAATTCTTTTAAAAGTATGTGTTAATTCCATTTCTGAACCTCTGAAATGGACATCTTGCAGTCGCATCAGAGACTGCATCTTCACCTACTGCAGTTCCATATATTTTGAGCAGCTACAGCTGTTGAATGATCTAAACGAAACTCATACAAAAGTCAATGACGTAAATGCTCTCTTGTCAATTCCATATTCTAATAAATACTGAAGCAGTCTGTAGCAGTTGACACATATTTATATAGTTTACCCCCAATACTTTTACATTCACAATTAAATGAAACTACTTGATGTAGTATTATTTCTACTTTCTTTAAGTTCTTTAGCACAACCTAGGTTTTGTTGTATTACAACATCTTCAGGTGGGCTATTAGCAAAGATATGCATCTTTCTATCAATAAGGGATTCAAATCACAACCAATCATTCAATCAAAACCAACCCAATAGTTTGGACACATAGAAAGAATAAAAAGCAAAAGATTGATGAGAATTATATAATACCTTCAGTCTGTTCGCATGAGGAAACAGCTTGTTCCTTGTAAGGAGTTGGTAAGTATTGAGGGCCTCAGTGTACATTTCACTAAGAGTGTATTGTCCGGCAAGGTTACACAACACCTGGAATAAATATACCAATATAATTTAAATATTTTCTTTGCCTTGTCTAATTTGCTTGAAAAATGTCTTATAGTCATGGAAGGCTTACAAAACCTGTTCAAGGATGCGTTACCGGTTTTGATTGGATTTTTGCCTGCCAACCTCGCGTTTGCAGAAGGCGCAGCGAATTTCTTGGCATTAGGTAAGAGTTTTATTGTGGGTCCGTTAAGCTTTGAGTTTTTGGCTGATGAATCCCTTACTGATAGAAATAGACATATTTTGGAAATCATCATTGCTCATTGGCAGTCAAGGTGGTCTACCCCTAATTCAAGGGGGGGAAACGACCAAGTTAATCTTCCCTGATGTGTCCGAGCGGCGAAGTAAAAATTAGCTAGCTTCCGATTATTATATTTTGCAATTTCTAAAAGGGACATGGCGCTTTTCATACCAGCTTGCATAGATTCACCCTTAGAGACAGTCCAAGGTATACCTGCGGTTTTGAGACACAGGACAAGAATCATGCTCTGTTCCACTGCAGTGAGCACGATGACGCACATAGAGTTGTTTGAGAGCATAAGTCTGAATAGTAGAGTAGAATCCTCATGTGGTATCCTTAGTCACGGAGATTTGGTTGAGAATGGACAGATCTTTGAGTCATTTAGAGCGTTTGCTAAATGCGTCCTCAAAAAAGTGGAGACACTAAATTATTTATTGAGAAGGGACAAACTCTAACATTGTTAGGTAGAAGCGCTGAGACTGTAGATACAGGAAACTATTAGGGGACTTTCGACCGTCCTCTCTTTTGTATGAGGTAAGTCATTACGAATCCCAGAAGAGGCTCTGAGACAACCTGGTTGGAAGGTGAGAATAGTCAATCGGAATTTTCCGACTAATGTAAACACAAATTACGTGGTTGTGTTTAGATTATTGATTTATCATTTTTAGATTTTGATTTAATTCCAGGCCGCTCATCAAGCGGGACTGAACCAATGTAAGAGATTGTTCTTGAAAAAATAAGTCCGCCATGTGTGTCAATTATATACAATAAAGTACATGAATAAATAAGTATGAATAATTAAATTTTATACTCAAGGTGGGTATAAAATTTAGTTATTCATACTTAAAAACATATCATTGTTCAATTTCATTTAAATCTCAAACCGTATATAAAATACTATCATCTATATCATATCTCTACTCGCATCACGAGGCCACATATGTAAAGGATATTTATAAATTTTCTACAATAAATAATTTTTATGAACCTATGACATTATTAGTAAAATCAATTGACACGCGCGTGTAAATGTATTTACGAGTTGGATATTTTGTAACCAATGTCTTAAATTTAATTTCTTTTCTCACACCCTAATATAAGGAGCACCAAATTAAAAACAAAAAAAATTAAAATAGATTTCGTGGTTTCTGAATAATATACCAACAAATAGTCCAATTTTAAATTGAACAAAACCCACTGTTGGGTCTATTGAAAACAATTTTTGTTAATTTACCTACCCTACTACAAGCCTTAATTGGAGTTTAAAAAAATACATATGAAAAATATTAATTTGTCATTATGTACAAATATAAGTAAAAAAATACTTTGCGAGAAAGAATTTTCTGACAAAGAATTCTTTAAATAGTTTGAAAGAAATTCTTTAAAACATATATTTTAATTTTGACATAGCAATTATTGAATCAATAAAAATAAAGATTACCAAAAATTGTTCAATTTTAAATCTTTAACAACAATTATTTAACATCAATTATGACGATTATCGAAAAATTTTCAATTTAAAATCTTTAACAACAATAATTTAACATCAATGTTGATTATTGAAAAATTTTCAATTTAAAATCTTTAACAACAATAATTTAACATCAATGTTGATTATTGAAAAATTTTCAATTTAAAATCTTTAACAACAATAATTTAACATCAATGTTGATTATTGAAAAATTTTCAATTTAAAATCTTTAACAATTATTTAACATCAATGTCGATTATTGAAAAAATTTTCAATTTAAAATCTTTAACAACAATAATTTAACATCTATGTCGATTATTGAAAAATTTTCAATTTAAAATCTTTAACAACAATTATTTAACATCAATTATGACGATTATCGAACAATTTTCAATTTAAAATCTTTAACAACAATTATTTAACATCAATTATGACGATTATTGAAAAATTTTCAATTTAAAATCTTTAACAACAATAATTTAACATCAGTTATGACGATTATCAAAATTTTTCAATTCAAAATCTTTAAAACGAAAATTAAAACTAATAGGTGTGCGTTAATTACAGGAATTAAGAGTGACAAATAAAATTTCAAAAGAATTTTTCTTTTTAAAAATTTATATCACACATATAATCTCATCGACAGACTGAACTCACAGCGAAAGTAAGATCCAGGTTGTGGGCATCACCAAGTCCAGCCTGCTCCTGCATCCTGATCAGCTGCCGTTCCAAGCTAGAAGCTTCTTGAGCTTTTGATAATGCCTGAAGCATATTTATTGCTTATTTATTTGATACATACAACTATAACCAATAACTATTAATTTGATATGATATATAAAACTCATTTTATTATACCAAGAATATAATTAAATGATACATTATAATCACGAGACCAAGTTAATGAACAATTGTGATAAATTATATTATAAATATCAATATTACACCATTATTTTGCTAATGTGAATTATTAAAATTAGACGGGGAAAAGTGGACATTGCTCCATTTTGATTACAAAAAAGTCAGATTTATAAAACATTTCAGAAATATACTCAAAATTTCAGCACATAAAACTCTAGACCTTAGGTGTCACTCATTTATTTTATAATGCATCAGAGCAATGTTATTTTCTTTTCAAATAAGTATTGGTGTTATATTGCAATGTAAAATATATATTTTATACACACTTTGCGACTGAGTTTTTTTTATAACAGCTAAGCTTTTATTCTTATTTCTATGAATATTTTAGATGATTACTTTTTAGTGTTAAGGTGTATTTATACAAGGAAAAAATATTAAGAAATCTTTGATATTAATCTTGAGAATGATTTATACACACTTGGGCATTATATATAATAACCAGAAAACTAAAATCCCAGCAGGGTGGTTAGACACCCTGAGGCAGTTGAATTATTTTCTCAATTGAGAATGAGTTATTACAACTTTGAGTTTGGCCGAGACGTTAATTTAAACAAACAATGTTAATATTAGCAAGCCATCACGTTTAGTCTCATAAAAATGCGCTTATGAGAACAATAGCTATTATGATAGGAATAGCATGCTTACTATCCCAAATATCCGAAACTAATATACAAAATAAATAAGAGAGGTGATCGGGAGCCAAAAACCAGAAAAATAGCCTTACATTTAGGGAAAGCACTACATTAAGTGCTAAATAGGCATCAAATATAGTGCTTCCATATACAATGAATCGTTATAACACATTTTAATGGTTTTGCCAAAAAATGCATTATAAGCAACATAGTGTACTAAGCGGAAAATAATATAACTAGGGTATTATTTAAAAAAAATTATATCTACGTTTGTAGCTTTGTACAAATAGTTTAAAAAGTAATATATGTATGTCAATGGCTGTAGCAAATGTAATATTTATCTCATCCGAAAATCTTCGACAATATATTAAATATTTATTTAAAAAATATAATCTGAGAAAATTCTAATAGACATTAGAAAAATGTACTGTTAAAGCATTATAAGAAAGACATGTATGCATTATATTCAAATTGTTTAATATGGATTAAAACTATATCAGATTGGGACCACCAAAAGAAAACATAATACAAAGGATAACACAATAAGTCGAAATGAACAATGTTTCATCATATTATAATTATGACTTTTTATTTCTCATTTCGATTTATAGTATATGTTTGGTAAAACTAAGTGAATGTTTTTATTTTGAGTACAACTAATGATCCGACAAACTTTCTATTTGTCGGATCTGCACAGATTCAAAATGTAAGGAGCGGATATCAAAATTGTTTTTAGTTTTTTTTATTCCACATTATATATGATCCACTCAAAAATGGATCTGTGGTTAATTGAGTAAATGAACATGTTTCCTTTCATAAATATGTTTGTATTGCGTGCCTACTTAGTGTAAATTTGAATTAGGCTGAGTGCACAGCCAGTATCATATGATTATTTGCTACACTCATTATCTATATGTTCACACCGGTGTCACATTAATTATGTCCACATGCATATAAATTCATAAGTTTTGTAACAATCAATCGTATCAATCAATCGTAACTTCTGGTTGATTTTACTGTTGGGTATGGCGCATGAAGTTAGCAACGAAAACATCATAGCAATGAAGATGACTTTATAGTAGCTTTTATGGCTTTATTGCAGAATGCCTTTATGGTAGCAACCTTGGCGTTGGTAAAGTAAAGCAAACATACTATGGTTAGTTCGCTCAGTATATTTCAATTTTTGATATTGCTTGCTGCATTCCATAAAATTATTTTATAATGTATTAAGTTTCGTATTATTTTGTGTTTTGTAATATTTAGTTCAGTATGTTATATAATTATGTATATTATTTATTTTTATTGTTTATAAAATTTTATAAAAAACATTCTACATAAAACGCCTTACGCTCGAAGGAGAAAAACATGTTGATAAATGTATGTAAATTCATAAAATATGAAAAACATTTATAAAAAACATGTGACGGAGCTAAGAGCTGAAATTACCAGGGTTATTCTTAGTATAGTATATAGACAGACACAGGACAGTTCGAAGTACAGAAAAGAGGAATAACTTTAAAAGTAAAAGAAGAAAAGTGAAGAATATATTCATGTACATGAGACTTGGGTCACTGAATATCACACAAGATGGTATGACCGCCTCTGCACATTCGTCACAGCAGGCCTTCATGGAAGGATTGTTAACTAGTTCAAAGGCACTGCCAAGAAATTGAAAATATCTCATCATTGTATACATCGGTTATAATTAAGAGATCTTTTGGAATGGAGCATAGTTTTATCTGAAACTTCACTCGCATACATATATGTATATATATATATATATATATATATATATATATATATATATATATATATATATATATATATATGTATATATATATATATATATATATATATATATATATATATATATATATATATGTATATATATATATATATATATTCACTCGCATATATACCAGCTAATTGGGACTTAATATTGAAACTTTAATTAAAAAATTAAGGTATTTAACTTGCTTAGGCTAAAACTTAGTTTTTAATATCGTTAAATATAACATACTTGAAATATTTTTTAAAATTCTAATTAGGAAACAAATAATACTACTGACTGATGCAAATGAACGTGAAAGCTTTTAAATTTACACAATCAACCCTAAAGTTTTTAAATTTACACCAAAATAACACTGAAATTCTAACAAAACAAATAAATATTAGTTTCAGAAGACCGATTGGACAATCAAGCTCACTACACACAACTTCGCATAGCTATCCCAACGCAACACAACGTGCTCATCATATTCCCGTGTCAATCATGCACATTTCTCTTCCCTGTTCCACGTATTCATGCGCAGAGACATTGCACCTTCCCACTTTTGTTTACTTTCAAAAACCTTTTAATTTGTCTTAAACTACTGATCTAAATTATAAAGTGGAAAAGGCAATTTTTATCTAAAGAAATCGCATAAACTAAAGATTATTTGGATAAAGGTTTATAGTCATACATCCATACTTCCTGTTAATTTAACATTATTTTTTAATTTAACATGAAAGCGCCTCAAGCAGTGGCTTTTTCTCAGGGTTTAGTGATATTATAACTACATCTCAATATAATACTCAGATAATAATAATATATTTGCAAAGATTCAACAGTGAGTTACAGCCAAGCACACACTCCTATCAAACACAAATATATGGTCAGCAGAATTCCAATGTATCGTCTGGATGAGGTCATTGACTTGGGAGTCAAATTTGATTCGCAATTGAAGTTTCGTGGGCATATGGCTGGTGTAGAAAAAAATGTTTTTGGAAAGTTGGATTTGTGTTGCACAATTCAAAGGAATTTCAATCTTTGCCATCAATTTGCTTTCTGTACAATTCAGAATCTAGCCAATTAAAATCTGGCTCCATTATTTAAAGCTTACGTGAAGCCAAGTACAGCTTGATTGAATGTGTGCAAAAGACGTTTCTCCAATATCTGTATATGAGACAATATGCTTATTTCCCCATGCTATTTCCTATCGCTATTTCGTTTCCATTCCATACAACTCAGAAGAGACGTTCCGCTTATGAAATATATCTTCCAGCCATTAAGAGGACAAATCTCATGTCCTGTATTATTGAGTAAACTTTCATTCTTTGTGTCTGACAATTTCATGCAGTCATGCAGTAATCACCTTTTTGTTATACCACCCTCTAGAATTGGATTATATTGGAGCTCTACTGTTTCCCATGGTATTCAACTGCTCAACCACCTGATCGCAGTCACACCAGAGTATGATTTGTTTATGATAAGTGAAAGAATTGAAATGTGTCATCGATATCTTTTATGGTTCTTGTACACATTTGTATTTCTAAAAGTTTAAACTTAAAGCATCATTTCTCTCAAAAATTCACATTAAAACACATTTAAAAATATTTTTTAGTGTTCTACTATGTGTGTACACTCATATTAATTCTTTCAACAATCTTTAATCAAAAATATATATAGATATAAGTTATACAACCTTCGCCAAATCGTAATCCAATGAGACATCGCCAGCAGGTGGTGTAGCCACTCCAGGCCCAGTTGCTGTAGGTCCAGATCCCTCTACTGGCGAACTCCTCACACTAAAGGCGCATGACTCCTCTACCAGTGCCATAATGCGTGCTTCCATTTGCCGCATTTTATCTTCTATTCTGCAGAAAAACATGAAGTAATAAATATAAATGGAAAAAAGAATTTTGGTTACTTGTCAATATCAATGCAGTATTTTTGTTTTTTAGGCTTGGTAGTATCCATTTTGTTGTTTTTTATTTGTGTTTATTAGTTTACACATAACCCACGCTACCCATTTAAATTTTGTGGATTTATATTAATAAATTTTGACATCTATTTTATAGTAATATCATTTGCGAAATATAATTGTGAAATATTTTATTATAATAATTTCAAAAAAAAAATTTATAATTTTTTATTTGATAATGTTGTCTATGAGCCTTGGAGAAGAGATATTATACTATCTATAGTCAATAATATGATTACACAAGGCATTGCAATCAGGAGGTGTCAAGGAAATGGGAGAAGAATACTTTAACAAGGTTTCTTTTCCAAATTTATTACAAAAGAAATGTGGCACTTACCTTATTTGGGCTGTCACATCATAAGTTTTGAGCCATATATCAACTAAATATAAAAAAACTATGAATGAGATGAAGAAACTACTTAAAATCGACAGGATAGCACCTCGTATGCTCACTAGTCAAAAAGTTTTGGACTAAAGATTAAAAAAGTGCCGCTAGAACGAGAATAGTAAAAGATACAGTAGAACTAAACTCGTTGGTGTTCATTTCTATTTTCTTTTGACAAGTAAATGTGTCAATGATACATAGACAAGCAGGAATATAAAACATTTCAAAGTATCACGAAATTTTCCTTCTAATACTTGAACATCAGTCTTTAAGTCATAAAAGATGTGTATTGGGTCATTAAAAATGTAACTAGAAAGTGTTTAAAATGAACGTAAGGCTATTAACTATTTCACAACAATTGTTTTACGATTTTCAAAATGT
This sequence comes from Druceiella hillmani, assembly GCA_039881145.1. Taxonomy (NCBI): domain Eukaryota; kingdom Metazoa; phylum Arthropoda; class Insecta; order Lepidoptera; family Hepialidae; genus Druceiella; species Druceiella hillmani. The sequence continues at coordinate 11,912,410 of JAYKKI010000030.1, read as the reverse complement.
GCAATGATTTTGTATTGGCATTACATTAGCAACAATCAAAAACTTTAATTTATACTTGAGAATTATTAAATTGTATCACATAAATAATATGGCCAATTTTAAGTACTTTCTTAATTTCATTCGTACTTTTTCACATTTAGCTGACATATAGCACAAAATTATTTTTAATCCAGGCTACGTAAAGAGTTACATACCATGCATAATAACACTTATAAAAAAAGAGTGACAATTTCCCAGACAACAAATTTGGAAAAGAAATCTTGTTAAAGTACTCCCCTCTCCTCGACCACTCCCCCTGGTCGCAATGCCTTGTGTAATTATATTATTGATTATAGATGGCATAATGTCTCAATCTCCATTGCTCGTAGACACCATTATCAAATAAAAAAGTAATGTTTATGTTAATAATTTTTTTTTATAATAGAACCATTATAACAAAAATATTTCACTAAATACAAGGGAAATTAATTACTGTAAAAATATAAGGTGTCAAAATTGAGTACTATGATATTATGTTTCAACAAAATTTAAATTAATACATAGGTTTTATGTTAAATTAATGAGCACAAATAAAAAACAACACAGTGGCTACAACCAATCCTAAAAAATAAAAATACTGCATTAATATATAAGGCCAATTAATTACGGTAATAATTTTGGTTTCAAAATTAAGTACTATGATAATATGTTTCAACAAAATTTAAATTAATAACACGGGTTTTATGTTAAACTAATAACCACATATAAGAACCAACACAGTGGCTACAACCATGCCTAAAAAATAAAAATACTGCATTAATATATAACGCAAATTAATTACTGTAAAAATTTAAGGTGTCAAAATTTAGTACTATGATAATATGTTTCAACAACATTTAAATTAATAACACGGGTTTTATGTTAAACTAATAAGCATAAATAAAAAAAACAACACAGTGGCTAAAACCAAGCCTAAAAAATAAGAATACTGCATTAATATTGACAGACAAGTAACCAAACATTTTGTTTCCATCACTAATGGTGCTGTGCACATTTTTATTGACCTCCGTTTTTTCCATAGACCCCATAGTAAAAAAAATATAATTATAGACAAATGAATGTATTTATATTTTTGATTACTTTCCCCTGTTACATTCTTTATATCCTCACTAATATTGTAAATCAAAAAGTTTGTCAACTTATTGGTTTGTTTGTTCTGTTACTGAGCAACAAACCTCTACATGGAACATAGTTGTAAGTAATATAATATGTAATAGTTAAACTGCTAAATGGAATTTTATAAAACTTGTTATAGACATAATTCATGATTCATATTAATTAATGTCAAGCTACCATCTACTCAATACTTAATCGACACTTATCGAAATAATTACTTAGTCATGCCTAAACTGCTGGATGGAATTTTACAAAACTTGGTATAGACATAATTCATGATTCATATTAATTAACATATTAAATTAACTGTGTACATGTTTCAAGAAACTGAAACAAGCACTGAGGTGCAACATTTTTGTTGAACACAGCAAAATGTTTAACATTATAAATAGAAAATGCAAAAATGTCACTAGGTCAGTTATAAAGCCCTTAGTTAAAAATTCATACAAGTGAAGATATGGACGACAATTAGATGCCGTGTAATTATTGTTACAGTGAAATTAAGGCGCAAGAGAATGTGACGAGATCATTTAATACACATGCTTCATTATATTAGTATTTTTGGGGAGTGTTAATCTGCTTACGTGTCTTCACGTTTTTCGTACAAGCTGCCAGTGGAAGCAGCATGCGCTGTCGATGTGTAGCCTGCAGCACGCACTGCCGTCATGGGACGTGCTCCTGTACCTAGACGTGCACTCGTTCCAACGCGTACACCAGTCGTTGGCGGACGCCCTAACTGGGGAATGGAATTATTTACTTGTTAATTAAATTAGGCTTTCACCTAGAAAACTATTTCACCAATTTACAATATAGGTGCAATATATAGAGATTAAAAAAATAAAGATGAAACACAGTAAAGAACAAATATTATATAGAGATTTAAAATAAATCATAAACATTATAACATTTCACACAGAGGTCAAAATATGGCAAGATCTGCAATACCAACTTAACAATGAAAATAGGATTGTTATACGTGCCCCGAAATTTTTAATGTCAGCATGTAACAAGTTTGTCCCTGAAATGTAAAAAATGTAATAATTCTCATAAATTTTATTTATCGGGTACTCTAAATGAAATCTTCCTATATCATTACCACATTATATTTTTACTAGTTTAATCCGTGGACTCTCTTAAGAGAAAGTTCGGAATCTCACAACGAGGGATCTAATCAATGAAGAATTGGAGAGTAAAATATATTATGAAGTCTTATCTCAGATTTTACAGTTGCTGTTAAATAATCATAATGGTAAGAATTTAATCCAAATTAACAAGTAAAAAATAAATTAGCAAAGCCAAATAATAAATATAATCAATAAGTCTATATTAACCATTGAATATACAGGCCTTTAATTTTGTAGAAATTCATTATTCACAATTAAATGAAACTATGTGATGTAGTACTATTTCTACTTTCTTTAAGTTCTTTACCACGACCTAGGTTTCGTTGTATTACAACATCTTGAGGTGGGCAATTAGCAAAGATCATCTTTGCTAATATCCCACCTGAAGATGTTGTAATACAACGAAACCTAGGTCGTGGTAAAGAACTTAAAGAAAGTAGAAATAGTACTACATCACATAGTTTCATTTAATTGTCTATATTAACCATCAAATTGTGAAAGTAAATTCGTGATTATAATTAGACTGATTATCCAAAGAAAAGTCAATTTGTAAGAATTTCTTTGGACAATAAATATTAGCTTTAACTTTTAGTGGCAATCAATTTCAGAATTATTTTTGTATTCAATCATCATTATTCAATGAGTCAATTGCTTTCATTAAAAAGTTTAATTATATTTTGGTAATAGAAGAGACTCCTTTTCATATCTTTGCTTGATCTTATATGGAAGTTACATTATTTATCACTTTTTATTTTAACTATAACATCCATATCAACATAATAGTTCTATTCTAAATACATATATTTAAGTGTTGAATAAAATTATGTTCAATTATCTCTTTTCTTTCATTTTTGTTACATTTAGTAATTCTAGTATGTTGATTTTGACACTATGGTTCAAATAAAAATCAATGACCAATGTCACTTAAATAATTAAACCTATCCTTTTATTTTTAGATTTAAAGGCACCTGTAATAGAAATATCACAGAAAAACGGATTTTATATTTGGCAACCCTAAACTGTCGTCGAACCAACCCAACCCTGTCGTCGCCGTGGTGTGTTGAATTGATCACAAGGCCGTATTGCCTTTGACGATGCAGCGCATCGCGAGGACCCGGTTTCGATTCCCGACCGTTCGTCGAACGGAGCTGGACTGGTGTTATGGCTGACTGTAAGAGATTGCTCTCGTAACAATAAATACGCCATATGGATCAATCAGATACATTAAAGTAGATAAATAAATAAATGAGAATCAAATAAATGATGAAATTGTAAGCTAATATATATATTTATAATTGGCAAAAAATTGAGACAAAATACGGTACCAACCCCAATACCAATAAATAGTATATCAAAAAAATAATGAGAAACATACCCCCGTAGCCATTCTGCTAGGTTGACGTCTTCCAATTCCCGTTGTCCTGATAGTCTCCTGAAAAATTTCGTCATCTCGCAAGTTACTAGTATCCAGTGCCGCCGGGACCTCATCAAACCCCGAATAAATATCGTCGTCATCATCCACCACACTTTTTTTATTTGTAAATTTTAAATCAGTGGAATACATTTTAGTTTTTTAATTATTATACTGACGACGAATTCAGATGAGCGCCATTTTACCAAAAATATTTTATAATTTGTATACGAATTCGTTACTACGGAAACGGATGAGGAAAAGTTTTTTTTCTTTATAATGTCAATTGCTTGTCATTAGGAATTTATCGGAAGTTGCAATATTTAAAATCAGAAACTAGACAAATGATAAAAAGTTTTCTCCTTTTTAAAAATGTTATATAAACTCTTTTTTTTCAATTACTCGGTCATATTTTAAATAATATAATTCAAGAGATTATCATAAACTATAACGTATTTGAATATTTGTCATATTTCTGTATTTAATTAAAAATCCCATTTTATTTTCCTTTTTCTAGTTATATAATAAAATCTTAACATCTCATTTATAATTTAAATTCATTTTATTTTGAAATCATATTTTTCCAATGAAGAAAACAAAAAACAAATTAATTTGATGTTATGATTCTGGCAGTAAATGAGAAAAAAATATGGAGCCAAAAAAAAGTTTAACATTAAATACCAAACACAAATGTCAAAGTAACAACTAGGGAGTGACATTGTGAAGGTTATATTTATACTAAATAAACACAAAACCTTATTTTCGTAATATCAGACGCTATCGCAAACAAAATGTTTAGAAAGAAATTATTTATAAATATAAGATATAATTTTGAAAGCCAGAGTTAATGAAAAAGCGTTATGTTTTTTTTTGGAACAAGTCGAGTTTAGTTAAAATGCGAATTTTTTCATTTTCTTGTGCGTTTTAATGAAACAATATATGTAAAATACAAAGTGTTTATAAAAAGAAGGGTTCGGTCGCGTTTATTTTATTAAACAAGTAAATTGAAAATAGTTCTCATACATAGTACACTTTTTCAAATATGTGTAAGTTAGAAGTTTTTCGACTTAATTGCCATTCTTAGTAATACTAAACACTGAGTTTGCAAATACAAACAGAAATTAACATAAAATGAAGACTAACCCAGAAAATAAAAATACTGTAACAAGTAAAAAGAAACACGTAAACGGAGGTTATATTATGTTTCACAGCCAATTGACAGCCGTTTTTCACAGGAAGAGCATATGTCAAATCAATTTTTTATAAAAAAGCAATCGAGTCCGAGCCATCGTCATAATAAACGTCGTTTTTTATGTATATTCTTTCTTCGAACTAAGAAAAACCGGGAAATTCGCATTTTTGCTAATTTATACATTTTTTTACATTGCAAACACTAACTTCTCAAAATAATGATTTTATACAAATTATTCACTTGTTTATTTTCCTGCTAAATATGCCCACGAAAGTTTATTAAAAATATTTTCGAATAGTCAAACTGAATAGGAATTGATTTGACAGTCATGGACACGGCAATAATACTCATAATTACACTGTCCATCAATATGTACGTATATTTTTTATGTAAACAGGTTGTAACATTTAAGTTTATCTATTACGAAATATGTCACAGATAATGAGGGAATTTGGAGATTTATTTTATTAAGGATATGTGAAATAAAAAAATTACTTGAAATATAAGAAATAATAAACTAAAGTATAATACGGAAAATTAAAATAATTCATTTGTGTTGTGATTTGGGGGTAAATTGAATATTAATATAAAAGAGCAAGAAAAAATTTTGGAGAATATAAAAATACAAGAAAACATTTTTATGTGAAACATTCACAATAGAATATTGACTATCACAATATACATTTAAATGGTTCCGTTTGTGTTTAACTTGCTCACACTTACTGACTCATTATGAGGACAAACAGATAAAGCTGATAAAAAAAACAAATTTGTTCAATTCCTTTTAAATATGTTAGGTGTATCAGAGGACAGCATCACTTCCAGTTGCCAAGAATTATTTTATCTGGAGGCATTTTAAAGGGTGAAATTATCTCAAGATCAAAAATCTCAAGAACATTTAAAAAATTTCTGATAAAACGTAACAAATAGAAAAGCCAATTTCGCTACCATATTTTGTGTTTATTAACAAATATCAATCCATGATAAAGCCTTGATATCATATAAGCTAAATATCTAGAACATTGAGACAATTATTTCCACCTCTATTCCAATGCTTAATTTGTAATGATATAAGAAAATAATGAAATTCATCAAATTCCTCTTTAAGAGCTATGGTGAGTAGTGAAATTATTGTATTGCTTGATTTTACAGGTTACTAGCTGTGCCCCATAGTATCCCTCGAGTGAAATTCGGAAAAAGAAAAGTTATTAGAATTTTTTTTCTCTCATATGTTGGTCTTTGATATAAGTTATTACTATACCCAATTTCATCAAAATCTGTCCAGTAGATTTCACGTGATTGACGAACAAATTAATATACAGACAGACAAAAATTCAAAATCAGGTTATTATCATACTTTATGCTAAATCAAAGTGTTCATATATAGCCAAGTATATCTTTCACAGGCGAAAAGATATTAACTATATTTTAAAAACAATTAAATGTTGAACCATAATTTTTTGGTAAACTTTAGGTTAGCTTCAAATAATTGTATTTTTTTTATTTTGAACATATCGTTTTCGACTACATAGAAAAGGAAATTAAGGGGGGAGGGAGATATTTTTACTATCTTAACAATACCTCCAGAGCTGTTTCATTTTAAAAATTAGTCTCCAAACACTTATAGGTTTTTTTTTCGGTTATATGCCTCACTTCTCTAAAATTTTCTTACTAATATATTAAATATTTATCAAACTATATGTAATTTAATATTCTTTACCTCTATGTAAATTTCAAGTTTCATCTTCAAATGGTTCTTAAAGAAATATTTGAGGAATTGAAGGCAAGATTTCTCGCAATGTTTTACATAAAATTCTTAAGTAAAAAGCTTTCAAACCCTTGAAATTCACTAATATTACACGATTCAATTAAATAAACAAAAATTCGAGAATTTCAATAATACTTTTCAACATTTCCGTATGAATATTTTTCAATGTAAACTATTAAAACGTATACAGATAATGTTAATATGTTTTCAATGTGCAGAATTCACTCTGTTACAATTTTATTAAAAGTACAGATATCATATAGCAAAGCATAGGGAGACAATGTTTTAATAGATGTAATATTGTTTTTCTGCAGTAATGTTAATGATTTATACCTTTTAGTTTAATTTTTATTATACTTATAAAATGAAAACCCTATCAATAATGTACTTTAATACTCGCTTTTCAAATATTATATGAACATTCAAACGTTGTCTGGTGTTTTATTTTCATTTACCAAAACTGGTAAGGGAATTACACCTACTTGTTCGTTCATTACAATCTACTGTCACGGACATATAGAATACTGAATTTTGCCATAGCTTTATACCTAGGAATAATCCAGATACACGTGTAAAATACAAGATGCATTTTATGGAGACTTTTTTTTATCGTCAATCCCATCATGTAATATTTAAAATGAATGCTGTTGAGATGGGAAAATGAATAATGCATAACACATATCTATTGAAAGCTTTTTAAAAAAATTTTCAAGAAGCAGATAAAACTTGTCCCAACAAGGACATGATGTACATTTACCAAAAATTGATAGTCCACAAAGTATATATTCTGCTAATTATAATTTCTTTAGAAGACATTTATCGCATGACTTTCACTCTTAGTTGACAGCTTATTTTAATAGTCAACAAATCTCTTATTAAAAAAAATTTCCTATTTTAAACTGAAATTATTTATTTTTTTCTAAAAACTCTGCCCTTTTAAGTTACAGAAGGTAAAACTTGATTTCATTCCAAAACTTTATTATTGTAATTTTTAAAAATTTCTGGACACCATGTCAACATAAATTCAGTTTTTTATGATGTATTTATTTTATAGGAATATTTAGCTAAGGATTATTATATTTAATACACATTTATTAATATTAATGACCATTTTTAACATGCTTTGTTAAGTCGAGTTGGACATAATTATGTAATATGTGAAACTAAATTTTATGCACTTTTATTTATCATCATGAAACTTGGCAGTTGTGTGTAGTTCTGATGACAATATAATAATTTCATATAATTAAAAAAAAATTCTCTTGAAACAAAAAAAAGACTAAAAAATAACGGAATTTTTAAATTAAATTTTTACTCACTTCCAGATGTCCGAATTATTTAAAATTTTGCACACGTGTTAAGAACCGATGACAATATAATAATTTCATAAAATAAAAATTTTTTTAGTTTAAAACAAAATAAGACTAAAAGAATTGAAATTTTTCAATTAAATTTTCACCCACTTTGTCTACTCAGTAAGGACTTTAGTGTTAGCCATGTTGGTTATTGAGTATAATATTTGAAGGTAAAAAGTGGGGCGCTTTGTCTTGAAATTTAACTGAAATGTTAAAATTCCCAAAAATAAATGATTTTACTTTTCAAATTAATATTAAGTGAATGAAAATGCTCAACATTTTAGTTAGATTTTAAGAAAAAGAACCTCATGCTTTTACACCCAAATATTATACTTAATAACAAACATGTCTTATACAAAAAGTCCTTACTGAGTAGACAGAGAACACAGGCTCGATAATTGTTTTTTTTTTTGCTTTTAATTGTAGTATTTTGAAAAAGGTGTTTTTTTGTTTTTAAAACTATTGATATATTTTTTGACAAAATAAACTTGTCATTTGATATTGGTTATGGAAAATTAAAGATTCAAGGTTTCTTAAAACTTTATTACAAAACAATCATACTATGAAATGGAAGATACTGATAATAAACTAGACTAACTGAAGTACTAAAATTGGATTACCTTTTTTACTATTTGATGATCACATTATTATAATAATTTATGTAAATTGTTTATACATAATTTTCTATGGATTTCATAAAATAGAATATGAAATTATTGATAGTTTACAAAATACCAAAATCATCTTAACTCTTACTGGTATATTATCTAAGATTTTTTAAGACAAAGCATTTTATTTTGTCTCTAAGAATCTTATTTTGGAACAGCTTTTGTCTTGTGTAAATATACACTATAAGGTGTGAATATGTGTAATGAACTACTCAGCCTATTTGAGATATTGCCTTCCAAAATTTACTTTCTAGTTTACATATTAAAATTTTTCCGAGTAGGCTAGGGCAACTGCATTGGTGCAGTTAGATTTTATTTGTACTAAAATATATACTACGAAATTATTTAATTCTAAATAGGCTTGAAACTAGTATATTTAACCATAAAAGCAATATATCAACACAAGAAAGTAATAATCCCAGCAAGAAAGCATGGAAAATAAAAAAATCCCAGTTGAGCCCAAAGTACTAAATGTTTTTCGACTGTGAACAAACCATTCTTAATATTTCTATTATCATATGCCTATACTTATCAAGTCAATCATTATTAAAAAAAAGTTGCAATACAAGAATCCTCCTGCTACAAAAAACAGTGTATCGTGAGTAGCTATATTTAGCAATTTTATTGAAGGCATGGTTGAAAACATCTCTTGCCCAACAAACAAAGAATCTACATATACACACAGAACACATACATACAGAATCTACACGGAAATTTGTAGAAAATAAAGAGTAGAGTAATCATACATAAAACGGTGAAGAGAAGTAACAAATATAAAAAATGTTATAATTTTGTTCAATTACATCCAACATGGGATTGCTACAAGGAGATCAGTTACCTAAATTTATTTTAAGTTGATTCCTGACAAAACATTTAACAACAAACATAAGAATCTTACACAAGCTTCGACAAATATATACAGAGGTACGCCTACTATAATATGACAAACCTGCAGAGAAGTAATGCTCTTCAATATCCTGAAGACAACAGTGAAAACCGGTTTCTGAAATTCAAGACAGTTCTGGAGTTATTCAAGTTCAAAGTATGTCAAACGAAAAACATTCCAAGGCTTAATACGGAACATATTTTTTGTCCATTTCGAAGATCAGCCAACAATTATATAATTAATCCTCAAGTGGATGAATGATTTTTTAAAATTTTTCAAACAGCCATAATTTTTTTTTATGTAGCGTTTCAAAAATGGTTTTCACTGTTATATTCACAATATCAAGGAGAATTATTTCTCCGCGGCTTTCCCATATTCAATTTTTCAACTTGAATATGTGATTATGGGAAGTAACTATTCACAAACACCAATACCTCACAAAGCTGTTTCATGCGGTAAAACAGAAATTATACACTGAGTGATTATAACAGATTACGGACAAGAATATGTCGTCACATTGACTGGTTTTAACAAAGGAATTAACATATTAATTATATTAACGGAAGTGGTGAAGATTACTTCACTGGCTGTCTCATAATTGTGGACCTAGATTGAGAATATAATTCATACATGTCATACCTACCGTTTTGATAACAAAAGTAGTCAATGCAATAATTAATAAGATCATACAGAAGAGAATCTTTCAGTAAATTTACAATGTGAATATTTATGTCAACATAGCTGAAGGGATTTCAAAATCAAATTAGAGTACGTATATTTCATCCGACAAAGGGACCTTACAAGAAATATAGAGATAGCTGGGAAACAAGTTAGTTATGTTACAAGTAGATTTAGCTTTCTCGCTCTAGATTCAACGACTGTTAGTCAGCAACAATATACCTTCAGTGTAAAAGTCTGGTTAATTATATTCAAAAAAATTATTTCATTCTGTAAATATTTTTATTTTGTGAATGACTGCTTAGATATTCTGTGAATGACTGCACAAATGATAATCAGAAGGCGCAATGTTTAGTGAATAAGATGAATATATTATCGGAACAGAACCCCGACTTTTGTAATTTTTGAGAGTATTTTTCGAATATGTGGCCTAGCCTAGACCTAGAAAAAATAAACTTAGTCCTATTGACTACTTAGCTTCTTAATTAGTCGATCTAATTACTGACTATGTACTCAGTGTAGACCCTCAAGGAAAAACTCCCTAAGAATAAGACCAGCAGTTCAACATTACCTTTCTGGTATTTAATTTAGGTACTGAACCTCCTGTTTTTTCTGTACTAAACCTCATCACCGGTAAGTAATTGCGAAGGTACGTTTTAGTATCAACAATTTTTTGCAAACATTAACTCATAAAGTAGAAGAGTCAATACTTGACGTTGATTTAAATCCATATTCTTTTATGTAACACACTTGAAAGATGGGCACTAACTGTCATTAACCGAATGAACTTTAGTCTATATATACCTTATAATATATATATGTATGGTTCATAACTTTAACAGTTTTTCTTGAAAAGTCCCAAATTTGCATCTAAAAACTTACTAATTAATGCAATACATTGGGATCTAAAATAGTATCCCCAAATGAGAGTTAAAACTAAAAGGGAAAGAAAAGAATTTGACAGATAATTAAAAATATTTATTATCCGTATTTATTTCTTGCATAAATTTTATATTTTTGTCACATGTACACGCCCATCAAAACATTTCTAGTACTCATCGTTCTCAAAGGGATGGTGGGGATGTCCGTATTGGCTGAAAAGAAATATTAATCACGTTACTTATTTGTATAAAAATTAATCCCAAAATATGACCTAATATGGCCAATCACTGACCACATGGTTTGAGAGAAAATACAATTAAATTTGAATAACAATCTTAAAAGAAGCCACAGTAACATCATAACAATAAAATAAAGAATTCATAAAATAAATGATTATTCACCACAATGAAATGCATATGTGTGTGAGTGTATATATATATATATATATATATCTATATATATATATATATATATATACACATATACATGTGTGTTTACATAATACCTATTCAGAGCCATTCTATAGTAACAGATAAGCATTGTTTATGGAATTAAATTTATGGGATCACACTATTTTATTCACAGAATACATTATAATTTGGATGGTTGATTTCAATGTCACGCGTGCTGGTTGGTGTTTAAATTTTTAGTTGTGAAGTGAACACAATATTATTTCAGTCTGCAATTAGAACATTAACGCCAATTTATTGCACTTAAACATAGTTAATAATTATTTTTAACCTGAAAACAGTGACATAAATTTTTCACATTTTTTTAACATGTTGCAAACCTTATTCAGTAAAACTTTCGAAATTAAAAATGTAATTAATATGAAGAAATACTCACGATTCGCCCTGTATAAATCTGCCATTACAATCAAAGCTATCGATCAACTTTAAATCTGCAGGAGAGAGTTGAAAGTCCAAAACATCAAAATTCTGCGCTATCCTAGTCCTGTTCACCGATTTGGGGATCACCACATTGCCCTTGTCAATCTGATACCTACAGTACACATCTTGATATATATTTTACCATTAAAAAAATAGATCAGGATAAGTAGGATCTTGTACAATTAGTATGATTCTATTAAATTCTCCTTATTCACATTTTAAACTCCTCTAAAGTTTGAACATTTTAAATGAATAAATATTTATTTTAATTTTTCATGTTCCCGTGTGTGGTTAAGAAAATATTGATCTCTTTTTAATTTTTTTATCACATTTGAAAAATTAAAATTTTTCATTTAAAGTTATTAACATAAGCAAATATGCAGAAAATCAAACGTAATGTCATATTCATAAAACGTGTATTGCATTGTACTGTAAATATATCGAGATGCACATTGAGCCCAGATCTAGCAAAAACAAACTGATGCACGCTATGTATCTATTTATATCGCCGTCATGGTGTATTGGGTTGATCACAAGGCATATGGACTTTGACAATGCAGCGCACCGTGGGACCTAGGTTCAATTCCCGGCTGTTCATTGAACGGAACTGGACTGGTGTTCTGGTTGACCGTAAGAGATTGCTCTCGTAGCAATAAATCTGCCATATGTATCAATTAGATACATTAAAGTAGGTAAATATTTATGTGAATCAATATAAGGTCTGTTTGCCACCATCATTTTCTCGGTTCCCATTATATTAACAATAAAAAAAATTATATTAAATTTTTTGTTAAGTCGTTTTGTAATTTTTGATATTAAAGTGGATGCCTGACAAGGTGACACTGCCTTGAACTTATTTTGATACTAGACATCATTTTACATTGATAGCCGAACAAACCGGTAGAAAAGGACAGAGATGAGACAACCTTTTCAAACAACACTCACTTCTGAAGCTATTTATATATAGATATATTATATACATTCATACCCTGCTAGCTGTCCTCTTCATTCTCTTTCACTCTACAATTTGAACCCAATGATTAAATTGCTGTTTTTTGGCCATCTGGTATTTACCATCATCAAAAAATACCACACTAACAAATAAACAAAATTTAGTACTAATACAATCCACACGTAAGTCTAAAACAACAAATTCAAACGGTCGGCCTTATGTTACTCAGCACACTACTGTTCAGACTAGGTATAATCACCATAGTAACTTGGAATATATTAGGTCTTTAAAGACCCACGAACTTGCCATTAACCCTAGGAGGTTGAACCTTTGAAGTGGGCATTTTATACACAAAAAATTAACACAGAAGGAAGCTGAGTAATTGGAAGGTAGATCAGCTTGTCTTTGCAATTTGCCATTTCGTAATATATTATTTTTGTTTAATTCTTTACACCTTATCAAATAAAAAATTACTTTGTTGACAAATTCATTCAGTTAAACATAAAATATATACTTTCATTAATTAAAATAAACCCTTTTTATTGTTTCCTTGTCACTTTCGCTGGTTAATTTTCTACACTATCTTGAAGTACAAGAGCATATTTGACACTTGGTTTTTTAACTTCAATTATGGTACTGTTAATCCAGATACCATAACACAAAGGAGACATGCACACAAAGAACAACAGGTCTGATACTGATTTGATATTGTGGTATTATTAAAAATTTGGACTACAACCTAGATCTATTCTTAACCAAATACTATGTTTTTACCTGGATATGAAGAACAAAGTCATCTTCTAATTTTATTTATGCTAGCTTATTTAAGATGTTCTGTGGCATAAAATTGTGCTGAAAAAGTGTTCTTTTAGATATATATTATGAGAATTATACATTCCAGCTCTTACATGTTGACTATCAACTATGAGTTATCTCATAGTTGCTGTTTTTACCAAGGACGCTAACTACAAGAAACTTATTGTCAAAAAGCTTATGGAACTTGCAGTCAACGTGTTAAGCGTGGCAAATCTTGAACATTGGCATCACACAGTTCAGTTCATATTTTGTTTTTTCTCGTTCGTTCTTTCTCTTCAACTATTTCCTTTAAACAATTCGGTTTCTTAAGTAAATCAATCATCCATTGTACAATTGTAGATCGTTCAAATTTTTTGAACTTTTGTTTATAGTTATCAATTTACATTAACCAGTGCCCTTCAAATTTTAAGCTGGAATTGCCCCCACATCCAAAAGAACTTTAATATTAAACATGTTTCATTACTAATTAAGTTTTTATTATTAAGATGACTTATTAAAAAAATTGACATCTGCCATTGAAGTGTTTCCTTATTAAACAAAGTTATGCATTTTATAGAAAAGGTCTGTTTTTTGAAGTAGTTTAAAACAGTAGTCGAATTCTTAATCATCAATTATGTTATATATATCTGGTTTCAACTATAACATGTTGTGTATATCTCTTTCAATAAGTGCATGCATCTTTTTCAATATAGTTATTTTATTTCTTGGAATTTGCAAAATAATGTCCAAAATATCTAATATATATTTTAATATAAATGCTAATGATCTCATCAACTTCGTAGTCTTAATCAACAGTCGCTTTGTATAAACAAAATTTTACAAAAAGAATAGTTAACATTTTTTTAATATAGGTATGCGTACAGTCAGCGACAAGAATGACAGTATTATTATCATCATGAGGAATAAATAATATCTGTCACAAAACGTGTACATTCTTCAAAACCCTCTGCTCTGGCTATACATTCCGTTCGAAGATAAAACAAAACTAAATAGTCTACCAGGAACTATTTGTGCAAAATGTATCAAAAAATTTCACTTTACAATTTAAACAACGTTGAAAAACCGAGAAAGAGCAAGACGGCTTAACAGCTACAAGATGATTTGACTTGAAAATAAAACTCCTTTTTACTCATTCAAAAATACTCTTAAAGTTATCCACAATTATATCCATCGGTCATAATCGTAATTCAAGAAATATCGCAATATATTGAAATCAAACTTCTTTTTTAGGATGTATCGAAATCATTTTCACAATTTATATTATTCTTCACAGGAGGCAGAACTTCATAAATGTATATGGGTCATTCTAAGTTAAGAGGTACTCGCTTGTTAGGAAAGGCGGCATGATATAAATGTTAGGATTTAAATCTAATTATATAACATTTTTATTAAAACAACTAATTTGTGCATCATTGCAATGTAACCAGTCTATTTATTTGTTTTAGGGTATATATAGGAGGCCAGGGGAGATACACTATACAGGGGAGATATATACTCTATGAACAGGGGAGGGATTATACGTTTTTTTATGAAAGAAAATTGACTTTTTTTAAGCATCAACTTTATTTATTCCTTTTATAATTAATTGTAAATCTTTTTTATTTTTAATCAATCTTTAATGAAACAATCATAATACTGTTAAACTTTAAAACAGACATTTTTGTAATAATATTAGCATAAATTTATCATTAATTTTAACATTACACATGTATCTTACTATAAAAGATGAAAATTTAATGAGACACAAAAAAAAATCAACAGAAAATAAACATTGAAAAAAAATACTTATTAAATTATAATCTTACTATTCCTTGGTAACCTGGTATTTAAACTAAAAAACAAATTCTCTTGCCTTAAAAACAACTCTAAATGAAGCTAATAAAAATCAAACTGAAAAATTAAAGCTCAATATATTTTTATGACCTTCGCTCCGAGACATTATCTCATTGAATGTATAGAAAATTTGCTGTCACACAAAAAAAACTTGCTTAATTTTTAGATTTGACGCTGGTGGTTCTTTTATGATGTGATCCCATGTGATAAAAGAAATATCTTTATCTTTAATCTTGAATTTTTGACCAGTGTTATCACAGATTTTACAGAATATTACTTGAACTTCATCATCTTCTTCAACACCTGTGCACATGGCTACATAACGGTATTCTGTTTTTCTCTGAACAAGTTTGACCAACACAAAATCGCCATTGCTCAACTTATATATCCTCAACATGTGACGAAGTTTGGGATTAATTTTTGAATAATCCAAGACACTCAACTTAAAATGACTACAGTTATCAAAGTCGCAGAAACATCTTAAACTTTTCATTACCAATGATTGGGACTAAATATACTTCCGGTAATTAGGTATACCTTTAGTGTACCTGAAAATGTATTTATATTTTCTACTGATTCGAGTTTTGACTCTTTGTCTAAAATGTCTGCATTATCAATACTCAACACTTTTATGTTCGGGCAACTTTTCTGAAGTGCCTGGAATAAGCCTTCTAACGATGAAATATATGTGTCAATTGGTACTAGTGTATGTGCAGTCCTTTTACAAGTTCCACCCACACCATCTGGGGCTTCCTTTTCATGACCGGCTTCTCCATGTGAAACTAAGCAGGTTTGGGTAAAACTCTTGTAACGTAGTTGCCAACATTTTGAACATATTTTTATTTCGGTATTGGGTAACCGGCCCATCGCTTAAAAAATGCAAATTACTAATAGAAGCTGGCAAATTGTCAAGTATTGGCTGTAAATGGGCCCAAATTGGCGGAGACGCGCGTGGCAAATTTTCGGATATGATGTAGAAACATCCACTTTTTACCTCTTCTCCGACTTCTTTACTGTATACTACCACTGTGTGCATACTTATTTGCTACCTTGATCCTCCAAAATGAAAAGATTGCACTTCTTCAGCACATTTTATTTGATAATTTTCGCTAAAGTCAACGTGTATATTGCATTGTTCTCAGCAAGGGTGTCTTTTTTTGTTTTCAAAGCCTTATATTGATGCACTATATTGAACGCATGATTAAAAAATGTTTCAAAATTACGTTCCAAGTCTAAAATCAAATCCCGTGGATATATTTCAATGTAATTTTAACACATTTTGTTATTATCCGTGTTTTTTTTTAGTTTTCGGGTTAACAATATCTTGGCGTACAGATTGCCACTTTTGACATGACAGTAGAATAGAGTTATCGAATTCTTTATAATGGAGACCTTTGTTCTTACAAGTATTACAATGCCTTGAAATGTCAATTTTTTCCTGGGTGCACTATTCTGTAAAAGACATACTAGAATTAAATGTGTGAGATAAGCTAGAAGAACAAAATTATATGTTGACTAAATTACGGAACAACATTTCACATGTTAGCCATAAACATACTTGGATCTAGCATTTTTATATCTCCCCTAGACATCAAGTCTTTGCCCTGGCATATTAAGAAGCAGTGGAGATATGACAGGGTAGATACTTTTTGGTTAGAAAACAAAAATACTCGTAACAGTATTTATCGTACGTAATTAACAAATAAATTTGAGAATCTATGCACAAAATCCAGTAAATATACAAATGAAATGAAGTCCTTAGGTGAATAATCATAAAATAAAACTTACCAATGGAGAAATCATATTCACTCATTTACAAAGGTACTCACAGCATGACATTATCAATATAACTGACAACATGGCCACGTGGCTAGGTGACGCGACGCTTGCTGTTAACTTCACATCCAATGATTTGTGGTCAACGTTACAACTTCCCACCCAACGTAATCTATATTCCCATACTTAATCTTTGCATAAACACTCACCTAATAAGCACTTGAGCGGGTGTCTTGCCTAGCCTGTCAGCTATCGCTTTCAATTTAGGATCTTCTAGCAATTTGGTATCTTCTGGTTTAGCCCAGGGTCTATCGGGGCTGCCCAAAGGACTGTATGCTGTAATTATAATGTTGTACTTCTTGCAAAACTCTGTCAGCTTGTTCTGGTTTAAGTAGGGATGGCACTCCACCTGCAATTTAAGACACAAACATTTTTAAACTATTATCAGGCAATTTATCATAAGGTATTTGCAATAAAATGTATTGATGTAACACTGTATCAGTGATTACATTATAAGTATTCGATGTCATCCTTGATTAAATAAAGACAATGTTATAAAACCATTGACTATTTTGGCAGCTTAAGCCATATAATTAATTTTTAAAAAATTAAGTGCAAGATTGACTTGTTTGACATATAGAGGTTTTTATACTTATCATCATTATCAAAGCAATATCAAATTTATTAAAAAAACACTTGGAACTTTGTGTTGTATTTATTTTAAAAATAACCAACAGTCTGAAGATAAACCTACACGACAAAGCTTCTGTCAAAATGAAATTTTCTAACACAAAGCTATAACTGTCAAATAATCGAACCATGGCAACGATGATAACAACACAATGACCACCTTTCTATTACATGTGCTCAACCATGCACTTTTTGAATTCGAAACAGCTTTTAACTAAAAACAATAGAATAAAGAGTCCAAAATATATCTGGTTCAAATCTATTGGTTTGGGAGTTTTCCTGACATTATTGTAGGATATGATTCAAAGTATAAGAGAGCATATCTTAGAAATAGTAATTTTCTGAATTGAAAAATATACTTTTACAATATATGTCGCCATGCATTACAAAATAAAAAAGTCCGAAGCCATATACGTAAACTCTGTTAAATTAATTCCAGGCGAATAGGAGAATTTAATTTTATAAGACTTTAAAAGCACACATATACACATATATACATATACTCAAACTCCGAAGTTCTTTTTGTTATCCACCAAAATTTTAACTTTAAACACCTTTTTTCACTGATTTTTAGAGGGCGCTATTGCTTGATTGATTGATGGAAGTAAACATGTTTTGTTAACATGCTGTAATCTGCAAAGAATGTTACGAATAAATAGTTTGTTAAAGTTTTTCTGCAATCTTTTTGTTCCACACTCATAGTCCAAAATATTTTTAGATTTTTCACTATACGTTTAAAAATAATATATACAGGAACTGAGTTTCTGATGAGAAATGACAAGATAACATTATTTCACTCTGACGGAAACGCGCTCATGCCAATTTCCTTTCGCATCATTTAATGGAAAATAGATGCTATTATTTCAGAAGAAACAGATCAAAATGATTCCGTAGATACTTTTTCTCTTTAATTGCTTTTATATTTTTGTTTTCTTTTAAATATTTAGTTTCATATTTTTTATCTCTTATTTTTATTGTCTTAAATTTTCTGGATTATTTATTGTCTTAAATTTTGTTTTAAATATAGTAAATATATTTATGCGTGTGAGTATTGTTATGTTTGTCTTTTCTTTCGTGAAAAAGCATTAACTTCAAAAGGAATACTTAACTTCATAGTAAAGCGCAGAGAAACTACAGTCATCATTTTTTTTAAATTAAATAAAATCGACATTGAAATAATGTTAACTTTGAGTTAAAATAAATTAAAAACGTTAAACCCAAGGTTTCGTTGTGTAAAAATTACTTACTCAAAGCACTATTTGTTAATATATGTTTAAATTATGACATTCAAATATAATGAGAACAACGTTTAACCAAAAAATTATCTTTAAATATCCATACCGTGGTTGTCTTTCTTTTAAATAATAATTGCCTGCATTTCGATCAGCTGTCTTCAATATATATTTAGATGGCACACCCATAATGTATACCGTACAGAATAGCCCGTAATACGTAAACACTTAATCATAGTACACTATATATATATATATATATATATATATATATATATATATATATATATATATATATATATATATATAATACTCACACTTAATCATAATACAGGAACTGTAAAATGAAGAAATGTCTATATATTTTTTTTTTTTTTTTAAATCATTGATGTGTAAATGACGATACAGAAAATATATAGTTTAGGAATAAGCCAGTTTTAATTATACAAACACATCATATTTATACACAAAACAAATCCTTTCACTGCTGCTTCAGACTCTAGAACGAAAAACTTTTAAATGTCACTTTTTCCTTATTTAATTTAATAAAACATTTTTCACTTAATTTTAGCTTTAAAAATATTATATTAAAATTACATATCATTTTAGAAATGTAATATTAGCAAGTGGCAAGATAGCAGAATGTTTGAAAGCATAGTTCCTAAAATAAAGACAAGGTTTCAAAATGGTTTATACAAAATTTAAAAAAAACATTTGTGAGTATAATTTTGAATTATTCAATAAAGTAAAATTAGAAGCTCACTGCATATCCATATAACTAATTATTTTATTTTGAATTTGACTTAATGGCAATAATTTTTTACAAAATCGCTGCATTTAAATAATTTAAAATCTGTTGACACATTATGCACCATTTCTAGTTGCCACGGGTGACTTAGCATTTTTGGCATATTTTACAAAAAAAAAACCAATGAAAAAAATCTGTGTAATTTTTACTGTGGTAGAAATTTGTTAATGATTCTATATAACATTACTCATTTATCTATTCATCTGTTTGCCATAGCCATTTTTCTCAGAAACCCTTCAATGTAGGTATGTGAAACTTGACATAGTTATAAGATATATTAACCCTCATAAACTTCAATAGTAAACACTCAAATATGTCGAAAAATGTTAAAAGGGTCAAATTAAGTTTTGTGAGATATTGGTTGAAAATACAAACTATAAAGTTACCAATTATTTTTTCAGAATTTTATGTTACTTTTAAATATTGCTGAAAATATTGACAAAAAAACATGGTGCCTCATTTTTAAAACTGGTATAATCAAAATTATGATAAAAATATGAGTTAATAGCAATGATTCTAAATCTTATAGTTTTTGAGAAATTCCTCACGCTTTTCAAATCTCTGAAACACTGGTGAAATATAATATTAATATCTGTAAATAGTTAAATAGAAATACAATGTATCTTTTGAATACTTATATGTACTTAAGTGTCTACAAAACTGTCAAAATTAGCAATGTGCAAAAAACTTTTATTTGTTAAATTACTTATAAACCAAATTTTTTTTACATATGTACACACACATTACGATTGTCACAAAGGTCACACGATCGGCATGAAATATGTTAATGAATAAAAGAATTTGAAGAGAAGTCTTTTAGAGTGTAGCATAGCATACAACACTCTAAAAGAGTGTAGTATGCTATGCTATACTCTAAAAGACTTCTCTTCAATTTCCCGCAGTATTTGACTGCTCAACCGCCTGTACACAGTCACATCAGAGTGTGATTTGCTTATGAGTGAAATTAAATTTGTAGATACGTGTCGTCGTTATCTTTTGTAGTTCTAATATAATTTTTTGTTCAGATGTAATCTATAAAGTTAAATTACACATCAAGCTGTTGATTCTTTATAGTTACGGTAAAGTATATAGACGATAATTAAAATAAATAAATAAATATCAACATAAAGCAGAGTGGTAAAAATATGCCAGGTATTATAGAGTACAAAAGAAAAAAAGTAACAAAGCGTGAGCCAGAGTTGCGCACAAAGGTTTTTGTGGCACCAAACAATATTAAACTTATCAATTTGTATTTCTCAAATACACTGAGAAAAACAGATGTTATTGTGATCGGTACCTAAAATATCCCATATCTCAAAAACTACACAACATACCTTATTCAAACTATTTTCACAATTTTACATACGTTAGTAGAAAAGATAGAGGGGGCGCACACAATTTTTAAGATTTTAGAAGCGCATGTCTCACTAAATAAACAAGTAATTTTGGAAATTTTGTGTTATTTTTTAAAACCTATCTCATGATATCTCACACGCCTATGTGTACCGGATTTTTTCCATCCCTCAGTTACCTGCCACCTTAGTCAGTGCCACTTCTAATATTATTTATTTTTCATAATTCCAATATTTCATTGTACAGGGGTTGATAGAAACACCTACCATCTAAATTACATTTATTTAGGGTCAATATCTGAGTAAAATGGCTGTGACATACAGACACACAGACAGACAGACAGATGGACATAACGAAATTATAAGGTTGTGTACAGAAGCCTGAAAAATACTATTCGTAACAACAGAACAAAACAAAAAACCTACCTCGCATATAAACCCGTATATATCCTCAAATTTCTAATATATCAAAAATTTTTATGGGAAATAAAAATTTAACGAAGAACATAATAATTACAAGAAATACTTAACTTTTTTTTTTATTTGTAGCTATTGCCCAAATTAATTAAAAATAAATAGTTAACTAACATAGACATTCGTCCCTTTGTTATCAAAGTGAATGTCTTTTTCACTCTTTTTGATTTTATGTGGTGTTTCTGATGAAATTGTCGGACCTTTCAATAATTTTTTGACTGTTAATTGCATCATGGGTGAGTATGTTACATCTTTGTATAGAAGATACACAAGACACAATCTGCACTTTGTTTCATCTCGCTGATTCAAAGAGATCCGTAGAAACAACATTTACAAACTATTAAGAAAAATAACCTAGCTTTTCATAAAAATACAAGATTCCTCACTTTTTATACTCATGATTTAAATAAAACTTTCAAGCAGCTTATTTTTCCACTTTCCCTATTTAATAGTGCCCTTTTTATTCTTTTAGCTTATGGACTCAATACTATATGGATTTCTGCCAGTATCCTTTACGTATTTCCAAATACATATACAAAGTAAAAAAATCTTTGCATAAATAACGATTATTGTATTAACATCAGCAGTTTTCCATTACTATTTACATATAATTCTGCAATGAGGTATAGTACTCCACCATACGATGGGTATAATATTTATATATTACTTATCAGACAGGATACAAAAGAATATAATAAAAGCGAGATCTAAAATTAAATTAAGAAACACTCTGACCAATGAAATCTCACCTGGTTAACGACGGGCTTAATCTCGGCGATGGCCAGCACCCTCTGTATCTGTTTCTTGTTAAAGTTAGAAATGCCGATGCTGCGAGTAAGACCCTTCTTAGCAACATTTTCCATGCCTATCCACGTGTCCACATAGTCTACATATGAGAACTGGATTTTACCTTCGGCATCAAAAGGAATCATTTCTTCATCGCCCTCCTGTAAAATATCTTTGTTCAATTACCAATTAATTTTTTTAAATATCTCCTAACATAATGATGGGTTAATGCCACTATTAATACCTCGAACGTGCGTGTTGCTTACAAGTGACGCTTACAACATTCACAGGTATATATTTCGGTTAAAATGATATAAACGTATAATCTATCATATATTATAAGACAGAGAACGTAATAACAAATAGAACAGTGATACATTTGTCTATGGCATACAGTTATTATTGCCGCTATGGTTTTTAGTCTGTGCAAAATGGAAAACTTTTTGGGTCACAAAAACAACGAATGAGCAATTATGCTGAATGCATACTTTCCAAAAATATTCAATGCAGAATGTTAAGTAAAGAAAGAGAGTACATCGATTTTGCAGCTATTTTTTTCAAACCTTGATGAAAAATAGTTGCTGCAAACATAAGTTTTGTAATAAAACATTTAAATATTTATATATAATATCAAAATTTAAATATTTATATATAATAAAAAATATTTAAAAAAACTTCCTAAAATTTTTTTTTTGTTTGTTTTAAACATAATAAAAAATCCAATTATGTAATATGTTGTTTCCTATATGTATATATATATATATATATATATATATATATATATATATATATATATATATATATATATATATATATATATATATAAGATGTGGATTTGGCCATTCGATATAAACAAAGTACTAGTTATCATAAAAAACTTTAAAGTAGTGAAATAAATAATTACACCAAGAATAAAAAAATATTATATATATATATATATATATAAATAGCATTTTTATATAAACATCATTTGCAATGTTTATGTTACTGACCTTAACAAAACGGCAACGATGCGCAATTGTTGTTTTTGTCGGCATCGGTGGCAAAGCAGTGCGGTGTGTTTGAAACACATATATTATGTTTGAAATTGCAAACCAATTAAAACTACTCCCATGACTAAACTACTGAATTTTGTTAATTAAATTTTGGTGTGTGGGTAAGGAACACCATATGGTATATGAGGATTTATTTAATGTCGAATGGTGAAATCCACATTGTATATCTGTATTCAATAAGTAGTACTAGCAATAGCTACAGATAAATAGTGTTTTATATCCTGTGCTGTGTAACAATGTGCAAATTAATGATGGGAAGATTTATTTGATTTTTTAAATATTTTTGTGAATGGTTATGAATTACAAATTATACAGCTTATAAAATTTTTTTGGCTTATATTAAAAAATGTGATAAGAGATCAAAATAATATAAATATTCCTCTGTAAAATGGCATTATTTAGATATTCTTTCCTATTACTTCAATACCCCGAAAATTAAAAAAAAAAATTGTAGCCCTAACACTTATTACAGGTGGATCATCAAATTCTTCAATAATTTAGATTTATAATAGCAACATTTCCATAAAAAGGTTTCCTGTGCTAAAATGTTAATGCAAATAATTAAGGCATGTCTAAATTTGTAAAAAAAAACAAGTTTTATGACTTAACTCCGCTATGAGAAATATTTTTTACCCCGGTAATAGTAAGTTAAAGAACAATACCTAAAAAGCCTTAATTTTCGGCTGTTCAGCCCAGATTGCAGAATATTACTTTCCTTGAAAAAATATGTCCAAAATATACCTGGTTTCAACAGTGGCCAGATGGTGTTACTCACCACCGTCTTCACATCCATTAAGAAGAACCAATAACAAAGAAATGGATAAGAGTGTCAACTTATCATTTTATACTAACCCTATATTTTTTTTTGGCATTATTCTTTCAGATTTCCCGCCTATGCAATTCAGAATATATTGATTAATAAGCACATACAGTCGTCAAACAAAGCAACACTGAAAACTGATTTTGATGTTTAATTAATCATTCCAGTGTATGCAGTGAAATTAGAAAAAATTTATATATGGGTAATGGGAAATTTACAATCTTGTGTATAAAAGACGACTTCTAAGTAAAAATTAAGATGTTCTAAATATCTTATTATTATGCAATTTCACATAGAGGAACTTGAAATTAAGACTTCTGATGTCATTATGAACCTAACTGATAAACCACGGAATTATAATTGCACGTTTAACATTTCTGCACGCTCTACAAAGTGGCATTGAGTCGAAACAATAAGACGCATACCTTGTATCCCATAGGCCAGTGTATTAGATACAGGTCCAGGTACTCCAGCTGGAGATTGGTCAGAGTAGTCCTTAAGGCTGGCTCCACCAGATCGGTGCTGTGGAATGTGTTCCACAACTTAGATGTGATAAAGATATCCTCTCTGAAAACACAATGAGAGAATAATTTGTAAGGGCCTAGATATACTAAATTAAATTATCGTTTCAAAATTATATAGATCCATAATATTGCATAAATGACATTAACCATTGCTTACGAAAAGTAAAGAATTAGCAAAGCATATAAACAATTTGAAGAATGAAGTAAAAAAATTATGGTTGCTTTCCAAAAAACACTGGTCAAATAAATGTTAGATTTGATTACACCTTGAAGATACCACAACAAAAATGGAATTCTTTATTACACTACATGAATATTATTCCAATAAATTCCGAAAATATATAAATATAAGACCAAATCTTTTTAGTGGTAAAAGTTTACGTAAAGATATTTATTATCAGCTCACCAATATAATTTTGACCTATCAATTTATAATATCCTAAAAAATACTCGGTACAGTAACATCATTTAGGTTTACATGTTAATGGGATCCATCGTCTATGGTGAATTGAATATTAAACTTTTTACAAAAGGAAGACAAATAAAGGAACATCGTATCCAGAAAAAAGCTTCTACAATAATTCTCCAGAGGAGTAAGTAACTTATTCTCAAAGTGTAACTAAACAAAATGGTGGACAACAAATTATGAATGATTGAAAAATTTGCTGATTAATTCAATATTATAGCAAATTGGCGATTTGCTGTTACACCAAAAGAATGTTTGGAAATATATATCTAATTTGAAAACTTATCGTAATTAAAAACATATTTTTTGTGTAAGAAAATTATAGCACAAACAAAGGCTTATTAAAGATGAAACACAATTTTTAAACGGGTTAATAAGCATCTTTGCTTGAACTATATTGTGTTATACAGATTATTTTAAAAAGCAACATTAATTTGGCTGATACACAAAATACCACAAAATACCAAAGGAAATTATCGATCCACAAAAATGTATTAGTAACACTGGTGCGGTGGATCATGTGCCATTTCACATGATAAATTCTTGTGATCATTTTTGCAGGGCATATTATTCCAAGCTAGCAGATCACATAAACCACTCTACACCAGAACAAATCTTAAAATGCAGGTCTGTCAAATTATGTTCAAAATAATACTTACTGAAATCTGTTTTGATTTCTTTAAAGAAAAAGTTGTTCACCTCTTACTAAAATCACGCGGACGAAGTCTCACGCAAAAGCTAGTGCATAGTAAACAAAATTATGTGTAAAACCCACTTGAGGTTCGATCATTTCGCATTTCGTTTAATTGATTTCATTATTCAACGTTTACTATGCAGTAACAATTTAAAGATATATTTATTATTACATATTTTGTTTCTTCAATAAATGAAGGTTATGAATTAAAGTAGTGCATGTAATTAAAATTTTACATCGTCTAGCGCACACCGATTATAAATGACCCACAATGAAGTGGTCAAATCAACTCGTAACCTATGAAAATATAAAATATTCACCCTATCTCGCATTACTCAACTGACCGACGACATTTTCCATTACCAAGAACATGTTCCACTGAGTCGAATCCGCAGTCTACTTCCACTGGCGGAGACGGGTGCAAGAACTCATTATCTTGAGTTTGCCTCAAGATAAGGACTGCATCAGCGGTACACCCACCTTCGTCCTGTCCGTTGCATCAATTATGATCTTAGATTAATTTATGGTCGCTGCCTACTCTCACAATGTAAGGACGAATTTCTATCTTCAAGGTAGTCATGGCAGCTTGTGTGCTTATTTCATTTAACATGATGGAGGAACACTATGTCTCCTCAATGGAGACATAGTGTACCTACCCCTATAAAACGATTCTCCAGCAGTGACTGAGAGACATCCGTGAAATGGTTATCCATTTTTATATCAAAATCGAACAGACTTATTATTTTATGAACAGATAACCATGGTGCGTTAGGGAAAAACAATTTGGCTGAAATATATTTTTTTTCATTTTAAATCACCATTGTGTTAAATAACTCTCGTATTTCTCATTTTTCATTTTAATTTCTGATATTAAAAATTGTTTTTTAGATTCTTGTAAGTAAATAATTCTATATTAATTTTGTTTCTTATTTTCCATTGAAATGATTGTTATTGAAAAGCAAATAATAAAAGTGTAATTTATTTATATTCTATTACTATTGTTTTGTCACTGTGAATAGAAAAGGCTTCGTTAACCTTGCGTTTACTCAATATTTTAATAATTTTTTTTACTATTTAATTTTTTTACTCATTTTAATTATTTATTATAGTTATTTTTTTAATTACATTTACAAAAAATTTAAGTGGGACATCGACATATTTCAGCACTAAAAATAAAAATAATTATACTGAGCACAATATTTATAAAAGCAGCAATAATAGACTAGCATAGAATAGCAGCTAGAAAATGATGACTTATTTTAGAATACTTTTATGTATATTTTTAGAATACTAGAATACCTTTAGTTTTAGAATACCACCAGATTATTAAAAACAAGATGCAGATAAAAGAGTTTAAATCCTTAATAGTTATAGAGGTGTACCGCTAATAAAACAAAAATGTAATTGCTTCCAATTGTGTGAAACGAGTTATTAAATTTTAAATTTTTTTAAATAATGTCCGCATTATTTGAGATATAAAGTGAAGAAATATAGGAATATAAAGGAGAATCTTGACTCGTTAAATTTCCAGCAGTAATAATATACAAGATAAACCAGAAATCAAAGCTCACCATGAAATGCAGGTTGCTCTTTGTAAATTTGATCTATGTAACTTGAATAGATATAATTATGGCATTTAACCGAGTACTGAAATTTAAACTCAAGATTTCAGAGCTGGTTCTCAGAACTGGACTTCATTGGAATAAGAATTGTCATAAGAAATAAATAAACATATTTATGTGAAAAAACCATTACTAATATTTTTCAACGATTTATTGAACTTAAATAAAGCAGCGCCTATTATTTCTCTAATTATTTGGTAAACAATTGAAATAAAATATAAACCATAATAGAAATAAATCCTACATAGACCCTTTAAGTTTTTAACAAGCAATAGAAAAAAGAAAACGCATAAACAAAAGTACACTTAAGTTTCTAATTGTTTAAAACAAATATGTAGTATGAACAAATGCACTTTACAATTTCAATATATATACTGTATGATATGGACAAGTTTCAATGTTGGAGTAATAGGGTAAAGTGAAAAAAACAATGAAGTTATAAAATACAGGACCAAATTTAAACATTGATTGAATTTTTTTTGTTTGTATTTATTAATATCTATAAATTAGTCAGGACATCTCTTTTGTTTAGAGAATGTGTTATATAATTACAGTCATTTCCATTTAGTGCATAGTCCAAATATTTCCTTATTGACGTTTTGACAATAGCATCCATGTTAGTGTGGTAATATTTAATACTTATTACCACAGTAATAATGTACTGGTGTGTTTATGTGAGAAAATTATGGAGCAAACGCAGGCTTATTTATCAAAGTTTGGAAAACAGTTTTCATCGGGTTAATGAGGTTCGAGCATTGTTGGTTGGAGTATATAGACTTAAAGAGATTATTTTACAAAATAATATTATTCATAATTGAATGAAACTATGTGATGTAGTATTATTTCTACTTTCTTTAAGTTATTTACCACGACCTAGGTTTCGTTGTATTACAACATCTTCAAGTGGGATATTAGCAAAGATTAATAATGGTTAATCTTTGCTATGTTATTAGCAATTGTTATGGTATAATCTTGCTATGTTATTATTAATGGTTAATCATTGCTAATAGCCCACCTGAAGATGTTATAATAAAACAAAACCTAAGTTGCGGTAAAAAATTAAAGAAAGTAGAAATAATACTACATCACGCAGTTTCATTTCATTGTGAATAATGAATTTCTACAAAATTAAAGCCAAATATTCAAAATAATATTAATTTGGCTGATAAAAAATATAGTGCAAAATACCAAAGGAGATTATATATCCTAAAAATGTATTAGCAACACATAAGATTGGGAAGACATAATGTTATAATATAATTCGCCAGCAATGAGTGAGAAAAGTCCGTAAAATGGCTTCTAACTTTTATATCAAAGCCTAGATTGACATTAATTGTCAAACAGGTTTATGGTTTCATATCAAACTTAAACAAAGACAAATCCTACGTAGACCCTCTAAAATTAAGGTAAAGTTATTCTAAACCATGGATGATAGTTCTGTCACAAGGAACGACATCATGATAATATTACACTTTTGTTTTAAAAATCCAAGTCATTTTAATTACCATGTAATCTCTAGGATGCTGTATTATGTACATATAAGTACACTTTGAGTATATGTACACTGTATTATGTACATATACTCAAAGTGAAGACAATATCTCATGATCACTAACAAATAATGAGATGAGACAATGACACGAGGCTAACAACAGGAGAGATATTTCATTAGATTTGCTATTTTTATTAGGTTTCATTATTTTTTAGGTTTTATTATATTTTATTGGGTTTTTATTATATTTGTTTTTTTAAATTCTTCTTATTAGACTTTTAAATTAAAAATAGGCAGAAGAAGTTGGCGTTGTAAATATTAAATTGGCAACTATAAACATGCTACATTTTTCTAGCGACTTCTAGAATGTCTTAAAAATTTCTAGGACAGCATTGGTTTGGTTTATAAATAGTGCAGTGGTCAATCTTCATTCCACTTAGCAAGTGGGTTTCGGTGAATAAAAAGCAGACCTAACATGAAAATTGTATGAACCTAAAACACTCTGAATTCCGTTTAGGGTGAAAAACAACATACAACATATGTACAATAATGGATGAAGGTGTATTTTTCTATGACACAGTCAAATATGGGTTCTACAGATCCAAAGAAGGATATTTTAATCCTGCCGAATATCCTCATTCAGGGTGAAGTTGAATTTAGAAAATCAAAGAGCCTTGCTTAAATAAATCCCAGATTAAATTAGCATTATCTGGTAGAGCTACTTATGCTTTTATACTGCAACAGAAGAACGACTTCATGCTTTAGTGAAGAAGTAACAATATTCTGTTTGGTTACAGCATGAATTGACGCTGATGAACTGATATGGCGATTTATGTATGTGGAACCTAATTGATTCGTTTTAAAAAACTTCAAAAAATCCTAATTGTTTCAACGATGTTAATGAAGGATCCCTCTCTGTTGTATTACAGTGTACAAAATATGATAACGTTACAAAGCAATTAGCTGAACTTGAATAGGTTTATAATGTATTTCAAGAGATTGTGTTACAAACAAAAATTCATATCTTGTAGTTATCTCAGTCGATTAAAAAAATGTTACCAACGCCATGTAAAAATATTTGTTGTCATATACGATGACGTAATGAGATAAACATTCAATATCAATATTCGATATATAATGAATATATGGTAAAAAATATTATTAAACATAGACAACTGTATTATTCCCTAAAACATATTTTCACGTGATGATTCAGCCCCTTATTCTAAATAATAAAAAAAAAAATTATTAGTTATTATGAAAAAATTGTATTTTTAATAATTTCATATTTTTTATTTTTGCTTATCAGAATAGTGTGACGAATTACACCAATAATGAAAATTTGGAAAAAAAATGTAATATAAACATTTTGCGGACCGTCAGCTCTTATCAATGATATTTAATTTTTTAGGAAAAAGATTTTCCGACACTTTTACCTTATTTTTCTGGTAACGGAATTTCATGTAACAAATGTATTGAAATAATTTTGTAACAAAAATTATATTTTTAAGAAAGGAATCAAGCTATAGAAATATGTCATATGGAAAAATATAACATATAGAAAAATAATTCCTTAAAATGCGATAGTGATAGGTGACACTATTTTAGAAATTTTTCATTCAAAATTCATCAATATTTTATGCTATTTTCTAAATATCAGGATAATACTTTGCTGGTTACTATTATGAAGTACAGTAAAAAGAAAATACAGATGGTTATATTAAAAAGAAATATAGATGGAATATATATGTTACTTACGAATGTATCCATATTCATTTAAGTCACTTTTTTTAGTTTAGCATCATGGTGCTTTTTATTACATTTTTATTATACTGAACAATTTGTATTGTTCATTCTTAAACAAAAAACTGCTACAAACATGAAAACAATGCTGTAAATTGTAACCATTGAATACACTACAAAATATTCTCTAAAAACTCCTTCATACCTTTACGATACTTACCTTTTGATGACGCCTTGAGCTATCTTATTTGCAATGGCTTGTCCAACCTCCTTCTCGTTATCATAAAGATGAGCACAGTCAATGTGCCTGTAACCAATGTCCAAGGCATCTTCCACTGCTTGCTTCACTTCACCAGGTTTTGACTGTCATATAAAATTGTCTTTATTATGTTTATTAAATTTTACTTAAACTTTAAGAATTCTAAGAACAACTTTCAAGAAGAAATTGTGATGCAAATGTGTAACTGGAATACTTAAAACCATTAAAAGAACATGAGATACATTCAATAAGAAGACTGTCGGGATACTCAAAAATGGAGAAAGAGCTTTCACTAAGATTAACACAACACTGGCATTTGTCAAGACAGCAATACAGAAATAAAAAGAAAATTGGAAGTAGTTATTTGAATGTATAATATATTTATTTTATATCAAACACAAAGGCTCCTCTAGAAACTTCATAATGACCTGACGACTATAGCTAAAACGTTGCTCACTTAAAAAACCACCGACTAAAACCTAAGTGGCTTTCAAAATTAACGATTGAAGACATGCTAATAATGAATACAAAAATTATGAAAGAATTTAGTAAGAAAATGATTAAATTATAACCCCTGGAACTGAATTTAAAGAAGTACTTCCGCAAGTATTATTCAATCCACATGAAGATATGAAGAATCCACATTAAGATTTTAGTATATATATATTAACACTTCTATATTTTTCTAAATCTACATCTTTGTATGATATAAATCAATAACACATCTCTGACTCAATATCTCAGCCTCTGATTCAATACCTGCCTTACAATTGGTTGGCTAAGACCGAAACATGTCACTAGTCTTTTCTGAATGCAAGTCAAACTTCTATTTCTAAAGAAAATTATTTGGTATATGTTATAGCTACACATTTTTCTATAAATATGTATATGTTTTATCCTCTTTATATTCAGTGAGAACTTCTTTTTCAAGTTACAAAGTATGGAATTCTTTGTCCCAAAAAAATGGTGTCTTAAAAGTCATAAATGACAATAGTTTAGTTCTGAAAACATAGCATGTATTGTAATGTATATGTGTATTGCATAAACAGTTAGGTAAGTAAATAGTAAATGTTTTAAAAGGCCTGACTCAACTGAAAAGGTACACAAAAAAAAAATTTAAACTTCAATAGACTAGCAAATTTTATTTTACCCAATGAAACAATTTTACATCGTAAGAAATGAAACGAAATTTTTTAAAACAGGAAACCGCTACACTCTCATTCACATATTAAATATTAATTCATTATAACCATTATCCAATTCCAAAAAAATATTGTGTACAGTTATATTCATATCTTTTTACAAACAACATAAGTTATTGGCAGCATATCAACTATTATAAAATTATCTGCATCTTGTTAAGCAGTCTTTTTATAAGTGACCTTAACACTGTGACATAATATCTTATCACAATTCCTTTGTATACATTACATTACATAATAATAAATATTCCAAATTATCTTCAACTTGCTTATAGTTGGGGTTATTCAAAATATCTGTGGGGAAGCAAATATTTTTAATATGAGCAAATGAAAAATTTGGTAACCGAAGAAAGAGTCATCTGATTATACTGACGAGGTTTCAGGAAGACAATATTAAGTAATATTACTATGTTCTTTATTCCTTTTTTTCTTTATTAATTTTGTATTGCCACGTCAAATCAAATATTTTATATTTTTAATGAAAAATTTAATGTTTTAACATTTGAGAAAATGGAATGAAACTTTAAATATTTAGCTAATATAAAATTTTTCCTTCTAGGCAAATAATAAACGTCATATACTCGTTCTTTTTTAATAGTTCAAATTTTTGGTCTTACCGCTTAAATGTTTCAATATACATTTAAAATGTGTTAAATAATTGGTCACCTCCTCTTTTTTACATAACATTAATGATTAATTTCATATCTGAATATTATAAATATTTAGCTAATATAAAATTACACTTTCTAGCAAAATAATGCCCTTATTCTTTTTTAGTAGTTCAGATTTCTGGTCTTAACGATTCAATATTTCAATGTATATGTAAAACGTGTCAATTATTTTTATTCCCTCACCTTTTTTACATACCATTAATGATTAATCTCACATTTGAATATTTTAAATATTTAGTTAATATAAAATTACACTGTCTAGCTAAATAATAAACGTTGTGTACTTGTTCTTTTTTAGTGGTTAAAATTTCTGGTCTTACTGCTTCAATGTTTTAATGTACTTAATTTGTTAATTAATTTGTTCCCTCACATTTTTTACATAACATTAATGATTAATTTCACATCCGAACATATATCACATTTGCCTTAGATAATCATTTTTTCTGTTACGTTCTGTTTTGATTCGAAATAACTTTGGTCTATTTTACAATCCATTTTTAATATTAAAATAGTACAAATTCACCATACTAATAATACATTAATACCCTAATTAAAGCTAGATTTCTAAATAACATTCTTTATGGCACTCTGTTCATATGTGATATTGATTTTGAATTCATTATATGCACAAGTTGCCTTCTGAGGAAAATCTTTAACAAGCAAAAAAACTTTTAAAAACTTCTGGTAACGTGTAGGTCTAAATAATAAATTTATTTTTTTTCCTTAAACGTAATCGAAAACTTTAGTTGTAATAAAATAATGTATTCATATTTTTAAACGACTTTTACTGCATTATCATTTTTACAGAAACATTGTCCAGTTTATTAAATTAAACAATTTTTCTGTAACAATAGAATGTGACATTCTAATTATGACTAACTAATAGGCTAACAGGTAAACATACTAATTTTATCTGATGATTTCTGGAATGTAATGGAAACTTTTTGAACATCACTGGTATATAAAGAAAGCGACGTTAGATCTTCTGTTTAGTTAGCGACATAGTTTTAGCAAGTAAAGAACAAATAAAAAAAGCAATTTTTACAAAAAGAACTTAGAACGCTCTTTCTTCAGGAATTCAATTTAGGACAAAAAGAGAGTGAAGTGACAATAATGTACAACGATGGTAAAAGATGTACAGGCAGTTCTCTCTGTATTTGTTCCAAGATTTGAATAAGGTAATTTTGTTCTCTCTGAAAACACTAAGCTTACAAAAGTTAAAAATCCTATTGAAACAGATGGTTTATCCAGCTGAGCCATTTTCATGCTCTCATACTGTAATAGAAAAAATAACTTCATACTTTTGGGGAATAAGTAGAAATATTTTGTTTGACTACCACATGAACTAATGAACTGTAATGGCAGGTTTATTATTTACCTATATATAAAAATAAATAAAAATATACAAATATCACTGTTTGCACATAAAAATAAATATAAATATAAAATATCACTGCAAATATACAAACAGCACAATTACATATTTCATTTCTGAACAATATAATCCCACAAACCATTGTCATTTAAGGCCATTTGACAAACCAAACGATAACGTCCAAAATTTTATATTGCGTGATAATGATCATTCTTACTTAACATTAACCATTAAGTGATTAACATAACGAATAAGTACGAATCATGAATAACACTACGTTAGTGTTATATGGCAATGAAATATTTCAGAATTATTCCTAAACATTTTCGTAGTTACAAAAGAAACTTCGCTTCAAAAAATATAATACAAGAGTATCATTGTCTAAAAAAATTACATTTGAAAAAGTAATTATTACTTTAATAATAAGCAAACATACCACAGTTGAATAAATCAACGAAGAAACGGGTCGTTCTTCTTTTTTTAATTAGAGAGCTGTAAAATTCTCATAAATGGGGCTAAAAACAGGCAACGATAATTTTTTATATTGCGTAGAAGCTTTCCTAATTGAGCTAGAGACCTTGGATAGCTTTTAGTTCCACATATGAGAACTTTAAAGTTTTGTAATTCAGAAAGGAGTTGATAACTCACAGTAAAATTTCATATTCTCTTAAATCTACAAAGATACATAGAACACTTGTTCCAAATTTCAAGAAAACCTGATACGGTGAGGTGAAAATGGTGATGTGGAATAACCGAAACTTAATAATAAATATATCTCTTCCTCAATGGAAGGTTGTATAATGTTAAAAATTGATAGGGTTCCCATATTAATTTATAGAAAACTAAAAGTGGTAAGCTAAAAACCACAGACATTTCCTTTGTAACCCCAGACAATCAGATTTTTAAGTAAAAGTTCATGTGAGTTTGAAATGAAAAGTACAAGTTAGTTTAAATCATTTATATAAAACTAATAAAAATTAAAATCAAGTATGCACCTTACTAATTGCGAACAAAGATATATTGCACATTTTTTTATAAAAAAATGCAATTCTAATTTACAATCTTAATTTAATTTCCAAAACTTAAATCCACAAATAAAATTAATAGAAATCAATTTTAAAGAGAAATCAATATTAATAATATATTTTGGTTGGACACATATCTTAGAACATCACCATGGTATTAAACCTAAATACAATTTCAAAATTACTGGTTTTAATTTTCCAAGACTCAAAATTCCTGGAAAGCCATTTCTAGATTTATATTTAATTATAACAAATTAAGATACAGTTTGCGATTTGTGTTTATTCCTTTTATCAGCATGTGGATTAGATTAATGTATTAATAATATTAAATATATTTAAAACCCTGGGCATATTTAAAAAATCGCCCCAGACAGTCCTAAATGTTTTTAAAAAGAGAATTTGAGAAAGAGAATGGGTAGCAACCTTAGAGGTTGATGACATAACCAAATACAACATCTCATTTCTTGGACCAAATACTGACCAAAAACGTATATCCAAATACAGAAATTTGTGACAATTGTGAGGATCGTTCACTTAATTCTTAAAATTGTTTATATCTTGGGTTCATTTTGTAGTAAAGACAATTTAACTCTGATTGGGTTTCATTACGTATGTTGTGCCGAAAATTAGACCTGTGCCGACTGCAATTGATCGAATCACTTTGATTCGATCGCGACCCGCCTGCGAGTGATTGGATCGCTCTGACAAAAATGATTCAATCGCTTAACACCCGCAACCCGCGACACGACTCACGGCTCGTAGGTACCCGATCAATGTGACGACCCGAAACCCGCAATCCAATCTCTATGTACTCTATTTATGATCGATCATATAACCCGTAGCTCGCAAACTACAGTTATTATTAACTACAGCTATTAATTAATTTATGTAAACACCTTAAATTTAATTTTACTATTTATTGGGGATCATCCACTTATGTTTGCTTTATTGAAATACGAGGAACTTTGTTGTTGAAAAAAATCATCGGGCTCCCTTGCGTGGTTTATAATCGCAGCGTACTTTAAAAAAATATGAAAATCACTACAACGATAAAATAATCACTTGTTTCGATCGATGTCGCTAGACCTTTATAGTCTGATATTAATGTACCTAAAATACTGCACGGCTTGTACATCATAAAAAAATATCAACTAAACAAAGTTTCATTATTCAAAACATTAAGTAAGTTGTCGTTACACCGCCGCAACGGGTCGCGTGCTTAATCGAACAAGACCGACCCACGAGTAATTGGACCTACAGTATATTGATCTAGTGATCGATCGAATCTTCACACTCGATTGTTTAGTCAGTCGGTCGTGATCGTCTCGCGATCCAATCGTTTAGCTAGTAGGTCGCGATCGACCCGGGTCGTCTAAAATAATTGATATACACGGCTCTACGTAAAATATAATGTTTTTTTTCCATAAGTTGTGCCTAATGATGTTTGTATACAAAATTAATTTATCAAATAGAACGAAACATATAAGAATTTCTTTTATTCAAAAATGGCCATATTTTGCAAAATGTTTCAATAGATTATAAATGTAAATTTTATGGCGCATTTTTGTGCAATAAATGTTTAATAACATAAAATGTATTTAATCGATTATTATAGTGATAGTTCAGTGTAGCGAAAATGTGATATTCCTAATTTTATTGTTTTAAATAAAAGAATATAGGTAAAAACAAAATATTTACCAAAAATAGTGCTCGGTCGCGATTACATTATTAAAAAAACTGATTTGAAAAAGTTTCCATACAAAAATGTGCTTTCTCAAGGAGATATAAGTTATCAGTTTTTTTATTTAATTGTCATTCTTAATAATACTAAAATTACAAATATAAAGGGGAATTGATATTAAAAAAAAATAAAAATATTTAAATGCCCAGAGGATCGCGTAGAGATTATAAAATTTATATTTGACAGCCAGGTTCTCTCTGAAGAGAACGAACGCTATATAATCAGAGATAAAGAGCGAGATAACTGACAGCCGTTTCTTGGTAGAGCATATTTCAAGTAATTTTTTTAAATACGTCCTTTTTTATGTATATTCTTTCATTTAAACCAAAAAAAACGGGAATTTCGCTGTTTTGCTAAACTGAACTTATACCCATTTTTTTCTAAACGTTATTTCTATTGCACATTAGAAAAGAATTATGTAAGCGGTTTTATCACTTCATTAATCTATCAGCAATTGTGTTTTTTTATTCTCGTAAGCGTTTTTCAATTAATAAAATCAAATGCATTATTTATTTCGACAAGTGCCAAAAATTAATTTGCTTTTTGTTCGTCACTAAACACATATGTACAAACTTAGATAAAAACAAAAAAGGGAAGATACGGCACACTCTTACTTTATGTAAAAACAAAACGGGGTAAAAAAAAAAGGTACAACTACACGCACACAAACTCGCCAGCTACATTATCGTTATCACAAATTGCCTACATGTAAAAATTAACCGAAAGAGACAGAGTGATGCATTGTGACTGTAGCGCGAGTGAATCAAGGTATAATAGTTGTTGAATTTGCACAGAACGCACAGCTAGTACCGTAGCTTCTCACGGTGCGGCGCTTGCGCAGGCTGATGTAATTCAAACATGACGGTAATGAAAGAAAATATTTTTTGAAAACTTAAAACATTGTTATATAATTACACATGAAAAGTAACTCCATGTGTCGTGTTTTTGTTTTGTGAATGGTTAATGTATGTGGTAAAAACACTAGAAGGCATTTTTGGATCGATTTCACTAAAAATATTGGCAATTTTAATTTCAAGAACCTCATGTCTATGGGAACCGCCGGTTTGCGTATGACTGAATCGAACAACTCACAACCAGGTCCATTAGACCTGGTTTATACGGTCCGCGCACCGTTAAAACGTATCTTTCCTTTCTTGTTTTAATCTAAGCGTACAAATACGAACACAAATCGCCATTATCATACATAAAAAACAAAACAATCAAATAATTTTTTAAAATACATTTTTTAAATTTTATCCACTTTTGTAACGTACAAAAAGTAGATAAAATCCATGAAAACGTTTTAAATATTGACATTTTTTTGGTAGAAATAAAATTGTGAATAACAAAACTATACAATCTCTTATTCTATGGCGATTTAGGACCAAGTATCAATTGGACTAGCCATGCCTGTACGTACACCCGATAGAGACATACTTAGTAAATGACCTGTGGAGACAGTCGCATAGGGCTATAATTTAAACAGTGAAATCTTACGCTACGGTTTAAAGACTATTACAAGACGTAATACTACAATCAGCTCTTACAATCCAAAATACAACAATAGGCTATTTCACAAGGTTTTGGAAATTGTCTTAGATTATTTAGTAGTGGTTATGGAACCCATAAAAAGTTGTTATTATTAATTTTGTTATGTATTAACTTAAAAAATTCAAATTAAAAATGTAGGTATAATTTAAATAACACATCAAAACGTTACTTTGAGTAATAAGGCGCCGCACTGGCTTTGACGACGTCACAATTTCGTAAAAAAAAACAAAAAAGTCTTGCGTTGCTTACCATTCTGCTATTTGTGATTTGTATTCGATTTTATCCGCGATTTACATAAAAAAATAATTTGCAATTGATGAACAGTCCCAAAATGCAACAAATACGACAATAAAAACCCTGGAAAAATTGTTTATATATGTTCCAAAGAATGCCAAAATACATTGAAAGTGGTTGCCGACTTTCTTGAATAAATCCTAATTATATATGTAATCATTCAAACGGTTTCTTTTGTGAGGATTACTTTGACGTAAGTAAATATATATTATTTGATCGTAAAAATGGTATTTAAATTAAGACTGGTTATTAATTTTGGGTTAGAATACGTTTTACGAGTAAAACCATTTGAGCTATTTTCTATAATCTAAGATAAAAATTGCAGCTACAATCTTTACTACATTACTAAGTAAGGTGTTATTGTACTTACATTGCTGTTTTTATATTTCTCAGCTCAGCAGCAGAAAATTGGGGTTATTTTTTTAAAATAGTCCGAACATTATTGCATCTACTTTTGGCAGGTTTCTGCTCTCCAGTTTCACAAAATTGCTATCCATAATACAGTGATGTATAAATATATAAGGAGGAAATTGTATAATATTACAAATGAACCACAAATATCACCAGAAAATAGTATAAATAGTTTTCGAAATTGTTAGATGCCAAGATGGTAGGCAAACGATGGTATGTCTCGATTAGTATACGATCTGTGCTGTTACGAACATGCGACGTCATCGTAGTTTAAGCTAATGATGATCGTGTTGTGTCTCGTGACAAACGTTCAAAAATATTTATTTATTCAAGGATTTTAGGATAAATTACTACTTTCAAGTCACATTATTGCATAAATCTTTTTAAACTCATAATACATGCAGAGGTTAATAATTAGCACTTAATTTTTAACATTGTCAAGTAGCCTGTTCACCTTGTCTAACGCCCCATACCACCATATCACCATGTCTAACGCACATTACACATAGTCATGACTGTCAGTCAGACTTACTGACAGTTAGAAACTTATTACTGTTTCTCATTAACTGTCAGTCGAATCGCAAAAAGAGTTTACTTTACCGACCGTGCCCTGTTTCACGGTCCAGTCGCTAATGTATCCAGACGAAATACATTTTTGACTGCCAGTAAATCCGACTGAGAGTGCTGACCGTGTGCCATCGGGCGTAAACGTTCACAAACGTCGAAATAACAGAAATATATTCAATATGTATTTCACTTGCACTTTAAAACAGCTAAAGCATAATCAGGTCGACATTGTTTATCACATTTGTAAACTGTGGCAACAAACAAAATGCATGGCAAGTTAGACAAAAAAAATCTCTAATACGTAGGGCATAAACGTATATCGTTTTCATTTCTGCTATTGTGTGCTCGTGTCTATTTTCGTTGTCACTATAGAGGAATTTGTTTATTTAATTTACTGTTTTATTAAAGAATAAAACATAATAATAATATTATCTATGAATAAAATTATTTTAAATTTTAATTTTTTTTATCAAAATTAAATCTTGCGCGACATTTACACTACAATTTTTAAAACAAATTCATTTTACTGAAAGCGAACTTTTCTATATTTATTTAAATGAAAGCAGACTTATACTAAAGACATAAATGCAGTTTAGCGTTAATGGAAATTTAATTTGTTTTTTCCTTGAAATGAAAGAGTATAAGTAAAAAAATAATGTATTTAACAAACAAATTAAAATGCCGATTAACATTATTTAAATTAAAAATTCATTTGAAAAGTACTTTTGTTACAAATGAACGATTATGAGTAGCAATTAGTTTTAAAACAATAGTGTTTAAAAAATATACTTTATTTGTATATTATATTCTCATTTCAATTTAAAGAAAATTTCACTCACGTAAAAATGCTTTTATACTTTATTATTTCTAAGTTCTTAAAATTTCAAAAAAGAAACTTTTTGTGAGGTGAGGCTTGAAACCAATTATTTAATATAATTATATTCGTGCGATTCCCAAAATTCAAGAAATATTTAAAATATCAAATCAAATCGCTATTTTAAGCTGAAATAAATATTGAATATATTTGTCGTTGAAATTTATTATTCACAAATAAATGAAACTACGTCATGTAGTTTTATTTCTACTTTCTTTAAGTTCTTTACCACGACCTAGGTTTCGTTGTGTTCTTCAGGTGGGATATTGCTAATAGCCCACCTGAAGATGTTGTAATACAACGAAACCTAGGTCGTAGTAAAAAACTTAAAGAAAGTAGAAATAATACTACATCACGTAGTTTCACTTAATTGTGTAATTGCCAAAATTAGTAAAAAAATGTCCCAAAAACGGGGAAATATATTGAAGCATTGGCTGCGGGTTGTAGCGCGTTGCAAAACTAAAGTATGATGTATAATTAAAATTTAAAACACTTTTACTTTGTACAGTAGGTAAGGTTAGTTAACTTCAAATAATGATCACCTTAGTGAAGGGATCTTATAATATATTTGGATGCTTTGTACACTCTTCGCGAAATTAGGATATAATTTAAAGAAAATTTAAGAGTTTTACTGTACATGGAAGTAAGCTATTTTAAAAGTGTCTGTCAGTTCTATAATATTGGAGTTATTAAATGATCGCTAAGAAAATATAGTCATTGCCGAAAAAAACTTATTTTTCTCTGAACTTAAATATATAGAAACAAATAAATTAAAACACGTTTTTTTACGATATAATTTTTTATAACTGTCGAATTAGAATGGTAATATTTAAAAAAATATAAATAGAAAGAAGTTACAGACAGTTAATAAAGAATTTAAAATAAGAAATGTTCTTTTATAATATATTTATGATCACTTTTTGCTCACAAATATTTAAATATATTTTTAAACAAAATTAAAGTCAAAAAATATTAGATTACATGATATTGCTTGTATTCAGAAAAAAATATCAATCCAAATTAATTACCTTCCATGTTCCGAGTCCGAGAATAGGGATGGAATATCCGTTATGAAATTTAACTGACGGTACTGCAGCCATAGTATTCTTCATACCATAATACGTCTGAATGTGAAAAAGACCGCTTCTTAATAAAAACAAAATCTCCGATTGTCATAAATTGAAATAAGAAAAAAAAATTTAGTTTTTATATTTACATCGCAGTATGTTATCTGCGCGTTGTTACTAATTTAGGCCGGTTGGCTGCTGACGTTTGCAACACTCGCTCATCAGATGGCGGTTCCATATTTTTTCGTTAAAAATATTACTTTCTTCAAAATCGATCCAATTTTTTTAAAAGTGGATCAAATTTAAATTCGGATAAAATTTTTTATAATTAATTTTGACTTAAAAACAAAATTTAATTTACGTGTTATTAAAAAGGAGACCTTTTTTAAATGTATATTATGAACAAAGTGTAGTGAATACATAATTAATATTTTGGTTTAATATTTATTAAAAATAAATTATTGTTTGAGAAAGTATCGAAATTACGACTAGGGAAATTTAGTATTATCAATAAAATTTAATATAATCCTCATTAAATTGAATTTAAAGTATATAAAGGCCTTTTTTCTGATATTAAGCAAGTCTTTGCACAAATTATAGTAGTCAGAATATTCTGTTTATATTAAGCATGAAATAAAATTAATTTTATACATGCACAAGATTTAAAAAAAACGAATGTGTACATAATTACTGTCAGAAGTGAAACTTCTTTCCGTTTTAAGTGTAACTATTCGAAATAATCGGGGACAGTAGTATAACTCTGTTTTTAATTGATAGGGTATACATGTCCGAATCTTAATTATGGATATCTGAATGTAAAAACGTGTTAAATGTAAGTGATAGTGAATGGGAAATATTTATTTAGACAACTGTACATTTATTCAATAATAAATTATTATTATATTTCTTATATTTTCTTTTGTTTTATTGTAACTTAAATACGGAACATATATTTTCGATTCTATATTGTGAATCTCGTGAAGAAAACGTCTATTGTGATCAGTGTCATAACTAACACCCGGTGCAATCTATATTTATTTACGCATGTATAAGCTTCTCAACAAATATTTCTGCGCTCTCTGAAGTTCTATGCCTTTCCGAATTTTCTGTGCTACATGAATTTCTGCACACTCTTGTTCGGCACTGTTTGCATTACATTTGCTGCGGAACTGGTTTTAATGCCATATATTTTGCTGCGGCTGGGGGATCGTTACTCATTTGCAAATTCTATTATTCTTTAGGAAACTGAAAAGTAGTGTTATACCGAGACTGGTGTAGTCTGTAAATGTTGTATCGATCTTACAATTTTATTAATCACATCCGTTAAAAAACTATCGTTTCAAAAATTAATATTTAAAACCAATAAAAACAAAACGTATATTCTAAGCTTATATAATTTGAATTATTCTGTTCCAAATAATCTTACAGAAAAATTTTATAAACTTGTTATTTTAAACGATCGTTAAAGGAAATTTGATTCTTAAAGGCAATTTTGAATTAGATTATTTGACATCGCTTCAATATTACTTAAATGTTTTATAATTAAAAGTCTAAAATCGGACTCATTAACTCTTTTTAGTAAATTAATAAAAGAATTAAGGAAAATAGATGTATAAACCTTGTTACATAACAATATGTACGTGTAGTTTTATCAAATATAGAACATGAGTAGAGTTGTACTTTGGTAAAATTAAAAATAATATAATAATTTTTAGTCCCGTTTTATTACGCGGGATTTCAATATTATTTTCTAACATATATCTACTTTTTTATAAACACAACCGGCCAAAACCAATTAAAGCGATGAAAGAATTTAA
This sequence comes from Druceiella hillmani, assembly GCA_039881145.1. Taxonomy (NCBI): domain Eukaryota; kingdom Metazoa; phylum Arthropoda; class Insecta; order Lepidoptera; family Hepialidae; genus Druceiella; species Druceiella hillmani. The sequence continues at coordinate 11,868,412 of JAYKKI010000030.1, read as the reverse complement.
ATTTAAAGAAAAACTTTCGGAGTTTTCGTTTTTTATTTTGCTTTAAATTCCATTTAGTGTAATATAAATAAGACGTTAGCCTTATTGATTACATTTAGATATTAAATGAAAATTTAATTTAAGTGACAACAATTTTGAGGTTTCATGTTCCTTAATGGCTAATTAAAAGTGCCTTTATTCAAGCAAATTCATTCAAATGTAAAAGCTTTTCCAGATAACTTACTAAATTTCCAATTGAATAATATATACTTTCTAAATATTTTATTCTCTAAGTTAAATAATTCGCGCTTGGTTACATATTTGTATTTTCGCCTTAACTGCTATAGATAAATATACTTTATCACGGGATAAGGTCACGTTCTGACAAATCGCATGAAATTGTTTTCGAAAAAATTTTCAAATTGTGCATTGGATTATTTAGTTTTTTAAAAGAAGACGGTCAGTTTCACACTATTGTTTTTAAAAGGTTTGCACCAACGCTGCGATACACAGTGCCGTTCATTGCATCATACACATTGATACATTGATACATAATTCGGTAATACTATTTACTTTCCTTGAATAATCTTTAGTCTCTATTGATAGAAAGCAGGAATAGAGATTTTTCAATTTTACTTAATCCTTGAACCCATTGTCAAAAAAACTAAATTAAATGTCAAAACACGCTTGACACATGTCATTTTTACAATCTTAAATTTATAGGTTATATTTACTTCTTATCGAAAAGCTAACTTTACAACTAACAAATAAAAATCAACAAAAAGAAATGTAATAAGGTGCCGTAAGATTTATAATGACAAACGTGGAAAAGGATTTAATGACGACTTTGATGAGATATTTCTGACCGAGGAGCAAGAAGAACAGACTAGTTATGACGAAGGTTTCAAAAAAGGCGTCGAGTCTGCAAATGTAGAAGGATATCATTTAGCATATCACAGAGGCGCCGAGTTGGGCGCTCACGTGATCGTAATATAAGGTTTTTAATGCTAATATATCAAAATTATAATAAAACATATTTCAGTTATTGATTTATTATTATTAGTAATCCGGAGTAAGGTAATCTAAACAGCAGCCCCAGACAAAATACATTCGAAAGTTATCGATTCTCTTTCTACATTTGTTAACACTTTAGCGTTGACGACAATAGATTGGTAGACAAAGTTACATGAACCTAGCGAACGCTTATTCTATGCGTCGTGTCGTATTGTGATATTTTGCTCTGGGAAAATACCGTTGATATACAAAGAATTGTTATCCTTTAGAAATGAGTACGTAGAGATTAATTTAAAAAATTAATATATTCAGACATGAATCTTTAATATTTGTAAACTCAATGTATGTAAAGAGGAATATTCACATATTTGTAAAGACTAGTGATATTGGTATATAAAATTATAAGTATATATCTGTATATACTTTTATAATAAGGTCTCAAATCATATACAAGATCTCCCTTTACTAAAGTTTAAAAACCCTCAGGAGTAACCGCTCGCTATCAAATTTTCTCATATCATAGCACCTAACTTCAAATTGTATTTATTATTTGGAGCTTTCTAAAAAGAACAAACCCTAAGTTTCTTACTGGTTCTTCTTGGGTGGAATCAGCCTTCCGGCCTAGTAGGTGTTTATAAAAAGGTGCTAATTTTAATTAGAATAATTTTTAATTGTGGGTACAGTCAATGCACCCTATTATGCCGAAAACAAGGAGGGCTCAGATTATTTTCAGCATTTGTCCATTTATTAGTACCTTTTTTTAACAAAGTTTAGATGTTTCACTTTTGAAAGGGTATTTTTCCAAATTATATACGCCTATTAATTTCTTTTTTAATTTTTTTTTTTTTAAATTATGTTGCTTTTAAGCTTTTTCGTGCAAAAAGTTATTAAAGTCATTTCAGTTTCTTTACACGTGGTATATCTTCAAGTGAAAAAGAATGGCGCTTAGGTTTGGTTGATGTTTGAAAACTGTTTTCTGGATTCACAGTTCAAAATTTTCTTTATCTTATTCTAATTTCTTGTTTCCTTTGTAACCTTAGTGGGTATCTTCACTTTTAAATTTTCTGTTGAAGATAATTCAGCTTCAATCGAGGTTCTACTTTTCAGCAAGACGGTTTTTTCTAACACGGGCCTGAATCTAGTGGTTCTTTTAATTTTAAAAGTTTTAAAGTGGGATTCACAGAGGTACCTATCTATTTGATAGCTTAGTAACAAAAAAGTTGGTTTCAAGAGGTCTCACCTGCTCAGACTTAAGCTTAAATTTAAGTGGCTATTCGATAAAATAATTTTTGCAGTGAAAGCTTTGAAATTTTACCCACTTGCACTTATCTATTAACTATCTGACTATCTATTTTAGTAAATTGTCATTAAAATAAGAAAATATCATATTTTCATTAATAAAATTTGAATAATCGTATTTAGGTTCATTGGGGTTTCATAACTTTAACATATAATTTTACCATTTTAATGTAAAAGAGATTTATTATCATGATAATTTTACTATTATACGATGAAATGAAATTCAATTAAATGACGCCTATGCCATCTGTCGTAAGTGCAAAGTTACTTTTACAGTTGAATCTTAAATAAAATATCTAAATGGCATCAAATGGAAAATACATTAAATAGGTGTTTTACACATCCCGTTTTTAAAAATATTAAGAAATTCACCTAAACAATTTATTTTTGTAAAACAAAGCTCTTTGGAAATTGATATAATAGACTTTTTATTGAGATTTATCTCTCAATCAGTCCAAATGATACTTGTAGTGACATCTGTCTGTGTTAAATCCGTACTAAATTTAAAATGTGAAAGCAAGAAGAACTTGCAATAAAAAGATGTTACAGAGTTATTGCTGAAAAAATTTACATTCAATGGTTTTAAAAACTTAAAAATTTGTCATTAAATTTTTAATTTTGTTAACGTAGATAGATTAATGTAAATAAATTAAAAGTTTATAACTTTTAATTTATTTGCATCGTTTAATAATTTCAGATGCCTATAAAGTTCCATAGTTAAATAAGAAACCAATATCTGATATAGGAATATATATAAATGTGTAATCAAGTGAAAATTCACTTTACTTCATTACACATTAATGATCAAAAATGTGTTTTAATGCACCGGGTAAATTTCCTAATAAAATTTTATCATTAATAATAAGAGTGACAACGCAAATCCAGTCTCAGTTTCGTGACGCATGTGTCGAGTACAGTTTCAAATAAAATAAAATTAAATTCTGTCGTTCAGAAAAACTGGTGTTAGACTTTAAATTAAAAATTTCCACGTTTTTATAACTTAAAAAAGGTAGAAATTGCAAGTAACCTTTTTGAATGTTGTCTATAAATAAGACCATTTAGAAATATCTTTTAGCCCTATTCAGTGTGGTTTTAATAATAACCCGAAGATCAGACAATTGATATTTGCATATATAATATTATTTTTCCATGTAGAGTTAAAATTAAATGAAATGGAAATTCATAAAATTATTATTCTTTCCAGTTTAGCGTCCACCGAGAAACATATTTACACTCTGTATATTATCTGTTATGTGATATATCAAAAGAAATTTGTTTGGGCGTTAATATTCCAAATGACCTTCAAGGTGGAATTGAATTTCCGTGCTCTAGTAGTAATTTTAAAATATTAATACTGTACTCTAGTAGTAATATTAATACATTCTGTTTGCTTAACTTTATAAGTAGATCCTTAAACCAGTCGGTCAATGCGCTGCGCACTGTAGGATAGGCATTTTCATTATTGTCCTACTTCTCATTATGTATTGAACGTGTTTACTGTAATTTCAATCTCTTCTATATCCTTCATAACCATTCGTCAGTTCGAGTTTAGAATTTAGACATTTTCTAAGTATTAGTTTTATAATTCAGAAAGTGAACTTAACTCATTTAATCTAAATTTAGTCCACTTGGCAAAAGAATTTGCAGTATATCTATGAAAAATACATGTAGCCAAATATAGATTTATATAATGAGTCTTGTGTCCGAGTTGTAGCCTGCAGTTTAAATTAACGAGGTAAGAAATTGTGGACATACGCAAATCTAACTGACCACTAAAATATATAAGTAAAAAAGGGGAAATGAAAGAAAAGTACTGTATAATTATAATCGTTTGACCATTATAATTATAATTGTTGTTGTGAAATGTTAATAAAAATATTAATTTTCAAAGTGTTTTGTTATGTACATTCATAACCATGAATGTTACGTTGCGAATGCCCAAGTTTCTGCGCCGTTTGTTAGTTGCATTTCTTTTGAATTGAATTATATGAAACTTGTGACGGGTGTTTAAGATTTTATAATAATATAAAATGGTAGTGAAATATTTACGATTAGCATATATTATAAAATCAAAGGTTATTGCAATAAGTGAGTGTGTTTTTAGTTCAGCAGTCACCCTACTTATGATGTATATAATTTTATATGGAACAAGTAACAATTTTTCAACATAAATAAATATGTGAAATGGAATGGAAAGTGTTTTATTACATCACAATATATATTGAAATTTATCCGAAGCATTATTAGAGTATGCAAATTATTATGAATACAGTAGGTTGCTAGTATTATTTGTCCACAATTATTCATAGCAGTAGGAAAGAACCTTGAAAAATTGCCATCTTGCCTTAAGGTAGTAAAAAATTATTGTAAAATTTTTCACCAAAAATTTTTTTTTTGGTTCCTAAACTGTTAATATAATATAATTTTAACAGTTTGTAAGAAATAAGAAATTAATTTTACGTTTTTATTGCATTTTTTAAATAAAATGAAGTGGTTTTGTTCAATTGTTATTCCTATTAATTGTCAAATGTCATTACCACATCCATGTCCTCACATATCCATTGTTATGAATTTCAGCCTCCACATAGTCAAGAAGCTCTATAGAGTGTACTTGCTAGTAGGTAGCTAGGGTAGTTGTGAAACGATAGTCCAGCATTTATGGGACATGTTACATTAATATGTTTACCATCCAAATTCCCGATCCATTTTGAAAAATTCCAATAAAATCCTTATTTTTTGAGAGCACCTTCCATGATTATTTTCAAAGGTTGATGCATTCTAATTGGTACTTAATTTTACCAGATCTATCCAATACATCTTTTGGACTATATCTTGTCATTATAGATCGAAGCCCATAATTCAATCCTAATGAATGAAATTAATTTCTAATGTTCCTATATTTAAATATTATATTTAATTTATATTTTTTTTATTTGCAATTGAACAATGTAGAGGAAAACAAATTGCAGAGTTCATACGACGCTGTGGAAATACGAAGGGCAAGTTTTCTTAAATCCCTAAAGGCGTTCAGATTAACTAGAATCAATATAAAATTCTTATCTTATTATCAGCCAGAATCAGCTTCACCTCAGAACAAGACAGGAATCCTGTTCGTAAACATATTCATTTGCATTTCGTAAAGGATCTTTTATGTCTGGAAGGAGTTGCAGTCCAGTTCAAAAAAAGAATGAGTTAACAATGCATACCACTTGATTAAAACTTCAAACCCTTTGAGACAACAAAGGCAATCAAAGGTTGAGGAACTGATTATTGAGCATAAGAAAAGCAGTAAAAAGTCTTTGTAAATTGGATCGTAGTTCATTGTATTTAAATTTATTTAAAGCTGAAGGCTATGAAATTAGGCTTTCCTGCATTCAAATTACACAACTCAAGCTAAATTTTCAAGCACCCTCTTGTGCATCTGACATATGTTAATGCACTCAGTATGCGGTGCACGAAACTGTCGGGTTTTTGTTTATTATTCATACGATCATTTTAGTATTTAAATAAATATATGCTCTAAACTTACTGCAACCTTCCCTTTGGTGCCAGTCAGTTGAGAAAATATTATTTTAAATTTTTTAATATAATTTTCAATCAATGATTGAATTCTTCAAACTTTATTTCAGTGATTCTAACGTATATCAATCATTCGTATATAGAGTTCTTTATAGAGGGAGCGAGATTCACCTTCACTCTGTTAATGGGAGGGACTCGAAAATTTTCTCATCCTTTTTTTTTTGCATAATTTTTAATAACAAAGAGGTGAGATTTTTAAAATCATTATAGTAATCAGAACCGCCTGAAAATATTTTATCTACCTGAATTTTGGTAAGTGTTCCAATGATACTAGTTTAAAACATGCGCAAGAAGGCACCAAAAAATTTGAATGTTTATGTTGACTTAACCCGATACATAATTGCAGTTTTACAACATTTTCCTTTATCGATTAATTGTGCCAAGATGCAGGGTTTCATATTTGAATTTCAACTTAATTACTACGTAATTTTTTTTTAATTGTAGTGTGAGTACAATAATTCTGTACTCTATGAATATCAGGCTATGCGAATTGACACTAAAGGGATTTTTATAAATATTTATAGACAGAAATAGTTATCAAAACAATATCGGAAGAAATCGCTACTCAAGCAGCCAAATATAAAACACGTCTACAAAACCATCCTAATCAGCACAACTCACCATCCCAGAAACCCTACGGCAACTAAAAAAGAAACAGGATGTTTATGACCTCAACAAATAGAGAGTATAAAGCTCGCTATAAAGAGAAGACGGGCTAACTCCACTTGGAGTAGCACTCTCAATGCAACGAAACACAACAAATATCATAGTCATAGTCTGCAGACTGAATGCACAATAAAAAAAAAATAATAATAAAAACTTTTATTTAATTAATTTACCGTTAACAGTTTCACATCAAACATATATATCGACATACCTTCTTTATAAAAACTACCCGGAATCGTTAAAAAAATGAACTACTTAAAAACATGTGGTAAAATCTTTTTTTGTTAAGTTGGTAGAACCTTCCTTAATTACCAAGTCAAACTTAAGTGTGATTTGTCAAATAGTGTGTTTACAGCAGCTGTGGTAATAGATCGACCTTAAAGTTGCTTTGCTTATTTTATTATGGATAAATTAGATGAACAAAGAGTTTGCGTTAAATTTTGTTTTTCAACGGAAATTTTGTGTTACATTAAAAATTATAAATAAAGACCTATGGTGACTCAACTAAGTCAAGAAAACAGGTATACGAGTCGTACAAATTGTTCAAAGAGAGGAGTGAAGTGGTTGATTTGCCTTATCCCACAAAGCCATCAATTGTACCACTTACGAGAACATCAAAAAAATCAAACAATTATACTTCAATTCAGTATTAAAGATTTGCCTTAACAGTTGAACGTTGATAAAATGGCCATCCATGGAATGTTAAGTAATGTTTTGTGTTTGAGAATGTTTGTTGTAAGAGGTCAGATTTGTGGAACGACAACTCATATATTTTGCATGACCATAATAGGCCTTCTCACAGAGCAACAATTATGACAAAGTACAAAGCCAAAAACTCAATACCAACGACCATCTACCGTATTCGCTGGATTTAGCCCAATGTAACTTGTTCTTGTTTATAAAACTAAAATTGCCACTACGTGGAACCCATTTTGACTCGATTGAAAACATCAAAAGGAATTTGGAGCGGGAATTAAAGAACTACACCATTTTTGGCATTGTGAAGTATTTGGAAGAGTGGGTCCGGCGTTATTACAGTTTTATGCATGAATTTAAATTTTAATGTTTCTTTTAACAATTTCGGATAGTTTTCATTATATATATATATATATGTACATATATATATATATATATATATATATATATATAGGTACATGAAAAATTACAATGTTAATCTCTCTTGCTCTTTTTCTTCTTCCCAAAGATTTTCTTCACAGCACACTTTACAGCGAAAATAGCAATCAGCAATACCACTCCGACAAAGCTGAATAAATCCAGCAAATAGCGCTTATACCATGGCACACTCAAGGCTAAACTTCTGAGATGAAGTGCCCCACCAGTCCTCACTACATACTCTATCCAATAGACAGCAAGATCCTTCGGCTTCAATGGTCGGTCATGGTAGAGATTTGAAAGTTCTTTAGCTTTCGCTGAATACCTGGAGCAAAATTATTTAAATTTTAAACGAAATAACAAATTTTTCATTGAATCAAAAACTAGTCTGGTACCAAAAGTATGATATTCATCTGTAATATTTTAATCTACCTGTAATACAACGTTAGTACATATGGGCTTGTTCTTATATTGTATAAACAGTTATCTCCTCTGACATTCTTGTAGTCACGTAAATTTGTATTTTATGTTCATAATCGTCTATGTTAACCTTTTACGTAAATGTTTCTGTAACTGCTGTTACTGCTATATACGAAACGGCGATACATTGTTAAGTACAGAAGACAACTTCAAATAATTACAAATAAATAACTAAGACAATGCCAAAGAATAGCCAATATACAGCAAACAATGATGCAACTCCTCAGATTGCACAGTGGAACCATCGATGCAAAATGGAAAGCCTGCAGCCCGCATATCGCAACGCAGCACCCGAAGAGTTCCTTCGCTGCATCCTACGACAGTTGACAGCGAGCTGCGAAAAATACCAGCGATGGGGGCCATTTTGGTGACTCTGCAGTGTGGGACGTGGGGCTTGCGGGATATGCGCTATCTCGCTTGGCGATTGTATATTGTCATATTGGTGGTGTATAGGACAGAACAGAATTCATGCAGTATTCGCTACCTGGACTTCTGTTACATTTCATTGATTTCTCCATCTAATAAAGTAATACCTTAGTACTTGCTTAACTTCCTTTTACCAGTTAATTTTTTTCTTTTCTTTCAACTTGCCTGTTACCTCTTGCTCTAAAACGGTTATTCCTCAAGCAGTTCATTGATCCACTTTTCTAAGTGTGGAAGAACTGAGTTGACTAATTAACGAAAGTCTTAGCTAGCAGTGTCAATTAAATAACATAAGTCCTCAAATTTTTACCAGAAAATGCATTGACATACGTCTTTGCAAAGCAATTGTCCCCATTGCCGATTATGAAGGTGCGTGATCTTTGTATTATTTCATTGAATATCAAATTAGAATGTTCGTCTCCAAAATGTTATACACTTCCTACATCTTGGACCTAAAAAAATATGACGATATAAAAAAATAATACGAGCTTGCATCTCAGTATTTTTTGTTTTCTCTTCAATATCTTGATGAATTTCTTCAGCTCATTTTGACTCGGTAGGCCAAAAAATAAACTAGCAATTGGTTTTAAATGTACTGCTTAAGTCTCGACTTACAATTTTAGGTATAGCCTCCCGATAACACTTCTACACTAAATACAGCCCAACAGTGACACAAAGTGGATCCTTATGTTAGCAGCTTGTCGTCAATTTACACATTCCATTAATTTTTTTATCCCCTGTCTCTTGCTTAGATTATAATAAATTAGTTAGTTGTTATTGATGCAAGCATATGAACTATTATTGCATTACCCCATATTACTCCATATTCAATTTAATGTGGCGTTGGCGGTTAAGTTGACTGAAAAAGATTGTTAGTCTAGCAATTAATAATTTAATTGTCTTTTATGCATCTCAAGACTTTAATGTAATGACCCATAAATATGGTTAATTAATATCTTTTGAAATGATGATTTGTTTATAAAATGTACTGTGGCGAAATCTTGTAGGTCATAACAATATATCATAATCAGCGAAAATAAGAAAATAGAATCTTTCAATAAGTCAGTTTTACATGAAAAACAATATATGTCAAATATTTACTTGGGATTATTCAACATCTCCTTGATATGGGCCTCCAAAATTTCAGCGAACTTTGGATCTTGTCGCGATACCTGGAGAGCAAAACCCCTCTTGGTAGACTTTGCCATATTCAGATGCTGATCTCCAAAGAAAGGAATTCCGATCAATGGAACGCCGTGATGAATGGCTTCTGTGGTCGAAAGTAGGCCTCCATGTGTAATGAAAAGTTTCAATTTTGGGTGAGCTGAGAAAAAAATAAAGTTAAAATTGTAACACTGGCACATGTGACAAACAAAAAGTGTGATACATATAGCAAACTTATCGCTATAAGAACTCTTATAGCCAACAAGAACATCAGTCCAGCTACACCCAATGAGTATCCGGAAATTAAGATAGGAATACTACGGTACGTCGTTTTATCAACAGCCTTAAACTTGTGATCACAACGGTGACAACAATAGTTTTATATATATATATATATATATATATATATATATATATATATATATATATATATATATATATAGCTAATTAATCATTGTTGCTTGTTCTTTTTTGCACTTCCATCCTAATATACGAGGACAATGGGATGTTAGTGGAGTTTTCTACCCTCTTGAAATTTGTTGCTAAGTAGAAAAGAGTAAGTGCAGAAAATTTGTGGGATATCAGTAGCCTGTAAGGTACATACAAACACACACGAACATATATTGAGTTTTATTTAGAAAATTATGATGTTGTAGGTTTTGCAAATCACTATTAGATAAATCGTTTTGACTTTTCAAATTGTTATAAGTTATTCAGATGAATTTATTCCGTTTAGTCTGAACAGCAAAAATAAAATGCAATACTGCTACCAATATGTTTGCATACAATAATCTAACCTTTGTCTGTTTTTTTTAAATTATTGTAAAAATAACTTAACGGTGCATCAAATATAAACCAAACTTTCTTTTTGCTGCCACTAGGAAAAATGAGTGACATATTAACGTAATATGTTTGAGTATGAATGTCAAGATTAGAGGAATCCATGAGCCCTGTCGGTAACATCATGTCTCAGTAATAGTTACACATTTCTATTTACTATGCGTTATAATTAAATTTTCAGCATGGAAGGTGTCAAACCTGTTAAAAAAGAAACAATTTTAAGGACCTTAATTTATTATGTTCTCCTGTTCCCTGATAAGTATTACTGAGATTAATATTTGTGCTATTCATGAGCCGATTACACGGGACCAACACCTTGCAATATGGGAAATAGATGTAGTGACCAAAATATCTTACACGTCACTGCTAAATCACCAACACTGGATGACTTATATTGCCGGAAGTTAATAGCAAAATGGGTTACTTGCCTTCTTACAGAAGATCAGAGAATAAATCATCTTGAACTGTGTGAAAGGCTTTTGGTATTCGATTCATGTGATAACAGGTGGGAGAACATGATTTTGATGTCAGCAAAGCTATGGAATCTAGTGTCTAGTGCAATTGACTAAAAATACAGCCACTTTACACTCAATGTGATCAAAAAATTGAAATTTAGTGGGAATTTAAGTAGAAAAATGTGGTTAATGAAAAAATTTTTCTATTGCCCAATAATTTTTAAAAAACCCATTTTATATTTGAGCTTTCACCTTAATTATTATAACTAATGGCGTTTGACAGGATAAACTATAAATTAGAAGGCCATGTTTCTTTGTTGTACAAATACAACGATCACATTCTAAAGTACATATTAAATATTGACCATATTCCACCTCATATTAGTGAAATGTACCTAATATACTCTGTTGTGGCATCCACTTTTCGATGTGAACATTTGGTGGTAAATTGGGTAAGTCTGCTTCAAACTTCCAGAGTACGGTCTCTTTAAGTCCTTTGAATATATTAAGGAGCGTATCCCGCGTTTCCGGGTCCAAATCAGCACTCTTTAGGTTAGAGCCAAGACTGAAGTAAATGACACCATGTTTCGATTCATCCATGATTTTTTGGAGTTTCTGGAATTAATGTTTTTATTACATCTTCATAATTAACTAAAAAAATACACATACGCACACACACACATATGTATATATATATATATATATATATTTATATATATACTGTGTCTGGGAATGGGTGTGATAAAGGAATAAATTGTTTTTGAAATAAAATGTAAAACAAGCCCATTTTTTAATTGAGATGCCAAAAAAATATTGTACGTAACTTTTTTTAACATACTCAATACTTGCCTGGAGCATGGTGCTTACCCGGGTAGCTAGATGTCTTTGCAACTGTTCGCAGATTATTCCCCTGAGGGACGCTGAATAGTATGCACAAGTATCATGTGTATGAAAAAGATGACAAGTAATTTTGAATATAATTTTAAATTTTCCTAAAAAAGGTTATCTTTTAAATTTTATTTTAAAAACCACTATTTTTCAGTCAACGAATAATATCTGCCTTTATTCGACACTTATTCCGGTATACCATGTATATATATATATATATATATGTATATATGTATGTATGTACATATATAATTATGTTTATATCAAAGTATTGTGTACATTATTTCGTATTAAGTAAAATTTAGAAATGAAATAGCTGATGGTTAATTGAATTTATAATGATAATATTTATATCGTAAACAGAGTGTGCCTATTTTTTTAATTATTTCAGTGTATTGTATTTTACAATCGTCTTCAATTAACATTTGTTGTTTCTAATTTAATCTAACTTCTAACAAATTAAATGATTACTGATATAAACATTGACATAAACATCTAGTCCAATTAAATGTTTGCAGTAAATATTAAACAATTTAATGATTACTGTAAACACATTATGCAATTTGACATAAATATTGACATAAACATCTAGTCCAATTAAGTGTTTACAGTAAATATTAAACAATTTAAATGATTATTGTAAACGTATTATGCAATTTGACGTAAATATTGACATAAACATCTAGTCCAATTAAGTGTTTACAGTAAACATTAAACAATTTAAATGATTACTGTAAACACATTATGCAATTTGACGTAAATATTGACATAAACTTCTAGTCCAATGAAGTGTTTACAGTAAACATTAACTATTTAAATGATTACTGCAAACACATTATGCAATTTAATATAAATATTGACATAAACATTTAGTCCAATTAAGTTGTTACAGTAAACATTAAACAATTTAAATGATTACTGTAAACACATTATGCAATTTGACGTAAATATTGACATAAACTTCTAGTCCAATTAAGTGTTTACAGTAAACATTAACTATTTAAATGATTACTGCAAACACATTATACAATTTGATATAAATATTGACATAAACATTTAGTCCAATTAAGTGTTTACAGTAAACATTAAACAATTTAAATGATTACTGTAAACACATTATGCAATTTGATATAAAAATTGACATAAGTATCAAGTCCAATTAAGTGTTTACAGTGAACATTAAACAATTTAAATGATTGCTTTCCAATTTGAGATAAACATTGTATCCTCAGTGACATAAGCAATGTATACTTGTGCTTAATGAAAAGATAACAGAAATATGATGGTAAAAGTATAGTAAAAGTAATGATTCATAAATCAATTTTTCAAGGGGGAAACTGACAGGGAGTGTAAACATTTTTTTACAAATTTTAAGCATTGACACAACTATAAAGGTTTAAGCAAAACATTTATACAAGGACGGCAATAGTGAATTGTGATGTCATTTATAATTATATACTTCTTAACATAAAGTTTGGTTGCGCTTTATGCTCCTAGTTGTTACAAAAAGAACGCTGTTATTTGATACTTTTTATACACTAGCCGACATTTTGGATTAACCTGAAATTCGGACATGGATTTATATAGAAAGTAAACAAATAAAAAGATGAATATGGCAAAATTATTATAAAAAAGATCAAAGACAGCATGCATCTATATTTGCATTAAAAATTTAGTGGAAAATGTTTTTTTTAAAGTAGACAAAGAAATTCCATAAGATGATATATGGTAAACTTTATACATATATTTTTTATACATATATATGTATGTATGTATGTATATATATATATATATATATATGTGTGTGTGTGTGTATATATATATAAATAAATATATATATATATATATATATATATATATATATATATATATATATATATATATGTATACATATAAAGTTTACCACATATCATCATGTTAATATAGGAGTGCTATGTTTTTTATTTCAATCTCATATATGACATTTAAAAAATTAATTGCAATAATTCAGTTCACTTTTTCAAAATCTATTTTCATATTCATTCATAATGTTTACCATTTTCTGTCATGTACATTCAAACGACTTCCTTATATCAATGTCTGTATTCGTAGTCAGAATTGAATTCTGTTTCATTTTTACTGTCTTTAAATAGTTTTGGCTTTTCAATTTCGTTTCTTCATATTTTAGCAATATTTATCGACTAAAATCTGCAGTTGACAATTCTACAATTCCAATTGTAGAATTGTAACATAATTCTTATCTATATCATCTATGTCGCTATGATTGTTCTTAACAAAATCTATATTTCTTGAATGATTTCTATATTCTTAAAAAAATTTCCAGGATATTCCCAGTTATATTTATAATTTTAGTATTAATTTTTAATTATTTTATGGTTTTGTTTATAATTTTCCCTCTTCTTTGTTATTGAAGTACATTTTATTAAATATAATTATCCCGTTTTCTGTCCTTGTATGGCTTCAAGTTATGTTACAGTACTTTATGAATTGTCCACATGTATTACTTCATTTATTACTCAATAGGCCACCTACCGGTGTCAGAGGGCTGGGTGTGTCATCAACATGAAAGCCCCCAATCTCCACGACATTAGGTGGCAACTTTGCAGTTGCTGTCAATGAAGGGTGAGAATTGGTCAATATAAGGGAGGTGTTGTGGATTACATCATAATAATCTGGTAGAGGGATGCCACGTGCGGCTGCCACAGGACCAAATATATCTTTGTAGGTGTGCGCTTCAGCAGGCTGGTCAAAAAATCTGATTTCATAATAAATTAAACTAATATTAGTTACATTCTATTTTATTTGAAATTAATGAAGAAACATCCGTATTTCTGTTCATTTACAAAGAGTTAGCGGGCGCTCTCCTGAAATGTGAAGAAATTTATTTTCACGTACTTTCATTGTGCTGCTTTTATGAGAATGTACCCTACATTTGCAGCGATAATTAATGAAATTATTGGAGAAAACATTCACCATGTTCATTATAACTTAGTAAATTTATACATATTATGTCATTATTGAGTGTTCAATTGGCAGCTAGAGTTTTAGTACCTCCAAGGAAAATAAAATCATTATTGAGTCAAAGGAATATATATGTGTATATATATACATATATATATATATATATATATATATATATATATACACACACACACACACAAATATATCTCAAAGACTTAAACAGATTTTTAAAATAACAGTCTAAGTAAAAATTATATTTTTTTAAATAGGCTAATTTAGGCAATATTTTTTGAGATATGTGACTCTGGTTATGGATAACAACGAAATCCTCAAGGCACCAATTAAAGTTTATCTTCAAAACAGACAAGAGGATTTCACAGGACTCTTTTTCAAGGAGAGGTCTAATTTATCAACAATAGAACAATCCTACAAGACATCTAAAAGAACTCAGGTATTTCGAATCAAAAGCAACGTCAACTCCTTTGACATAAAAAAATGTTTATGAATTATATGTACTAATTTTAAATTTGCATTAATTTTAATCAGGTTATAAACAATAGAATCATCTTTTCTTCTTTTATGTTGATATCTAACTAAAACCTAATAACTAACCTGGCGTTTCCAACCATAAGAAAGGTTGTCATTGTATTCATAAGCCTTTCATAGAAAGTCATTGGAGTAGAGAAGCCGGTGAATACGCTGGGTTGCACACCAGGACTCACCACCTCGTCTACTATGTACTCCAAATTGGCATGCATGGCTATTGATGAGAACATCACAGAATTTGTGCTCAGGATTGCATGTAACCTGTAAATTAATTTTTTTTTAGTTCTCTAACAGAAATATGCAAAATAACAACTAACTATTATATTGCCCTAATATAAATAAAAAAAGTTCATGTTAAATAAATAATTTAGTTTTTTATTCAATGAATGTATATAATTTCTATGCAGGTAATGGAATCAATGTGTATCCCTTATTGGGATTAGCTGAATGGTTTATTTATTTATGTGCTTTAATATACCTAATTGATACATATGGAGGAATTATTGCTACAAAAGCAATCTCTCACAGCCAACCAGAACACCAGTCCAGCTGCACTTGACGAGCAGCTGGGAATCAAAACTGGGTCACTGCGGTGCGCCGCGCAACGAAAGGCATACTGCCTTTTGATCAACCAACATACCATGTGTACATTTAACAGAAAAAAAACATTCTGATAATACAATATTTTCTTTTTTTTATGAAGGTTTTGGTGATGAAATTAATAATTTATAAATATTTTTCTTCAAGGGTTCTAATAAAAAAATTTTTTAGCTAATTTTTTTGTATCCACACAAACACATATATATTTACTATTCCATCTAAAGTTTTACACCTGTCTCAGTCATAGAAATGGTGTCGCCATGGTGTATTGGGTTGATCACAAGGCATACTGTCTTTCATGGTGCGGCACACCATGGTGACCCAGTCTCTGTTCCCGGCTGTTCATCGAGCAGGGCTGGACTGATGATATAGTTGACTGTAAGTGATTGTTCTTGTAGCAATAAGTCCACCATATGTATGAATAAGGTACATTAAAGAAGACAAATAAATAAATGATATCATGATTATAAGACTATTGCTTGTGTTACTTATGTCATACCTGTATTATTTGTGTGGTCTCAAAATAATATGGTCATATATATTTATAAATAAAATTTAATAATACGCAAGATTTAATATCATATTTTTGTTGTTTTATTTTGCAGAGTTTTCTGCCATTCATAATTGCTGACAAGAATTTTTGGCAATTATGAGCTTGTATATTCAAATAAATATTAGGTTATAGTTAGATTATAGTATGTGAGGGGAAGCTAAAAAGCTATCTACCTAACAATGAAAAGTTATCTACCTAACCATTTACTTTTATTTGGTCTGTTTTCAATATGATTGTACATTGCTGACATTGTCTTTTTATTAGTTGAAAATCAAACTTATCTTTAAAGTTGCTGAATAAATTATGAGCACAGTGTGTAAATCCTGGAACTAGCTTGGCAAAAATATAAAAAGTTAAATTTGTAATTATTATTGTAAAAAAGTCAGATGTACTATTAGTAATAATATATTTAAAACAGAATATTATTAATAATTTTTGACATCTCTAATGAAAATAATTAAGCTTTTCCAGGTGAAAATTTTCTAATATTAGCTATTTCTGTGTCAGATGTTACTATCAAATATATAGACTTATGTAAACAGTTAAAACTCGAATATCCTCATGTGATATTCGCGCACCTGCCATATTGCTTTACTTTGGACATCTTGGGCTTCTTCCAACATTTATCCAATTGGAATGAAAGCAGAAGTCACCGGTAATAAACATACTGTTTTTTTATATTTTAAGTGGAAGTCGAAGCTTCTTTAATGGTATTAACCATCTCTCTTTTACTTGATTTCTGGGAAAAAAGGTCTTTTAAAAAAGCCAATCTTTCTATACTATAGATTTTAAAATAGTGTTGCATTTTCCTTTTATTGCTGTGCTTCCTTAATCTATCAAATTCTATTCGTATTCTTTTATGTATTTGTATTCTTTTATGTAGTTCTTTGGTTATTTTTAGGCTCTTTTGTGAACACAACTGAATATTCTCTGCCAACCAACTGACTTATTTTTAAGAAAACATGTGATAACATCGGTATTTTCCTACCAACTTCTGGTAAATTTGCTCATTTAGTCTCCAAATTAAAATTCTTAAATTACTTAATAACGCTGTAACCATACTACCAACATTAAAATTACATAATATATAATCAACTTATTTCTTAACATGATTTTTCCGTAGAATATTTTGGACAAAATACTCCATTTAATTAATAGAACTCCAGCTGGAAAAGAAATTTATAAATAATATTGAAAAAATTCACAATGTATTATTAATGACAGTTTGAAGTATATATTATGAGCTATAGAATCTTTTATCAATGTTCATCTTAGTATTTTTAGTGCATAATTTAACAACTTTTGTACGTAATATAATGTCATAATTAAGTTTTATTTGTGTTGTGTTGTATCTTTAAAAACTAAAACAAATACTTAATTTTAGATCTTGAAGCCATCAAAACGACAAGCTCATAATGATTGTTCGTTACGCTTTGCGGGTGGATATTGTGTGACACCACCTCTACGTTAAATGCAATACACTTTTTTACATTGAATGTTAAACTTTTTTGTAAAAAGGTAAAAATTATATTGTAAACAGTATTTGTTTATGGAGGTATCATCAAAATTTAATTTTCTTAAGCTAATTTCGTCTATTTATAAAATGGTAGTAAATTTCTTTCAAATTTTTTTTATATGAAAGTACCTTGGAAACTTACACCATGTGCACAGACTTGTCATGTAGAATAAAAATTTCTTTTACTCAATGTGTCTTCCCTCTTTCATAAAATGGGATAGTTAATTCAAAAAAACCAACATAACAATCAGAATTTTTCGCCATTTTTATGAGAAGTAGTCAACAAGAATAATTCCTTCTATGCTTAAACAAATGTCTTCAATCGCCAGCAGATTGGCAAAACTATGAAGAAGCTCCTCAGTTTTAGAAGGATAAGCCATTCCCATTGACAAATTGCAGTCTCATCACAAATGACAACTCTACAAATAATTTCTTCAAGGACATTGCGACTTGTGTTTAAAAGTTTCTTACAATATTCCACTCATGATATTTTATTGGACACCAGCATTTGAGGGAACCAATGTACGCTGACTTTTCTCATTGGATTTTCTACTTTAGCCACATTTTCTTATGTAACTGTTGAGTAGGATTTCACAGCTTGATTAAAATTATTATTTTAAACAAAGAGTTGCTTTCCATTTGGAGGAAGAGGAATCTCTGTTTATAACTCAGTTTACATTCACTTTTCTACAACGGATCATTTCTCCATTTTAAACCAAACCACCACCAAACATTGCTCAATTTGAGTATTTCCTCTTTAACATTAGGTCATTTTCTTTTTAACATGTTTACAGTGATGTTAATAAAGGCATAACAAATAATATATATGCATATATGCATAATTGATCAATATTCAAATCCTGAAAGTGTTCCTTGTAACCTTCTGAGGATACTACACGGCACCTGGTGTGCATGAACTGCCCAAAACTTAACTAACGCATTAACATCATAATTGTCTATCACGAAAATCTGATGAGAAATAAGGAAATTTTATTTGTCTTATTTTGTATTAAAAAACCCTTAGAACTTGCTATACCAATTTCACGAGAGGCTTTATTAAAAAGGCTCACAGCAAAGGAGAAGGTACAACAATTAAATAAATTATTGAAATAAAATATTTAATTAATAATTTAAATAAATTACTTACCCATTTAATATGTCTGTAAAGAACCATTCAGTTATTACAGCATCAAACTGCTGGTTCTTGTCAAGGAGCACTTTTTGAAGAGCATCACCACGAAGGAAAATATAGGTCACATTACGGGCCATTTCCTTTGCTGAGGCCACATCCATTTCTTGCCCATTCAATGCTTCAGACATGATCTTTTTGCTCATCTCTGAATGGTCAATGATCAGCAGTTAGTTAAAACTAAGCATGTCACCAGCTTTCAATGATTTTTTAAAATTTGTAGTATCTGACGACTAATTTCTCATATAAATAACGCTAATTAAAAAGTATAAATAAATTTAATTCATTTCATATTTTGTTCGAGGGTGAATCAAATATAAACCGGAATTAGTTTTTAAAACTTTATTGGGAAGTGATAAAAATACGAAGCTTGAAAATTATTTTTCTACGTAATCTTCTGATTTTGTGATACATTTTTTCCCAATAGATGGGTAATATTGTTATTCTGTTAAAAAAGATGGTTGTACAATAATCCAATTACGCACGAAGTCTTAAACTGTAACAATGTCATCAAAACATTGTCCCCCAAGAGTTTCTTTCATTGGTTCAAATAGGTAATAATCATAAGGCGATAAGTTTGGACTCTAGGAAGGGTGTTCCAGTGTAGTCCATAATGTTTAAATTTTTTAAATAGTTAAGGCAGCTGATGGGGTCGGGCATTGTCTTGCAATCTTTTTCTGGATAATGTCTCTTATGGAAAAACCACATCTTTTCTGACATATGCTATTTTTGAATTGTCTGAAAGTTGTCAGTAGTACAATGCGTTAACAATTAAACGTTCATAGAGAAAGTAAATAAGTAGGATTCTTTTAAAGTCGATAAATACGGTCATCAAAACTTTCCCAGCCGGAAGCTGAGTTTTGGCTTTAACAGATGTATATTCATTCTTCATTTGCAACTCCATACTTGCTTGCTTCAAATTGTGTGTGCCACAAGTCACTATCCGGTGCAAAAAACTTCCGCTTCAGTCTCGTAGTGGTTCAAATGCAGTTGGGATATTTCTATATGATTCCGTTTTGATTTTCGGTGAGATGATGAGGTACCCAGCTTGCGGACACTTCACGACATTCAAAGTCATCAGTGATAACATTGTGAGCACTGCCAAAGCTGATTCCCACCTCGGAAGCATTTTTAGCTACTGTTAATCGTCAATCACAGTGAACAGTTCTAAAAATCATGTCATGAATACACTTTAGTCTTTTTAAGTTTATTATCTCCAAACTGTGTCTGAAGCCTTTGCAGAATTTCCAATGGGTGTACACCATTTTTCTTAAGAAATTTCGCTATAATATGTTTCACAATGGACAATGGTACTCCTCGTTCAGACATCGCGATAGGTACTGAAGAGATGGTAATGTGGCACTCCGTAGTGGTGCAAAATCCTCTGGGTATCCCAGCCAGTGAACCTCCCAGAGGCCTATTGTTCATCCCTGACCTATTTGTTCATCTTACTATGGGTACAAAAAGAATTTCGGTTTATATTTGGATTCATCCTCATATTTTTGTGATATTCAAATTTAACATTGCTGTATTCCACTTAATGTATGTGATGCATTCATAAAAAATGTTTAAAAATAAAATTTCTAAATAAGGAGGCACAAATACCTTGCCATTCTTCAACTACATAACTGTAGTCAAGTTCTGTAAGTCCTTTAAATGGTTTCTTCATCGGAAAGGGGGTTGCATATGTAACCTGAAACAAATATAACCTAACTAAGTTTATACGACTATAGAAATGACCAACAAATCTGAAAATAAATTTTTCCAATAGCACTTGGAATATGATCGAATTTATATGTGAATATTCATTTGTCTGTGAAAAAAGAAATTTCTTGTATTTAAATAAGTAACAATTCAGAAAAAAATATATAAATAACTTGTGTTACTTAATAATGAATTGCAATAACATTTTATATTGTGGTAATTTCTGTTTTTTTTTATTATTTATCACTACAACAGTTCAGAGTCTGATTATAAATATCAATTGAGTCTTTAAAAATATAACAAACATTCATAATTTGAAATGAAATGCCATTAGAAGTACACGCAACACGAGGTTAAATTTTATGTTGCGTCAACTATCTAGTCCTGTGTTATAAAAGAAAACGTTAATATTTACGTGAGATAAGAATTTAACAATTTTACAATTGAATAAATATTTTTATTTTAAACGGTTTATTATTTGAATGTGTTACATGTTCGGAATGAATATCGGATTACATGTCAACATTTTTTATCTTGGAGTATTTTACCGCTGTGTAATTTTGTCTCATCCCAAATTTTAATCACATGAGTCATTCTTTTTGTGTGGTCAAATTATATTTGCTTGAGATATCTGAAGAATCAGTGACTCATATTTATTTTTCTATGAATACTTAAAAACAAAGAAGATTGACGATAGAAATGACTTAAATTAACTCTTGTGGAAAATCATACCAAGAGGTATTTCTTTCATACATCATGAAGCGAAAAAATTCCATTTCAATTTGAATAATTTTGGTGCAGATACCTCATTTTGTACCTCTTGTACCTCATTTTCCTTTTGTCGATTGCTTTACATATACTAAGTACCTATATGCTCTAACCAACTTAATAACAAATTAATACCAATATAATATAAAGGTAGATCAAGATTATATCATTGAAAGTATGAAAACGTACATAATATTGAAATTATTTAGAAAGCATGAAAACATATGTAATATTGAAATTATTATGTGATTTTAGGAATCATACTTAAATATTCGTCATCGGAATTTTAAAATGATAGATTCAAAACTTTACAGTTATTCTGAGTATCAAATGTAGAACTCTACGAGTGACAACTGTCATTCAAAATGCAGATAACATTGGTCCACCAAAGTGTCAAGCCGTACTTCCATGGTGAAACTGCCTCCTATAAGAACCTATATCATAACCTATGCTATATTGTGGAGCTAATAGTACTTGAAGATATTACCTCTGTATCTTGGTTAATCATGGAAATATTTTAAAAAAGTCAATAATGAAAACTTTTTTCAAAGTGATGTACCTTTAAGCTAGGAAAATTATAATTAAACTTTAGGAATATATAAGCCATAAATATATAACTAAGAGATAGGAAAATATAATTTAATGAGTGTTATGGTCCACTTCACAATTTATTTTACAATTTCTGATGGTTCAATTTCTGATCGGATGGGTTTCTGATGGGCCCAGCCCAATAAAAAAAAATATCAGAAAAATGTAAACAAACATTCTATTAATCGATTTTAATCAGATCTAATTGAATGACCACTTTGAAAAATATTTATAGTATTTGCCTATGTGCCGCCTACAAGTTGGCCTCATTTAAAAAAAAAATAAAATTAAGTGGACATATATTCTACGGCCACTACATTGAAATATTTAATCATAATCATTATTATTATATTAAACAATGTTACAAATATGACCACTTACAAATGTATACCCTAATATTTATAAGTATGAAAGGCGTATGCGCTTAATTGTGAATTATTTCAGGAATAGCTCCCCTTGCATTAGCGCCCCAAATGCTAGTCATGTCCATGAATGTTTATGCACAAGATTATGATTAAACCATAACTGTTGTGTATTTTCACTCGTCCTATTTATTCAGTTTGACAACTCCCTAATTGAGAGACATGTTGTTTGTATTAAAAAATATATAATTTCCACTGAATAAAGGAGTTGTGTAAAATAATTCGGCTATGTCTGGGAAATGTAATAAATGTGGCTTTATGTTGTGAAAAGATGGAAGACGAAAGAAAATATTGTGAACTAAAGATGAAGTGCGTACTTACTACATTGCTCACATGAATATAAAATGTTATTGCTGTGACTGTGCACATGGAAATCGAAGATTGGGTGTTGCTCCCATGTGGCAACAATCATATATTTATTGTCAAATGCGAGATACAAATCTTATATAGTTCGCCGAGCAGAAATATTATACAGTGTTTTCTTTTCAAATAACAAGCATGTTATAATTAATGAAGATAGCGATGATGACTAATAAAAAGTATTATATTTATCTAATAAAAAGTATTAATTTTTACAACTGTTGTCATCACTATGGTGTGTTGGGTTGATCACAAGGCATACAGCCTTTGAGGGGTTTGATTCCCAGCCACTCATCGAACGGGACTGGAGTGTTCTGGTTGGCTGTAAGAGATTGCTCTTGAAGCAATAAGTCCACCAGATGATTCAATTAGATACATTATAGTAATAAATAAAAGACCTCTCCTACGGCCTTTTTGAAAATTTTATATTTAATTGTTGCTAAATTAAAAATTATGTGCAATTTAAATGTGTCAAAGTATTGGCTGTAGCGTATTACTGTTATTTTTATTTAGCATGTTGCTCCCATTGAATTTTAACTAACCATGGTCCGTTGTTAGGCGACACGTAGACAAATATTGTATATTTTTTCAAAACGGTTATTCAATTAGATCTGATGGAAATCGATTGATAAAATTGAATGTGGTTGGCTGTAAGAATGCTCTTCTCGCAATAAGTCCACCATATGTAACAATTAGATACATTAAAGTAGTAAATAAATAAATAAATAAATATTTACATTTTTTAAATATTTTTATTTGGGCTTACCCATTGGAAACTAATGTGAAAAGTTACTTAGATATATTGCTTTGAAAAAAGTTATCATTGGACACTTTTCTCTAAATATCTTCACGGTTAACCAAGATGGAGAGGTAATATCATCTGTATTAACTACTATTAGCCTCCTCTGCAATATACATAGCTTATGATATAGGTTCTTACAGGGGAAAATTTCACAATAGAAGTACGGCTAAATCGTTGGCATTTGGGGATCGGTATTTCATCATAACTATGGTTTAGAGAAGGAAATAGTCCAGGGTTGTATGCAAACTCATCGGCCTTGCTGTCATTGGCACTTATTCTGCTTTATGCGAAACAAACAATAAAGTTCTATCTCAAATAAAAAAGAATTGATGCTCTCACCTCATGGCCATGTATCAGCAGTTCTTTCACTAAGGCGTCCCCGAGATTCAGATGACTCCTGGCTGGTGCAGCAAAGATGACGAGAAACTTGTAGCAGTCGGCCACAGTCAGTGTAGCCAAAATGAGAAGGGCTGCCTTTAGTATCATTCTATTGTGGGGAAAATGTTTTAGATTATGTTACAATGTTCATTTACTCAAAGGGTCTTGGCAAACTTAGCGTGTAAACCAAAATGTTAACCAAAACATTACAGAAATGTAATAATGTAATAAAGTCATATAGAACAAATATGGAATTATTAAATTGAGATATTGTAAAAGACCGTAAATGCATTAGACAAACTGAAGAAAATGTCAAAATTCAGTATGACATACAGCACCATTTCGAAAGAAGTCAGGCCCCGGACAGAAATGGAACCCAGAATATCAGTTTGTGCTTGGCAATCATGAAGCAGGAGTGCGAGTGACGAACATTATGGCATAAAATGTGAAGAGGTCCCAGGGCGAATTCCTTTCCTTTAAAGTATCTGCACACACACACACGCACACACACACACACACACATATATATATATATAGATATATATATAGAGAGACATATATATACATGTATATACATATACATGTATATTTACATACATTATCTCATACTGAATTGGAATAAATAGTAGCCGACTCACAGAAAGTTATGGTGCTTTTTTAATCATAATTTCGAGTCAGTACGTAAATTGGTTACTTTTAATGTTTGTACATGTAAAATTCAGATATAAAAGCAAAGTATATAAGAATATATAAATTGTAATAGGGGACTCCCGCCTAGCAAAGTGTCAATACTGCCCA
Organism: Druceiella hillmani; assembly: GCA_039881145.1. NCBI lineage: Eukaryota > Metazoa > Arthropoda > Insecta > Lepidoptera > Hepialidae > Druceiella > Druceiella hillmani. Next base: position 11,843,327 of record JAYKKI010000030.1, on the reverse strand, counting down.
TCGCATATTCTTTAAACATGTACCTAATTGAGATTATGTTGTCTGTGACAGTGCTTATTTTATTTTGGCTTGAAATATTTTTGTTATGTAGTTGAAAAGAATTATGTTCTGATTAATGATGACTGGCGACCAAAAAATAGAGTAGTTCTTAAGAACAAACAACAAAAAACCCTTTCAAAATTTTCTAATTTATCTTTTTTTAAACATTTTATTTAGCAGCTCAATCCTTCTGTGTTTTTGTATAGTAAAATTCTGTTACTTTTGGATTTAGTTCTGAAATAGCGTGAATAATTGTTTTTTTTTTCTTAACACAGAAAGAACATTTAGCATATATTCACTTATTGCTTTTCTTAGTAACGGTTTGTTTCGTTTTAACGTGGAGTACATACTGATTTTATGTTATTTTCAAAATGTTGAAGTCAGTTTGACTTTAAAATTTTGAAAATATTGAATTTGTCTATTTTTCGTTCAGACAAAACTTTCATACTGATTCATATAAATAAATGTAGAAACTCACAGATGTACGGGAACTTGAGGATGTGAACAATGATATATTTCAAAGTTCGTCTGAACACCACATTTCCATGAGAAAATAAATACTAAGCTAATAAACTGATCAATCCATTCGCATAAACCAACATAGGCAATTCATAAAAAATTATGAATTTGAAATTGTTTTTGGTAAATATAGATAATTCAAAACTGCTATTCCAAACTTATATTTGGAGAAGGCACTTAGAGGGTGGCTGATAAAAATCCTTCCACCTAGACAAGCGAATATCATTAAAAAACTTCTTTGAGCAGAGTATCAAGCTGGTTTTTAATCTTTTTTTTCAGTAAATAATAACGATATTATGCACCTTCAAAATTATCATTTGTAGTCCCATTTTGTTACCAGGTCTATGTTTTCATCGTATCTATGTAAATTTCATTACATATAAAGCTATTATTGGACTTTAATTTTTCCTGTCCTATTTATAAGAAAAAAATTATACAGAAAGATAAATGTGAAAGATTAAAAAAAAATTATCAATAAGGGAACCAAAGTATTTTTGAGAAATTCATATTTTATAGAAATTCACGATTTTTACGGAAAAAATAACATTAATATTTTTTCTTTTGAAAAGGTGTAGAACTATCATTCTGCATTTCCCAATACTTACTGCACGAAATTTATTTAAGTATGTTTCATAATGGACTTTTTGGGCAAAATGTATAACTATATAGACAATTATCAAAGCTATCTATTAGGAGCATGTATATATATTCAGTAAGATATTTCTTTACACATTCCAATAATTTTTTTTATTTATTTACAATTATATACTGATTAAAACGACTCTGATTTATGTTGTCGACAAAATATCTAAGTGTATTTATACATATAATAAAATTGTAATGAATTTGTGTCAGCACATAGAATAAAGTATTTACTAGTAATGCTAGCAATATGCTTGGACTATAGTTGTAAAAATACTGTATGATAGCAAATAGCTTGGTAATACACTGGCATAATATTATATTGCATGATATTTTATGTATTTTATTTTTTTAGTTGAAATATTAAAATTATGCAACCTTTTGATACATCTTTAAAAAAGTATTTTTTGTTATATTTTTTATGATTGTAAATAAAATTTTATTAGATTTTATGCTATTGCTCTTACTTTATAGGAGTATCATTTCAAAAAATAGATATTTCATCATTTTGTTATGTGGGTCAGGGTTACCCATATTAATATCTATAATTCTTATTAATGGGAAGGATTATTTTCAAAAATTTAATTTAATAACATAAATTATTAAACCTTTTTTTCATTATGAATAAATTATTTACGTTTTATGAAAAATAAATTTTGATTAGTTCAAATAATATTTTTAATATTAAATTTAAATATTATTTTTTTAGCAAATGAATATTTAGAGTTGATATTATTTCTTATAGTTTATTTTGTTATGAATTTGAATTTATGTTTTAATATTGTTGCTTTTATTTTATTTATTTTTTTGAAAATTATTAGTTCTTACTTTAATATTAATTATGTATTTATGTATCGAATTCAAATGAAATATGTGTTCATATATATATATATATATATATATATATATATATATATATATATATATATACATATATAATTTATAAAAAATATAAAATTGTAATTAAAATAATAAATTTCTTCATATTCCAATTTGAATTCCTTAAATTTGATATCCTTAACTTATAAATAATTTTAAAACAGGAATTATCTTCAAAAAATAAACAACATAAAAAATAAAGTTACCAATAATTATATTGCATTTATAAAATAATCTTTTTTTTCTCTACCTAATTTTCTCCAACTATTAATATTAAGACAGAAATTTGAATTAGTAACAAATTTAATTATGAGAAATATTAACTTTAAATATAAATATGGTACAATTTATTAAAAAATATAGTGAAATTTAATACTATGATAATAAAAAAATTACTTGTGCCAATCGACGTTTATTTTTTGTAAAACGTTAAGTAATTATATAAATGAATAACTATTAAGCATCTATTGAAATCACAAAATGTTTATTTATTGGAATAACATCCCTATAATGCGAGGACAAAAAGCATAAAATCTAATAAGATTTTACCTATGATCATATGAAGTTTTTTTTTTAAAAAGACTAAGCATAGTATTGTTATAATATATTATGTAATAAATAAACACATAAAATATAAAAAAATACCATATGATTTAATGTGTAATACCGGCTTCAAACTGTGTCATTTGGTATTATGCAACATTTTTAGTGACGAAGACAACTACCTACAACTGACGAAGAAGACTAATAATGAATAACTATCACTAAAGGTGTTTTATACAAAAATACTGTCACAAATAATATATACCGTTATTATACCATGTAATATCTTCCGCATCACACTCCACCAATGAGGTCACAAAGGGGCTTAATATCGAGTTTAGTCAACAATGGTTGGGTCGATCATATAAATGGTCTACAAGGCCGTTGGAACTTATTCCAATGGATTTTGCTTGTGGGGCTTTCACAAAAGATTTTGCCTTTGCTATGTGTTGTGATACATTTGCTGCATTAAAGCAAGAATGGAAGAAGCATCTGTTAATTTAAACGAGCGCCGAAGGGTTTGGTTGCTATCCATACACCGATCTACGTTTGATCGAGCCGAGAAATGTATGGGAAATTATGAAGTCTATTCACAGAATGGCAAAACTTGCAATTGCTGCCTAAGTATGTAAGGTATATATATATATATATATATATATATATATATATATATACATATATATACATTACATATACATATACATATATATAGTGAAGCGAGGGAATGACCAACAAAACAGTATTAATATATGTGAAGCAAAGAATACTTAGCGTCACAGACCAATGACGAATAACACACTAAAATTGAAGGAAAAATTGCGAAAAATAAATCTAAATGCGAACGCATCCGACATGAAATCTGGTTTTATTTTCAAGTTAACTGCATCCACATGGCTTTGTTTTATTATGTGTTATGCCGACTAAGAAAGTGATTGTTTTTGATGTTTTCGTTAACGCAGAGCGATACTACCAAGCGACAGCGATGCAACACACCTTCCCCGTACGAAGTGCCGCAGAAGACTAACGGCGAATAGTTTTCATTCAATAAGGCGCCTTAGTGGTTTTTAGGTGCGGAAATATAGAAAATATGTGTTTTTAAATATATCGATAACTAATTCACATTTTGAAAAATGGTCATTAGTATTGCTGTATGTTATTAATGCATTTATTAAACGACTTCAAAAAAGGATTAGGTTCTCAATTCTTGGGAATCTTTTTTTTATGTATGTTCAGCGTTAATTCTTGACCGAGTAGATTGATTTTGACGATTCTTTTTTATTTGAAAGAGGGTACTATAGGTGTAGTCCCATATAAATATGATGATGATCTGACAATGAGGTCCAGAAATAAATGATGGAACTCCTTAACGAATAGCAGTAAATCAACTATGATATAAGATATTTGCAACGGATAGTTCCAGAAAGGAACAATGGAACTCCTTAACGGATATTAGTAAATCAACCGTGATTAAAGATATTTACTATTAGTAGGTGTTACTTTGCAAAATAACTAAACCATCGACCAGATTAGGTTCTGATGATGAGTTTTAGAGATGAACAATGGAACTCCTTGACTGAAGGTAGTAAATTGAAAAGGATTCAAGATATTTGCTACTGGTAGTTGTTTCTTTGCAAAATAACTACACTATCGATCATATCAGAGTCTGATGATGCGTTCTGGAGATGATCAATGGAACTCATTATCGGATGATAGTAAATCAAAGTTAATTGAAGATATTAACTGCTGGTAATTTTTACTTTGTAAAATAAATGCATCACCGACCAGGTCAGTATGTGATGATGAGTTCTGAAGATGAAAAATGTAACTCCTTAACGGATGGTGGTAAATCGATAGTGCTTCAATATATATGCTACTGGTTAGTTGTTTACTTCCCTGCATTCAATTACATGACCTCTTTCGCTACATCGTACACATCTTCTCTCTAGAATATATTTTTCGTGTATTTTGTGTAACCTTCATGATCGTTTATATAATCAAATTTGGGTACAACGAAAAGTTTGTTTAGACCTGGTTTCAGTGTAATTGCCAATGACGACCTGTTCCATAGTCAGTTTATGCGTACACAAAACGAACCAATGACGACCTGTTCAATAGTCAGTTTATGCGTACACAAAACTAACCAAAATTAGCGTCGCACATAATCTTCGATGAAAGAGGTAAATTCAACGAAATCATGTATAAGAAGGAGATAGCCGTAATGAAATAGATACTAATTACCTATTTTTGGGGACCACTTCTAGAACGCAAATGGTATTGACATATCTATATGTGTAATATAATATCGCAGGTCACTGCCGCGGCCGTCTGTACTGCGTAACAGCCATAGCGACCTCGACTCCGAAACGCGGAGTCGTTACCAAAACGCTAGTCATGATTATTTGCAATCTTCACATTGCTTTTATCGATCGGATATTGTCCTTGTTTGTTAACTTTATATGGTAGGTAGAAAATGATAAATAGTAATAAAAAAGAACATGAAAATACAAATATGCCCATTTGTCTGTCGTCGTAATATGATTATATTTATGATTTAGTTGTCAGGTTAAAACTATTGAAATTTTAGACATGAAATATTTCATAAGAGAATATTAAAGCACAGTTCAATACATGGTTAATTTATTAAAGAACAGTTCAATACGTGATTAATTTATTAAAGCACAGTTCAATACGTGATTAATTTATTAAAGAACAGTTCAATACGTGATTAATTTATTAAAGCACAGTTCAATACGTGATTAATTTATTGAAAAATAGTTAAATGCATGATTAATTTATATTGTAATTCTACTAGGTTTTGTTTAATAGTCCAATAAAAATAGACAGAGAATGTCCTAAGTTATACAAAACTCCTATAGAGACTCCACGCCGCTAAGAACTTGGTAAACATTTTATCCAACCATAAAGGTCATCAAGAGTTTTCCGCTAATATTTCTTAAACAGTAAGTTATATTTTAAAAATAGTAATGATTAAATCTGTAAATAATGTAATTTTCTACAAAAAAAGTTCTTATATTTTTTCCCTATAAGGGTTGATCCTCACTATAGCGCTGTTCACAGTACGTTCCCGGTTTAGTTAATAGTGATGTAAAAATACCGTATAATACCAAATGGTCATGTATAAGATAATACCAGTATTTAATTATAATCTAGGATATTTTTCGTATTTAATTTTTTAAAACAAAATTATAGCTTTTTTTCCATTTTGGACTTGTCAATGATTATCATAGATGACTTTTAAAATGAATATAATGATGAGCACATTAATAAAACCCCACACCTAAAGTTAGGTATTTTAAAGTATTTTTCGTTACTTCATGTCTATAAGCGCCCTAACCTTGCATGACCTTGACATGCAATGCATATACGATGCACGAAGCGGCAACGTTCATTGCGTGTTAATCTATACCTACCCCTACCCTGCCCTTCGGTCGCCATATAACAGGGCGCGTGAAGGCCGTTTTGCATGTACGCTATCGCTAGTACCATCTTGAACACCCTCGCAAAATAACTTTTTGTCTCTTTCATACAATGTTCTAACGAACTTCAGACGTGTGGTATTACTATCAAATGTTAAATGAAGATTATAATAGAAAACGAGCAGTGTGCATCTATTGCAACGCGGAATCGGAAAATGCGTTAGTTACAAGATTACAACTTTACATAACTAAGTGTTGAAAGTATCCAGAAGAGACAGAGAAACAATGTTTTACTGCAGAAAAGGCGAAAAGCAAAATACCACATCCATTACTGTCACCTTTGGGTAGATGAAGATTTAATGCATCCGTTCTTTTCTCATTGAGTTTTCAAAGTGTGTTCGAGCCATATGAGTGCATTTGATGTACTTAATGAGACCTGTCACGTTTTGAAGATTATCAAAAAATGTAGGAATTTTGAAAATGTCAGTCGACATGAAAAATGTGTGGGAAGCGCTTTTTCAGTAAACGCTAGGCCGTTTTTTTCATATTACTGGCTTTGTAAGTAATTATAATCGCAAATCTTTGTTCACCGATTTCCAACCTCACTTGTGTGATGTGCTGACTAAAATATTCAGCTGTCTCTCTTTCTACAAAATAGACAGACTTATAAAATATAGGTCGCCGAGTGATGATAATGAATTTAGTAACACCTTTACCGAGTGTGTTACCCTAACCATTAACAATGGGGTGAAATGCTACAGACTTTTCTATTTTTTATTAATATCCTCTTTTACACGCTCATGCTTTCCATATAATAAACTACTATTCATAACATAACGATATGGCATTTAATATCCTCTTTTACACGCTCCTGGTCTGCATCTAAGAAACTACTATTCATAACATAACGAGATGAAACACTTCTTTCTAGTAGTATGAATCTATTATAGACTGAGAACTCTGGATGCGTATAGCTCTGGCTAATGTAGCATCATTTGCTCCAGAAGGTGTAGCTAAACAGTCCATATTATCCGAATTACGCCATGTGAGGATTATTTCAATCGATATTTATGTACTTGCTGACGGTGATTTAACTATATATACATAAATCTTCATGCCTACTCAAAGGCGACAGTAATGGTTGTGGTATTTTGCTTTTCGCCTTTTCGTCAGTAAAAAAAATGTTTCTGTGCCTCTTCTGGATACTTTCAACACTTAATTCTATAAAGTTGTAATCTTGTAACTAACGCATTTTCGGATTTCGGTTTGCAATAGATGCACACTGCTCGTTTTCTTTTATTATTTCCAATTAAAGTTTGATAATACCGCAAATACGTCTGAAGTTCGTCAGGATATTGTATGAAAGAGACAAAAAAGTTATTGCGCGAGGGTCTTCAAGATGGTACTAGCGAAAGCGTGCATGCAATACGGCGTACACGCGCCTTATTGCATGGCGACTGAAGGGCAGGATAGGGGAAGATATAGACTAACATGTAGTAGTAGAGCGAATAACGTTGCAGCTTCGTGCATCGTGTGTGCATTGCATGTCAAGGTCATGCAAGGTTAGTGTGTGTTAGTGTTTATGTAAATGAAGCAACGAAAAATATTCTTAAGTACCTAAGGTTAGACGTGGGGTTTCATTAACCTGATCATCATTATATTCATTTAAAAAGCGATTTATGAAGACCATTGACAAGTCAAAAATAAAAGAAAACTATAGTTTCGTATTAAAAAAAAATACGAAAAATATAATAAGTTATAATACAATACTGGCACAATACCTGGCCATTTGGTATTATAAGGTATTTTACATCACTATTAACGGAACCGAGAACGGACTGTGAACAGCACTATAGTGAGGATCAACCTTTATAGAAACAAAAATTATAAGAACCTTTTTTGTAGAAAATTACATTATTACTATTTTTACAATATAACTAACGATAACAATAGCTTCATCCTGACTGAAGTAATAACTGAATCACAAAAAGCCGTATTAGAGAGAGACAGACAAATGGGCACATTTATATGTATGTATTCTTTTTATTATTTATAATTGTGGAACTATATAAAGTTAACAAACAAGAACAATGCCCGATCGATAAAAGCAATGTGAAGATTGGAAATCATCATGACTAGCGTTTTGGTAACGACTCAGCGTTACGGATTCGAGGTCACCGTGGTTGTTACGCAGTACAGACATGTACTCGCGGCAGTGACCTACGGTATTATATCATACATATAGGATATGTCAATTTGAGTTCTAGAACTGGTCCCCAAAGAATAGGTAATTAGTTTCTATTTCAATACGGCTATCTCCTTCACAAACATGATTTCATTGAATTTGTCTCTTTCATCAAAGATTATGTGCGGCGCTAATTTTTGTCACATTTTGATTTGTTTTGTGTAGGAATAACTTACTGAACAGAACGTCATTGGCAATGGCACCGAGACCAGGTCTAAACGAACTGTTGTTGTATCTATTGTTGATTATATAAACGATCATGAAGGTTACACAAAATGCACGAAATATATACTCTAGAGTCGAGATGCATTCGATGTAGTGAAATGGGTCGTGTAATTGCAATGAGGTGAAGAGAATAATATGTTTATTTACACTGACGATGCTTGTATGAAATTATCTCGAGCACGGTTTTAAGTGATCATTTCATAAGTTTTAAAACAACCTTGTTGTGTTGTTGTTACGAAATTGTCTCGAGAGGATACTCTAAATGGAACGTTTTGTATTTGAAATTTTAGGTATCAATTATCGTTTTATTTCCGAAAAAAATAACATGAAAGTAAATTTTATAACAAATGGGCCCCAATGACAGAAACGTGATGGATAAAACTTTTCTCTATAGAGTTTATAGTTCAAGTAATCTCTGTTTTCAAACCTTGGCGCCATTTTTATTCCATTCGAATCAATATATTTATTAATATTTTTATAATATCAATTTAATTTAATGCATAAGACATACAGAGTTAGGGAGAGAGAACACTTGGAAGTGATTATAGCGTTATATTTTAGAGACCATTTTCATAACTTTAGATTAATCATATTCGGGGTGTTCATATTCTTGTGGACATTTTCTACAATATCTTTAGAACTATTTCACTTTTACTTTGTATAAAGGAAATAGTTTTGGAATATTTATAATTCGCGCCCTTCCAAAACTTAGATCTTTGCTTGTGCGGCATGGGCAGTTCTATGAGCCCCTATGCTAAATTTCGACTTCTTACGTCTAGCGGTTCTAAGAAAAACGACTATGACAGACCGACATACGGAATATATTTATTGCATAGAGACGAGCGAGTAATCTTATCTTCTGACGTTTCCGGGTTTTCTTTTATTTTGAGGTGTGAGACCATAAAACTATGATATAGTATATTGACCTGACCTAATTATTTCACAAACGTACTAATTATGTATAATAATTGCACTAAAAATTACGTACTATATTTTGTCTTAATAATTTGTTTCATTGTAAAAATTATGTAGCTAGTGTTCATATTTTGTTGAACAGAGCGGATCAAAAGTATTTTATGGAACATTTCATTAAATAAAATAATAAGATTTCTTTAAAAAAAATCGTCCATACGATTTCTTAAAAAAAAACCTTGTCTGTCGGAGGATGGTCCAATTTCCTATCAATTTTTCTTACAAAATCTATAATTTGGTACAGTGAACGTACATAAAATATAGCAGGACATATTTCAGTTTCGTATTTATAATATTATAAATTTGAAAGTGAATTTATTTGTCTCTCTTTCGCGTCTCATTCCATTAAACGATCCAGGCGCAATTTTGCTTTTTATCTCGCAATAGTATTTTTTTTTATTTTGGTAATTAGAATTCACTTCATTTGTATTAGATAGTGGAAGTGAATAATATAGTCTTAATTTTACAATTAATCCTATTTTACCCCTTTTCACATGTAAGAAACCGCGGTTGAGACTTTTTTTTAGTATACGATCTATGGTTGAGACCATGTAAAGTGTTGAAATAATTTAAAATGGCTGATGATTATCTTTGTCTTTTATTTAATGGCGTCCATTTTCTAGACAAAAAACTTTTGCCAATGTCAAATTTGATTGATTGAGGCGTGAAATAAAAGCAAATAAATTCACTTTCGAATTTATAATATTATAAGCCGGATATATTTTATGGACATTCACTGTGCCAAAATGAAGATTTTCCAAGTCAAATTGACAAGAAATTGGACGATCCCATGACAAAAAAACATTTTTTTCAGAAATGATATTATTTTAGATAATGATATATCCAATAAAATATTTTGCTCCGCCTTGTTCACCGAAATATGAATACAAGTCACACAATGAAACAAATTAACAATGAAACAAATTAACAATGAAACAAACAATGAAACAAATTATTAAAACAAAATATAGTTGGACGTCACTTTTAATCCATAATTATAACATAATTACAACGTTTGGAAATATTGAAATCATCAAATATATCATAGCATAATTTTTAAGGGATCATAACTGAAAAGGAAAAAAAAACCTGAACCCTTAGAATACAAGGTTACCTACTCGATCATTTATATGCAATAAATAGATTCCGTATGTCCGTCTGTCATAATCGTTTTTCTTAGAACCGTTTGACGTGGGAAGTTGAAATTTAGCACACGGGCTTATTGAATCATTTATTTCTCACGAGCAAAGACCTAAAGAATATACGTCTGAGAATATTGGAAGGCGCGTTTTATATATGTATTCCAAAACTAAATATTAGTTTTTTTTATAATTTATTGTGAACTAGTTCTAAAGAAATTATAGAAAGCATCCACAAAAATATAGATATTCCGAAACTGCTAAACCTGAAATTATGGAAAAAAGTTCTCTAGAATTTGATAGAACTGACAATGATCCTAGATACCACATTTTTTTTAAAAATTCACGATTTTTATTTCATACATTTATCAAATATATACTAGACAGTAAACAGAGTGAAAAGTGACATTAATATTTGTAAATTATGTAATAGAAATATTGTGTTCCCTTAAATGTTTGTTTGTGCGTAAATATTTACGGAACTTCTATAAAGTGTTGAAACTAAGTTAACATCGTGCTTAATAGATTATGTTATTACATTAAGTTAAATTCGTTTATTTGTTTTCAACCTTGCATAAGTCGCTCGTTGAATAGAACACTGATAACATATGTTATCAACTGTTCCAATAGTAAAAAATGGAAAAAATCTATATTCACCATGATAATCGTATTTTAACTTATCAGTCTAAGATGTGAAGTGGTTTTATCACTTCATGTATTTAAATAGTGGAATAATTGATAAAATTATATCAGCAATTTCAGTAATAAAGTAGAACAAAAAAACCGATGTGTGCTTATGACCACAAGATAGAAGTAAAAAGTTTTTTTTAAATATATGTATAATTAGACTAATGTTATATGGTGGATATTAATTAGTTCGGCAAATCAAGAACATTGCGAGATTATTATTTTTAAATACAATAAATACGTGCATTATATTTGATTACATTCAAATAAAATATTATAAAAAATAGCGCTTGGTTCGCCTGAAAAAATAGTTCACTTAATATTATAAAATAGTGCGCTAGGGGCACCTAAAAAGTTAATCGATGTTAAAGGGAACCGAGTTTACTCGATTCAGCATCACCGACCCAAGCGTTTCGGCTCAGTTTCGTTCACTGCTCAGAAAAAGTGCGCTGGTGCGCCAAGTGCGCAGGTGCGCCTAAAGAAGTTTTTACTTCAATAAACACATATTTTCATTAGTTTTGTAGGGTTCTGTACCCGAAGGGATCATCTTTCTGTCACGCGTTTCTAGCTTCAAAATGAAATGGGATGGGAACTTGAAATTTACATGTAATATATGGTTTCTTCCCTCAAAACTAGAAATAATATTTGTAGTAACTTAAAATTATACTTCATGGTAGTTCTCGAACATGTTAGGTAAAATTAAAAGGGTCTCTTTGAGCTTAGAAACGCATTTTAGAACAAATGCGTTTCTAAGTATTTTTTTATTGAAAAGCAACAATTTGGTGATCCATCAAAATTGTCATTTTTAAACTCATTTTCTACTCCAAATCTATTTCAACACCAAACTTACGTAGAAAGATGTAATTCGACTATAAAATTTATGATACCTTGTTTTTGAACAATAAATATAAAAAAGAGTCAAATATGAAACAGTAAAAAAGTTTTGAATAATAAAACCAAAGTATTTTTGAGGAATTTACGATATTTTACATTCATAAATGAAATACTAATAATATGTTTACGTAGTGAAAAATAAAATGGGTACTTGCAAACAGTGTAATGAATACATTACGTTCTCTTTAATATTTTAAGTGTGTACGGAACCGTATAGTGTGAGTTTTAAACATACTATATAAATTGTTTTATTGCTTATACATATATTTTATAATTCGTACATATGTATGTGATTATTGTCTCATCAGTACCGACGTATCATCATGTTGTAACTTATGACCTTTTATTAACACCTATACTAGGTGTTGCTTTTATACTCACACTAAATACGTCATAAAAATAGCGCCAGTATTAAACTTGTACAATTAGAGCTAGCTGCATATTAAAGTTTTGTATATTTTTATGACGATAAGGCGTAGATCCATTACACTATATGGGAACATTGTTCTTAGAAAGAGATAAGCATACGTTTTAAGTTTCGTATCATTAACCGCCGACCGCTGACTAATGAGAACGAGTTGTGCACGCCGGTTCGCAAGTAGAAGCATTTTGCTCTGTCGCTCTTATATAAAATTCAATTAGCGTCTCGCTCATGCAAGCGCTAGGTCGGAAAAAGTTAATTTTAATGATATATTTTAATATTAATATTTACAAAGAATTTATTCAGTATTTATGAATAAAGTGAGACATTTTTCCTGTTTTTCAAAGTTACTGCATAATTTGTGCAGCACACAGGAAGGCATTTTTAAATATTTTTTTAATACATTTGACTACTCGAAGTGATGTGCAATTTCGAATACGACTAAATCAATTCCGGGCAATTACCTTTAAGTTCCCATTTTTCAGCACGAGTAAACGCATCCATGTATAAAATGTCATTGATTTTATTATGATTCGTCAATAAATATTCATCCTGGATTGGTCAATATGCATATATTAACATACAGAAAAAGTCTACAGTCCGAGAAAAGTGGCTACTAATGAAGCTGTGCTATTTTGTTTTCAATGATCCTCGCAAAATGGTAGTTCTGTCATTTCTACATCACTAAATTTAAAGACAGTTCATGAATAGACAGAGTCGTAGTCAAAAAGTTAATATATATATATATATATATATATATATATATATATATATATATAAAATATGATATAAAATAACTTTAAAGAAAAAATATATTTTCCGACCTCAGCACGGAAGTAATTCTTTACCCGTATTCTGGAAATACTGAAGTAGAAAGAGCAGTTGAAAAAATAACAAGTACATAAAAGTAACATGATTAAACATTAAAAGTGCATAGAATGTTGTGAGTACAAAATAAAACTGGTTAACCTATTTATGTTAAAACTTATACAAAAATGTATTTCGTCAACCGACTTAATATCAACCGTTAATTTAAAAAATATCGTTCAATAAGCATAACGTCCTTAAAGTTACGATGCGATTACTTGCAATAAAATATTTTATAATTCGAACTATTTTCTATCGTTCAATAAACATAATGTCCTTAAAGTTACGATGCGATTATTTATAATAAAATATTGTATATTCGAGCTATCCTCCATCGTTCAATGTACGTGATGTCCTTAAAGTTACGATGCGATTACTTGTAGTAAATATTTTATAATTCGAATTATTATCCATCGTCCAATATACGTGATATCCTTAAAGTTACGATGCGATTACTGATAGTAAAATATTTTATAATTCCAACTATTTTCTATCGTTCAATAAACGTTATATCCTTAAAGTTACGATGCGATTATTTATAATAAAATATTTTATACTTCGAACTATTCTCCATCGTTCAATAAACGTGATGTTCTTAACGTTACGATGCGAATACTTGTAGTAAATATTTTATAATTCGAACTATTTTCTATCGCTCAATAAACGTTATATCCTTAAAGTTACGATCCGATTACTTGTAGTAAATATTTTATAATTCAAACTATTTTCTATCACTCACTAAACGTAATGTCCTTAAATTTATTATGCGATTATTTACATTAAAATATTTCATAATTCGAACTATTCTCCATCGTTCAATAAAGGTGATGTCCTTAACGTTACGATGCGATTACTTGTGGTAAATATTTTATAATTCAAACTATTTTCTATCATTCAATAAACGTAATGTCCTTAAAGTTACGATGCGATTATTTATAATAAAATATTTTATATTCGAACTATTCTCCATCGTTCAATATACGTGATGTCCTTAAAGTTACGATGCAATTACTTATAGTAAAATATGTTATAATTCAAACTATTTTCTATCGTTCAATAAACGTAATGTCCTTAAATTTATAATGCGATTATTTACATTAAAATATTTCATAATTTGAACTATTCTCCATCGTCCAATAAACGTGATGTCCTTAACGTTATGATGCGATTACTTATAATAAAGTATTTCATAATTTTCGGCGAATATTTTCCTTTCAGAAACAAACGAAATGTACAGACTAATAATTCAGTAATATAGTGAAGCGAATTCTGATATTAGAATAATAATATACATTAAAGTATTATTAAGATAAGATAATTTTCTTATAATATAAGCAGTTTTAAGATGATCTTATCAATTAGTGAAGAAGAGCAGGTAAAGAGCAATTTCCAAAAATGTCTTTCAAAATATGTTTTTTTAAAAGAACGCGCAAAGTGAAACTTTCAATGATGAGCTTTATTAAATGCCGAGTGTTTTTTTTGAGTTGACATAAACAGTATTGAAGGAAATATAGTTACTAACGCTAACAATTCGGTAACATTTTAAATAATCAGGCTAAGAAGCATCTGTTAAACTATATTAAAAATTACTTAAAACTCACCTGAAAGTTTACACTTCCTGAATAAGCACTTAAACAATTGTAAATAATTTTCACCAAAGCTAAAAAAATAATATTCAACGATTAATGCAAACCATTATAAAATTTACATAATTAATAAAAAAAATTATTTATTATGTAAATTTACCACCTTAATTACGATCAAAACTATAAATGGTAGTTTTCAACGTCGACATTTCAGTCTTTTTTATCAAATAGATATCCACTTATCAGATTCTTGTCCCGAAAGGCGCGCGTGCGCCGCTCGGACCTGGTGATATGGCGATAGAAACAAATTAGCGTCAGCGTCCAGCTGGATATGTATTTATAGAATGAACAGAAGAGAAGAATCCTCACAATGATCGATATTGTATTTTATTTGTCATAATAAGGTTGCATTATATTTAATTTGGTACGTTAAAAGCAAATAACGCAAATTTGAAACGATTATTACTAAGAACAAGGGAAAAACGTTAACGTATTTCATGAAAATTTTCAAACGATGAAACTTTTTTAAGGCAATCTCCGTCGCCATTTAAGAACCAATTTTCTGTTTTATATGAAATTGTATACATTTAAAAAAAGTAGTACAAATCACATAGTTAAGTACGATGAGTAGAACATGTATAAATATAAGTGTTTTCAGCTGTAGTTTCTTCAGCTTTAAGGCGCTCTGTGGCACTGATCTGATCGTACGCTGTATGCAGTAGTCGTGGAAGTGAACGGATGATCTTAATTGTTTCGTTGGTCTCGACCAAAAAAGTCGAACCTTCAAAAATCCATTTTCACTGCGAGCAATTTGATCGGAAAGTCACGTGTGATTTTATAAAGTGAATAGAAATAAAATATTTTCACCCTAAGTGTCACAACCGACATTGTTGTTAACCTAAGACAATTTTAACGAAAATTTTTCACTATTAGGGAGACTTATCTAATAATATTTTTGTGAAAATAATAAATAAAAACATAAATATTAAGAAAATACTCGGTGTATAAGTTACAATGCTTTCTGCTGGATCACAATTACAAATTTTCGAGTAACAAAAATGGGTAGCCATCAATAAAAATTAAAACCATTATATTTCGAACACACCTTAAAAACTATTAATTATTAAATATTGTAAAAAGAGATAACCTCACAAATTGCACCTTTATCTCAAACATATAATAAATTTTACATATCTCCGCATTACATAGTACTATTTTATGACCTAAATAAAGTGACCCAATTTTTATGTATAGTACTAGTGTAGTAGGTAATAACAAAAATTACTATAATGAGTCGATATATTCAACCTTTACAATCTTTACCCAGTTTTTAGTTTCATTATCTATCAGTAAATAGATAAAGATTAATGAAAAATATAACAGTAATTGACATAGTAACCTGTCAATATTTATAACCAAAGTAATTCTTAAAAATACATGTTAAACGTTACGTAAAAAAAAACACAAGTAGCTCTTCATACTGAATATCTTTTTCTTTGGACTCTCCTTCTTACTGGTTTCGAGAAAAATAACTTTAAAATTTTTTTAATCAAGGATTAATTTCGTAATTTCTTATCGTTTGATAAATAATCCCACTTAAAAAATCGAATTGTATTTATTTTAACTTTATTATATGGTTATTTAAAAGTAATATTAAAGAAAAAACCGTAAGTCTGTTGCTGAGAGTCCCCTTGAAGATATATAAATGACTAACGCCTTACTATGTAATTTTCGTCTGATAGTATATTTTTTTGGTATCAAATCACTCTTAATACAGTACAAACTAAATATTCGAGAGACACGTTCAATTCCTTTAAATTATTTTTTATAATTCTTTTGAAAATGATGCAACTGTACCAGGGGAAATAATTCACGACTTTGCGAATGGTACTTATCATCTCGTCATCTATGATGGTCTGTTTATTTTTGTATTTACCAGCTTAATCAGGCTCAATGAAATTGCCACATGTTGTACTGATAATCCATATTCCGCTAAGCCTTATTCCTCTCATATTTCTAGGTTAATAAATAATATATAGCTAAATGTAATTTGATGGTCGCGTTTGGTAACATCAGTCGCTTGTCGACACTTTAGGATTTTCTTGCGTTTCTCTATAACATATTCCCTATAACGTATACGTTCGTTAAGAAGTCAATACTTTTTACTTAGAAAAATGCGTAAATTTTGCTTTCCAGAAATAATAAATGATTTATAGCACTTCAATTTAACATTTTTCTGATAATTTGTGCCTTTACTATTTCCAGATCGTTTACCAATTTTTTAGTGCTTTTCTTTTAACCGTTTCTCAATTTTCTTTATGAACTAGCCACATTTTATCCCTGTTAATTATATATTCATTTTAAAAAAGGGCACTTAGGATTTTTTTAGATTAAATCAAGTAAAAGCGTAATAAAATTAGACTTTATGCTACAAAATGCAATAAATATTATTTACTAAGAGTTATCGACTTTTAGTTTGAAAATTAGACTGTTGTAATTTGTTTTTTTATATCGTTTTCAAATTATTTGTTTCAAATATACAGACGGGGTTTCGACTGGCAATATCCTTTATTTAACAAAATTTACAAGAGAAAAAAAAGTGGTATCTAGCGTGGCCTTCTTTTGCCAAAATTTCTGCTTCAATTCTTCGTGACATCCCCAGAATGAATTTAATAAAAAGATTAATTTGAGAATACACCTCCTTTCGAACGTAATAACTGTTTTAAGCTCTCAGATGTTCTGTGGGACTGGACGCACAGCTCTAACATGCAGTTTTAGAATGCCCCACAGATACTCAATAGAATTCAGGTCGGGATTTCATGCTGGTCAATCTAAACCACGAATTCCGACCTCAGTCAGGTAAGCGTCTCGTCTTGTCCGCTGGATGTGCTCTAGCGTTAACTCTATGAAGACAGCAGCAGCTCTTGTAACGGCTAGTGCTAATTGTGCATTAGGATTTTTCCGATGTATCTTTATGCATTCAAAGAGCCATTTTCAACAAAAACTAACACCGTACGACCTTCAAAAGTTATGTCTGCACAAAACGTAACAGAGCCTTCGACGTAAGCCGTAATCTCTTCAAAAATACGTTTGAACAACCCTTTCCAAGCATTCTGAGCACTTTGCGACTTCATTTCTGATGAAATAAAGAGATTCTGGCTTCACCAGAAAATAAAACTGCTATGCTGCTCTCTGGTATTTGTTATACCGGTTCATTTCCCACAACTTTGGGCAAATATTGGCTTTGTATTATGGTGCACACGTAGTAATTTAGGATCCCCAGACGGGTTTTAGCTGTGGATGTCAAATCTAGATGTCTTCTACTAACAGTTCATAGGCTAATACTTACATCTCTCACTTTTTCGAGATTCTTTTTGATGTTTGACGACGTCCAATTTCATAAAGCTTGGCTCACAATATACTGGTCGTCCCTCGACTCAATGCACCGTTTGCTACCTGATCCAGAACTTTTCCGAATGAATTGCTCTTCAGAACTCTTTTCCAGGTCCTCTGAATAATTGAATGAGTTACACAAAATTTTTGCGAAACATGACACCAAATACAGTTTTCATCCAGACGAGTCACTATATGACTAGTGATTATGGTTATGTCTGCCATGGTGTGTTACAAAATTTGTCATGAGAAACGAAGTACAACAATTTAACAGCAAAATCAGTATATAAATTAGTTTAATATTTATTTTTGAGTAAACAACACAACATCTAACCAAATAACGCTAACAAATCTTTTAATTTCAATCGAATATTTTTAAAATTAATTTAAAATTTATAAATTTAGAAAGTTTTATCTTACCTGTCAATGCCCTTCTTTAATACACAGATAAATATTTCCAATTATTTGAATGCCTATAAAACCTCTTTTTTTAGATTTCCATAGCCTTAAAGAAAGTTTTAGATGACTGTTTCTTTGTAAAGGAGTGTATATGAGTTTTCTTCTTTTCATCGCAGTAGTATATGTTATAAGATTGATGGGTCAAAACGAAGAATGTTCGAATATTCCTCACCAATTGCTATTTGGGGATGAAAATTTCCTTATTAAATAATATGGGGAAAATATAACCAAAATATAAAAATTATAACAAAGGAAGTTAATCATAAAATCGGCAAAATATGAAACCATAATTTGAAAATTGCTTCCGTATTACATAAAGACGTAACGTGTTACAATATGCTTCAAAATAATTAAAGATACCTAAAGAATTTTCTCACTGGTAGCTTTTGGGACTAGCGCAGATATCTAATATGACATATAGAAAAATGATTATATTGCGATAGTATTGTGGTTAAGAATCGTCCTGATGATATTACAATAACTCAACATCGATTGATAACTGAAACAGTATAACTGACAGTTCGTTAACTGTTTTAAAATAGATAATCTCACAACTGCAACACACAAGTTATTCCATATATTTTCCTCTTAGGCATCCCTGGCGTAGGATAATTTTATTTAGATTTATGTATATTGAGCAATTTTAATAAGTCGTGTCAGACAAATACAGTATAACAAGCTTTAGACTGTTGAATGAGTATAGATAACTGTACGTAACTAAGTTAATGTTGTTTAAAAAAATGTGTGCGTATTATGAACTATTAGAACTAGTTATTCATATATGTATTATGAATAACTTTATTTAGCACGCAAATAGATAATGGAAATAAAATAAATAAAAGAACTGGACTGTGACTATGAATACGATTGGTAAAATCTAAATTCAATAATTAAATTTTTAGAAAATTTTATTTCAATGAATTGTTAAATTTACTAAAACATTCTAAAAAAAGTTTAATTAATATTGATAATAAATAAATATTTTGAAAATTTATTGTAATTTATTAATCTTAAGTAAATAAATACCTAACAAAAGTTATAATAAATATATATTTTAAAAATCTTATAAGCACTATTTCTATTATGAATATTCACAATAAATAATTTGTTATTTTTTTACATTAACTGAACCACTATTAAGTTTAAATTACTAAAAAATAATTATTTAAAATCGTAGATGTAACTTAGATTTATCTGAATATAAAACACGTATTGTGTATTTATAAATATCTCAATAAGTATCATTAATATAGTACCAACATGTACATATATCTTTAGTGAACAACTTCATCCTGCCAATTTTTGCATCGTGCGCGCACACCGTGACTAACTTCATTCGGTTGATTTTTATTGCATTGTACTTGCGCGTTTTTTCATAGCTTACCTAAAGAAGTATAACTTCAATAACAAAAATAATATCAAACCAGAAATCAGCTAGAGGCTACAGAGTACTGAAATTCACATGTAAAAATAGCGTCTATTATAAGATAATTAACTTTTGAGACTTTCAAAGTTTATACAGTTACAAATAAAACGAACCAAAAATAAAAATAAAAGCATCCTCCATAGCAATCATTATGGCTGTTTGAGCTTTGGGCGCAGTTGCCTGAAAAAGTGGACGGTTACTTTTATTATACCCCTGGTGTAGGTTTTTCATCTAGGATATCCTCCTCCTGCCAAGCCTCCTCATGTCCAGTATCTTGCCTAGCATAATGAATTGAAGGATTTTATATTTCGTTTAGTGTATTATATGCTGAGGTATAGCAGCTTACGTGTTTTTATGCTTTTTAAAATATTTGTGGCTTTATTCAGTTATCGTTGTAATGCATACTTTCCGAACTCACGAGATTCGCAACTTTGTGCGGTACACCTGTACAAAAGGTTTGTATTGTCTGGTTTGGTACTTTAGTGAAGGTCCATGTTTCAGCGCTATATAATAAGACGGAAAATATGTAATAATGGGCAAGACGTGTTTGCACGTTCAGACTTAAGTTACGATTGCAGAGAATTATTTTCATTACGCGGAAAGCGTGTTGGGCTTGCTCAATTCAAGCCTGTGATCGCCTTTACAGTCAATCATTGCTCCAAGATAATAATAACCGTTGTTTCGCGTTATAAGTATCTTGGAGCAACGATTGACTATAAAAGTGAGTACAGGCTTGAAACTTGGTGTAGCATTAATTTCCACCATGTCCTGTGGTATTTTTTCCAGCCTCATTGTTTACACTTTGTTTTTCTCTTTGCGTTGAAAACTAGGGATATTAAAATAGATCAATCTACGAAAGCATGAGCCCAAAATATATTTTTTACCCGTTTGCGTTTAATCAAAATTGTTAAACGAGTTAAGGTCTAATGTTTTCTTATAATGAGAAGTTAACCTCAAAAAAAATAAGCTGAGCATTGGAACGATTTTTGTAATATGAATTGAATATTGTGAGATGTGACCCGTCAAATTGTTCGTATAGATTAAATACTAATTAATTATTAATCGTAAAAAAGTGTTTAATCTCATTTCATTATTGAAATTTAATTCTTATTATGAGATATGTTCCTAATATATTTAAAGAAAACTAAATTAAACTTACATTTCCATTTTATATAGGAAAAAAACTGATGATCAGTTTTGTAATAATCTTGGACTATCGTACAAATTTAGAAAATTGATAAAATTGTTTAAAAGTTGTAATACCAATAACAATGAGCGTTTAGGGACCACTTTAATTATTATTATAAAATATATTACAAGTACATTTGAAGGAATCTAATTAAAACACATTTGTATTTCATGATGAGAAAAAAACTGCCGATTAATTTTATTCCAATTTTTTTGCTGCCATAGGTGCGCCATATTAAATTTGGAAAATTGGTAAACAATTTTAAAATTCGAGATATAAAAACAATTTTAATATTAGAAAATGGAGGCACTAAGCACATTTATATATAAAGTTTTATTTACCTACATATCATTTATGTGTATGGGTCACAAGCTCTTTGACTTTGATTGCTCATATTTCTTAAATCATTTTTATTTTTAAAATGCTTCTATTAGGTTGACCTGTGACAGAATCTACAAAACTAAATTTCATGCACTTCCAATTATTGTATCATCATGAAACTTGGCAATTGTATGTATTTCTGATGCCCACACAATAAATGGTACCATCGAACTGATTCAATGAAATGAAACAAGATGTTAGACATTGAACTCGGTAACAGAACAATGTATCCCAACCGTGTTTGGGCTTCTAATTATTGAATCATCATGAAACTTGGCAGTTGTGTGTCGTTCTGATGACAATTCAATAAAATGGTGCAATTGGGCTAATTCAATGAAAAAGAATAAGAAATTGGACACTGGACTCTATAACAGAACAACGTATCTCAACCGCGTTTGGGATTCTAATCATTTTAACATCATGAAACTTGGCAGTTGATGACAACATAATAAAATGGTACCATCGGATTGATATAAGAATGAAAGAATTGGATTGTTCCAAGCTTACCGTAAAGATTCTTTGCAATACTGGTGCATTGGCAGAGATGGAGAGGATGCACGCTCAGTTGCCCATGAACACAGACCAAGAAGAGACACCTCAGCCTAATCGACTATGCTGCTCTGGTGATTTGATTTCTATAGAAGTTTTTTTAATAAAGTGTCAATATTTGTAAAAGTAGTTCCAAATATATTATAAAGTATGTTCAAGATAATATTTTTCCCTTTATTATAAGACTAAGAAAAGTAAAAATAAATTAATAGTATATAATAAAAACAAAATAAAAAAACTCGCTTTTGTAAACTCGGCACTAAAAAGTAAAAAATAATTATCAAACCTGTTTCCTCTGTCTACTCTTAAGGACTTTAGTGTAAGCTATGTTTGTTATTAAGTATGATATTTGAGTATAAAAGCGTTGGGCACTTTTTCTCAAAAATAAATTATTTTGATTCTCAAATTAATATTACGTGAGTGAAAATGCTTAACATTTCTGCTCGATTTCGAGAACAAGCGCCCCACGCTTTACACTTAAATATTATACTCAGTAACAAACATGGCTTACATTAAAGTCCTTAAGGAGTAGACAGAAAAAATAAGTTCGACTATTATTTCTTGCTTTTACAGCAGTATTACACTCAAATATTATACTCAGTAACAAACATGGCTTACATTAAAGTCCTTATGGAGTAGACAGAAAAAATCGGTTAGAATATTATTTCTTGCTTTTACAGCAGTATTACACTCAAATATTATACTCAGTAACAAACATGGCTTACATTAAAGTCCTTATGGAGTAGACAGAAAAAATAAGTTCGACTATTATTTCTTGCTTTTACAGCAGTATTACACTCAAATATTATACTCAGTAACAAACATGGCTTACATTAAAGTCCTTATGGAGTAGATAGAAAAAATCGGTTAGAATATTATTTCTTGCTTTTACAGCAGTATTACACTCAAATATTATACTCAGTAACAAACATGGCTTACATTAAAGTCCTTATGGAGTAGACAGAAAAAATAAGTTCGACTATTATTTCTTGCTTTTACAGCAGTATTACACTCAAATATTATACTCAGTAACAAACATGGCTTACATTAAAGTCCTTATGGAGTAGACAGAAAAAATCGGTTAGAATATTATTTCTTGCTTTTACAGCAGTATTACACTCAAATATTATACTCAGTAACAAATATGGCTTACATTAAAGTCCTTATGGAGTAGACAGAAAAAATAAGTTCGACTATTATTTCTTGCTTTTACAGTAGTATTACACTCAAATATTATACTCAGTAACAAACATGGCTTACATTAAAGTCCTTATGGAGTAGACAGAAAAAATAGGTTCGAATATTATTTCTTGCTTTTACAGCAGTATTACACTCAAATATTATACTCAGTAACAAACATGGCTTACATTAAAGTCCTTATGGAGTAGACAGAAAAAATCGGTTAGAATATTATTTCTTGCTTTTACAGCAGTATTACACTCAAATATTATACTCAGTAACAAACATGGCTTACATCAAAGTCCTTATGGAGTAGACAGAAAAAATAGGTTCGAATATTATTTTTTGCTTTTACAGCAGTATTACACTCAAATATTATACTCAGTAACAAATATGGCTTACATTAAAGTCCTTATGGAGTAGACCGAAAAAATAAGTTCGACTATTATTTCTTGCTTTTACAGCAGTATTACACTCAAATATTATACTCAGTAACAAACATGGCTTACATTAAAGTCCTTATGGAGTAGACAGAAAAAATAGGTTCGAATATTATTTATTGCTTTTACAGCAGTATTACACTCAAATATTATACTCAGTAACAAACATGGCTTACATTAAGTCCTTACGGGGTAGGCAGAGAAAATAGGTCCGATAATTATTTTTTGCTTATAGAGCAGTATTTAAAAAGGCGTGTTTTTTATTTTATTAAACTATTATTTTAATTCAGGTCAATGTCTCATGATAAGTTAAAATTTAGTCATTTTCATTATGCTAATCTGAACTTCATGCGCCTGAAAAGTATAATAGACTGATCGTCATATAGAAAATTAAAGAGATTCTGAATTCTACATTATAAGAGATTCTAATTTCTAATTCAATAGTAATATAATATATAGGATCTAACCCGACAAATACCCGTGGACCCGAATTAGGTCCCGAACACAAATCTACGCATGCTGCCCAAGGGCTGATGTCGGACCCGAAATTGACGCCGGTGCCGGTATTCACCGATTGTTTGCCTTGCAATATTTTTGAGTGACTTTGAATATATATAGCATCATATTAGATCATTGGGTATTATTGTTGCGAAGATTAAATAGTAAACAAATACTATTGAAATCGTTTTTAATTGTGTTTTATATTGCCGGTAGGAAATGGAACAATCACAGTGTTAAGTTTATGAAATATATATTTTATTTTACATCAAAATAATATATATTTATTGGACATCACGCTTATTTAATTTGTTTTCTTTTTAATATATAACAATACATTTGATTTATATTTGTGAATTCACTTGTATTCAAGTAGATATATTCACTTTCGAAGTATTTATAATTTTAATTTTACATGTTTGAAGCGGGAAATAAACTTTTATACATTAAATTTTCTCTGCATTTTGTGATAAAGTATTGATGTCTCCAACCAAAAACTGGAAAACATGTCATACTCTAGCCATTCAACAAATGGTGCGTTTGGAGCGGCTTGCCATGTTTGCAATAATTATTGGATTTGATTTGTTTTGACACGAAGAAAGTTCTGTCGCGAGTATATTTTACGATTTCAGAAATAACGTAATTTGATAAACTTAGTGAAATTTTTAAAGGTTTAAAATTAATATATAACATGCTATATTTCTCATACACAAAATTGATAAAAGTCGAACGCCGAGAATTATTTTGTTAAAGTATTTAAATGGTACTTATGTCGCTACGGGAAACAAAGTGTGAGATGGTGAAAGAGAAAGAAGAATAGTACCTCGTTTTTTGTCACTCACAAAAGTACGGTAACCATACGATATTACAATAATTTTGTTAAAAAATGATAAATTTTGTGTCACAACAAACTAATTTTACTCCAATTCAAATTAAGGTTGTTTTTGCCGAAGTCATTAACGTAATTTTGCCGCCATCTGCAATAAATATCACAAATCTTCATAACGTCAATGTTATATTTTGTCTGACTGTACTATAAAACACAAATTATTCTAAGATTTGTTACAAACCGATTGTCACTCTATTGTGTGAGAATATCTGATGTCAGCTGGCGACACACGGAACAGCCGACAACAAATGCATTATGTTCATAAAGGCGACAAGGGATAAGCTACCTTTATAAATGTCACTTTATATAACATTTTGGGACAATTGAATAATATTTATTCATTAGACTTATTATATGTTTTATATATTATATAGTCGTAATTATTAATGTAAAACTTAGTAATAAAAATAATAGTGACAATAAAACACTTAACTTACTATGCAAGTGAGAACAAACGAATAAGGATAGAGAAAAGTATAAGGTAGGGAGTAAACACGGAGAGTATAAATGGGATTAGTATAAAGATTATATATTAAGAGGAGATATGGTGGAGATGGAGAAACGTATTTTGAGACATAATAAATGAAGTGACGAGGAATTCCTGTTATCGGAATACAGTTTATTCAATAATTTAACGGCGAAAAAAATAAACAATTTTTTTTTCAAATTTTAGTTATTCTGAATATCATGGCCAACTTACAGATTTACTCGAAGCCTTGAGCGTATGCATGTGTAATGAATACAACTTGTTTAAAGGCAAAGGCACACCCCCGACACTCCACACTAGCGAACAGATTTAATTGCCTGCATCATTAGATACGTATTCACCTATCCGTATCCGTTTGTTTGTGTGCGTAAATTGATGTAGGGCTGCCGCAACGTGCAGGTAAAGAATATTTATATAATACTAAATATCGGTCTCAATCGTTGCGGGCAATCGTGCCGATCGAGCGAGTTGACACTATACATCTCTTCCAACCAATAGTTTCTCTTTCTAACCAATAGCGTCGATCGAATGACTGTCTCGACAGCACGGTGACGCAGAAACTTTGTACTGGGGCACACGTCTTTATTATTACCAAATTGTAAAAATGAAATTTTTTAAACAAGTATTTTATACTATACATTTAATTGAGTGAAAGTGATTTGATAATAATAATATTAAAACAGAATTTCATAAAAGGTACTTAGTGAGGGTTCTAAAAATGAAATAAAATTTTAAATAAAAATACATTTGGTTCGTTTATAAATGTGATACACTGGAATAAGGTCTTTGTTGTACTTTTGACTCTTAATAAACCATATAAAAAGTCTATGGCAGACACTACAAGAATACGTTTTCCAACCACATTGCGTCCAAACAAAACAATGAAATCTTTTAAGAACAGTTTGTATTTTAAAATTGCTCAGTGAAATTTTCGAAGAAATAAAATTATGGGTACTAACTGAATAAGTTAGTGATACAAAACAAAATTATTTGCAACAAAGAAAAAAAGGAGACAAAACAATTTCATATTCTTATTGATTTTATTGCTTTCTAAGCATTAACAGCAATAGTTAGTATTCTAATGCAAAGGTATGATAAACACAATAAATGAAGAAGACAGAGAAAAAAAATAATATTTTAAATTGATACCACAAATGAAGAAGACAAAAAAGAAAACATAATAGTTTAAATTGACACCATTTTAACTTTTTGATGAATCATGAACAACCAAGCAACTCCGTAATTATATTCCTCGAGTCGCCAACAGAATGAAATTATTAACATGAAAAGAAAATATTTTTTTAAATTTAAGATGAAACACAGGCAAATATTACTATATACTATTTGGCCGGTTAATGACAGTTAATGATAATTTCAACTTTATGTCAAAGGATGGTGATTTAAAAAAGAATATTAAGGTTTAATAAATTACGAACGATCTATATAAAAAAATTTGTGAAGTAGATATGTCATGGAAGTGGTCAAGAGCATGGAAGATGCCATAAAAGTGAATGAATCGTAGATGAAGGTTTTTTGTGTGGCTTCTTTATGCGACACATAAAAGATTAAAATGTGCCAGCTTTAGGCAGAGTTCTGTTTTATTTTTTATCTATTTATGTGTTTCAAAATTTAAATACATATGTATAAGTGGAAGTTCGAATAATAATACGTTTGAATTACATTGTTTGATCCCGTTTTCATAGGGCATTGTATATAACGAAATAAAAATGTCTTGTGCTGCTTTTTCTTGAATAATTCAACATCTTGTTTGTTTTAGGATTAAGAATTTGTTTTAAATGAATAAATAAACATATTTTAAATATCTTACAAATTGTTTAATCACAATTATCATTCCTTATACTAATGAAAGTTTCAATAAATATAATGGGACAAAATTGTCACGGTGGCGGTTCAAGAGGGATCGTAACTTTCGGCGCTTCTAGTGTTAAAACTTGCACAAAAATCACCATACCAAAAATTTAAATGTTTGTGCTATGATACAACACGACGCAATAATTCCGGTCTTAATCTTGTATTTAAGTTAATAAATATTGCATTTTTTTAATACAAACTTTAAGTAAACATTACAACATTATTTTTTAAAGATCAAATATTTTAAAATATGGGTTTCACTTCAGAGTTTCAATTTAATTGTAATCTTCTCAATCTTTTTTTTTAATTGTTCAAGTACAATAATACAATCTCTTGAATATTAGACTTGGCGGATTAACATCAAAGTTATATTTGTAATTAATTAAATAAAGAGATTATTAACATATAGGAAATTTGTGTAATCATATTATATTTATAGAACAATTTATTGAAATATTAATGATGTTGATGAAAAATAAATAACAGAAGATGCAAAATAAACAAAGGCTTTTTAAATACATTTATTGTTAGCAATTTTATATAAAAATATATGTATAACTTTTATCAAACATTTATACACCCAAAATCACTAGGTATATGAAAAATCACAATCTTAATCTCTCTTGGTCTTCTTCTTCTTCCTAAAGATTTTCTTCACAGCACACTTTAGAGTGAAAATAATAATCAGCAATACAGCTCCGACAAAGCTGAATATATCCAGCAAATAACGTTGATACCACGGCACGTTCAAGGCTAAACTTCTAAGATGGAGTGCCCCTCCAGTCCTCACTATATACTCTACCCAGTAAACGGCTAGATCCTTCGGTTTCATTGGTCGGTCATGGTAGAGCTTTGAGAGTTCTTTAGCTCTTGCTGAATACCTGGAGGAAGATTATTTAAATTTTAAATAATATAAAAAATTTTCATTGAGATATACATTTGTAATATTTTAACATATTATTATCTATTGACAATATTTGTGCATATGTTATTGTTTATACACATTTTAACCTTTGTTGATGTTCCCATGGTATAGAATATTATTAATCTTTTATTTTAATCTTCTTTTTTTATTCTAATTCTTCTACACCAGCTTTAGCCTGTTATGCAAATGCTTCCTTTTATCAGCTATCTTTTCTAAGAAAGATCATGATAATATTATAAATATATACACTGCAACCTCTTCTCTATTTCAAGCAATTTAGATTATAATGACATGTATGGGAGTAGCTAGGGTCAGTACGCCTAAAAAGTAGAACTTTATTCAGTCTTAGTAAATATTGTACCCAACAATTATTTATTCAAAGCCTTTTCTCTAAAACTTGTCTGTTAATAATATAAAAGTTATTTCTCAAACAGTTGATCAATTTACTTCTCTTTAACTGTAAAAGATCTGAGTCTATCAACTAATCAAAGTTAGTAGCATCAATTAAAAAATGAGGGTTACCAGAAAATGTTATAAATAATTTTTTTTTCTATTTAAAACAAAAGTATGTCTTTGGATTATTGATTATTCCCATTGTTGATTATAAAGATACGTACCATTTATATTTCATCGAATGTCAAATAAACAAGTTTGCTCCCAAAGTTTTATTCACTTACATATTTTTTTTATATTTAGCCTTGAAAATACGATTCTATGTCTATGTTCAACTTGTATTCTGATATTTTTAGTTTTTTGCTCAATTCCTTGACCAATTTCCTTGGCTCACCTTGATGAGAATGACTAAAAGATAAACTAACACCGACCAAAGTTTTAAATGTACTGCTTAACTTTTGAATTACAGTTTTGCTCCTTTCTTATAGCCCTTTCTACAAGATATGGTATTCTCAGAATATTTGTATATTAAATACTGTCAACAGTACAACAAGCTGCATCCTTATTTCAGCAACTTGTCACCAATTTATATACTGCATTCATTTTCTTAACTCCTGTCTCTTTTTTTAATACATGCCTGTATCTAATTTATTATTTCATTGTGAGTTTGACAGTTATTATTGATATAGATGTATGCGCTATTATCGCATAGATGTATGCGCTATTATTATGTTTCTCTATATTCAATGTCCAGTGGCATTGGTGGTTTAGTTGACTGAAGACAATTGTTCATCTAGAAATAAATTCAACTAATGCTTCAAATGCCCTTTATGTATTTCAAGATCTTTATGCATAACCCGTAAATACATGTGGTTCATTAAAACCACAGGTATTTATGGGTTAAAATTATGATGTTTTATAAAAAAATTATAATCAATTAGCAAAAGTAACAAAATAGATTATCTTTCAATAATTCCTGTATATATATATATATTCAATATTTAATTAAAAATATCTTTCAAATATTTACTTGGGATTATTCAACATTTCCTTAACATGGGCAGTCAAAATTTCTGCAAATTTCGGGTCTTGTCGTAACACCTGGAGGGCGAAACCCCTCTTGGTAGACTTCGCCATATTTAGGTGCTGATCTCCAAAGAAAGGAATTCCGATTAACGGGACACCATGGTGAATGGCTTCTGTGGTCGAAAGCAGGCCTCCATGTGTAATGAAAAGTTTCAAATTCGGGTGAGCTGATGAAAAAATGAAGTTAAAATTGTAAATGACATTATCACTGAGTCAAAAACTTGTGTATTTTTATTATTTACAAATACTTGTTTACAGATTAATTGTTAAGTGAACTGCATGACAAATAAACACGTTAGCAATTTGTCTCTTCTAAGGTAATCTCAAACTACGGTTCTTTCAGAACGAAATAGGAATATTTTTAATGTATAAAACCAATTACTACTCACTAAATGACTGACTCATTGCAAAATTTTTAGAATCATAAAGCAAACAAACCTGAAACTCGGCACTTATGTTTCTCTTGATTTCAAGGTTAAATGTGAAAAAGGTGGTGAAAGATTGCGTGAGAATTTTTAAATAATTTGAGTTAGACATGAAAATTTATATAGATGGATCATAATTATCTAAAATAAAATGCAAAGCCGCTACAAGCAATTAGTTTCTAATAAACAAATAAAGTATTATATGAAGTAGAAACATGTATATGAAGCGAGTATTTAATTGAATATTTCACAAAAATTATTTAAAAATATTAAGAAAAAATATATTCTTCTAATGGTGTAATAACTTTATTTATTTATTTAAAGACTTTAATGTACACAACTGATACATACGGTGTACTTATTGCTACGAGAGTTATCTGTTAAAGTCGTCCAGAACGTTAATCTAGCCCCACTTGCAGAATACTTAAGAATCTAACTTGGAAAGCCGCAGTACGCTGTTCTGTCCTAAAAGGCCCTAAGCCTGTTATTAAGCCAACACATTATGATAATGACAATAACTATTGTAAATAACTAAAAATAAAATTAATATGTAAAACCATCATACGGGTATCAGGGGTTTGGGCCGTCACTCTCATTGTTAGGGGATAAATGATAAGTACGGAAAATTTGAGGGAAATCAGTGGTCTATAAAAATATGCAAACATACATAGGCAAACATTGAGTTTTGCAAATTAAGAACATAAACGGAAAATGTGATTGTGATAATTCACAATGCTGCTAACAATATGTGTACTTGCCCCAATATAACATTTGTATGTAAGTTCTTATTATCATGACCAAACATTTCAATGGTGCATCAAACATAAGCTAGTTTTTCTTTTTGCTGTTCGCTAGACAAAGTGAGTGACTTATCACCTCGCTATTTTTGAGTTGGGATGTGGAGGGCAGAGGAAATCCACTAGCCCTATTCATAGCGTCATGTTCGAACAAGAAATACATATTTCTTTTAGCAAAGTATTTTCTTTAAATTGTTGTCACAGAGGGTGGAAAACATGTCAAAATATTTCATCAACTGATTGTAGAGTTTTGTGAAAAAACTAACAAAGACCTTTATATACAAAAATAAATTTTTTACTACACAAGTACAATTCAATACTACAGGTGACCAGCAACCTCACAATTTGTGAAATTGCTGCAGTGGCCGACATCATATAGGAGTACACAATTAACAATTTCAGATGGCTTGATTTAGCGAAAATTCGTCAAAATGGTTTATTTGCCTTCTGACAGAAGATTAGAAAGGAAACCATCTTGAGTGTAGGAAAGACTTTTGACTTGTGATAAAATATGGACACATCATTACATCCTTGATTAAAATAGGCAAGTATGTAATGTTTCCAACTTAGATAGCCACTACCTCATAAAGTTAACACTAGATGAGTCCTGGCTTTTTTAGGTATTTTCTACAGGAAAAATCTTCGCAAATGTATTATTATCAGTTTTGTTTTATTATCGGTTTTGCTTCGATGAAGCAAAACCAGCTTTCTTGCAAAAAATATGAAACATCCATATCTAAAATGTGATTCTTCTTAATGAAAATGCTCAGCTACACACAGTGGCTTTAGCCCATAAAGACTTGAAAAGATTCATCGAACGATCATCCTATAGAATCAATTCTTCCTGCATAACTATTATATTTGAATTGCTCAGTGTGAGAAAAGAAGTGGGGGGACACTTTTGACAACAGCAAAGGTGTGGATTCGTTTTGTGATATTAATTGAAGACGAGGACAAGTTCATGTTTCATGATGGTATCAAAAGTTTAAAATTCAGTGTGAAAAATGTTTAAGTAAGAGTGAAGATTAAGTAGAAAAGCGAGAGGTCGCTGATAAATTGTTTTTGTATGACATTATTTAAAAAAAACCCATTTGATATTTGTTTCATCATCTCAATTATTATAACAAATGGCATTCAATGAGAGAAACCATCAATTAGATTGTCTGTGCTTCTATTTTGTGCAAGTTAATAATTATTTCATAGTGAAAGTATTACTTCTTCAAACCGCATTCTACCTCATATTAACGATAGTAAAGATTACCTAATATGCTCTGTTGCGGCATCCACTTTTCGATGTGAACATTTGGTGGTAAATTGGGTAGGTCTGCTTCAAACTTCCAAAGTATGGTCTCTTTGAATCCTTTGAATATATTAAGGAGAGTATCTCGCATTTCCGGGTCCAAATCAGCACTCTTTAGGTTGGAGCCAAGACTGAAGTAAATGACACCATATTTCGATTCATCCATGATTTTTTGGAGTTTCTGGAAATAATTTTTACTTCACCTTAGTGATTAAACTAAATAAAAAAATACGCACACACACACACGTATATATAAATAAATGACTAATATGATAAACTTAATAACGGTAATAATTTATCAAAATATTGCAATAGCTGTGGTCATATTAAGGAAACTTTTGAAATGAAGTAATTGATTGTAATTGAATTCATAATGGTCATATTTCTATAATAAACAGTGTAAGACTATATTTAAAATTGCTTCAGTATTCTCCAATCTCCTCAATTAACATTTATTTTTTTAATCTAACCTGAGTTGTAAAGAATTTTAATGATTACTGTAAACAATTCATCCAAATTGAGTGAATCTTTATATATTCATGAACTCCTCAAAAATATAAGTATATATCCTCGTGCGTAATCAGTATGGCGCTGAATAGTGATGGTAAAAGAGAAGAAGGTAGAATAAAAAGAGTGGTGCATTGGGCTTTTATTGTTTGGGTCTAAACAGTCAAAAGTGTATCCGACATAAGTACTTTAAGCCGTCGAGGTAGTAATTTAG
The DNA here is from genome assembly GCA_039881145.1 of Druceiella hillmani. Classification (NCBI taxonomy): domain Eukaryota; kingdom Metazoa; phylum Arthropoda; class Insecta; order Lepidoptera; family Hepialidae; genus Druceiella; species Druceiella hillmani. The sequence continues at coordinate 11,809,823 of JAYKKI010000030.1, read as the reverse complement.
GCACCCTTCTTTCATATTAAAATAAATTATTTGTTCTCATTTGTCAGCCATTTGCTTTCTATTTGGCAATGATATGAAAATTCTTAGGTGTAAACTACCAATCTGATAGTGAATAGTTTTTCCAAAGCGTTATACGCTTAGTATTCAAACAGAGGTTATGCAATATGTGGCACATATTTGAAACAAATTATGTACATCATATTGGAAAAAATTTCATACAAATTAATAACAGATTTTTATGTCAAAAATATATGTAGTTACAGCCCTTATTTCATGTTATTTTATGATAATTCAAATTTTATAATAGACTTCGCTGAATGTCAGACGGGAATAAGATATCCGATTAATTTTTTCGATTTAATAAACAATAATTTTAAAGTACAAACTGTCGCGCAATGAAAACATTTTTGACAAATCTTAAAAATTTACAGAATTATAAAGGTTTAAACTTAACATTTCATTAAGGACAACAACACTGAATTGTGATGTCATTTATAATTATGCTCATTATGTTCTAAGAAAGTGAACTCAGGGAGAAATCCCCAATCTTTCCTTACCATTAAGGAGCTTATAGTTTGCTTAATTTGTAATAAATTTTCATACATTTTTTGCTACTCTTTTATAATTAACTTTCATTTTCATAATACGTTAATAACACAGCTAATTTACGAATATTAATACTATTGTTGAACATGTATATTTTAAATTATTTAATGATTTGTTGATAACTGACAGGTTTGGTGGTTATTACAGAGAGAATGAAGTTATTTGAGTCATACTTTATTTCATCTTTCAGTCATCACCTATTTTTTGCACATTTACATAACTTAACATGGTTCTAATGACCACTTTGTAAATGTTATTATGCAGTTGCTTATTAGTACACAATAATTAGTAAGAGTGACATTTGTCTGTTTTATATGTTATATTCTTTATACTGTTTTTTAAAACCAAATATTTGATACTAGCATATATCTAACATTATGGGTCAACCTGTAAGTGGGACATAGGTTTCTATGGAAGATATAGAAATAAATAGATGAATATAGTAGAATTATTAGCAAACAATCTAGAAAAAATTAAGGACAGCATGTATTTGTGACTAATTAGGTTTACAGCAAACAATTTAATAGTAATAACGGAGTTTTAAATAAAACAAAATTTAGAAGAATTAATTATCTATGCTCCAAAAGTATCTAACATTTTAAAAAAAAAATTTCATATAGTATTATATAATAACACAATTAGATAATAAAGTTTACAGGATATCATCTTGGTAACACAAGTGCTCTCTATGTATTATATTTCTACTTCATAATATGTATATGCGAGTTGAAAACTTAGTTAATGGATGTATGCTATGTTTTCTGTACAATAACATGTATCTGTTTAATTAAATCATAATTAGAAGTTTTGTAACTCAAATTACTTTGTGCAACTTATCTAACTAAACATAATAAACTTGTTTCCTTATTTTAGTCAGTCTCAGACAATGATTTCGAAATCAAACTTGATTTTTTAAAATTTTTTTTCTTATTTTCTGATAAATCTTTAAAACAGCCATGTATTACTTTATAGACTTTAAATAATACTTATGGTGGACTTATTGCTACGAAAGCAATCTATTATAGTCCACCAGAACATCAGTCCAGCCTCACTCTATGAGCGACAATAGTGAATTAAATAGTTCCTCCCTTACACCCAGATTTTTTCATATGCAAAATATTTATCGAAAACTAGAGTTGATAATTTTACCAATTTCTTAAAAACAAAAATGTTGCACTGGTATTGATAGATATTGTAGCAAAATTTCTCATTTATATATTATATATGGTGTTGTATTTGTTGTTTTTTGCGTGTTATCCTATATTCATTATGAGAACATTCTCAGGGTAAAAGTTACACTTTATAAGTTCAGTATTAATTATCAATTATTTTTAGGATCTTTTCAAATATTATTTATTGTCTTTATTATGGAAACACATTACATTAAGTACAATTATTCCATTTTCAATTCCTATAAAGTAATAATCAAAGTGCTCATGTTATGTTACAGTACTTTATGAATTTTCAACTTTTGTCACTTAAACTATTACTCAATAAGCTACTTACCGGCGTGAGAGGGCTAGGTGTATCATCAACATGAAAGCCTCCGATCTCAATAACATTAGGCGGCAACTTTGCAGTAGCTGTTAATGACGGGTGGGAATTGGATAAGATGAGGGAGATATTGTGGATTGCATCAAAATAGTCTGGTAGAGGGATGCCACGTGCGGCTGCCGCAGGACCAAATATATCTTTGTAGGCGTGCGCTTCAGCAGGCTGGTCAAAAAACCTACAAACAATTGAAGTGACATCAATTTATATTCCACTTTAATATTATAGCTTAATAAATGTGTGCAAATTACATGGCATTATATATCGTCAAAATGTTGGCTATAGTTTCAGTATCTCCAAAAGGAAATAAAACCATTATTGAAATCAATGGAATATATCTATATATCCCTAAAACTTAAACAGTATGAATATATTGCTTTTCATCCAAAAGTAACAATCTAATTAAATATGATACATTCATAAATAAGTTGATTCAAACAATATTATTGGAGATAAATGACTCCCTAATCTCATGCATTGCAATGAAATTTTCTAGACACAAACTAGAATTTATTCTTTGAAATAGACAAGAGTATATCACTAAATTTTTTCCAAAGAAAGATCTGATCTATCGCAATGATATAATAATATTACACGAAATCAAACAGAACTCGGGTCTTTCGAATATTTGTAATCTATAACAAAAGTTTAGAGACATATTGAAATCTGTTTTCACACACAAAAGCAACATATATGCTTCATGTGACAAAAAGAATGTAATCTAAATATTTGTATTAATGTTAAATTTTATTTTTTATATTGATACTTAACTAAAAAATGACAGACTGACCTCGCGCTGCCGATCATAAGGAAAGTCATAGCTGTGTTCATAAGTCTTTCGTAGAAGGTCATTGGAGCAGAGTAGCCGGTGAAAATGCCGGGTTGCATACCAGGGCTCACCACCTCGTCCACTAAGTACTCCAAGTGGGAATGCATACCCACTGTCGAGAACATTATAGAATTTGTGCCCAGGGCTGCATGTATCCTTTAAATTAATGTGTTCATTCATCACTCTTATATAAATATTTAAAATAAACAGTTTATTTTAAATATAAACCTAATAAAGAAATAGGTATTTTTACAAACATTAGTAAAAAAAGGTACATATTATGTATATATATATATATATATATATATATTTATATATATATATATATATATATATATATTTATATATATATATATATATATATATATATATATATATATATATATTTATATATATATATATATTTATATATATATATATATATATATATATATATATATATCATACAATCATATATATCATGTTGGTTAACTAATTGGTAAAGCAAGCATTTTTTTATGACTCGTTAAAATAGGAGACGAAAAATAATTAAACAATTTTTTATGTGAGGTACATTACTGAGTGAACTCCTTGTTGGGATTAAAATATTAATATTAAGTATGTAAGTAGAATATTAATATTAAGTATAAGAAAATGATATCAATTATTTTGATTTATAAAACATTTCTCAGAAACAAATCCCAAATTAAACAATTTCTATAATTTAATATTATAATTTTGTTGTTTTATTTTCCATAGTTTTCACTACGTTTTTTGAATCCCATATTTCCATATTAAATATTTACTCCCATTCATTATTGCTGATGAAAGTATATACCGATTATGGTATTGAATGTTCACACAAATTGTTGGGTAGTCAACATAAAACGTAAATTTAAAGAATAATATATGAGAGTCACCTAAAAAGTTGTCTACTTAACTGTGAATTAAGCGGTGCAGACAAATTTGTCTTCACCTTTATTTTGTAACGTAGTACCGTACCATTTACTTTAGTACTCCTTTTGTTTGACGTCAAGATGATCGTTTAATGCTGATTATGTCTTCTTATCGGAGGAAAGTCTTCATCCAACGAAACAGCATCAACATTTAGGGGATCCAATATATACTGAACCATTTTACAGTTAAATGTTTGCCTATTATCTCATTGATACATCCGAAACCTCCATTACTTAATTCATCAATCTATCAGAGGCAGTTCTTTCACTTTCATAGTGGTTGAACTGGCTCTCACAGCCTTATTAAAACTGTTTTATAAAAACATTATTAAGCAATTTAGACAGTAGTTACTGTTTATATTCAACATCCATCTCCTTGTCTACGAAGGGTTATTACCCCATTTTATAAGGAATTTTATGTCCTCACATAGCTCAATTTTTAAGTGATGATTACTCCTTCTCAATACATTTAAAATTGTATTAATTAAGGCATAATTAAACTCATTAACAAAACAAATATGAATTGTTTCAAAGTAAAATAATGAAACCAGACATCATTAAAACTTTATAATTTAACATAATTGTACGATAAATGTAAATTTAAAATTATATTTGTTTCCTCTCTGTAGTGATGCTGATGGCATCTCGTGTGCACACATTACAGGATGGGTAACCATTGTGATAACATTGAAATAACGTACCATGAAAATAGGACAAGATATGAAAAAAATTTATTAACTATAAACAACTTATTTTAAACTCATAGGAATCTACTTGCTGTATCAATTAATAAATGGCTGTTAAAGATGTATTTAAGGGTAGGTGAAGCACATAACGTGACTATCATTTGAAGCTTCACTTAGCCTCTCCCAATTCCAGTACCAACCCACGCTGGACGAACCCTGTTATGTCGAGTGACATATTACTAAGATTATAGTAACCAATCTCTTTGGTGATACAGGTTAACTAGCAGATGGGAATGCGTTTCCGAATATTACACATCACTACATCAAGATGTCAGATGTAGCTGTAGGATTTTTGTAGCGTCTCTGTGGTGCACAAAGCAAGGTGAAACAACTGCACCACTCCTCCAAAGAAACCCGTTATGAGGAAATTTGATAATAAGTGAAAGAAGATATGCAATCCAGCTACCATCTAGCATCATGTTGAGTTCAGGTCACATGATGTAAAGTACTTTATTGGTCTCATTGTAGTGGCTCATAGAGTTAAGTGGGAAAGGAGGCTACTGGTGAAAACAAAATTCATAAAACTTGTATTAACTCTAAAAGAAGACAAATTTGACCACAGACAACGAAGATAGAAAACATTGGGAGAAAATAACACCACTATGATCTGAAAATACTTGCTCTCGTAGAAGCTCACCTAAAGGATTAAAGTTTTATTCCAGTCTGATAAGGTCACACACTTTATGTCTTCGGCCTGGAAAAAGAAAATTGGAACCAAATAGTGCTATTTATATACTCTGACATCAACAAGTTAGTCCTAGGATACAATACAGTTAATGATAGTATCCTAATGATGCAAGTTAACTTGAAGCCGTGTTACATGAACTTGGTCATGGTGTTCACACAAAAGGTAGCATAATTGGATAAAGATATTGAAGGGTTCAACCGGCAATTTGAATGTATCCTTAAAAATCTTACAAAGAGAGATGTTACATTACTAATGGAGGATATTAATACCAAACTGGGATTGAGAGTAAGAGATGAACACTTGGGAATGCTATGTTTACCGACTACTTTTGGGAGAAGTAGTCGGTAAACATAGCGTTGAAGATAGGAATGACACGTGGTTGCAATTTTATACTAAAATCTCTCCAGTGATCAGGAACACCTTTTTCAAAAAACACCCAAGAAAACTGCGTACATAGGTAATGCCTTGAGACTGATCTAGAAATAAAATTGGTTATATTGCCACTGTGGAAGCGACCACGAAGGATTCTTGGCCCAATTTCTGAATGTCGATTACTGATTTTATCTTATCTTGAGATGGACATCTTATATTTGATTATATTTGTCTTGATAGGATTTTTAAAAATAAAAGAATACAATAAATCTGATTTACTTAGACAAAATTAACTTCCTCAAATTTTAATGTAAATTACACGGTATAGTCAATACGTTCCACTATTTTTTACAGAGTTGAAGACAACCAGTGGTGGAAAGTGTTGCAAATGGAATTAAATAATTTTTTATTGTGACAAAATATACTCCTTGAAAACAGATTATCAAGGAAAATGCTGAAAATTTGTCAAAAATACTTCGAATATTAAAATTATACTTCAAAGTATACGCATTAAAACACAATTTTCAGAGTTTGCCCCTTGAACAACAGCAGCCTTGCTCATTTCTTTACTTGCTCATTTAATCCAAACGAACTTGAATCCAAAATCATGAGTTCTTCAAAAAATGTTCAACTATGAGCTGCTAGCATGGGACTGTCCATATAGCTCTTTGAACTAACAATTTTGCTGCTCATATTCATCGGTGGGATAAGAACATAATAAAATAATACCTACATAACTTTAAGGGATTTCACTTGCACATTACAACTAAGTGATATTATTATGACATGCCGACAAGAGTACAGCATGAAGGTGAGATGATTGTGCTTTCAATTAATATACCAAAAACTAAAATCATGGTCATTCATAAAGGTGGCCAACTCTCACAGATCGGAAAACTCTCAGATCTAGAGTTTGTAAGGGAATTTCTGTATTTCCGATTTATGACAAGCGAGTAAGGAGTATTCATATGGCCGAAGCCATAGTAAGCAAGCTCAATAGTATATGGCAGGGCAGGAAGATCTTCAATGTCACCAAGAAGAGATTAGAGGGAGTTATGTCGATACTATATATCCATTCTCCATCTTTTTATATAATTCTGAGTATTGGACAATTTGAGATGTGGGCTGGGGCGTTACAGGAAATGTGGGCTGGGGCGTTAGAGGAGATGTGGGCTGGGGCGTTAGAGAGATGTGAGCTGGGGCGTTAGAGGAGTTTTTGAGATGTCGCATTAGAGGAAAATGCTGCATATACCATGGACTACCGAAGAAAACAATGAGTCTATATTTGAGTAACTCCAAATTAAAACCAAACTATCAACCATCGGTTACCAATGAGTTCTTAGTTACCTAGTCCACACTGCTTATAGACAGCCAGATGACCTTAATATATTGGTTTTAGTAAAGAAAATAGAGGAGAAAAGACCAATACCGTAGTCGATGGTCCAATCAGGTTAAAATCATCATGAAACTCCTAGTCGCTACTGCCCTGAGACAAGTTAAGTACAGGATAGAATGGAAGCAGTTGGCTAGCTCTTCCAACAATATACTTCAAGATGAACACAACCTTCAGTAATTAAGGTACGACAAAAAAGTTTAAGAAGGAGAAACATCCATGCAAAAGAAAAGGGTGTGACAAACAAATTATTAAAATAATATGCCTTATAAATAATTTATATAAATTACATACGCATTTAATATATCTCCAAAGAACCATGCACTTATTACGGCATCAAATTGCTGGTTCTTGTCAAGGAGCACATTTTGTAGAGCATCGCCACGAAGGAAAGAATAGGTCACTTTATGGGACATCTCCTTTATCATAGCCACTTTCACATTATCCCCCTTCAACATTGTAGACATGAACTCCTTGCTATTTTCTAAACAGTCAATAGTACGCAATTAGTTAAAATTAAGCATAACATCTTTCAGTCATTTTTGAAAAATTCAAGAATTTAATTACAACCAGTTTCTTGTATGATTAACTTTAATCAAGTTGCATAAATGAACTTAATTAACTTGTTATAATATTCAAAATTATGGCTGCATATTTTATGCTACAATTTAAAAAAAAAACCATACCGCTACTAAACTTTTCAATGTAAACGGGAGGAAAGCTTGTATCCAAATGTTTTTCCTTCCATATTTAGAGCATTCTTGTATTACAATTCTTTATGGAATTTCAATAAAAGCGTTATGTATCAGTATGATCTAAATTAAACATTACCTTTAAATTTTTAATATGTATGAATATATCCAAGTAGTATGGAGTATCCATTCCGTTCCAAAAGAGAATGTTTGTAAACAAAGCAAAATGACAATTCAGGTATTGTAAATCTTTTTCTTATGTTCACATTAGTATTTGGTATTTGTAATTAAAAATATGATTTTTTATCGCTATTGCTTTTTTAAATTTTTTTATTAGAAGGTATACCAAATAATTCACAATTAGATAAATAATTAGAGTGTTTAAACACCCTGTTGAGAATCAAACCGGGGTTCGCCGATGTGCTAACGTCTTGACCCCTGTGTTATAGGCAGGGTATATATATTGCTGAAGTTCATTACATAAATAATGCTGAACATTAAGGTTTTTTAAATATTTATGTCTAACACTAAAAATAACCATGGAAAATATACAGTCGAGTAAGAGCAAAAACTTATCTATTGTAAAGAAACATCGTCATATAATAAGTGATATATATTCTGTACTATAAAATAATACTAACACTTATTTGAAAATAAAATAACATGTCATAATGTGTTTTTTTCACTATCTTTAAGCCAGGTTTATTACAGCTACTCACAAACCTTATAAAAGAAATTATTTGTACCTAGTAATATATGTGGATATAAATTTCTTTTGTGTTGGCATATAGAACATTGTTGTAAAATGTTCTATATCTCTGAGTTTTGTGTAAGTGACAGCAAGAGTTGTCCATTTTTTTCCTCTAAATTTCACAATTCATATTAGTAAAATAATGGTGTAATATTGGTATTTATAACATTGTCTAAAGTGGCAGTTTATTAATATAGTGATTGCAGTATATTGTTTAATATTATTACAGGTGAAACACCATATATTTTGTGAATAGTGGTCAACTGATTAAATAAATATTTGTGCCGACCATATTTTAACTGTCAAACTGGTTTGTTTGCAAACATTCTCTCAAAATGGAATGGAGTATAGCTTTATTTTAAGTAATGTGTAAGCAAGTACAAATACCTTGCCATTCTGTAAGAATATAACTATAGTCAAGTTCTATAAGTCCTTTAACTGGTTTTTTCTTCGGAAAGGGGGTTGCATATGTAACCTGAAACAAATATAACACAACTAAATATGTATATACTATATGTTAATAGAATCGGCCAAGAAATTTGGGTATTAGTTTTTCCAATAATGCATAAAATGTGATAATATTTATATGCCAACATTCATACTTGAATATATGGCAACTTGAATATATCCTTAAAATATTTATATGCCAACAATCAACCAAAAAACTGTGAAAAAAAGGAGTTTCTTATATTCAAATAAGTATAAATTTATTGTTTTACAAAACTATTTGAATACTTCTGAAAATGTGTCCATATCTTAATAAAATTCCTGATAAATGGAGAGATTTAGTAATGAATTCCAATAAACAAAAATCACCAAATATACTATTATTTAGTGATTTTTGTTTTTTTTTTCATTTTTAATTAAAGTATTTCTTAATACCATTTTGCGGAAAATTTATTTGATTGATCATATTACCAGTATGCATTACAAAAAAATTTGCAGACAAATATTGAAGATAATAAAAATATAAAATCCAATTGAATCATTAAAAATATTATATTAGATATTCATTTATTTATAATGGAATGTCAACTCTACAATTGGTTTTGCCATCGAAACTGTCAAACAAAATTGGTTGGTTTTTCCCTCTTTAGCTAATTCTTTAATATTTTCAGTGCATTCTTTTTTTAAATTTCAGTAACTTATCGTTTAATAGCTTTGGTAAAGTATTAAATATAAATTGTACTTAGTTTATGGTCCGTTAGTAGTTGTATTCCATCAATTATCACACTCTTGTTTGGTAAATTTTTCTTTTTTTCCAACTTTACTATAGCTGCCAGGTTGGCTCTGCTACAATTATATGAAAATGGATTTAGCTATTCCCCCTAAACTTCAAGACACATCCGAATCATCCCTATCCACCAATGAATTGGCTTGCCCTACTTCCTTGGCCAGTTTCGTACCCTCAATGGTATATGAATCTGACTTAAAATTCAACTCAATGCCCTACTTTCCTGGCCAGTTTCATAATCTTAATTGTATGGTTTGGTTACCTGACCTAAAAAATGTACAAAAATTCTGCCGATCTCACTTCTACACTGAAAAAGAGGATACAATTCCCCGTAAGACCGCTTGTTTGCCTATCTACCAAGCAAATTCTCTCTTGGTCTCATCATATTTGAATTTCTCACCTCCCTCTCACTATCCATATTCCGATAAAGGTTGCGTTTATATTGATAGCATCGCTGCACTATTTGTTGTTCACGTCCAAAGAAAAGTACCTAATTCGGGATTCTTGCTTCGTGCAATTTAATTTGGTTTCGTTTTAAAGAACTGTTATATTGATGGCATAATCCAAAACGGAGTTAAACAAATTGATAGAACCATGATTTCTGTGGAGTTTTCATCTGCAGACTCTGCCAACAGTTATGTAACCACTTTTATGAGACAAAATAAATTGTTCGTCTACTTGTTTAACGTAAATCATATGGACACTGTCTGAATTATTCCAGTCAACTTGTCTGACGAGGAGGTGTTGGAGAATGTAGAAGTCCCAAAAGTCGTGGTAAAGTCTCGAAGGACCACCATTTCATTTTAAAAAACTGTTCAGTAGCCAACTCAAATACTTTCTGTCTGAAATGATGGTCCGCCCTTTGATGGTTAAGTCTTACCCAATATATATTCATTATTCATTCTTCTCTATTAGTATCCAAATACAAATTCAATACGATTCAATATTTCAAACGCTGTTTGGTTGGCCATGTGGCTGAGAAATGTTAATCTTGTGAGCATTGTTTCTGATGTGGCAAAGGTCACCCCAGAACAAACTGCATACTTCTTGTAGACCAATCAATATGATTCCACTGATAGCATTGGCCCTGAATTTAAAAGACAAAGAAGGATAAATTTAAATGTCTGAAAGGGATATATCCTATGCAGAAGTATCCAAAATAACCCATCCTATAAAAAAATCATATATTTTTGACGACTTTGGTCAAAATTCTATGTTCCCCCAATCAAATTTCGTTCAACATTGCCTCTCTACAATCCTTTATTTACAATGGCTCCTGTCATCTCTGAATGTAAGTATTCACCATTCATGACCATTTTAAGATCCAGGACAATGTCTGTCTGCAGGATAATAGAGTGGATGGTAGGGGTGGGTCCGCCCTATTACTTGATAAGTCTCTTCCTTTTTCCTGACTTTCCCTTAGCCCCCGCAGATGTCAATTCAATGTCGTAGAATTTATTTTTCTGTGACCAATTCGTAAAGGTTATTGATATGGCCATTGGAAGCTTTATCTCACTGAAGAGAAATAATCACCATAAGATCTTCCTTGGTAGGATGGAGACTGTTCTGAGAGACTGAATCTGTATATAAATCTAATATGTCGGAATCTATGTTCCTCTTGTTTCGAAATAACCAAGCCCAGATTAAACAAATTTTACTAAAAAAAAGAGGAAATGCTGGAAGAATTTCTGTCTCTCCCTTTCTCCTTCTCTTCCTTCATTTGTCATCTGAAGTAATTTCAAATGCTCTCTCAAACTGTCTGTTTTTCAAGCTGATTTGCCCTAACGAATCCACGTTTGCTTGAATTGAGGTTCATCTTTTTGAATGGGGATTCAAATCGAACCAATCTAGATGAATTGCCTATCAGATATAAATTTACTACTTTCTAAGAGAAGATTTTTCTGTTAATTAATTAATTTAAACTTGCATTATCTTAAGGTACTACTCCCCCGGTATTGATGATATCTCATATTTAATAGTGAAAAATACTCCACCATCCACCCTATGGTATCTTCTGTCTCTCATCAATACTATGTACAACTCACGCTATATTCTAATCTTGAAAATCCCAAACATAATTCCTATCTTCAAACCTCATAAAGATACCAATGCAGTTTCTTCCCAGAGACCCATAGCCCTTTCTTTTGTTTTAGTGAAGATCCCCGAATACCTGATTTAGGATCGGTTGGAATGGTTTACAGAATACCGTTCCATTTTCCCAAGCAAGAAATTTGACTTCAAAAGTCAGCATCCTGACCACTGATAACCAACTTGCTCTCTCCTGAAAAGAGTTCCTCGTAGCTGCTTTCTTAGATATTTCCTCAGCCTATAATGATGTAAACTTTTCAATTCATAAGAAAATTCTTCTTCTAAAATTACTCTATAATACCCTGATACGTAGTCATCCGAATTATGGAACATTCCTCCTTGATACTATATCCATAAGCAATTTTACTAAATTGACTTGTATTCAGCCGCAAACATTGGGTAAAACAAGCCTCAAGTAGTGGGTGCAATGAAATCAAGACCCATAAATGTCGTACAAGTAGAATGTGTTGCTCCTCCTTTACCTTACTCCTCCTATGACAATACCTAGCTCATTTTTATCTATTGAAAGCAGCTAGGTTTTCCATGAAACATATATTCCCAAAACTTAACCTCCTCTCTGGACTTGATGAATTACTGTGACCCTTTTCGGTGTTCCATGACTCATCGTCTTCTTACTGTTCAAAAAGCTTAAATTCCTCTCCTCATTCAGCCTGCTCCACTCCCTCTCTATAATTTTTCATTTGACTGGGTAATTTGCAGACCAAATGTGATATCAATGTTTTAGAATTCGAAAGTAGTTCACAAATGCCAATTGGCTGTTCAATTTCATCTTGAAGAATTTTTGGATAGATTGGATGCAAACATATAAAGATGCTTCAAAGACCCTCAATTATCTACTAGGTTGGTGGGACTTTTTACTATCCAGTTACTTTTCTTTCAGTATATTTCTGCCTCCCAAAAAATATTCAGTATCCTCTAAGGAATGTCGGGTTATTGCGGAGACCTTGAGGTATATTTGTCATTGTAAGATTTGCAAACTCCTCATTTTCCCTAATTCCTTAAGTTCCTTACAGTGCCTCTTCACTAATCCATTTTCCACAAATTGTAGTTTCCTGACTCACCAAGTCAAGCAGTTAGCACTTGATTTTTAGAAATTGGGATTGGATATTGTTCTTATATGGATTCCTGGTCCTTAAGGTATAATAGCTAATGAAATAGTCAATGCAAATACTCAATTCACCGCTATGAACAAAGATTTGTGCTAAGAATCTGCTTCCTTTGACCTGCTCTTAGATTCTCTTTGATTGGCAGTCCATATAGGAAAGATCGTCTCAGTTTGTAGGAGCAGAGTTCTTTCAAGTCCAAGCTACTGGACCCTCAAAGCTTTGCAAAGAAAGAAAAAATGTATTTCACGAACGAAATACATTTTTTCTTGAAGGGATATCTCAGTGAAATATCATACGCATTTAAAACATTGTTCTATTCCTGCTCATTTGACTAGGATGCATGTCAGAGAGCCTTCAATCTGAGATGACAGAATTGGGGAAATTGACTAAATAATCTAATTTTTGTTTGTATAATAAATTTCCTACCTTACTTATAAATGATTAAAATGTAAAATCCAATGTTCCATTAATCTTATGTCCCTTTTATCATTTGCCAATCTAGAACTAATAATACAATTTATAAGAAAGAATGACATTATAATGTAAGACATTATAAATTCATATACGAGTTTATCTCTATTTTTATATTTTTTTGCACATTGGTTTTTTATTTATATTTTTGTTCAATTTATTTAATTGTCTTTTACTTCTTAATTAATATTTGTTTAGCTCCATAGTTTATTTTTTTTGCAAGCAAGCGACAATGACAGCTTTCCAGAAAATGATTTAGTCAGTTTTGTCTATCCAACTCATCTTAACTTGACATTAGAAAAGGTTCTCTAGCAATAGCATAAAAGCCAATAAATTTATAAAAAATGAAATGTTATTGTAAGTATACACAATATTAAGTTAGAAGTTATCATTATGCCTGTTATTTAATTAAGCTATTAAAGAATAAAATGTTAAATATCTCTATGAAAAAAGTGTTTAAAAAAACTTAAGATTAATTAAACTTTTTTATTTTATATTCTTTCACAACTCATTAAATTTTTATATAACTATTTCATGAACAACTTTTCAAGTTTAAATGGGTATTTATTATTAATCTTTGTGACAACATTCACGACTAGATAGATTGTAATTTTTCCAACTGTTAAATTCTTATTGCAATTAGAAGTAATCATAATTTTTTCTAAGCAAGATCACATCACTGTAATTAATATTTTCAAAACATAATTAAAAATGGCAAATATGATTTTATTAGCTGTAAAATTGTTGAGGTAATAGAATATGTTTTTAAACTCGTAACAACAGATTTGGATAAATTATAACAAGCAATTTTTTATTCACTCATTGTCAGTTACTTATTGTCAGTTAACTGTAATATAATTTTAGGTTCATCGGAGCTGACTGCACAAAGCTTCTCTTTCTAAAATTGGAATAGAAATCTTATGTTAATCGCATTAGTTTATGATCTAAAAGAATACACCTATAACAAATGATATTACACTAAAAAAAGTATCTTAAGCATGAAGATTGCAGTATAAGAAGCACTTGCGAGTTTTTTATTTTTCTTTCATGGAGAAGCGAATATTTGTCTATCTTTACTGCATTAAGTCACAATTTTTTTAATAGAAGAGCAATAGTGTTAGAATACAAGATAATGGTGTCTTCCTTTTCAAAATAAATTTATAAAAAGCACCAACAGTCTGGTTATGATGTCTGCTTAACTGATTTATTTTTAGAGCGGCTTTCTATTATGGAATTTTTGGGAACAGCACTAAATACTCCTCTTTGGTATTGTAATATGATCAAAGTAAAACTCTCATACTGTTATTTTGAATATCAGATCCAGGAATCTAGAAGTGAAGGCCTTCATTAAACTATCACTTGTTTGGCATAGCATCGCTCAACCAAATTTACACTCGGTGCCCCATCTGTCTTTTCATAGTGATCATTTAGAGATGAAAATATGTTAGGTATGTATGCCAACATATTGATCTTGCTAGGAAATAGGCTAGGTATATTAGCCAACAATACGCTAGCTTGTTGGTCTTGCTGTCGTTGGCATTTATTTTATTGTTGTCGGCCAACATATTGGTCTTGCTTTCTTTGGCATTTATATAGATTTATGCAAAACAAATTAACACGTAGTTCAATCTAAAATAAAAAGGATTGATGTTCTTACCTCATGTCCATGTTTCAGGAGTTCATTCACTAAGGCGTCCCCGAGATTTAGGAGACTCCTGGCTGGAACAGGAAAGATGACCAGGAACTTATAGCACTCGGCCACTACCAGTGTAGCCAGAATAAGCGGGACTGCTTTTAGTATCATCCTATTTTGGGGAAAAATATTGTAGAAAACATTACAACGTTAATTTGTTCAAAGAGTGAATGTTTCTGTTAATATTAAGTGAAATAGATGTCATATTTTTAAAATTTTGTAAGGTTTTATTAATCTTTTACTTAACTTTTTCTCTTACCGTTTATATTTATATGTCTGTTAAATATGTAGTATCTAATTATAAATTTAAAGTGAAAATAGTTGAAAAAAATTTGCAATACAAGAAATGGAATATTATTGTAGGTAATTGTTTATCCAATCAATTTTTCGTAATAAAATAACTGCGACCGAGGTCTATTTTTTTTTAAACTACGTCGATTTTATTTTATTGATAAATTATTGAAATTCGCATTTACGCCAAACGTCCCTGGTTCTAAAAATAAACATGCCAATATATATAAGTAAATTATTTTCATCTATGACAGTTTCTAACAGGAGCCTTTAAATATTTCCATTTCTGCCACAGCGAGCGCTGCGATCGATATTGCTACCCCCACTCTGAGTACGCCACCGGCCAATAATTATGAAAGATGTTTCATTGCGTCGTGCGTCGTACTGATAGACTGGGCAATGTAAAGTGTAATCTGAGGACACAAGCGTTATTATCACAGTGCGCAAGATTTGTGCAGTTTTAATATGCTCCCATGCAGCGATGTTCTCTTACCGATCGAAGCTATTTACGTTTGAAAATGTTAATTTACAAAATGGCGACTAATGCTGTCAAAACAGTAATATAAGACGAATGTCCAAAAATAGTAATGATATATTATTTTATAAATAGGTAATCAATATTCAAAAAGATTATAAACATTTTTATTTGTCTAAACTACAAATAGTAACCAGCCGCTCAGTATACGACAATACAGTGAAAATAAACAGTGTTCCATGAAGCAAACATATTTTATAATTTAAAAAAAATGTATTTTAAAATCATTACACGTCAACATAATCATGTTTAGAAGCAAAACCAATTGGCTATACCTAATTGTCTTTGATTCGCGTCCAATGACTTTTAGTTTTCTGAAAAATGAATATAGTCGAGGATCTTATGAATTCTATGAACTCATAAATAAGTTCGTATTGAATATTTTTGTTGATTTATAGACTTAATTTTTTAATAAAATATTTATGAACGAGCCCCCTTTTTTAAATACGTCTTCTTCTACGTATACACTTTAATTTTAAAAAACCGTGAAATTTGTATTTTCACCAAATTGGACTAGATCCAAATCCATACAATTAATGTTATTATCTATAATTAAGAATCTTGCATATATAAATATGCAAGATTTTGTAAAAATATGTATCACAAGAGAACAATAATCGATCGAAAATAACGACTAAAGATATTATAATTAAACAATTTAATAAACAGATATAATTTTCGGACCCCCATCCAGTTGTAATCGTCAAGTAAAATATTCTTACATCGATGATTTCAACTTTATATTTCTCTAAACATTTCACAGACCTTATTACTCGTAAATTTAGCTTCATAATTTTTCTTTTAATTATATTATATGTACAAATATTGTGAAGGCTTTCATATATTAAAAATTAACAGTTTGTTTAGTGGGGGAGCGGGATACGTAAATCTATCAAAATTAACAGTTCGTTTAGTGGGGGGAGCGGGATACGTAAATCTATCAGAAATTACCACTTTGAAGCAAAATATTTGATAAACTGATGCCTGTATCGAAATAGTGTTCAAGAAAAGTATTAATAATTCACCATCTTGACTTTTTAATCATGACAAAGATGCTAGATAATAAACGTAGTGAAAAGTAATATTAATAAATGTAATTAATGTAATATAAATCATAATTTTACATATGCCCTTAAATGTTTGTTTAACACAATTAAATGAAACTATGTGATGTAGTATTATTTCTCCTTTTTTTAAGTTCTTCACCACGACCTAGGTTTCGTTGTATTACAACATCTTTGCTAATAGCCCACCTAAAGATGTTGTAATACAACGAAACCTAGGTCGTGGTAAAGAACTTAAATAAAGAAGAAATAATACTACATCACGTAGTTTCATTTAATTGTGAATAATAAATTTCTACAAAATTAATGCCAAATACCTTAAGTATTTACGGAACACCCGCAATGAGCGATAATGAAGCCACGCACCTAATGGGTTGCATCATTATCTTACGTCGTGTACCTATTTGGCGGCTCATTTCTGATCAAATGCTCTTTACGTAAGGCACTAATAATAGATATGATGTAGCGTTCCAATAGGAAAAAATTGACATTCACAATGACGATTACTGGTTAACTTCTCAGTTAAAAAGTAATTGTCATTGCGAAGGTCAATTTTAGCGAGATGCTTTTGATTCGTATAATTTTCAAGCAACGTAGTGTTCGATGGTTTCGGATGATTATGCAATTGAATAGTGCAATAATTGATAAATTCATATCAGTGGTTCTAAGAGTGACATAATTGTTTTAAGTCGCTCTATGACACATAGTTTTATTAGTTCCGTTCCTGAAGGATCGGTCCGTTTATAGCATTTAAACGAATTAAGAAAGGGACTTGAAATTAACAAATAGAATGTAGTTATTTGACCCATACCACAAATGCTATTTAAAGGTGACTTAAAATTATATTTTGGGGGCTTCCGAATATGTGTAATAGTCATAGTTTAATTCAATACCCGTACGTAAAGCACACCCAACCACGTCAATTAGTGCATAATAAGTCTAAAAATATACTCAAAAGTAAAAAAAACAAGATCATAAATGACTGATTTCACCACCGACGTGCGAGTCAGGAACAAGCTATATGAATTAACACAAAGTTAGATACAAAGCATTTTTAGCAATAATTTAATATTAAATATCAACTAATAAAAGTAAATCATTATAAAATAATAATAAAAAATATTAAATTTGAAAAATCACAGTAAATAATATCAATTATAATAATGGAATTAACAATAATAATATTTCGTAAAATATTTATTTAACAACTTAAGCTTTATTCAATTTATAAGCATGTTCATCGCTCTTCTCTGGAAAGGAACCCCTTTGCAAATTTTAATAATTGCAAGCGGTTTATTACAATATTTTTCACTATGCATATAAAACATTTTGAGAATATAGTTGGAAAGGTTTCATTGAGTAGAGTACAAAACGATTCATCGAAAACTAAAAATTTGGTGGATCATCAAACTTGTCATCTTTAGACCCATTTTGTTATAAAATCAATTTCGAAAACGGCATTACGTAGAAAGCTATAAGTCAGCTTTAATATTTCTCATGTCTTATATTTGAACAATACATATTAGAAGGAGGCAAATATGAAATAGTAAAAAAGTTATGAGTAATGAAACCAAATTATTTTTGACAAAGTGCTGAAATTTTAAACTCCTGAAAGACTTACATTTTAATAAATATGTTCTGTGCTCTTAAATCTTTTAATTTTAAACATACTAAGTGTTTAGGTAATCCTCGGAATGCGGAGTATATACGTATTTAACAAATTTCTTTATTGAATATTGAATATTTTTGGCGTTAATTTTGTAGAAATTCATTACTCACAATTAAATGAAACTACGTGATGTAGTATTATTTCTACTTTATTTAAATTCTTTGCCGTTATCTAGGTTTCCTTGTATTATAACATCTTCAGGCGGGCTATTAGGAAAGATCTTTGCTAATAGCATAATAAAAATCTTAGTAGAAATGATAGTAAGAAAGTAGAAATGATACTACATCATTTAGTTTCAATTAATTGTGAAATTTCTTTTTATTATATATTTTGTAATTCATCTGTGCATATTTGATTACCGTCTCGTCAGTACAGATACATATTTGGAATATGATTTTAATTGCCCCCTTATGGTAGCATATTTAAAGACGTATTCACGTCAAAAGTTTTTATTCTAGCAAATAAACCCAAATTATAAATAAAAGCTCTTCGACGAGATACATTTAATTACGTATCTTTTTTTATTTGATACAATTTTTACCCGTTTGCGAATTAGACAAGACATTGCACACCTATTTTTGAAAAAGGAAGAGTCAAGGAAGAAAACCTGGTATTTTCAGTAATTATTATCTTTCCTGATTTTTAATAATTAATAATCTCATCTTATTTTCACGTATTCATGTAATGCTTTTCTTTCGGCGTTTTCCATTGCCTCATATATGATTAAGGTACTGCCTTTACGGTGATCATAAGAAGACAGGTTTCACTCTTATGTAGTGTCCTCATAGCTCATAGTCTCAAGTTTTAAATTAATCTAAAATTATTTTCTCTGTGATTATTCTGTTCTTTTGTATTTCATGTTGTCGGTGGTAGAAGATCGTCAACGCTGTCACTATCTACTGATAGGTCGATAAAGCCGCATATGGAAAATCAAGTCATTGTCATTCTGGTCAGCCGGTCTGTTCAATGGATTAAATTCGAATTAAAATTAGGATCACACTAATATTTGCCATTGTTGAATCGACGTAATTTTAGTAATGAAAAATAAATAAAACCGAACACTATAACACACATATTTTACTTTTAGTTTATAATATAATGTAAATGATTAAGATTAGGCGCGTAGGCTATAAATTTGTTGCACATCAACAAGCGATATCCCTACGCGTATATTTGTGATTTTACGACTAGTAAATATTCGTCATCAACAACAAATTTCGTCATCTGCAGCGTTTCGTAAATACATCGTTAGCTGTTGAAATGTATGCGGAAAAAATTAATTTATTTCTATACTTAATTTTACGTCAAACGGTTTCTGACAAAAACAGCTGTGACAGACAGATAGATGGAAGAATATGTGAGTAATTTTATAAGGTCTCCCTTTTTATTTTTGAGATATGGAACTTTAAAATATTTAAATTTCAAACTCATAAACGGCACACGACCATACCTATAAAGATATCTCATTGCTGCTTAGTTTGGGATGATAACATGATTGTGTTATGATATATATGTGACATAAGATGTTATCTACAATTGTCAATAAAATTATATGTCGCACGACCTTACATAAAACATGAGCCAATCTTGTTAAAGTAAAAAACTATAGATGTTTACCTATATTCGCAAGATAATTTATGTCAAAACTCTAATAAAAATTAATCTCACTGCCTGGCTTAACTTAATATCAACCATTTACTTAAATATTACTTATCGTTCGATAAAAGAAATGCCCTTAAAATTTCTGTTCAAAATAATTTCAGTCGTCTTTGAGCAAACTAATAATATTATCTAATAACTTTCGTCTCCGTGCAGAAACAAAAGAAGTATACGGACAGACGATTCAATATATGATAATGTAAATTCTCATATCAAAATAATTAATAACACATTAAACAATTATTAAGGTGAGCTCACTCTAGAATAAGATAAGGGGTTTTGAAATCGTTTTATTTATTAGCTAAGACGTTAAAGCAACTTGAAAAAATATTTTTTTTAAATACATTTTTGAAAAATGATGCGGGAAGTGGAATTGTCGATAGATAAAAATATTAACTATGTGTTTTATTAACAGACGAGTGTCTAACTAGTTATCACCAATATCACTTAAGGACATAAAGCTAGTAATAGTAACAATTATGTGAAAATATTTCAAATAAATTAACTTAAAACTCACGCCATTGTCTAAATTTCTTGAACGAACGATTAAACTATTATAAACAATTTCACCAAAATCGAAAAAGTAATGTTGAACAATTAATATAAACTATCACAAAATTAATATAAACCATTAAAATATACACCAAAATTAAGTTAAAAATTATACGCGGTAGTTTTTAACGTTGACACTATAAATATATAAATGTTTATAAAATTGATATTCACTTATCGGTTTCCTATCCCGAACGAGCGCATATGCGGCACGGGCCTCGCGATGCAACAACCGAAAGTTGAAACTAAACTGGTTAACGCTGGACATGGTGTAATTATAGAAAAAAACGAGGAGGGGCGTTTTCAAGGTGACCGATAGGCTGTATTATGTTTAATTTGTTACTTTAAAGGCAAATAATAATACAAATTTCAAACAAATTTTTCTAAGAATCAAGCAAAACGCCTAAGGCATGAACATTTTTTAAAACCAATACCGTCGACGCTTGGGAAATAAATTTTTATTTTATAAAAAAAAGTACAAATTACAAAAAAAATACAATACACTTAACGCAAATAACGGTGATTACAACGCGTGTTAAATATTTCCAGCTGAAGTTTTTTCAGTTTTAAAACTCTTCGTAACACTGGTACTGCGTGACTCTAGAAATGTTCCGTTTAATTTGATTTTTGATTGATTGACATGCTCTTCATCAAAACCTGATATCACGTAACTGCTGTAACTGTCATGCTGCATAGATCAAACGGCAGTCTAGAATATCCTCTGGCTGAAATTGAAAATGAGCCAATATTCTTTTAACGCTGAAATTAAAACTTACTCCTCGGTCAGCCGTAGTTTATGATGGATTGGCTTTCATCACCGTCTTCAGTTCATAATTATATTCATATTAATGTATATTTACTTGTTTATTTATTACCTTTTATGCATAGTACATATGGCGGACTTATTGCTACATGAGCAATCTCTTCTAGTAAACCATAACAATTAGTGTTGACATTTAGTCAATAGACTGTAAGAGATTTTACAACGAAAATTCTTTATAGTACATTAGACAAAAAAAATACAAAAGTATAAGTGATATAACTTTTGACAAGGTTTGGGATGAAAAAGACAGGAAAGGACAAGGGCACAAAGGAAAAGGTCAAGCTTTTTCACTCGTTCTTTGAAAATGTTTAGGGAGCTGATTTTCCTGATGTCAGGATCCAGGTGATTCCAGATTGTTGCTGATTGGACATTGAAGGATTTTTCGTAAGTGGTAGAGGTATGTTTAGAAATATGTAGGGTGAGTGAACTTTCAGATCGTAGCCCGAGGCCGTGAGAAGACAAACCTTTAAGTTTGCCAGTAGAATATTTGGGCTCTGAGGATTTTTTAATATATTAAAAAGAAGTGTAAGTATGTTAAGTTGGCGTCGATCACAGATCTTCAACCATTTGAGAAGTGACCTGTATTCAGAAATATGGTCCTATTTTCTGAGGCTGAAGATGTACCGGATGCATAAATGTTCGAGGTATCATCACAGTAGGGTTTGCTACCAACTATTCCTCGTTTTATAATTTTGCGAGAATTCTCGATACTGTGCTTGTGATTGATTTCCTGGTACTTTTGGCACTTATTAATATAAGTTCTTATTTTAGGACCGAATTAGCATTGTGTTAACTTATTAATAAATTAGAACATGCCTATTTTAAGTTTTCTGTTGATTATTAAAAGAAATTTCTGTTGATTATTGAAAGCTTATTCACGTTTATTATTTATTAATCTTAAATTAGTGGGGAAAGAAACTGATTTATATATTTGTTTTGATATTTATAAGAAAATACTTTCTCGATTGAATAAGGTTTGATAAAAAGTTGATATATTGTTATATTGTTTCTATTGATATACTGTCTTTTTTATAAAAAAAATCTTAATATAGAAAGTCTTAAAATTCCCGGAATCCACGGTACTATTATAGAAGACAGCACCGCCAAATCCATGTTACAAGATAGTAAAGACGCTGCAACAGATTAACGTAACTTACTGCGCAGAGATAGTTGGGGGAATAGAAATTGATATAGGTAAAAAACCAACCCGGGGTCATCCTAACTAATACGAAAATCCCAAATAATATCAAAAATTCAAGTCTGTTTGTTTTTTCCTCTCTCACATCACAATGAAGCACCAGCACAGATCGACGCGGCTTTCTGCACAGAGACAGTTATCGGGCCAGGAAATAATACGGGCTACTTTCCAACGTGGACAATCTTATCTAACTAATATAGCAATCCCAGAATTCACAAATCAGGAAGTATATTTGTTTATCCTGCTTTCACATCACAATTGAGAACGTGATTTCCTGCACAGATATAGTTAGCAGAACAGGAAATAACACATGCTGCTTACCAACCTGGGAAACCTTATCCTAACTAATATTAGAATCCCAACTAATATTAAAAATGCAAAAGTGTATTTGTTTGTCCTTCTTTCACGTTGCAATTGTGCAATAGATCGACGTAACTTTCTGCACAGAATTAGACGGTGGATCAGAAAATGAAATAGGCTAATTGGCAACCGGGGATACTACCTAATATGACGTTCCTAAATAACATTAAAAATTATAAATAACATTAAAATTTGAAAAGTACGTTTGTTTGTCCTTTGTTTACGTCACAACAGAGCAACAGATCTACATGACTTTCTGCAAAGAAATAGTAGGTGGACCAGGAAATGCTATAGACTTATTACCAATACGAGATATCTCTTCCTAACTAATATTATAACCTTAACCAATGCTAAAAATTCGAAAGCGTATTTGTTTGTCCTTCTTTCAATGGAGCAACGTATAGACGTAATTTTCCTCACAGAGATGGTTGACAGGCCAGGAATTAATATAGGCTACTTTCTAACCTGGGAATATTTTCCTAACTTAAACAAAAATCCCAACTAATATTAAAAATTATAAAGCGTTTGTTTGTTCCTCTTTCACGTCGCAATGGAGCAACGTATCAACGTGACTTTCTATAAAAAAATAGTTGGGTGACCAGGGAATAATATAAGCAAAACGCCAACCCAGAAAATCTCATCCTAACTAATACGATAATCCCAAAAATATTAAAAATCCAGAAGTCCGTTTGATTGTCCTTCCTTCACGTCGCAATTCAGTAACAGATAGATGTGGCTTTCTGCACAGAGATAGTGATTTCTGCACCAACCTGGACAATCTTATCCTAACTAATATAATAATCCCAACAAATATTACAATTTCCAAAGTGTATTTGCTTGTCGTTCTTTCACGTCGTTAGAGCAACATATCGACGTGTTTTGCTACACAAAGATAGTTGGAGGGCCAGGAAATGGTATAGGCTACCTTTTAACTCAGAAAATCTCTAACTAATATGACAATTTAAAATTAGAATTTTAACATATATAATAGAATTATAACTCGTGTTAAAGCGACTTCTTTGTCATTTTAATAAACATAGGATCTTACATAATTGACAGTATGGGTTTTATCCAGATGAAAATCCACGCAAGATGCTGGATTTCACCTCATTAAGGCTGTCTACACAGCCTGGGAGAATCCCTAAGATACTATAGGGATATTCTGTGACCTCCAAGTATTTTGATTGCGTTGATCATAATACGCCTAGCAATAAGCTAAGCTATTACCGTATTGAGGGAATGACAATTGATCTTATTAAGTCCTTTTTATCAAATCGGGAACAATGGGTTGAAATTAATGGTACTGATTCGAAAGGATCTATTATTATGAAATTCAGAGTATCTCAGGGTTCTATACTGGATCCATTTTTGTTCCTTTTCTATATTAATGGCTTACCATTCATAGTAAGAGATATGTGCGATATTGTTTTTTTGCCGGTGACACCTCCTTAATTTTCCAAGTGGACAGGAAAGTAAGAGACCTAACAAATATTAATGAAACTCTAAATAACGTACATAAATGGTTTTCACTCAATAACTTGTCTTTGAATGCTGAAAAAACAAAATGTAATAATTTTGAATAACAAAGTACTAGAATCGGTATAACTCTAGATCAGAAGTTACAATGGGCTGCTCGTATACATTCAATAGCTAGTAGGTTAAGCTCGGCTGCGTTTGCAGTTAGAAAAATTAGGCAGCTGACTGATGCAGCGACGGCCAGGTTAGTTTATTTTGCTTATTTCCACAGCATTATGTCGTATGGTATTATGCTGTGGGGCAGTTAGTTAAGAGTTTTCCTAATTTGAATGATACATTACCTATGTATGGGATAGATTTATAGTAAATATTATTCTTATTTGGTGCGACCGGGTATATTTCTTGTATTAGTATTTTTCTTAATTTATTATGGTACAGTTTTGTGACAATTGATGGGTCATAATTATTATTTATTGCGATTTGTTTTATAGTTTTTATTTCTTTGCGTAGATTAGGTTTTTCTAGAGGGATGGTTAAAGCTCTGTGAATCATGAAATGGAAGGCTGCTAACTTATGGGACCAAGGGTGTTGAGATTGACCATTAATTATGGAGTCTGTAAATATGTCTTTTCTAAATATACTAAATTTATGTTTATTATTTTTGCGGTCTATTGTTAAATCTAAAAAGTTAAGTTTATTATCGGATTCTACTTCTAAAGTGAATTCGATATTATTGTGTAGGGAGTTAGCAAAGTTAACAAACTGGTCTAACTGTCGCTGTGCACCTTTCCAGCAGATAAGGATGTCGTCAACGTATCTATAATAGTATAATATATTGGTCGCTAATTTACTGTTTAAGAGGCTGGTTTCTAGATGGTTCATAAATAACTCGGCTAAAAGGGGTCTGAGGGGGGAGCCCATTGCAAGGCCATTGACTTGTTGAAAAAATATTTTATCGAATAGCAAATAACCTATGCATACATAAGGCCTATGCATAATTTAAAGAGGTCTCTAATTTCCGATGCTTCAATGGGGTTTAACTTTTTCTTTTCTAGGATATCTGAAATGATATTTAGGCAATCTTTTGGTGGTATATTAGAAAATAAGTTTACTACGTCGAGTGATACTAATTTACAATTGGGTGTTAGATGTATATTTTTAATTTTATTACAGAGATCAACAGAGTTTTTAATGGTATATTTAGGCGAAAACCCAGTTTTAATTCGGAAGATTTTATTTAGGTGGAAAGCTAATTTTTTTGTATGTGCGTTTGTGTATGAGACAACAGGTCGTATGGGTATATTTGGTTTATGAATTTTAGGTTGTCCATATAGTATTGGGGGTCTGGGGTTCATTTCTATAACTTTATGTTTCGCGAATTCGTTAGGAAATATGATGTTACAGGTTTTAATTAATTGTTTTACGTTATCTGCAAATGTCGTGGTGGGGTCCCTTTGTAGTTTTGTGAAGTCATCTGGTTTAAGGAAATCGTACACTTTATTTTTATATTCACTTTGATCTAGAATAACTATAGTGTTGCCTTTATCTGCTTTAGATAGGATAATTTTATCTTTATTAATTTGTAAATTACGTTGTGTCAAAATTTCGTCATTAATGTGTGTCTTGACGACTGTAATAGTGTATACATAGGTCAAACAGGAAGAGATTTTAATACAAGATATAAAGAACACATTGCCAGCTGGCGACATAATAAACCAGACACATCTCACTTTGCTAAACATCTCATTGAAAATAACCATCACCCCCATACTGATAATGCCCCCTATATATTACAAATAAATACACAAGGTAATAAACTTAATATCCTAGAAACATTAGAAATAAACAGATATAAGAAAGATACCAAGGTTAATATATTAAATGAACAACTAAATATAATATCTTATTGAATTTATTACCTTCACTAAAATACTGGTATATTGTATAACTCTCGGAAATATAATAAAACCTACACTGCGCCCTTGCAATAAACTCACTAACATAAGCAATGGAAAAATCCGCACAGACCCGCCTTCCGCTATTGTGTTTGAAACATATAAATGCTGTTGGTTGTTCCTAAGAGTTAATCTTTGCTAATAGTCCACCTGAAGATGTTGTAATACAACGCAACTTAGGTCGTGGTAAAGAAATTAAAGAAAATAGAAATAAGACTCCATCACGTAGTTTCATTTAATTGTGAATAATGAATTTCTACAAAATTAACGCCAAATATATTCGATATAAGAAATAAAAATAAAATTCATAATATTAAATTTAGATTATAAAATTACTAATGAATGTTTTTTGGGCAATGGTGTTCGTTTTTTTAACAAGATACTTGAGGATATAATAAACCTTCCCATAGTGAAATTTAAATCGCATATTAAACATGTGCTTATTTCGAAAGCTTATTGTAGCATAATCCCTGATATGTTGAAGATAAAAATGTGTGAAGGGCATTATAGGGTCAAATGCCCAATCTGACACTCATTAAGAGGGACTGATTGATTATTTGTAGATATGCGTATAGATAATAAGAATATTTGCTTATAATCATTATAAAAAACAGAAGTTAAATCGTGACATATGAAAACAGACTTTAATAGTCTTACTTAAAAGGAAAAAAAAAATTATGTAAAATACATGAAAAAGAAGTAAAAAATAACTTGTAATTTTGTCCATTTTGCATTTATTCTGACCCGCTGAAATCTGCTGAATATCCAGTTTTACGGGACATCTAAGAGAAATAGTAATAACATTTTGAAATTAAGTCCACTATACTGTAGATTCGTAGACTTAATTGTTTAAATAATCATATGTCTCTGTATTTACACAAAAAACACACACACACACACACACACACACATATATATATATATATATATATACACACACATATATGTATATATGTATATTTTGAACACCTTGCTTAAACCGTTAAAACAAAACTGAAAATAATCAACCCTACGAAAGTTCAGTTATATAAAAATATATATGCAAACAAAAAGTAATCTACCTGAATTATAAATGGAGGTTTGATCTATTATTTTATATTATAATAATTATATAACCTATTCCTAGAGTTTACAATAAATTTTCCAAAAATAGACAATTTTCGTCAACGATGTAAATACGCCTTCAAATAATTTTAAAATAAAATTAAAAACCTGATTAATATTTCAAAACGTACAAGTCACAAATTACCATTCGTGCAGCTAGCGAGTTATTGACGTAGTTAATTTAGTTTGTTAATATGCCGAGCGCCTGGCATAGTGCTAGTTTATCGGAAAGAGAAAGTGGCGGAACGTAAAAATCAAATTCTTCAAGGTCGTCGAGAGATTTCATCGCCTTAAGAAATTGCGCGATTTTCTTACGATTTTATATCGTGCCATGGCTTTCAAGTTAGTGCAGGTATCTTATATCACACATTGATATCAAAACTATTATCTTGCAACACTATCGTGGTTGAGAGACATCTTGATGATATTAAAAAAAATCCTTATTTGTTTTAATATGGACAGTCTTGTTGAAATCCCAAGCTGTTTCTATAATATGTTAGGTATCTAAAGATTCATATGGAATCACTCCTAAGCCGATGGTCTCAGGTGTTCCCTGGTTTAGGATTCGTTCTATATGAAATAGTCTAATCGACAAAGTCGGCTCATTTTAGATTTTGCTCAAACTTTGTGAGAATCTTCTTTAGGGTCCCAGAGACGAAAATCCAGCGTTATTTAATTTTCGCTTCCACCAGTCCTTCCTTAACCGAATTAAAATATATCCATCTTTATAAAAAATATGTGTTCAAAATTTTGAAATTTGCATTTTTTAGGCTATAATATTAATGTGTTTACTATGAGATAAAAGTATGAAACTATTATGAGATAAAAATATCTAGCTTGAAATTAAAAAATCTGTAATGTTTGCTTTGTTATTTTTATCGTTTGTACATGCACAAATAGCTCAAAAAAACAAAAATACATCCATTTATTTATTTTTAAAATAAACTTAAATAATGTACATCTTGAAAAATCTTCTTCTTCTTCAATGGCTTCCTCTCCTCCCCTTCCTCCCTCACACTCAACTTCCAAGCTCTCCTGTTCTTGGCCAGAGACATCCAATTCGTTACACTTAGGATTTTAAAGTCTTTTTCCAGGCAGTGGAGCCGCCTAATATTAGGTTCTCATCTTTTTCGGGAGCCCAATGTCTGGCTGAGAAGATCTTTTTTGCTGCCCGACTGTCGTCCATTCTGCTCAAGTGCCTTGCCCATTTTATTCTCTGAATTACGATGTATTTGACTACATCCGGTTCTATAAATAATTTGTAAAGTTCAGAGTTACTTCTTCTCCAGATATTGTTACATTTTAGTACCAAAAATACTTCTTAAAATCTTTCTTTCAAAAACAGAAATGGTGTGTTTAACTTTTTCTGTCATTGTCCATGTCTCAGCAGAATATGTAAGAATGGGTCCAATTAAGGTTTTGTAAATCAGAATCTTTGTTTTTCTACTGGTGTAGCTAGACCTAAAGTACGTTTTAAGACACATTTGAATAGAAAACATCCAACTGTAATAATAATCAATACGGAACAAGTTGTTTGTTCCGAACATCATTAATTCAACTACATTAATTTTAAAAAAATCGGCTAAAATAAAACAATTATTTTTTTATTAATGACATAATGCATTGTTTTAAAATTAATGGTTATTATTGTAAATAATGTGATTCATTTTTTAAATATACTATTTAAATGATTATGCCAAATTGATCATTTAGTTACCAGTTCTAAACCTGGAACCATAAATATTTATGTCAGTATGAAGAAAAAATTAAACACTGTATTTTATTTCAAATGTCTCATTTAAAAATAATAGGAATTTCCGCCAATTTTAGCTGAAAGAAATAAAGGATATTAGCATTGAACCCTTCATAATAAATCTCCCGCTACCGTAAGTCTATGGCCATTTGTAATATGGTCCTCTCGCAACGGAATTATGCCGCCGATACTTTTCGAGTATTTTGTCACCGATATCTGTCACCAATATTTTATAATACTCGTACTCGTCATACTCAGTATCTTCAAATACTCGTATCGACCAAGTGTAAAGAAAATATCATTCCAATCTTCCATACAAGTGGCACGTTACAACACATCGGCAGACGTTACGCACTGAGATGCGCTCGTGGCCTATTGTGTGTATTGGCCACTCTGAATAGAAATATTTCTCGATCTCGGCTACAATATTAATGTAGTTAGTCAGATTGATCATTTGTAACCAAGCTAAAAAAAATTATCTATTTCAAATAATTCTAATTAAATTCCTGGCATATCATTTTCTATCCATACTCTAGATGTTCAAACTGCTGAAATGTTTTTATCAGAGATATTCATAAATATTAACACAATCAAAAATAAGAGAACGTATTATAATTTTGTTCCCTTATTTCTCTCTCCCACTATCAATTAAAAGCAGTAAAATAATCAGCTTCTGTTAATTTTGAAATTTTGAATGCTGTAAAAACCCAAAGCTAAATTTTCGAATAAAAAATAATTTCTTTTTTATTTCCAATGTAATTTTTCAAAATTTGAAACACAGGTTTTTATAAAAATTATGCCGAAGGAATCAATCGTGGGTTATATATATATATATATATATATATATATATATGTATATATATATATATGTATGTATATATATATATATATATATATGTATAAATATATATATATATATATATATATATATATATATATATATATATATATACTTGATCACAATATATGTACATCATCTTTGAGAAATAGATATTATCGGTTTACATTTGACAGTCGAGATACTGCAGTCAGTTAAAAATGACAAAAAATCAATAAAATACACATATTTTCAGTACCGTGTTATTTTTTCCCGGACATTAATAGTATGACTTTTTATGCAAAAAGTACCTACTATCTTTCAGCTTTAAAATGTCACCTTGAATGCGTAGATATCCCTAATAGAAAAAAAGCAGTTAAACATATCTAAGTGCTAAATATTTAGACGTTTTTTAAATAATTTAATTCGGATTAAAAGGACTGGAGAATGCGAAAGTTAAATGACGCTGAATTTCCTTCTTTGGAACCCTAAAGAAGATTCTTGTAAAGTTTGAGCAAAATCAAAAATAGTGCAGCAACGACATTTTTTTAGACTTAAATTATGAGAATAACCCTTAGGATAATTTTATTTAAGGACAAAGAGTTTTTAATGCCGCTTCCTATAGTTATTTTATGTAACATATGAGCGTTCAGTCACTAAAAACACATGTAGACACATCTTGAAATAAAAAACAATACTTTTCTTTTTACTTTGTTTCTTTTTTGCACGTTTTGATATGTAAATGATTAGGCTTACTTATATAGAAACATTATAATTCGAGATTTATGATTCGAAATTGTATACTCATTAATCAAAGATAATGAATTTGGAAATTTAAGCGATTTAAGACTAGAGATGCAACGGATATCGGATTACTATCCAGTATCCGGCTGGTCCGACCATTCTTATCGATACACGGATCCGACCGAACGTTGGCTTCTGCCTGGCCGGATACCGGACACTTAATTATACAAATAAAACGGCGTTTCAAATACAAAATATTTTTAATTTTAAAGATGATGCGTTACAAAATTTTGTATGTCAATTAATGATAAATTATGGTGAATGAAAACAAGGCTTTCAGCGTTTATTAGCAGTAAAGGAATACGCTTTTCTCGATATACGAATCCTGCTTCTAAAAGCAGCTTCTCATTGCACACGCTGCTGCAAAAAAACGAAAGACATATCTTGACAAATTCTGTTACGATAGGATACATTTTGACGTTCGTCAACCACTACTTCTATGGTCAACCTGCCGATCTAGGCGAACAGTTTTCAATTAATAATCCATCTCATTTGAGAAAGAACTTATCTCCTTGACTTGACTATTGTCTGCTTCGACTTCGACAAAGCTGTTCCAGAAACTGATTGTATTTCAATAGTTATACTATTATCATTCGCATTTTTCTTTTTGGCAGAAAGAAAAGAATCAACATCATTCAGATTCATCGCAATTCTAAAAGAATTCTAAAAGAATTTTATGCTTCGCTTTTTCGGTTTCGACCATTCCAAGAAATTAGTTTTGGACCTCGAGTGAAGAAAAGTTGCAACCAAATATTTGTAATGATCGCTCTCCTCTTTAAAGTTAAAGCGCTTTTCTGAATCTGCTCTTAATATCGATCGCCTAATCGATAAGTTAGGTGCTCTACCCACAGTCCCTTTCTTTCCTAGGTATTTCATCAGTTTGACAGCATGCGGTATAACTTCAGGGATACGTTATAGACTGAGCTAGTAACTTTAGTTACCTCTTTGAACGGTTTTAGGAGTTTATACATTGTCGTATTAGTTTATGTTGAGATTTTGTCAAATTGTTCAGAGAATCATGATCAGAGAAGATGCTCTGTTATACCCTTGTAAGCCACAGCTCGTTTCTGTTTTATTAATCACTCTCCAAAATAATAAGCAGAATTCCAAAGTGTGCTGATATCTCGCCTTAGTTGTTGTTTTATCAAGTTGAAAGCTCGATGAATTGTTTAAAGCTTCTCTAGTGCTACACCAGAATGACTAAAATGGATGACAATCCGTCTCGCAGCAGCATCAATCTCCATTACCTCCGCTTGTGATTTCCACCATTCATTGACAGCTTTTTTCAAGGTATGAATAAAATGCTGCGAAATTACATCCTGCAACTAGTACGCCTTTCATCATATTGGCTCTACCGCCGTGAACGAACAAATGTGTTGCTTTGATGAATATCCCATCTCTCTACAGGGACACTGAGTTATTTTGCAATAATTTTACCGGTATGTGAGTTAGCAAATGACTTCATTGCCAGAACACCATGTTCAAGAGTAAACTCTGAAGAATATTAATATAGAATGAGGCTCAAGAAACTCAGATGTCACAGATACCTTTGATGCCTTTGCGATATTAGCTTCAATTTTAGCATGCATTTTGTTATATACCTAAAATCGAGGATAATTTTCCGGTTCTACAAATGCGACTAAGCAATTTTTACCTGGCACTGACTTTTTCATGAGCCTATTGAAATCAAAGCATTTAACAACTGAAAATAATATTTGATGTTTTTTTTATATAGAATCATTTCCATCCCATAAACGATTACTTTCAGCCATTTCATTTCGAATTAACTCTTTTTGGGATGGCACCGAAAAGCTCTTGGGTTTTGGCATACGCATTTGTAGTGAGAGTGATAATATTTGTACTTCCACTTGTTGAGGGAGCTACAGTTGTAGTAGCATATTTTTTGACATGTTGGTTTTTGAGATGGTTTTTCATGACAGTTGCCTGCAAAAATATTAAGAAAATTAATTTAATACTGACACTATGACACGTCTTGATTAGTAGTAAATCAATAATTTCAACTAAAGCTAAAGTAATATCATTAATCTTTTAAATTGGACCTTTTTTCTGTATCAAAAGATATGTTTGATTCGGATAATATGTATGTTCTTTATGATAAAATCAATTTTCAAAGTATTGTAATAAGAAAGAACTTTTTGATATACTTACCATTAATATAATCCAAAAAAGTTAGAAAAAAAATTACACTTTTTAAATTTTTATATTAAAATATATTACATGTAAAACCATATGCAAATTACAGTATATTCAACATATAGTGCTGAATGGATTTTCCATCAACCACAGACATATGTTATTACAATATATTTAAATATATATTTTAGCTAAAATTTCATTGCATTGTATTTTTAATTACTCGCTTTTTTTCCTTCTCTATTGGGCGAAATCTTATTGTTACCCAACAAACACTTTGTGTTTGTTGGATACAAACGAAAATAAGATGCGCGATCTAGAGGACCATAAATAATGCATGTCGTGACTTAACCGACTAATAAAGAAATCAAATACTTCCGGCTCTGCGTGCTTTCCTCCCACGTGTCGCTCCGCACGCACCGCAGTGACAAATTGTGACTTGCAACAACTTGCAACGCATGCAACTTGCCCTCAGTATAGTATATTCGAATATTTGGCGTTTCGGTCTAAATTCCTACTTAATACCTGATATCTGGGCAAATCCTTATCGGTTTCATCTCTTATTAAAATATTGTTAACTTTTAAAAACTCTAGAGATTACAATACCATATACTTAATATATTGGGATCAGTTTCAGTTCAGGTTGTGATAATCACGACACTTATTTCTGACTTGTATTATTTTCAATGATAAATTAACTATGCATAATTTCGATATTTTATCTACATATTTCTGCGTTATTTTACTAGTTTTTTACGATTTCGTCTAACTTAGATTGCTGAATTCGAATTTAACAATGTTTTTGTGATTTAAGATGACAACATCTGTTGTCTTTCGCAAAAAAATATTATATTAATTTGCCACTACCTCTAAAGAACTAAAGTTGAATGTCGTAATATTAAAAAAAAGTTTAAGATGATAACTTCTGCATCTCTCGCAATAATTGTCACTGTATTCGCTGTCGTGTTGAATTCAAATTTCTTAATATTTTTGAGAATCAAGATGGTAGTATCTTTCTCTTTCACAATATATTGCCACTATATTCGGTTTCGGCTAACCTTAGGATGCTAAATTCGAACTACACAATGTTTTATGTATCCAAGATGGCGGCATTTTTATCTCACGCCATGAAATCTCTATATTAAATTTCGACTAACTTTAAAGTAGATCAAAATGGCGTTTTCTCTATCTCTTGCAATAAATCGTCACTTTAATCGATTTCAACTAACATTAACATGCTGAATTAGGATTTCATGATCTTTTTGAGATCAAAGATGGTAGAGATACAAGAACAAAAAATGACGCTGTTATGAAGAGAAAATGAAAAAAAAAACCTAATTAAAAATTTTATCAAAATCGTCAGTCAATTGTTTGATTGAACAGATATCTTGTATTTTTCATGAAAAGTTAGGTTCTTTTTCTAAATAGTTTTTAAATGTAATTTCTACGGAAATCTTTGAATTAGTGAGATAAAACAAAGTGCAGATTTTGTCTCATTGTATTTTCCATCTATAGATGTACTATATTATACAATGACGCTCACAGGCTTGACAAGATTGTCGAAAAAAGTTACGCAAACCTCGATAAGAGCGAAAAAGCCATTAAATTTGATAATAAAACCATTGTCAACGTCAGTTAACAGTTTATTTTTTATTAATTTCAGCAATGACTACACAATAAAGAAAGCAAGCGCCATTAATTTTTTTTGTAGTCATTTCTAAAAAGTGATTACGTATTTCATTAGGTTTTCTTTGTTATTTTTATTTCGAGTTTATTAACTGGATATCTTAAAATTCTTTATTAACTGGATATTTTAAAATTCTATTCTTGATATTTTAAAATACGCGCATTTATAAAAATAGCTTTATAAAGATATATGCGCATTTATAAAGATAGCTTTTCTTTATTTGCTATTATGGTGATAAATTGTATTTAATTTTTTGATCTTTCCTGATCATCAATTGCAGAATTGTTTGGTTTTTTACGTACTAAAAAAATACGAGTCTTTTTTTAAATTATGTTTTATCTTTGCAACTTCGGATCCATTTTTGCCGGTCTTCTTTTGAAGATTGGTATTTTTTAAAACTTGAAATACCAAAAATAATCAAAGATTAGATTCACCAAAAACATTCGTGACGGAATTTTATTTAGCTTTATAAAATTTATACGTAATATCTATTTGAATTTGACTGATGATATTTCTGGAATAATAATTATTTTTTGAAATTAATGTTTCATGAGGGTAAGATTTAGATTACCACATCATCAAACTTGTTAGCACCCCAAAGTTTTATGGTTATTTTTATTATGCTGAGTTGTGCAACTCAGGGCATAATAAATCCGCCTATTAGATTGAACAGAGTAGCATTAATCTTCGCTGAAAGTAAATTTAAAAATAGCCAGATTTCTTTTGCAGATAAAACATTGTGAATGGTGTGAAAGCGTAAGCGTGACAGTTCCTCTTCAAAAAACAGTCTTCTTTTTTAAATATTGTGCGCAACAATGGTCTCCATTCGGAATGAACATATTTCTTTTAACGAAAGCTTGAGATCAAGTTTCTATTGCATTTGTTTTGACATTAGATTGAGTTACCCAAATGTTTGTCAGTCGGAAATGGCAATATCATAAAGTCTTCATAGGAACTGTGACGGATGTGAAAGTCCTCCTCCTCATCATCATAATATTCTTCTTCGTCGTTGATTCTAGTTGGAAGATGTCACACTGTTCTGTATCCATATCAATATGAAAATATTCTGCCCTTGCGTCGTCAGTAACCGATGAAGTTCTGTACGAGATCAGTTGATATTTATTATACAGAACAATCTCCAACTTTAAATACTTTCATGTGAGGAATGTTATAAGTGCGTACTCATCTTCAGTTCGCAATATTTTCTTTCGTTTTCCATCCTCTCATAATATAAAGCTACATTGTGTTTCCCACACAGGGCCGAATTATTTTACACCACTCCTTCATTCACTAGATATTATATATTTTTAACGTAAACAACACGTTTCTCAATTAGGAAATTGTGAAACCGAGTAAATAGATAGAGTGAAAATGCACCACAGCTATGTGCTATAATTAAATGCATACGTAAGTCGCCCATTCTTATAAGTATTGGAAAGTTTTTAAACGATGATATTTGTAACATTGAAGATATTTGTGAATATAAAAATAACTTTAAGCGGTGATATTTGTGACATTGGTGATATTTGTGACATTGTTGATATTTG
This sequence comes from Druceiella hillmani, assembly GCA_039881145.1. Classification (NCBI taxonomy): domain Eukaryota; kingdom Metazoa; phylum Arthropoda; class Insecta; order Lepidoptera; family Hepialidae; genus Druceiella; species Druceiella hillmani. The sequence goes on along the minus strand of JAYKKI010000030.1, from coordinate 11,773,199 downwards.
TGAATATAATAACAACTTTAAGCGATGATATTTATAAATATGATAATAACTTTAAGAAGTGATATTTTTGAATATAATAATAACTTTAAGCGGTGATATTTGTGACATTGGCGATATTTGTGAATATACTAACAACTTTAAGCGGTAATATTTATAAATATGATAATAACTTTAAGCGATGATATTTGTGACATTGGTGATATTTGTGAATATAATAATAACTTTAAGCGGTGATATTTGTGACATTGGTGATATTTGTGAATATAATAATAACTTTAAGCGGTGATATTTGTGAATATAATAATAAGGATCCCGTTTAAATGTGACCGATATCGGCGACAAAATACTCGACGAGTATGGGCGGCGTAATTCTGTTGTGAGAAGACAATATTACAAATGGCTATAAAGTTACGGTCGCAGGAGACGTAAAATAAATCCTTAAAATGGACCACATTATTTAAAAATAATTTAATTTGTGCCATGTTTATTTTACCAAATTTTTTTTTTGATAATTTAAGATGTTCGGAACAAGCAAATTATTTCGTATTGATTATTATCAAATTGGATATTTTCTATTCATATGTTTCCTTAAATTATGTGTAGCTGTTTTGAATGACAATTTAGTTTTGCAAAAATTGCAAGAAGCAAAATAATCACCCAAGTATGTAAAATACTCTTATATATTAGACTTTCTTGTGTACATGATGACAAAATTAGAATTTAACCTTATTAAAAGTTAGTTTTTATATACACTATACATTTACAATATATACACTACAATGTAATTACGCTTAACTGTGCCAATAGAAAAATGGAGAATTATTAGCCCTAAAATATCAATTTAAATTTTGGTCAATAATTGAGAAATATTCCTGTATAGTCGCAAAAGATATTAAAATGTATTATAATACGAATAGTGACTCCCGCCCAGCAAGCAAACCACGCAAGATTCATAGAGATGTCTTAAAAATGATTGTAATATGAATTTTTGATTAAATGTTTATTAAATTCAATGAAGTATTTTATTGACAGAAAATAGTGAATGTCAATAAATGTAAAAAGATACAAGCGAATATGAGACTTGTTTTTTGGAAAACTACACCGCATTAGGTAATATAAACAATTTTAAATAATTTTATGTTGGGGCTTTACACAAAAAAATGACAGTAGCGCAAAACAAAAGTTTTTAAATTTATTACGATATAACACTGACAGCATCTTACATCCTATTGTATACTCTCTGGAAGTCCTCTTTGTCGATATTATGCCATCTGTAAAGTTACGTAATTTGTTGCAGCAAAAAATAAGTTTATTCATTAACCATATTCAAAATAACAATTACTTAAATTCTAATGATATTTAGGAAGTTTTCAGTATAAATGAAAATCATCTCCATCTGACAGTTTAGTTGAGTAGATTGCTATTTGTTCTACAATACACTTCGTTTGTAGTGTCATCTGTGTAGTAAGCTTTTATTCAATAAGTAGCTAAATGCCATTTGCAATGAGTCATCTTTTGCAAGCATTCACACATGCGTATAATTAAAGAAATCAGTTACAATTTGACACATGAAGCAGTTTTCTGGCATAATGTTACTGTGATGTTGGTTTACAAAGTAACATTCAAAGGTATCAAAGTCAGTTCAAGAAACAAAGGTAGTAATGGAGCTGCTTGACCCTAACTTTAGACGCCATGTGTCTGCATAAAGGAATAGACCGAAGAATAAAATACACGTGAAACAATACGGGTCTATTAAGGAAATATTTAAAGGCTCCAGAACGATGAAGCTTAAAACAAAAGCGATGAGTATGTGCTTTACACCGTGGTAATGTATGCTGGCCAAACCTTGTCACTGACAAAGTCTAATCTAAATAAAATAAAATCATGCCTAAGAGGAACAGAAAGAATCTAAGATGTAATAAAAGACACACTGAATTTGAAAAGAAAATGGGTAATTCACATTCAGCTAAAGATGAAACATGTTCACAAATTTCAATAATTTGTTTCCCCATCAATAAAAACCGTAGATTAGGTAGACCTTTAAAATGATGGAGTAAAGGCATAGTAAAAATATTTAAAAACATCTGACCCAGACTAACAAGAGAAAGAGGAGACTGAAAGCATTGAAAGAGACTTACACCGCTGTAAGCGGTACTTACGCTACACTGTAATAAACAATTAACAAATACGTAACACTTGCAATATAATTTTTGAAGTAAAACTTCTTTACGCACGCTTGACTTGGGGAGTAAGCTGGTGAATGCGTGACGAGAGTGTTACGAAAAGTGTGATCGGGCGAGGCGAACGGAAGTTGAGAGGGAGATATAAGTTAGTGAAGACAGAAAGAGAGAGAGTTACGTATTGTATATTGTAGGGACAAGAGAGAGGTGCGAGCACACGTTTTCTTTCTCTCTTTCACTCATAGCCAGTTATGTTTCGTATATCTAAGACACAGTGCAAGCCTATTGTCTGTATCACACTGTAGGAGCAAGAGAGAGCAGTGCGCGCGCACATTTTCTTTCTCTCTTCCTCTCATAGCCAGTGCATGAAATATATATATATATATATATATATATATATATATATATATATATATATATATATATTATATGCGAGTTTGCTAGCGTTACGCGAACGGTGATTTTTTTATTATTTTGTAATTTCATTTCGTTCTTGAACAATTTTATAAATTATTATTTTGTTCAATACATTAAATATTTTACGTTTAAAGTGAATAAAATTGTAAATTCATTTTAAAGTTCATGTTTTGTGAATTTGAAGTTTTACTTCAGTCGTGTAGTCTAAAGCACACTCATTTCTTTTAATGATACTAACCTCATCGAATTAATAAATAAGATCTAAATTTACTAAAACATTTAAATAGAATCTAATCTTAAAAATCTCTCTTCTTAAATATATAAAAAAATACTTTCTAAAGAAGAAATGGAATGAAATGAGAGGAAAATGTTTTTTTTTAATTCATGGCAAGAACAATGGTGAACTTGTACATTATTTACTATTAAATGCGATCAGGGTCCCCCAAAAATAGATTAATAAGTTTTGTGAGGACTTTCAAAAAGTCTTTAGAAGACAAACCCTTGATGATGAGGAGCAGCATCTATCCCCATCTTCTTGTCGCCATTCGACCAGTAATGTCTTCTGATTTTACGGGATACATTTTTAGGAAGAATACTGTACACTACACACAAAGATTCATTCTAAGATAAGCTCTGATACTAATGAAAACAAAATTAGCTTTGAATTTAATTAGCAATTAGCGTTAGAACCAAAACTTTTTTTAAAAAATACCACACAAGTTTTGGTTGTAACGTTTCCAATTCAGAGGTTTTTGACGTGATAACGTCTTATAAATCGATTAACACAGGCTGCACGCATGAAAAAGTGTCACGTTCCGCCTGAGCCTGAGCGTGCAAGAGAGGCGCGATCGGCCCAAGCGTCGGAATTTATCTCTCTTCTCACGTGACGTCAGAGCTAGCAGTTCGACAACCATCGATTTGACTTTTTCAAGACACATTACACTTGAAACACTCCCCTTGATTTCGTACTTTTCCTATCATCGTCCTATCCTTAACAGAATAACGCAGATTGGAAAATCTTAAATATAACGCATGTATATAAGTTGTAAATAAATTGTTAATAGCACATTGTTACTTGTAATTAATCTGTATAATTTAAGTAAAAAAATATTTGAATTAACGAGTGTAAATAAATGTTAATTTATCAAAAAAATTGTAATTTTCAATTAACTCCTTCTTTGTTTATACAAAATAATAATAATTCAGTGATAATAATTCAATTTAATTCATAAAACTATGCAATTTTTCATCAATGTTTCTTTATGACGTTATCACGTAAAACTGTCGTCCGTAAACCAAATTTACGGACAACCAATTTTTTTTTTATCATATATGACTCCAATAAAAATATAAAGAAGCTTATTCTTTAAATCAAAGATTACGTTAGTTACGTTTGTTTCGCTGCTGCATGCAATTTCAATAGGAGTGTCAGCCGTAAGGTTATACAAACGTAACCAATACACAAAAGTGAATAACAATTGTGGTAAGAAATTTCTGTCATTCTAAATCCAGTAATAATTTAAATCATTTTTAAAAATGTCAATAGCACGTCCATCTATTATACAATGCGATAAATATTGATTAATAGTACAAAATATAAACGGCAGATGGCAATAAAAAATATTGATCTCTTATTTCAATTTGTGTAGTTATGATAAAATATTTTTTATTTTGCAAAAAAAGGTAAAGTTGTTGTTTAAAACAAAACTTATTTTCAGAAAATATTATTGGGTTTTATTTTTAAAATTAATTTCAAACATATGTGAGACCAATTTTTTTATTGACGGAATGAAAATACGTGAAAAATGGCCCAGACTGGAAATTTAACCACGTGCCAATGAAGTTGCTGTTGAAGTGGTATTTTTTAAAAATAATTGTTACTCTCCTAACTCATAATAAACTTTCCTAGCTAATATAAAATAAATAACTTGAAGTACGGGTGTAAAATTTCCATTCTGGACTAGGTACTGCTTTCGGTAACGAAAGTAATTGGTGAAAAATTTAGCGAGTTTATAAAAAGAAAATTAGTCACTGGCAAGTTGAAAACATTAAGTAGATATTCCATTCGCCCAGGTATTAAGGTTATGAGCGGGCGTTTTGCACTTTTTGGGTGTTTTTTTATGCCAATGCATAAAGTCCTGGTTGGACTCAGCTTCATAATGATGAACCCATATTTTATCCTCAGTAATATTTTGACTTAATAGTTCATACTTGTCTTCACTAGAGAGGTCCAAAAACCCACGAAAACACTCCACACACTGTTGTTTTTCGTAAACGTTCTCGGCACCCACCTTATGTTGACCTTTCTTGTGATTTAAGATGATTGTGAAGAGTTTTAAAATAGGTTGTATCTGATACTTCAACCATTTCTGCGAGCTGTTTCTTCTTTAGTCCAGCATCTTCAAATATTAATTTTCCGAATGATTTCTGAAGTAGTCGCTTCGATTGGCTGTCCGGGCCGTGTGTCCTTTTGAAATTAGTCCGTACCTCATTTAAATATACTGTGCTATATATAAATCATGGTTTTACCCGGGTCTCATAAATGGATACCATCTCTTTCAGTATGGTTTGAACTGACTTTCCTTGGTTAGTAAAGAATTTTATAACACTGCGGTGCCCTGGATTATCTTCATATTCCTCAATTTCTTCCCGATTGAGTGGCTTGGTCGACAATACTTCAAAGACTAATGACCCAATTAAGATAAAACTTGCTGTTTATACTAACATCGAGTCACTGAACTCATTAAGGTCTCATCAAAGTACTCTCACTAATGACCAAATTACCGATTCCGTAAACTTAAAAACGCATCCTTGTATCAAGATACTAGGCTTAATAACAAGTAGGTCTTAAAACTGCAAATTTAACTTTTCTCACGATCTTTTTATTTCCTATCAAAAAGTATCAGTACTACCGCAAGAACTCTTTACAATGATACTCCATACGATCAAGTAGAATTTTTTTTTCTAGTCAGGCATATGGCGGAATAAAATTGTCCCAGTTCACAAAACTGTTCAAAAACTATTTCGGTTTTAGGGAATGGAACTAGACGCTACATGTAAATTTCAAATTCGTTTCTTATTTTATATGGATGTTAGAAAGTAAGCCTTTGACATGCAAAAATGGATGGACGGAGAGCGTTGGTTGAACAATAGGGTTTTGTTTAGGGCCTCCGGGTATAAAGCCCTAAAAATCGATTTCCAGTAATGCAATATTCTCGTACAATACCTTTGTCACTACAGCAGTGTAATTTTTAAAGTTAAATTAAATATTCGTGAAGTAATTTATGGTGTAACGCTTAGAACGAAAAATGTACTGGTGTTTTATGAGTTAAAGCTAGACTTTGCGAAAAATTTTGTAAAGAACTCAAGACATTATGTATTTATATAATGCTAGCTGCCCATCCTGGCTTTGCCCGGGTAAAAAAGGACCGTGATTCAGTGGCGTAGCGTGAGTGTCGGCTGCCCGGGGCGGAAGACAATTTTGCCGCCCTCTTATTTAGGTATTTTAATTTAATGTATGCTATACATTACATACATTAATTATAGAGAACTTTTCGGCGAGAACAGTCATCATTATTTTGCGTTATACAGGTTAGATTTTAAATAAAAAAGTTTATCTAAGTTTTACAATCACGTTTATGAATACAAAAATTCTTTTACTTTAACCACTTAGATACATTGAAATAACTTAGGTACCTATCACTTAAGATTAGGTACACCTTGACGATCGACAAGATTAAATAAAATCAATTTTTAATTAGAACTAGAACGATACTATAATGTTATATTTTTATTTTTATTGAAAAGTAATATGAATAATAAAAAAAATTTGTTAGAATTGAAAACAAAACTTCCGTCTTCAATTAAAAATTTATACGTCTACTTTTTTTAAGAGCAAAGTCTTTTATTGCACCGTCAATGTCTATCGCAACACACACCTCTTGCTCGATAGACAAAATAGCCAAATTAGTTAGTCTTAAAGTACTCATTGTCGATCTTAAATAATTTTTAATCAATTTCAATTTTGAAAAACTTCTCTCACTTCTTCTTGCTTATGGCAACTGTGAAAAATATTCGGAACATTATTAAAATATTGGGCTGAGTATCTTCCAGCTTGGATTTAACAATAAATTTAAATAATTCAAGTGAGTCTGCATTAATCAATTTATTTTCGTTGCCTGTAGCAGCAACGAAAGTCAGCAGTCGAAATCTTTCCAGCTTGAAATCCTGCTCGTCAATTTCGTCAGATGCGTAGTCTAATTACATTCAGTGTCTGGATCTAATAATATAGCCGGCGTTAGATAAGCAAACTTATCCGTTAAATTCTGTAGCTGTTGAAAACGCTCACGAATTTCTACAATAACTCTATCTAACGAAGAAAACAGCTTTCGTCAAAACTCATTTTCACAAGACAAGTTAGCATCTCTAGTTCCGTCATCAAAAATATGCTTTCTTGTTACTCGCCTGCCGCCTCCGAGGTTTTATGGAAATTCCAAGTTCTTCACACATATTTTTTGCACAACCTACAGCGCCATTTGCCCATTCCTCTCTTTTCTCTGTCAATATCATCTGCAAAGCATTTACTTTCTGAGCGCACAATCTTATGTCACGTCCCCTTGTTTGTAAATATTTTTGTGCATCATTCACTTCATGTAGCACCGGTTGCCACAAGCCCAAAAAACAAAGAAAGGAAAATGACTGCATCGAAACTAGTAAAGCACCTGCACCTGTCCTAGTGTTTAAGTTTTCACCTGCCTCTGTCAGTTTTTCCAAAGTGACGAGAATGTCTTTGTAATGATGCCATGTCACATTTACGGCATCGCCTCTTGCATTCCACCGCGTGTCTTGAACCCTTTTTAAGCTTTTACCTGTATCTGCTATCAGAACTTCTCAACGATGTGTCGATGAGGAAAAAAAAGAATACCAACGTTCTAAAGTGCCGAAAAAAGTTACTGAATCCACCTCAACTGAGGCAGCGTGTAAACAAACTAGGTTTAACGAATGATTTGAGCAAGGTACGAATTCAGCTTTAGGGTTTATTTCTTAAATTCTTTGCTGAACTCCTGAATACTTTCCAGCCATAACAGCAGCATTATCATATGCTTGACCTCTACAGTTGCTTATATCTAGGCAATCAGCTTGAATCTTGTCCAAAATCATCTTTGAAATTCCTTCAGCAGTTTTGTCTTTAGTTTCAATGAAATCTATAAAAGATTCCATTACTTTTACTTCCTGATTTTCAATTACTACGTATCTTAATACGTGACTTGTTTGATCTTTATGAGAAAGATCTGGAGAGCTGTCGAATATAATTGAATAATACTTAGCCTTTTTTATTTGTCCGATGATATGTTGGCGAACATTATTTCCCAAAATGGCAATAAATTCGTTTTGTACTTGTGGTGACATATAAGTGATTGAAATTTTGCCACACATTTTAGACCTTACAAGATGTTCACGAAGTACAGGATCGTATTTTGCAATTAAATTAACCAATTCTAAAAAGTTTCCTCTATTGGTACTGGTGTCGTTTTCTATATGTCCACGTAAAGCCAAATTTTGTTTGGCAAGGAATCTTATAATATCAAACATTCTGATAAGAATTTCCTGCCATTTCTTTATTTCTTTTGCCTCTATGTCTTGCTCTTTTTTGTCAATAATCTGTTCTTTTTGAAGTCTGCTCTCCAACTCCTTCCATTTGCAATAATTTTGGATGTGTAGTGCACTTGATTCGTGACTTGAAACCTTTGGATTTAATTTCCACCAAGTATTAAATCCATCAGATGAGCAAAATTTAGATCCATTCAGTGTATTAACGTTCTCAAATAAACGACAACAAAAGCAAAATAATGATGCTTTAGATGAGAATAAGTACGTAAAACTTTTTCGCCGTTAGTCAATGTACGGTAAAACCATTCCTTAGTAAGCCGTCTTGTCTCTCCTTTTGATTTTAAAGAGCACGAATATGAGCGTGTTACTGTTGACATTTCAGCGAAATTAGTATCAATATGCTGAATAATTTCCTGTCCTTGCTAACTGAGATGCAATCGGATATTGTCGTCTATGCATTCAGGCCATTTTCCAATATCGTCGAAATTTTGGTATTGAATAGCAGACAATGCTGATGTTGTATCAATCTCTGTTTCGGAACTATGCATGTCCATGTCTGGACATACATATGGAGACACTAATGCAGTAGATGTTGTTGGAATTTGATCTTTAGGAACAGTGTCAAGTTCTTGTATTTTTTCAGCTTTTTCTGGGTTTGAAGGCCCAGTTGTCTGTGATGAATTTAAGCCTAACGAGGAATCTGACGTCTCAGGAACAACACTTTTCACATATTTAAGTAAAGCTCCTTCATTTGCTCTAATATTTTCCAACTTAGCACTTCTCTTATTACGGTAAGATGCCCCACTTTCTTTTACTCTTTTCATTTTTGATGCTAAAATAAAAAAAAATATTAAATGATAAAAGTACAAGTTAGAGTTGTAAACAAAACTATCGAACATTTCAAAAGAAGTACCTAGTAGATTTAAAAAAAACCTTGCTTTACTGAAATTTTCCGTTTTTAGGTGGTTTTGTACCTCAAAAGGAAAAAAATGAACCTTTATCTATCTTTACTTTTATTAAATCATTTCATTGACCGTCTGTCTGTCTATCAAGACCTTTTTTCATAGGAACGAGTACTTACGTACACATATTAAATTGAAATTTATATCAGAGTTTCCGGTGTAGATCCCTTTAAAATGTGAAAACACTTTATGCATTTGGGCGGTTTTTTTATTTTAAAAAAAATAAAGTTTGAACAACATATCAGATAGTCCAACATACAATTAGATAAAGATAATATTTAATACTCACACAGTTGAAAGTTGTTCAATAATTTCACAACCACTACACGTACTTATTTGCACAAAAATCACAATTTGGAAAGCGTAACTTAATTAAAATACAAGACAATGTGAATCAGCAACAAACGATCCATCAATAAAACTTTCTTTGAATTGTCAAACTTTGTCAAAGCACGTAATTCCCCTACCCTAAAGGGGCTTCCCCGTACGTGTAATAAACTATATTGAACTTAATATATATGTAATAGAAGTCATTCTCGCTGATTGTTAGTCATAAACGGGGAATCCCCACAAGTGAGTATAGACGTTGTTGCCAGTCGCTACAAAATATCATTCAAAGAAAAGGAATTCCCCAAAATCGTCACAAAATAAGTAATGAAAAATTGCGTGCTCCTTTCAATCGGTCCGAATTTGTAGATGCGATACAAATATAAAATGGTTCAAATATTTACAAAATATTTTTATTATTTATTGTTAAAGTGCCCCTAAAAAGTGCCGCCCGAGGCGGGCCGCCCCTGCCGCCCCCACTACGCTACGCCACTGCCGTGATTGCATTTGATTTTATTCATATTTTCACATAATCATTTACGTTAAGAGATTTTCCAAACTTGCTGAAACAGGCCTTCTTTATTTCTAACTGGGCTTCTAAATAAAAGTTCCTATCTGTATAATTTTAATTGAATGTCTATAATTTAAGTTATTTCAAAATTTCCGTAAAATGGTCCACCCTCATTTTCACAGCTTTATGGGTTTAATTACAAAAGGCATTTTTTAGCAAACACTTATTACTGAAACCAAGAGAAACATAATACGGTGTTGTTCATTCAACATCGTGCCATCTGATTATTTGCACTATCTGCAGAATACATTAGAGGTGAGGCTCTTAGTATTTGATCTGAACTAAAATGATTGTATATTGTCTAATGGATATCTGTAGAATGTCATACACAAGCACATCCGTTTGAAGCATTTGCATGAAACTGACATGCAAATGAAAATAACTTTTACGTATATTGTTATTCTATTCACTTTTTACATTTTCTTGGTTTTTCATTGTATAAATAAACTAACCTAGCAAATTAACATTTCCATTTATCATAACTTTTGTCTTAGTATTGCTGTAAATAGTTTTTTTTGCATTACTTTTCCTGAAGTACAAAGTAATGACTGAGGCAAATGACTTGTTGATAATTGTACAGGAAATAATTCTATTGAGACATACTTACGTGATAACTTTTTGAGCTCCTCAATGTTTGATGGAGTTTAAAGATTATAACATTAACTCATTGAAGCACCAAGTTCTCTTCCTCTCATTGCCTGCTCTTCTAACTTCACAGAAAGTATAGAACCTGAAACACCTAATGTCTTCTTACTAAGTTCTGAAACAGCCCTTAAAAGACCTATACAGTTGGTCTCCGTCTCACAAATGGGAAGTGAATCTACTTCACCTGTCTTTAGATAAAATACAAATCGAATATGAAGACTTGATCACACCAACCAGAAGATTGGATCACACCAACAGCTGACATGATAATGTCCAAATCCTCTCTTGCACAAACTGAACTAGAGCAACACAACTCAATGTCATCGTCTTTGTTGGCAGTAACTATTGAAACAAAACAGCTAGCCTCATCACCGGTTAGATGGGCAAAAAATTATTGGACTGACTGCAAGAACAAGACTAAACAACACGATTATTCATATTCACAGTTGCGTTTCTAAGAAATAGGCAACTAACAAACCTGCCTTAAATTTGAAATTATGCCATAAAAGATGTGAACTTATTGAACTGGGTCAATGAGTAAGTGAATCAGATGACAAGCCTAATATTAATATTTTTTATATAGACATTTTTTATAAAAATAAGAAGAGGTAAATTAATAAAAATAAAATAATGAAATGGAAACAAGACATGAGAAGGGAAATTTGGGAAAAATCAAGATTGAAATTGTGTAATCAGTTTTGTTTCTAAAGCAAAAAAACGACAAGAAAACTAAATAGTGTTTTCACAATGCCAATAAGACAAGTCACTTAGAACTTTTCTGTATAGGATAATAAATGAAGAGTAAAGAGGATACATTTTTTGTTGCCTGTAGGGTTCTGAAATGTGTGAAGCTTATAAAGATTTTCTTAAGGAATTTGGCAAGCTTACAACCTATTATGAAGGGACACAAATTATCTAAGTCTCACTCATTTTCAAAACAGTTCCGTTTGATTGTAATTTTCCAAAGGAAAACCATGAATTGGTTAGAGTACATAAAAATGTTCTATTTAACATAAAGAACATGAACAATGAAACACAATCTGAATAAGTGAACTCATAAAGCAAAAAGGCTTTATGAAACAGAAGTTCTGGCAAAAAATTTTCAACTCCTGCTTCAGTGAGATGGGTTAAGGAATGGCTGGATTTTTTATTTAAGACACGATTACAAATCCTGTTCAAGTGGAGTATATGAAAAAGACATTTTCAGGAACAAGACTCACATATTTAAAATACTCTATAGTGTGGTGCTCTGAACACAACAAAGAGGTGGCACTTTGTAAGTTCTGCTGATAATTTTTGAAAAACAAAAAAATATCCATATTTAAGCCACAAGAAGTTCAAAATGACACATTTACTGCTTTCATTGAAGGAAATTTATTTCCAGAAAAATATGAATCACACAAACACATAAGAGAACAAATTATCTTGTTGAAGAAAAAATATTAATGGTAACTGCAAATTTCTATTCGTTGCTACCAAAGAAAACTTTAAATCCATAACTACATGCTTTATGTCAACTTTGGTACGTATGTAGGAATAATGAAGTAACGATGGAGCAACAGCTAACGAGTTTACCTATTGAATTTCTTAAATGCAAAAATGGATCAAGTTTACAAAAAGATCATAAAGTTTTCAGATGCATGTTTTTACCAAAGTAATAATAAAATACTATACTCGATTCTACTTAATCTTATAAAAAAGAAAGATATAGAGATAAAACAGATTATTCCCGATATAAAGATGACACCATTATGCGAGTGCACAGTGTTCATTCCACTTTAGAGCATTCGTTTATTCCCCCTTTTACTCTCCCAATGACTAGATGAATTTAATGGCCCAAGCTCATTCAAATGAGCAGCATATTATCCACTAACATTAATCATTCAATAAAACCTGGTAAGAAGGCTGGAGATATAGTCGTCACCAATATACAGAGGCTTATTCCACAAAAATAATTTTTTTCATAAAACGTACCATCTACAGAAATGGCAAATTACCTCAGTAAATTTGTACCAATAACATGAACTTTTTCAGCCTTTATGATGCCCAAAGAAAACATGAAAAGTCATACAAAAGTTTACATTCTAAAGAAATATATGCACAAGAATTACTATTACATTTATGACAGAATTCAATATGAATAATCGTAAGAACTTACGTAACATCTAATTCTACACTTTCTATGAGTTTATTTTTATTTTGTTTCTGTTTTAATAGATATTACATTTTTCTGTTGTCTAATTCTTTCTAAGCTAATTACTTTATTGAAAATTAAGAAAACAAAATGAAGTTGATTAATTTGAAACTGATCTCTTGCCTTGCATTTTTAATCGCAGTGAAGTAGAGAATTTTTTACTTGTGATTTGCTCAAGTCATTGTGATATGTACACTTTTTTCAATTATATTATATTGTGTACTTTTATAATTACATTTACACATTGTAAATTCGTGTTATATGTTTTATTAAAACAAATTTTAATTTATGGATAACTTTTACATTTTCACAATCACAAATATTGCACATGCTAATTTTAGTGTAAGCAGGTATAAATTATTTTAATGTTTTTTTTTATTCGATGTATAATAATAGTATTCAGTTATATATTTTTATATATTAATATAATATTATATTACTGAAGTTTTTTTTTGTTGAGTCATAATTTTCAGCATTATTTTTATACACATAGCTAAATTAATTGTCGTCTCTGTAGTGTATTGGTTTGATCACAAGGCATTTGGCCTTTGATTGCGCGGCGCACCTCGGGGACCCGGGTTCGATTCCCTGTCACTCGTCGAGCGGTACTGGACTGGTGTTCTGGTTGGCTATAAGAGATTGCTCTCATAGCAATAACCAACCATATGTATCAACTAGAGATATTAAAGTACATAAATAAATAAATAAATTATGCATTGTATGGCTCTCTCAAAACCCTTTAGGAGCACTTACACAAGTGTTAATTTATGGAAACAAACTAAAGCTTAAAAGTATCTGCAAATAATAAGAATGATATTTCTGCATTTTTAAACAAATAACATTGTTTTTTATCTGAATATAAAATTATAATATTGTCCACCATTTATCGTTTTTCCATTGTTCTGAAAAGTTTTCCAACGCATAGGCTAAATTAGCAAATCAATCGACAATTTGATGAGAAAGTTGCTTATTTATGCCAATATCAGCTAGATTATTTAACAGAGCCCTAAGACAACTTTTTTTTAATACCTTAAGGATCAATGTTTTTTCTGACATGAAACTATCCTGTATGTCAGTTCATAACATGTTTTATTTTTTTGGAAAGAAAAGAGGAATTGTTAATTTCTTATAAAATTATTAAATAAGAAAGGAGAAAAAACTTTTCACTGAAATGGGTAAAGCATTAAATTATGTATAGAATGGGTGAGCTATAATTAACTTTTGCAGAGTGTGTATAGAATTGTGTTAGTATATTTAGTCTATAGTAATATCGCCCCTTGCTGTATAATCCTTGTAGTTATTGTGGAATGTATATAAACTGTAACTCCATCACTGCACTTCCTTTTTTACTTATTCTGATCGAAGAAATCAAGAGTTATACAGCTATTTGTCTGGATTTCCCATCAAAGAATATCTCAACAATTGTCCACGTGGTTACACTAGCTCAACATTAATTCAACAGGTTATGGGCCCAGTTACCTTGCGTCAAAATGTATCTTATCACTTTACTTATAATCTTTGTAGTTATTATGGAGTGTATATAAACTGTAACTCCATCACCGCACTTCCTCTTTTACTTATTCTGATCGAAGAAATCAAGAGTTATACAGCTGTTTGTCTGGATTTCCCATCAAAGAATATCTCAATAATTGTTGAGATATTCTTCGGGCTTAAATTACAATCATTTTGACAGATTCCTTGTGGTAAGATACATTTTGACGATAGGCTACTGGGCCCATAACCTATTGAATTAATGTTGAGCTAGTGTAATAGCTCAACATTAATTCAACACGTTATGGGCCCAGTAGCCTATCGTCAAAATGTACCTTATCGCAAGGAATCTGTCAAAATGATATACCCTACGAATGTGCATATTGTCAAATTACCAACAAAGAATTAAAGGAAGAACATCTTCAAATAATTAACTAACTTTAATGAAAAACTTAACTAGTCATAATTATTATTCCAATGGTGAGACTCCTCACCATAAAAATATACCTTCAACCTGAAGAATTGAAATTCTGTAACGAAAGTGGTGAAACAATTGATTTGAAAGATGATGTGAAGGGGGAACAAAGATTATTTTCTTAATTGACACATTGCTTTATGTTCATATTCAAGAATAATGGACTGTGAAAAAAGTCTGGAATAATCAGGTACATGCTTTCGATGATGTCAGGTCTTTGTACAAAAACTCTTGTGACAAATCACAATTTAGATGAAATCAGCATATAAACTTCGAAATATTGAGTTTGTGATGGACGAAAAGTGGCTCGGAATAATGTAACTCTCAGATTTAGCGGAATTATACAAGCCAATGATCATAGCAATTGAAAGCTCAAATATGAAAGTAAATGTGGATTTGCTCAAAGCAAAAATTTTACAACACATCAAAATACCAGTTATTTCGATTAGTTATAAAAAGGTACTTGTGACAAACAGAAATATCAAAATGCTTTAACTATAACAAATTCATTCTTATAAGGACGCAATGCAGATCTGAACAAAAACAAAAGCACAAATTAACTAACAAGAATTTTAGTTATGCTGCGGCTTTCACTGCCTCAACTAATGATACTGAGGTATGACACATAAAAAGCAGGATTATTTTTCCACACGGTTATTAATAGACATCGGAACTCAGCTGCAAGGATGGTATCATCAATGAAGGCAATAAAGTGGCAGATACAAACCTGTTTTGGTGAAGGGAGTGAGCCTTGACGTCTGTAACAATAAAAGTACAATAGAAATTGTACAGTAAAATCATACTTAAAAATGTGTTATAGGTGCCCAATTTAGCAACAAAATTGTCGGTTAAAATTTAACAATAAAGATTGCTAGTTTGATCAATAATATGCATTATCCAATTTGTTGACATATGGTATGTTGGGTACATCTGGTCATCACCAGCATCTAGGTCATCTAAATTGCGACAACTTAGAAAAATTGTGGAAAATACACTGACAGTGTGCAATTACACAAGAAGGATAATGTATTTATATGTGTAATATGTCTAGAAGGAAAATTAACACAAATCGAAAACTTTGAAAACTTTAAAAGTGCTGGAATTAATGTACTCAGATGTTTATGGTCTGATAACTACACTACTGGAAACTACATCACTTGGTTTAGCGAGACACTTCCTGACATTCATATATTGCTGTTTGAAAATGTGTTTACTTACTTCCTATAAAGGAAGTCAGAAGTGTTATGAAAATTTAAAGACTTTTAAAAGAAAATTAATTGAATCTAATCATTAAATGCCTCCGCACATACAATGGGCTCAAATACATAAGTAAAGAATTCTCTTGAGTCCATAAAACAAGCTAGAATCATACATAAAACGAACCCTATAAAAAATAGAGTAATAAAAGAAATGAACTGATTCCTGGTTGAATAGTCAAAGTATACTGAAAAACTGTTCAACGTCAATCTCCCTAAGCAGTATTGGACTGAAATGGTGTACAGAGCTACCTATCTCCCTAATAGAGCTCCATCATGAGCACTAGATTATACAACTCCAGAAGAAGTCTGGCCAGGAATGAAACCAGACACCAATCATCTGAGAGTATTTGGGTGTAGGATCCCAGAACGAGGCAAGTAACCTTTCCAGCTACTGTAAAAACACAGAAGAGTACCCATTTATAATATTCAACTCAAGAACAATAATAAAATTTGAGATGCAGTGTTCCTGAATCCCACCATTAAAAGAAATTAAAGTCCCAATTAATCTCACGGAGTCAAAGTGCGAGTCAAGTACAATTGACTCTTCAGAAGATCCCTGAACACATTAGAGTCGACTGGCACAGTTATAGATTGGAAGTTTGGCGAAGAAAATACATTTCTGAACGAGTTCTCATCATGTCAGTATTCATATTCTCCAAACATGATAATAAAGAGCCCATTCCCGTTCATTAAGACCCCGAGACCAAAAAACGACAGATTCCAACAGAATTACAGAAAACAGTACTGTGTAACCTAAGAGAGTTTATTTAAAAGGCTGTACATGTAAATAATGATAACAGAAGTGCTAGAAGTATGATAATAAATGACAAGTTTCACAAAGATGCAAACACATAGACATTAAATATAAATTTATAATAGAAAAATTTAATGAAACGCTACAGAATTGATAACGTCTGTACAAACAATCAATATGCAGGAATATTCACAAAAGCCTTAACTAGAACCAAGATTTGAATTTATAATGGAAGGGATTAATTAGAATGTCAGAATTTAACACAATTGATTATAGTCAAGCAATCTTACACATTGTAATAATTATTAGGTTAATGTTGAGTCTGTTGGTACTCGACATTAATTGCATTGTTAACCATGAATTTTGTAACTTATAAACATTAGCAAGTGTTAACAGTAGTCTACATATATAGCTCATGTGCATTATATTATGATATAGAGAACTGTCTTCTGATCCGTCAAGGTGTTATAGACGTATACCAATTGTAAATTTGGTGCTAAGACTTCTCTGCCACTGTTGTGTGATAGTGTTTAATTCAGTCAATCTAAAATGCTTACTTCATGGTTCTTAATTTTTTTACATTTAAATAACAAATAAATAAATAAATATATATATATATATATATATATATATATACATATATATTTATATATATATATATACATATACACACGGATATATTCATATATAAATAAAAGCTACTGTATAACTCTATTTTAATATATAAATCAACACTACATATTTAAAAATGTAAAATCGGAAATGTATCTTTGTTAAAATATTTACAATAAAGGTTATTGTGTGAAATCAATATAAAATGGAAAATGAAAAATGTAAAGAGTAAAATGTAAAACAGAAAGTGAAGTGTAAAATGTACTTGTAATGTGTAAACTTATGAAAAATTAGATAGAACCAAGGTATGCACCTTGGTAAATTTAAAATAGTTATAGCATGATTGTAATTTTGGGCAGGCACATAATACGTCAAACTGCTCTAATTAAAACAGAATAATAATGTATTATAAATATGTTAACAGATGTCTAGTGGCATTTAAAACATATATATGTAAAATGTCAATTAATATAAAATGAAAACAGTCCTATATAAACTTAAGGTTGGTAGGCTTAGAAAGTATATAAAATTTTCATCTGTCAGGAAGTCTACTTAAGAGGGACCATTAAAATAAATAGTCTTTAGTATAATTGCATCTTCGTGCAAAATCCTTGTAGTCTCTCCTGGAGGGTATGTAAATCGTAACTCCATCACCGCGCCTCCCCTTTTATTTAATCTGCTCAATGACAACAGTTGCACTCACTTATATAGATTTCTCTTCAAGTAATATCTCAACAATTGTACAGATGGTTCCACCAATTCAACAAAGCGAAAAAAATTCTATTTAGCAAGTGTGTACATGTAATTATTATGGAGGCAATTTCAGTAAAGTTTCATATATTGTTCGACAAAGAAGTATTTTATTTCAAATAGGTTTGTTCACATTCAAATGCAAATGCATGTCTTATTCGATAGCAAGACTGTATGCAAATAACATTTGGCCTTGCTATATGTACATAGGCACACGTTTATAGATGTGTTTTCACTAATCGCTCCACAGTTGACTAAACTCATTGAGTACACAAACTGTTTCGTCGATAATAAAAATGAGATAGAATTTTGTAGATTTTAGCTTTGTTCATTTTTATATACTGAGTGGGGAAGCTATTTTAAAGGTAGGAAATACTGAAAAAATTATATTCTTAGATTTTGTTTCATTTTGTTACTCAAAAAAAGCATTTTTATTTTGTTTAAGAGAGAAGAGCTATTGAGCATAGTCAGTTGCTTTGATTTTTTTAATAAAGTTGTAAACAATTACTTTAATTTATTTATTTGTACCAAAGTTGCAGATTTTATTGAAAGTTTTTATTGCAATGACAACTAGATAATTTAATAATTGACATTAAAAAATAATCCGTTAAAATTATTTAACGTGATTTAATTTTTGAATTTTCTCTTGGTTGAAATATATATATGTATATATATATATATATATATATATATATATATATATATATATATATATATATATATATATTTATAGATATATATATGTATATATATATATATATATATATATATATATATATGTATATATATATATATATTTATAGATATATATATGTATATATATATATATATATATATATATATATATATATATGTATATATTTTCAAGTATTTTATCTTTTAAATCAGTTGTTTATTTTTATTATATCAGTTTGAACTTCAAATGTAATTGACTCGTCTCTTGTATTACTTGAGTTTGTCTTTTATTTTATTTACATTATTATTACAATTGTTTTTAAAGCTAGTTCCTTTTTCTATGACTAATATTGCCAACCAATAATGCCAAGGAACTAACTAATGAACATTTTTAACATGCGCTATATCATATTTTAATATGCGTACATAATTATATTACCCTTTTATTGCAAAATAATTATATATGTACCTCAAAAGACTAGAATAGAAATAACTTTCTAAGTTTATATAAATAGTGACATTCACTAAAACCTAAGCTGATTTAAAAGCTTTCAGAAGCATCACAATATCTTTGTGAACAAAACAACATCAGTAATCTAATTTATAATTTACAAATATGCCCGACTTTTTGAGGCTACTTCTGCATTAAATTCAGTTATCTTTATCAGTTACAAAGTTATAGACTAGATTTCTGGACATATCATTTACGTTTTAATCCTCATCATAAGTGGATCCTCAATTTTTTTTGTAGTGATACGAAGTTTTACCCAGTGAAACAAGTATCTATACATTTTATATTAGTTGCATAGATATATACATTTCATTGCATGTTTAACTGCATCCAGCAAGTAATCCACAACCGTCTCTAATGTGGTTTGGCATTTTGTATTATCAACAATTATTATTAGCATTATATACAACAATTATTAATTAGCAAGTTTATATCTTATTAATGAATTTTGGAAAATTTAAAAAAACATTGCAAGTTTGTTTTTAGGTGAATTTTAAAGTCTGTTACTGTTTGCATTTTCGAATTTGACGTATGTCACTGAATTTATTTAAATAAATATATGAATGTCTTATCTGAATTTTAAATGAGCAGATTAAATATATAAAGTGTTTAACATCATTATTTTCAAAATATGAAATAATATAAAATCGCTCGAGTATAAGATATGAAATATGTTAGCATTTGAATATATCATTTGAAATATTTTTAGACTAATATGTAATAAAAAATAAATAAATTATTTTTATTCACTAAAACCCATGTTTTACGAAATTATTGCATTAAAAATATATTGTTAATCGCATTAATGTATATAATATTGTTAAAGTCAAATAGTTACTACTGAGAATAGTAACAAATTCCATAGTTCTTTCTTGGAAGCAACAACTATTAAGTTTAGAGAAAAAAATGAAATACTTATTAGAAGGTATTCCCATTGGTCTTTACCGTTATTATCCATACCCAAAATTTTGTTGACCAGATATTTGAGCAATTCTTCGTAATTTCTAGTATTGTATAGATTTTTTATTATTAATTTTTTGTTTTTTTTTGTTCTGTCTTATATTTAGTTTGGTTTTGATT
Organism: Druceiella hillmani; assembly: GCA_039881145.1. Classification (NCBI taxonomy): domain Eukaryota; kingdom Metazoa; phylum Arthropoda; class Insecta; order Lepidoptera; family Hepialidae; genus Druceiella; species Druceiella hillmani. The sequence continues at coordinate 11,752,686 of JAYKKI010000030.1, read as the reverse complement.
ATTTACCTGTTGTGATATTTTGTTTGTTGTTAATACAATAATTAGTTTTGTTTTTGTTAGTATCTTTTACAGTCACCCACATTAGAAACGTTCAAATTTCGATGTGTGATTGGGAGAGATTGCTCTTGTAGCAATAAGTCTGCCCAATATGTACATTATGTTTACTTTGAAGTTGAAATAAATAAAATAAGTAAATAATAAAAATGCCATTTACGAATTGGTTGCATAATTTATAATGCATAAGCTGAAAGAATGGAGCGTAAGACTTTCTTAATTTTCGTGAAGTTTAATGCTCGGGTTACAAAATTTGATGGAAGGAAGTGATCTCATCCTGTATTTATGATATTCCTGAGCTAAGCATGCCTGTTTCCTCTTCTCAAAAATCTTAATTTCAGTTCAACGGCTGCACCAATTTATAAACAGTGACTTAAGATATTTATTTTAATATAGGTTAATAAAATGACATCTACTTCATCACTCTCGTGGCCCAAGTCACCCTTTTTAACTTAAAACAGTTATAGTGGCTTATCTATGATAATAATTTTTATATCTATGCTACCCAGACTTTGTTATAAAGATTTTTAATACCCATAATTTACCCATATTTGTTTTTATTTGTTACGTAGCATTTGAAATATTTTTGATTAATATCTAATTTACTTTTGTCGTAATTATTAAATCTCAGTGGCCAATAAGTTATTTTCGAAACACCTTATGTTATAATTCTGTTAAATTAACGAGCCATATATATACATATGAATATACATATATATATATATATATATATATATATATATATATATATATATATATCTATATATATATAAATACATATATATATTCATATGTATATACGTGTGTATGTATGTGTATTTCCCACCATTTGTAATACGGCTATTTGAGTTTTGAAATTACTTCAGTCAGGTTGAAACTAATGACATGGTCAACTTAAAATATTTTATATGTAAATATTAAACTACCCTTCAATATATGACAATTTTAAAGTGTACTTTTTAATTGTTTTTTTAATTCATCATGACGTACCGTGTTTTCGAATGCTTTGAAAATTTACTCAATAATATTTCATTAGTAAGTGTTTATGTTAATTTTTCACTTATTCATTCTTATTCAATTACCCATACTTTTATCCGTAAACTGTCCTGTTGGCAATTAACATTTTTAAATTCTCTATAAAGAAAATCTCTCCAAAGCCGTGCATAATAATCTTCCAAATTATGTCAAGTTTCATTCTGTATACACCTTTTCACATTTATCTCTTATTTAAACATAAAACAAATTCTGAAAACTTAATAACATAGACTTCAAGTACAAAAAACTCTGCAAATCTGTAGTGATAGTATGGCGATAGCCAGTCGAACTGTCTTGTGTGGCAAAATACTAAATACAGTATTTGTTTTGATAACATCGAACAAGTATTAGTAAACACATCTTTGTTGCACAATGCTAATTGCATTGTGTAAAGTTATGTCAGTGTAACATGCAAATGTGTTTAGTTAGAATGTTGCTTTGGATGTCTCAATGAAGAGTTTGAGAAGGAGTACTAGGATCCAAAGTGAGACAATAAAAATATTCACTGCAATATAAGTAAAAATCTATATTAATCGAAAAATTACGAAAAAAATAAAGATGTCATTTCATATAAATCATAAATATGCTCAGAAAACGCAAATCAGATGAAAGCTCGTGTCAAATGGAATATTGTTGGTATCGGAACAGTTGAAAAATATGTTGTAAGAGTATAGAATGGTGGTGTGAAAGATGTTGAAAACGTCGACCAATAAAAGGCGGTCTAATTGTGAACATGGGAATGACTATATGGTTCAGCCAATTAGAATGAATGAGAAATGAAGAAGTAACGAAAACTAAATGCTTTGCATGTAAGGTTGCATCATCCAAACATCAACTTCATTTATCTTCACTATATTACCATATATTATCGGGAAATATCACCCTAACTTCTCATCCAAAATACTCCGGTGTTTGAAGGTGATAATTCAATCAGTGTGTGTTGCTTGTACATACAGAAGTGGGACTTGGCCTCATACCATTGGCCCCATGAAAAATCTCCAGAGCACACAGAGACCTATGGAAAGGGCTATGTTCAGGTTTCCCTACGAATTTTTATCAGTAATGAGTAAATCCGTAAAAAAATTGTAATTCAGTGTTTTTAAGATTGACAAGTTAAAGTGACTATGGGCAGGCCACATAATACGCAGAACTGACAATTGTTGTCGAAGAAAGATTCTGAAATAGTAACTACCACCACCAGAAGATACAATATGGCACTCCACTAAATGTGAACAGATGACCTCCGAAAGTGTAGCGGGAAGCTGTTGTATGCAATTTATGGGCAGGCCTACATTCAGTAGTAGACATCCTCCAGCTGATGATGATGATTTTATACCTCCACTTGACGCATATGCCAACAAAGCTGCACACCTAGTGCAGCTTGCTGATGGAACAAGAAAGCTCTTTGTTTTATCTAGCAATTTTTTTTTCTGTCAGAACTTTATGAGCATAAAATTTACTAAAACCGCTAATAGATGGTGCCGGCAGCCAAATCAATTTCGCCGGTTCCGATATTAGTATGCACAACATACATACATTAAGATTGACATCTTTTTTTTTATTCATGAGCCAATTGATATGAAACCGAGCCTACATGTTAGCTACATGTTATCTACCCCATCCAAATTGGTTCAGTCATTGCTGAGATTAGTGTGCACAACAAAGGTGCGGACAGATAAACAGAAAAATCGACAAACATACAAGTATTACAAAAATTGTCGTTTTAGGCTTAGTAGCGTATCTTTGGTAGGTACCACATAATTTTATTTCAAAATATTCAATGTACAGATTCAGTTTTTTTATGATTATACTTATAGATTAATAAAAAGATTGGTTAAATTTGTTTATTTTCTAGAATGTTTATTAGATGCCTAAAACGATTGTATTTATATATTACCTTTCACAAATTAATGACGTAAACATTCAATAAAAATCATGAAGAATAACAAAATACTCTAAGCCAATTTGTTGATGTTGTGTTTTGAATAAAGTTATATAAAGATCATAATCCCATATGCACTTTCAATGTTAACTGATGTCCATCAGCCAAATGAATGCATTAATTCTAGTTATTTTAAGAAATTGCATTATTCAGTAGATACTGCTTTTTATCCACAATGGAACGGAGGAGATGTATGCGTTTAGTTATGGTTTTCTTTAAAGTGTTGGTGATTCATTGGCAACACTTCTTAGATAGTTATTACGGTGATTACTCACCAGGGGGCGCCACAATAAACATTTTGTTGCAAACAAATGTTCCCAAACGATTTTACCGATTTATGTGTGTGTAAAGTAAAAGGACCCAAAGATTTAAAACAACAACAAAAATATTTAGTAAATAACTAGGGCTAGAATAACAATAACAATATTATTAATATTGGGTAACATTGAAAAGTTAATGACTCTCTAGGTTTGATGAGACCAATATTTGATTTTTAAATATCCAATAATAATTATTATTGCACATAAAAAACAACTTATTACTTACCTTGTATATTTCTTTTAACATGCATATTGTTTAAATCCCCTTGTATAATCAATTAATTATAAATTACAGTAAAAACAAAAATAAGTTTTTAAAAAACATTGATAACAATTTGAAAATCCCCACAATACCAATTTTCGTTCAACCAAATCTCTATTCCTAAATTAATATATTAGCAGTCCTGATGAAATCAATATTATTAATAATTTCCAAACATCAACAATAGTACTTACCCAAGGAAACTGCTTACTAATTAATGTTTATAAAAGTTAAAACGAAGTTATTAGTTTATTGGTTGATGTCACTGTAATAAAATATATAGATAAAATTGAATTAAATATTAAAATTAGTCCTTAAAGGTATAGAAATGTATTACATGCAGAAGCCACAATGTATGTCTAGTTTTACTAATAAAGTCACTACATATTCGTTTACAATCTGATAATAATTCAGTATATAAAAATTGTGTGAACAGTATATAATATTAATATTAATAAACTCGCTATAAATTCTGCTCATTTACACAATGTTTATAAACTGTGTACAGCAATAATATTCGTATCTATCAAATATTTATACAAATGCAAAACACAGTTCTATTCCAGAAAAAAAAACATAAATCTCTGATTGAAAATCTGGCAAATATTTAAGGCCCAGTTCACAATAATTTTAATAAAATTGTAATATACTTTATTAGAAAATAGGAAATTTATTAAATAGAAACTATTTACATGGTCAGAGAATTGTGTGACGAACAATTTTATAACAAAACGTTTTTTCAAATAATGACTTTTTAAAATATTTGCTCGAACCCACTTTAACATTGACTGTGAAACTTTCCTTGTATACAACTTTTTTTATTTCTACAGTCTTTTCAAAAATATTTATAATCACATTAGTGTTATTTATTTGCTTCTTGTTTATTGTATTATTATAACATAATTTACTAAATTTTTGCAATCTAATTATGCTTGTATACAAAATGAATATAATATTTGTATACAATCTATAAAAAAATGGCTTTAAAAATAATTATTTAAAAAAACACCCTTGCAGCTGACCTCACAGTATTAGTCTCCATTGACACACTTGATAGTTACAATGTACTGTCATCTGGAAAAATTTAAAATAGTGCATCTGATAATTATTTAAGCAATGTTGCGGGAAACTGCCAAAGATACAATCTATCCTATTTTCTAGGTCTGCGGTAGCAAACTTTGAATCTTGTAACAAACTTTGAAACCTCTCCTTCCATACTCTAGAGCACCATTCCAGAGCATTTCATGTCCACTTTTTGCATATAATTATGAGATCCTTTTCCTTGACACAGAAACACAGAATGGGAATAAAAAGTTAGAAATACATTATAACCAGAATCCTCTTAGGATCTATCCAAATATTTGTCAAAACTACATTTTTTAATATACATTAAAACCTTAAGTCTGATTAATAGACTATTTTAACCCAAAACTTCTTTTTGCTATGAAAAATAAACTAGCGATTTTTCTTCATAATTCATACTATAAATACTTGTATATGCAATTTACGAAGATGAATTATTAAATTAACAATTTTTTTTATTAATTTTACATGAACCACTAAGAAGTACTAATAGTCACTGCATTGTTATAACAATCAAGTTTATAAATCTGTCCAGAATTAATATTTTTTTTAGTAATTGTGATACATCTCTAACTGCTAGTAACCCCTTAGTAAGTTTATTTCTACACAAATTTAAAAACATTAAACAAGCAAATTTTGAGCAATATGAGCTTAATAAATTGGGTAAAAAATTAAGTTAACTTAATAACTTATATTATGAATGAGAAAGTTTACACGGAAGATGGATGGATGGATGTTGGTAATTCTAAAAAGATCTATACAAAATTTGGAATACAAATAGACTATAGCTTGAACTAACATATGCTTGAACTAACTACTTTTTAGCCCGTAATCTGAAATAGTTCCTGATGTAATCCATCTTTTATAATATTCATTAGAATCTTACATGGGCACGTGGCTTGGTGTGAGAACCAAATTTCTAAGTTGAATTTTACTATGTATTAACTCATACTGTGTATCCAAAATTTCCAAATTCAAGCACAGTTCCTTTTGTGTTACATAGAAGAATAAATAAAAAAATGTTGACAAAAATAAATGAAATATTACTATGTCATAAGATGAAATTGAGATCATGTACAAGAATTTATTCTTATGTGATGTAATAGTGTTTCGTAATACACTAGAAACACTATTAAATCATATATTATCATTTAAATACTTTAAAGAAGAATTGTGTTGCACTTATATGTGCCCATTACAAGTCATACTTCTTTCTTATAGTGCACGAATAATTTTATTTATAATAGCAAGCAAATAAGTAATGGAAATAAAATAATAAAAGGACTAGAGCGTTTTTATAAATACAGTGGATAAAATCTAAATTCAATTTCATTATTAAACTTTAAAAATCAATGTTATTTTTAAATTAAATTTTAAATTTATTTGACAGTGGACCACTGTCCACCATTATATTTTTCTGCTAGCTTTCAATTGCAAATACATCTGCCAGACTGTTTTCAAATTATCGCACTTCAACTTTATTATTTTCTTATAGAGAGTAAAACAAAATTGTATCCTTCTTTCTAGAATTAAAATCATTACCACTTAATATAATATTATTATTATTATAACATCATTAATAATAATAACAATCACTATTATTATCATTTATTTGTTAAATTAATCAAATTATATTTAAAATTAATGTTAAAATCAAATTTATTTATTTTAAAAATTAAAATTGCATTATTCTTATTTCAATTTAAATTAATACTCAGCGTCCATTTAATATAAACACATGTATATAAAAATGGCCCGGCAGATGATTGGCTTACAATGGAAAGTTAGCAGATGAATAAAATGGTGGACCACTCATCTGTCAAAGAAACAATGTAGATATATGTTTAGTGAGCAACTTCATCATGTTTATTTCCTCTAGATTTTTGTTGCACGGTTAGCACTTCATTCTGTCACATTTTTATCATATTAAAAAAAAATGTGACAGAATGTTCGAAATTTTTATAATGCATGTAAAGATAATATACATATAGTATAACTTCAAAAATCAAGCTTTAAAGATTTTTTAAAAACTGAATATCAAAAATATGAAATGTTAAGAAATCAAACTTACGAATAAACAATTAATTATTACCAGTCCCCAAATATTGATATTAGATATTTCTGTAAATGACAATTCATTTGAAATATTCAAAAATCTTTCAACATGAGCAATAACAAATTGATACCAATTTAATAATACCTGTGTACAAAAATTTGGTACAAATACATTTTCCTCAAATATTCCTATTAACTTACTTTTAGTATCAATTCCTAATTCTGAGTGGGATTACGATTCTGATATAAAGTATTCACTCACTACATAATTCATAACGAGAAAGAAATTGACTCAACTTCCCGATACAGGATTGGTTAGATGCATTTTCACTCTCTCTGCATAACTCTTTATGAAATAGAAAGGGATGCACTTAATACAAGAAATAAGTGCACTCAAAAGTATTAAAAAATAGTTTCACCAAAGTGAATGTCGAGCAAATCAAAGTCATTGAGCAATGCAACACCAGTCGCAAGTCATCAATTCATTATTTGTTACAGTGAAGACTTCCCCGAGTGATTTTTCGAGTGAATCGTTTAGCTTAGTGAATCAGTGCACTGTATTGATTCTTTTATTTCATTCACTCACCTGTTACACACAGCTAGTATACAGAACTTGTACATATTTTATTAGTAAACATTTTTATGAGTTAGTTACGATACTTCATGTATAATTCTGATAAATTCATTAGTTAGGTAAACAAAGCTAATTATTGTTAATAACCATGAGAACATAATACAAAAATAGGCAAGGAATGATGAATGATTTGATCTCTCCGTGCACTTTTCATTACACACTTAAGTCTTTAATCAACAGTGACTTATTCACTTGTATATAAATTAAAATAAAATATGGATTAAACATTCCTTTTTATTCTAGATTCATCATGGACAGCAGGACATTGATTTTCCTGGTAGTAACATTGTCATCAACATGTAGTTACAACATTTTGGTCGTATTCCCTCTACCTGGTCGCAGTCACAATATTCTCGGGAATGGTCTTGTCAACGAGTTGCTGAAGAAGGGACATAAGGTAGTAAGACAACCTGTCTACATATAGCACTACTATAACACAGAATTTCAATACATATAAGAAAAGAATTTTAATATCATTCTCCGTTTTTTATATATTAAGAGAGGCATTCAGATTAAATTCCTTATTTAGATACATTTTAGAAAAATACTTCAAAAAAAGTAATTTATTTGTTAAGTTGTTAAAAAAATATGTTATATCAGTCTGATAAATGGAAGTAATCTTTATTCTTAATGGAAATATTATTGAATATTATGTATAAATACTGATAAAGGGAAGTAATTGTTATTTATAAAACTAGATACATGTACGTGTGTATTCTTTTAGACTCCTTATAATTAACATCAAATTTCATTCAAATTTTCCATACTTATTCTGCTAACCCTATCAATAATTCTTAAAGGAATGGAGATCCCCACCCCACCCCCTTATAGGAGGGTGGAACTTCTTATTACCACATAAAATACAAGTAATTAGAATTTCAACATACATTATAACTATTTACTCCAGGCATAATTACTAGATGACTGACGATTCCCCACCCCATCATCCAAAGATCAAATATTGCAAAATATGACATATTTATCAAAAAAGTCAAATATTGTGAAATATACAAATGGATATTTCAAGATTTAAAAAATTAGTTAAAAATTATGAATATGAAAAATATAGTCTTCTCCCCCATCTACACCACTATGAGTAGACAAATGTGATAGAAAATGGTTAGTTTAGTAACCTTCTGAACATTCGAGAGTTAATTCTAAACCGATAGAGCTATTTAAATATACTATGCGACTAAAAATATAGTACACATTTTTCTTGTTACATATTTTTCTTATTAATTCATTTAAAATACAATAGGATTAAAATAATTCTAATTCCACCAAGCAGGGAGTGGGTGAAAAACGAAATCTGACCAACATGAAAATTGAAATTTTATTAAACAGAAATTACAAAAATTATTGCCGACTTGACACCAATATATTTGTTAAAAAGGTGGCATTTTTTAAACCACCACTGGATCTGGTTTCCAAGAAACTGCAACAGAGACTTTCACAACTTTCTTTTCCACACAATAAATAAGTTGCAGGGTAGACCATTTATTATTGCGGGGTAGACTTAAAAAAACCATGTTTCTCACGTAGGCTACTTTATGTTGCACATTCAAGTTAAACATTTTAACTTGAAATAGGTTTGAAAAAGGCTTGTTAAAGGTAGATAATAATTATTTAATCATAACTTATTCTACAAAATTGTCACAAGTAAGATATATGTAACAATTTTTAATATCATGATACAGCTTTCTTAAAGAGCTCACAAAAAGAAGGGCTATTTTAATTCAAAAATATAAAATTTCTGAGCATGTACATTGTATGTAAGCAAAGAAATGCCGGGGACTACTTTTAACATAAATCTGTTACGCATGATCATGTGCCGAAACTTATCTATTGTGAATAACATTTCAACATATTATGTAATATACAACAATAAATTAATGTTGACACTATGACGGGCAGTTCATGTAAAATTAGCATAGTATATAACATATTAAGAAGCAGTAACACTTTGTGGGTCTACAAGAAAAAGACAAACATCTCTAATCAAAATGTCAAAGCTGATTTATCTCATTGGAAAAGGCCTTCAATTGCTTTTGCCCCACCAATGAAGGTACATTCAAAAATATCTGGACTAAGATACATAGCACCAATGATGTAGCTAAACCAAAAGTAAAAGTGGACAAGATACATTTCAGGAGTAACCACACTCCCATCCCCACATAAAAGAAATGTGCACTAGATTCCATTTATGAGGTCACAATTATGGGATGTAAAACAAATTATAGGGTGTGAAATCTGCTCTAGGATTAATATTTAAAATAACCATTTTAACCTCACTGTTTAGTTGTACCACAATTGCATCAATGTATTATTGTTGACCACAACATTTCGAAATATCTAAACCATCTTTTTTAACTCTTCCCACGTTGCGTTATTTAAATTTTCTCCAGCATTCTGAGTGCCAGTGAGAAATTCAATAAAATGTTCTTCTACAGTGCCACTTGATGTATTGCACTACCTTGAACACTTACTTGTCGAGCAAGAAAACATAATATGCTGCCTGTTTAACCCTATGAATTATTTCATCAATAAAGATTTTTGACATCAATATAATCAACTCATTCTGAATATCGTGGCTTATTTCTTATTGTATGGATTGATTTTCATTAAAGCATTTCATATGTTCATACAATTTAGAATAATATTTAAATACGTCTGTGAAGTTTCCAAAATTCACGCTGTCACATATCTTAATAGATTTTGTATGATCTCTAAACGCCAGGTTATAAAAGGATAGGAAATGAATTATGTCAATTAATCTTTCGAATAAATTGTGCCTGCATGTGTATTACGATTAATTAAGTTTTAAAGTTTGTGTTCCCAATAGCATGGTGTCAGTGTTTTCAAGATTTACATAAAGCCATTTGCTTCCCTAGCCAATTTTTTCCCATACTTTATTCCTTTCTCCCATTTAGACAATATTCCATGTGTTCTCTACTATTCTGCAAAATACTTCTTACATTTAAGTCATCACAACCTTCTTATACCATCTGGATTTGTGAATTGAAAAAAGTCTCCATGGAAAATAATAAACTCTATATCTCGATTTTGAACTAAACATCTATAAATATGTTTAGTTTTACCATTAATTAGTTCTCTTAAGCATATAATCAAGATAAAAATGTAGCTAAGAGCATTGCGTCGGGCATAATTTTCATCACTGACTTTTAATTTCTCTTTAGGATCACCTTGAATAATATTGTGACACTGAAAATCTGATAATGAAAATGTCCACATCCCCGATTTAAGCCATTGAGTGATACCCTTAGAGCATCCTTCTGTTCCATTTTTCGTTCAATTGCGACACAGTAAACTACTGGAGAATCCATCCGTTCTTTGCGACTACCAATCATCCATTAAAAATCAGATTGCTTAGTAGCTGATAGGCATCTTACCTTTATTTTCAATCGGGATTAGTATTAATTTCTTTCGATTTACTCTTATATTCAACTAAAGTTATATTTTCAGGAGAAATCGCTTTAATCTATTCAGAAGTAAATAAAACTAGCTGACTGTGTATTTACCTATATTGTAAACAAGAAATAAATTTACTGGCTGGCATAAAATTTTAGTTACCAAGTTTTAGTTACCAGTTTTAATTATCAACCACTAAAAAAATACAAACAAAATACATCTGTTTCACTCCGTATGGCGTTTTATGTTATTAATATATCATAATAATTAATAAACATAGCAAAATATAATTTAATCTTAAATTTAATTATGGGATTACATGTTTCAATTACATATCTTACTAAAACATTCTGTCACACCACAGGTCATTTTACGGACAATATTTTAAAACATGAATTAATAATATTTTGTCAACAGGAAAGAATTATATTTTTTTTCATTACAATGTACAACAATGTTCAAAAGTCACTTATTGTTTTTAAATTACAAACAGCATATGTGCACATTGTTACTTTCTTATATTAACATCATTTATGACGATGATGTAAGAATGATGGCATGTGCAATCATTATGGTTTTTATTGCCAAGCAACCTAAGTTAATTTCACATATTGTTTCTTTTCTACCTCCTTATAGTTGTTACTCCCAAAGTTCTCCCAGTACTACTAACCAGTCAGAATGAGATTGAGAAAGAAGTAAAAACTATGGCGGGCAACAAATATTTCTACATCTGTAGACATTCTGTTAAACTCTTAAACTCAAGTCTCCTAAGCGCAACATTGAACTTAATAATCTACCAGATTATCATAAGACCTGTTGTGATGTACTCATGTGAGACCTATGCTTTAACCTAAAGAGCATAAGAACATAAATAGCATAAGAATCCAAAGAGCATAAGAACATAAGCTTCCCATTTTTAAAAGGAAAAATACTTGGAAAAACCTTTGGGCTTTTGAGAGGGATAAATAACATATTGTATACAAATGAAGTGTAAACTGGAAGGACCAACGGGACAAGAAACCATTGTTAGATTCTGTGAGTCACTGCATCTAAAATGGCCAGCTTATCTGGAAAGAATGCTGAGCAACAGGGCTACATAAATTATAATCAGATGGATGCCACAAGAAAAGAGGCCAAGAGGCAAGCCTAGGAAATGATGGATCGATTGTGTGAAGGAAGATCTCAGAAAGATGGGAAAGTTCACCAACTAGAAAAGAGAGGCAAATAATTGAGTTAGGTGGGAGGTAAATATGGAAGAGAAGGAAGAAGACTCACAAAGGATTGTAGCTCCGCTGGAAGAACTCCCAAAGTTTTATTCGCTCTGTGTTGGGATGTTGCTGATTTATTTCTGTCATTAATATTTTTATGTATGCTTTTTAATTGTTTTGTTACAAATTCATTTTCATTTCATTAACACAAATTTTGACTATGAATACTATAACCTTGACCATAGCAAATATTACCCATGAACAAAGAGAGAAATAATAGTTTCACCTGTACATATGTGTGATAAAGACTGAAACATTATGCTCATTGAATTATAAAGAAAGTTAACAAAATGAATTTTTAAAAACATAAATTACTTTGCTAGATATTGTTATCCATCATTCATTTCGTTAAATCCATTTATTCCATTCATTTCAATAAAATATTTAAAGAGTCCTTATACATTTTTACCCCTGACTAGTCTAAATATTTTTAAGGGACCGTTACCATAAAAGTTTCTAGGATTTGAGGGATCCTAGAAGCAAGGTTGACAGTACAACAGCGTTTGATTCCCGTAGTACACATATTTGCTTTAAAAACTGATTTTTGCTTAATTTTCAATTGAATTATTCAACGATGGAGTGATTTTGTTGCATACTGGTTGGAAAGTGTACTCACAACAGTAATCTCAAAAATTCACAAGAACTATCAGTTATCAGGACCAAAATTATCAGTTATCAGGACCTTTATGAAACTTCAAGTTATTTTACTGCTCGTCAAGAGACGAACTGAATATATTCCAAATATAGATATGTTTTCAAAGGAATTTTTCAAATATTGTTATAAAGCATTTCAGCGCCTGAATAATATTTTACAGAATAATTTCCAAAAACATATTTCTACACAGATGACATAATCAGAGTGTTAGGATATTTGATTTGTGAACCATATGCAAAAGGAAAAATTTATTTTTCAGTTACGAATGCAATCTATATTGAGGTTGAAATATATAGATCTAATATAAATGAAACACCTAAGAATAATTCTCAGAAAATGTTTAATTATGCATATTATAAGACATGTTCGATTATGGTGATCAATTTCACTTTTGTACATTAGTTTGAGTTACTTTAAGAACAATTGAATTATCAATTTCACAGTTAGGAGATAGTTAATTCTGTAATTACTTTATTAATTGAATATCATACTTTGTGATGTTAAAAGTCCCTATATGGAAAATAGCTTATACAATAAAAAATTAACAACAACTACGATTTAAATATATAATTGTCAATTAACTGTACAAAGTGTACGATTTATCTTATTTTTTAAAGGTATTTTATATTAAAAACTGAATCCTATATAAAACTCCCAAATATCAAATATTTCATGTATTATACAAATTCTTTTACAATAAGAGCGTAATTAAAATTATAACATATACAGTGAAATGTTTCAGGTCAGTTACATGACACCGTTCCCAACCAAAAAACCGACAAAAGGTCTGACAGAAATCGATCTTAGCTTTATGAAGGCCCTGCGTGAAGGTACAGACATATTGTTATATTTATTAAAATGAAAAAATTTTAATTTTACTAAAATTTACAATCAGGTATCAATTTTACGCTCTCTATGTCTATAAACAGAATAAATTGCTCAACAACTGTAGCTTTGGTTCTCTTGATCAGCTAAGCAGAGTAAGCAACGGTGAAGTTGTTAATGTACTTTATCAACTTACGTTCTGTTTTTATGAACTCTTACGTTACTTAAATGTACCTTTCGTGCAGACACACACATTCACACATCTATGTATTTGTGTGTTTATATTTATATTTATATATATATATATATATATATATATATATATATATATGTATATATATATATATATATATATATATATGTAAACTTGCTATTCATTGATATTTTAATGAAAAAAAATTAATTTCAAAAGTTTGAATGTCTGCGCAATCTCTTTTACTGAGATGTTAACTTTCTTGGGTTTTTCCCCATTAGTGACGTGAACAATGGCAATTAAATGGAGTAGTTTATGCAATAGGTCATAGTCGTGCAATAAATGAAAACAAAGGGCAATATGGCATAATCAAAATGATATATGATGCAACACACCTTATTTGACTTTGAATAGTGCCCAAATCAGTAAAGTAATAGATTTAGGTGGAATCTTAAAAAATTATTACTATACTAATTAATTATACTATTAATTAATAAAGATATATACGACCTAAAGTGCAGTAAGTACATAAATATGGTTTCGAGGAAATTGTGATAAATCTTTAGAAACAAAAAAATATTAATATTATTAAATGTAATGTTTGCATATTATCACAAAATCTGATACACAAGGACTCGTTTACGAAAATAAACAATGTATATAAATTACTCTATAAAAAAGAATGATTTTTTTTTATAGCTTTTACAGACGTTAAAACTTGTTATAAAATTACACCCAAAATTGTAGTGTTGAAACTGAATACTGTAAAGAAATATATCTTTTGACATTCATTACCTAGTAAAATGCAATTCAGTACCTTAACCGCATTTTAATCTCCATCTTTGATAAAACAAATATTTATTTACAAAATTTAAGTACTTTCTAGAGGTAAAAAAAACTAAACCACAGTAAAAATATTATTTACCTTGTATCATTACTGTTTACTAATGAAAATAAAATACGAAGTGTCTATGAAAGAAATATTTTAATGACAATATAAATGTAACATTATTTAAATATGAACTTTGCCTGAACTCGTGCTCTGACTGAAAAATTGACAGAAATTGATATGCACTTACCTCATTGTACGGGAAAGTACTAGTGATTTGAAAAAAGGCTATAACATTTACAATGATATTAAGAGATAAATATTAAGGGATTAATTCTAGGAAGTCAAATAAGACAATAATGGTTAAATTTATACACGTTTGTAGCGTAAACGTTCACCTATGCTATCACCCGAGTAGAATAAGATGGTGGGCAGATAGGGAGTCAGTTTCCAGTCGCATTTCATTGATAACATAAGTGATAATATTTCAACATTATTTATGTGGTAATCATTGAATACATTTTTTTTTTATATATTATTTATAAATATATATATATATATATATTTTTATTATAATATTGACACAAATATTGCTGAATGTCTCTTGGACAGATTGTAATACGAAAAAAAAAAGAAAAAAAAATTTGAAAAAGTTTGCGGCAGAAACACAATCATTGCTAGTAGAAGCTTAATGTGAATATGGTCTATCTGAAATTACTTGCAAATAATGGTATAGATGATTCAAAAGTTGTGATTTTGTTATGAGAGACAAAGAATATTCTGGCTAACCGAAAAAAATTTGAAACATTACTGTATCAAGATCCATCTATAACTCTGAAAGTCTTAGCGAAATCATTAAATTTTGGTGAATCAAATATCAGCAAGCATTTAATATCATTGGGAATAATTCAGAAGCAAGGATGCAGGGTGCCTCATTAGTTGATATAAAAAGAAGTTTAATGACATTTATTGACATTAATTGTAAAATGCTGCTTCAAAGGAACAAGAGAATAGACTTTTTTCAATCAAATTGTGACTAGCTATGAAAAGTGGACATATTTTGATAATCCAAAATACAAACAAATGTGGACAAACCTGGTGAGCCATTACCATCAATATCAAATTTAACGCTAAGCCTTGACATCCATGATTTAAAGGTTAAATTTTGCATTTGACGGGATGAAAATGAATAATTTATTGCGAGCTATTAAGCTCCGTTGTGAAAATTACTGGTAATGATAGCGAGAACAATTAATGTGTTAACCCAAGCTTTGAAAGAAAGAGTTAAATGCTAAAAGACATGATTAAGCGATTTTCCTACTTAACAATGCTCGGCCACATGTTCCTAAAAACTGATCAAGGAAACATTGGAAGAGTTTTATTGGGATGTTTTACTCTACTTGCCATATTCACCATACATTACGCCTTCCTATTAGCATTTATTAAGTTTGATAGTCCAAGACCTTGCGAACAAGTGCTTCCAATCTTATAAAGATGTCAGAGAATGGCTCGATGAATGGATTGCATCCAAACACGAGGAATTCTTTCGTAGCAGAATTTGTGTTTTGCCCCAAAAATTGCAAAAGTGATAGCTAATGATGGGTAATAATGTAACTTAAAGGTACTCTGTATAAATGTAATTAATTTTAAGCTAAAAATGAATATGTCTACACCAAAAAGCGGAAATTAATGCAAGTAAACAATATTCTGTAACAGAGGGCATGGAATGAAAATGTTTTTTAAAAGTTTGACAACAGTTTGTTTCTTGATGTACCAATATCACATTGCACAATGAATGGAAAAAAGCTAAAATTATATAAAAGATTCATCCGAACCAAAAATTAATTTTATATAGAAGGATAATATTGATTCAGATATTATTTAAAAACAAACAAACAAGAAAGGTATTGTGGATAATTAGAGTTAAAAGAATAAAGAGACATTGCAGACTCAAGAAAGAATGGAAGATGCAATTAAACTAATCGAAAAGTATAAATCAGTGCCAGTATACATTAAATCAAGAAATAAGAGACGTTGCTACTAGCAAACTAAATAATATGAATACTGGTTTGCACAAGGTTTTAATAATGAAGACACAATCTCAGTACGACTCATTTATAGAAATTATTTCATCAGGAAACTATTATCGTGTACTTACCAAATGCTGCAAACAACTAATCAAAACATTTCACACCGAACCTAGTTATAATGATATTTACAAAACTTTGTATAGTTTGCCAATCAAAGAAAGTTTTTCCATCTTTAAACGCCTGGATTAAGAATTTTTATATTTAATTAATGTTGATCAATATCTTGTTTTTTCCAAATTTATTTATATGTTTGTACATATTATTATAATACAAATACAATTTTTCCTGGTAATATTTCCAAAAATTATTCCCTGCGACATTTATAAATTAAATTGCAGACATAATGCTATTGTGTTCAACATGTTTACCATAAGAATCAAATAATCTCTCATCTACATATTGTACTGTTGCACATTCTAAAACTTATTCTCTTCAACTATATTCTAACTGCCCTTTCCACTATGTTATGAATAAAATTCACATAAAATAAATTCTGAAGGGCTTATATTCTGAATCACAGTTATGAATGACAAATGTTGCGTCTTACTTCAAACAGAGCACGACACTTCACAGTACCTATCACCCAGTAAGGTTAGGACTCTTGAAATTATCCAGGAATTTGCTCAGTATGAATCAATTGCATTTCTAAAACATGAGAATGTACAGAAAGTATTGAAGGATACAAGTCAGAAATTTGACTTAGTTGTTGCTGAATGGTTCTTCTCCGAGTTATATTCTGGGTTAGTATTAAATTTTATCTTTGTAGTTGGATGATTCTCTCATAGGTATTCATAGTCACCCTGAGTGGTTTAATAAAAATTATTATTTTAATTAGCCCAGTAGATTGTAAATTTTTACATTTGTGACAATATATACAATTTTACTTTTTTTATTTTCATAGCAAGTTTATTTTAGTCAATGAATTCTCAATTCCACAAAAAATGTCTAAGTTATAAAATTAAACGATCTAGGTACAAAAATACACAAATTTTAAATTAGTTATATATTAATAGTTTAATTCTGTTTACGTTACATAATCTTAATCATCTTACGGTCTATTCTGCTGTCTGTAATATTCTTAGTGACAGATAAAACCATTTCCATGAATCTATGAATAATGTAATGGTAACATATTTGTCCTTTTTGACAACAATTTTATTCAATCAACTGAACAAAATTTGTGTTACAAAAAGGTGAATCCATGTTCTACATGTCAAAAACTAAATATCGATTTTCAAGCTTAAGTTTAAGTGTTAGATTTTCCAGTAAAATTGTTTTAATTTACGAGTTTTTCATAAAAGACGTGAAATACTGGATAAAAATTATTGCCAGCTTGGAAATAATGCAATTGATTTATTAACCTCAAATGGAAATTACAATGAATTAAAATAACTAAAATAAATACTTAATATAAACCATTATTTTATTTCTTGTACAGATTTGGGGCTGTCTTCCAATGTCCATACATAGTTTTTTCATCCATGTACCTACATTCACATATGGAAAACTTAATAGATATAGTGAGCAGTCCAGCAGTAGATCCTTACGTATTGGCCACTATGATACCACCTCTATCCTTCTGGAAGCGTTTACGAAATTCTTATGATATTATAAGAGCCATTTTTAAAGCCAAGTAAGTTCACAATTACTTTTCCATACCGTCAATCCTGAACAAAATTTATGTTAGACAATAATATGTAGACTGTTATTGAATAATAAAGTTCCTTATGGCTTTTTCATCACTGGTAGAACTTTTAATATACAGTGTAAATGAGGTGTTAAATTTGTTGAAAGGCTCGTGGTATTTTCGTGAGAAAAAAATTAATTCCAGATTGATGATTAGTATTAGCTGAGTAATTAATGGAAAAATATTTGTTTCAATAAGACTTTTAGGCTTCAGATGGGTTGATATTATTGGTTTCTTGTGTTTTCTGAAGTAAAAATGATTCAAACCGTGATGATTCAATTCTACAAACTCGCCAATAATATGCAGTATGGTTTAAAAATCGTGAAGAATAATGCTGGCAACCCACAAGGAATTTACAGGCAGATAGGTGAAGGTTGACACTGTGAAAAAAATATTTTCACTATGAGAAGTATTATTTGGTATGAGATATTTAAATGACATTGGGTATGAAGACTGTAAATATTTAAATTGTGAATATTCAATTTTCATTTATTTTCAAATATAAATTTTGAATTCCGGAATCCCTACATATTATGAACAAATATATGTTTATAACTATCCTTTTTCTACGTTATTTTAAACTCTAGATACAAATAAAAAATAAAACTAAAAAGTTCCTAAATTAATTTTTAAAGTAATACACAATCCCTAAATCCTGATCTTTTAACCCTTAAACTAAGTTCCCTCTTAATTGGTAAAACTAGGGTTACGTCAAAAACAAGTAAATTTCCATACAAACAAAATTGTTACATAATATTGTCACAAAAATTTGCATGAAGACAATAAAATGTAGTTCGTTTGCATAAGATATGATATTGACTGAAAAAGACAAAAGTTAATTTTCTATGCGCTGCTAGTTGTATAAGCAGTATTAGAGAAGATAACAATAAAATATCATTAATAGCAATTTAAAACCAACAAACCTCCATTTCAGTTACGTAGACTACCCACGGGAAGCTGTCCTCTATGAGAGAATGTTCGGACCAAGTGCAGCCGCAAGAGGAATTCAACTGCCAAATTACATAGATGTCATTAGTAACATTTCCCTCATTCTAGTCAATTCCCATCCGTCAATATTCACTGCCAAAAGGTTGCCTCCAAATGCAATAGAAATTGGGGGTTATCACGTAGATGAGTCGCCTGCTGCATTAACCTCAGTACGTGGTTAATTTAATTAACAATTTTATCAAATACAATTAACACTTTTAATAATTATTAGAAATAATTTTAATCATTTATAATGTCTATATATTATAAAAATCTTTGAACAATTTACTAACTTACATTTATATATTTACTTAAAACTATAATATACGCATGGAAAAAAAAGAATCCCTATCAGTTAAATACAATAAATTTTTCTTTTTACACAACTCATAGAGTTGAAAACACTCTACTTTGACACAATGTGAAAACAACACTGTGTCAAAGAGAAAGTGTAAGGTTCAACATAAAAATTTGACAAATAGGGTGGATGGATAATAATAATGGACAATATGTTCACATAAATTATACATTCTTCATTTTGTGGCGTTATTTCTTACTGTGTTAGGTTCCTCAAATAAAAATGAATCTTTTTAAAATTACTTTCTTTAAGTAAGGAAATGCCAAGCAAAAACTAAATACAGAGAAAAATATCTCAGCGAAACATTAGAACAACCAAAATTTAACATGGAAATCTGAATTGTTAGACGTTTGCAACCATAGCAATGACAGAGATTAATTTTTGACTACATGCACATAACTTCTTTATTATTTTTAGGCCAAATCTCCAATTCAAGTATATGAAATAAATTCCAATGATATGGATAAATCTCGAAAACTGCTTTACCGATTCTAACCTAAAACACCATATACATTGGTATGTACCAAAATGAGTAGCTAGAATTTTGTCTATTAAGATCCAATAAGTTTTTCTCAAATTTTTGTTAAACACAACTTGGCACTTTCAGGAATATTCTCGAGAGCAATATAATTTGCCAAATATAATAACTGTTGTATAAGTCACAACACGCACTATGAAAAAAAGAATCTAAGCCAAATGGAAACTCACTCCAAATTTTGTAAGTCTTTAAGAGTCCATGTACGTAATATATCATAACACTTTCATCTTTTTGTTTGATGAAAGTAAAAAGGTTAAATTTCTTGTTTACTTAGTCCTGTTAGCATAGCTGTCTCTTACTTATTTATGAGTTTTCCCACTTGCATGCAATCAGTATGTCATATCGATATATATTATTTCTCAAAGGTGTTTTTTTATCAGTACGCTATATCTCCCTTAATACTTCATCAAAACCAATGATTGAGCTATTATTTTGAGGATAACCTTCACTGCTAATGACAAAAAATTAACAATTCAAAATTAATTTTTTAATTAAATTTAAAATTTTTTTATCTTCTATATACTATTTCTCAAAGGTGTTTATATTGTAAACAACGCCATCTACTGGCAATCTCTTTAATTAATATGCACAATAGGACTTGCAAATTATTCATACGGGCCAACTAGTATCTCCTATTATTCCAATAAGATTTAAGATCAACTACAGAAAGCACAAATCTGAATGAATAGTATATTTATGCAAGGGAACTCATTTGACATTCTTGATATTTTCCATTTCTTCAGTGTCTCAAAAAAGTTCTGGACGAAGCAAAGCATGGAGTGATATATTTCAGCCTAGGTTCAAATATCAAAAGTAAAGACATGCCCATCATCATCAGAGATTCTTTGTTGGAAATGTTTAAGGGCCTCAAGCAGACAGTGCTGTGGAAATTTGAAACCAATATACCAAATCTACCATCTAATGTACACATACAGCAGTGGATGCCACAAGAGAGTATTTTAGGTAAGGCAAACCTTTTACTGGTTAATAATTCTTAAACATTTTAAAGTAATTCTTAAGATAAATTTCCTGAGTTTCAAAAACTAAAAGTGAAAATATTCAGAAACAGATATGGATATCATTAAATAAAAAAAACTACTGACAAATATGTTAACTTCTGCTGTAAATAAAATTGAAGTGTCTATCTGACATTTCAAAATAAATGCCTACTTCTAGGCTGGTTGGATCTTTAACAATATATCTAAACATAATAGGATACCTTTTTGGAATCTTGTCTATCCGTTTGTCTAAAATAAACTTAAAACACTTAAGTGTGTAGTAAAGAATGTTATATCTATATATAGATGACACAATAAAATCTGCACATTGTTTCATCTTGATATCCTATAAGGTTTCCCAGAAAATTTGAGTCATTGTGTTCGCTCATTCTGGAGCAGATGGTGAAACAGAGAAAAAAACACCAAGTTGGCCTGTGAAGAATTTAAAATATTATTATTTTTGTTTCACAAAAGAACAAAAAATTAGTACATTAAAAATTGCAGACAAAGTTGCAAGGCTATTCTAAAATGTATCATTAAGAGACAAAAAAATTTGTACGACACATACATAATATATTCAAATAATACAAAGCCAAATCAGTGTATTTGTTTTCATAACTCTTTACTAAAACCAACAATCAGGAATGCAATAAAATAAGTTTTTTTATGTATGTAATTAAATGTTTCTAATAAAAAGCATTCATCTAACATAAAAGTGTTGAGATATGAATATTTATTCTAGTGTTATAAATTATGCAACCCTTAATTTACAATATATTAATTATTGCGTAACCTAATATGTATTAACATAAAATATGAAGATCGGCTCGGACAAATTTGTAATAAATCTTGCAAGTGGGAGACATTTTATTGAAGATTTACTAGGTTCCATTCTCAAGGTGAGGGTTTGCCAGTTCAAGGGATGTAGGGTGTATGTTGACACCTTTTTGCCCCATGCTGTTCGATCGCTCTGGTAATTGTGAATCATATAAACTAAGGCTCTATTGAACTGTAGTTTATATTATATTAATAATGTAAGCACCACGTACACTTATAAGTTTGTTCAACTAATTCTAATGATGAAAATTATATTATCTATTCTCTTTTATTATATAGCTCTTGTTTTTTTATCAATAACTTTATAAGAGATTACCAACTCAAATGTATGGTAATTCTGTATTAGCATTAAAGTTTATTTCAACAATGTTGATGTACTGTGTAATTTTTGTGAAATAATGTAGTTTCTGATATTGACGATTAAAAGTAGAGATAAACTGATTATATCTCATTTATTTTTTATAACAATTTATCTGTGTCGAAGAATATAATTAAAAATAATAATTATATTTTTACTATGCTCTAAAACCATAAATATTTGCATGTATGCAAATTTAAAATATTTATTATTTTGAATTTAAGGTAAAATCTCTAATTTTGAATTTGAGATATTGTTTTCTTATTTTAAAAAAAAAATTCTAGTATTTTAAACATTCCTAAAATGTTAAGGAACAAAATATTTTTCAAAATGCAGTAGACGTTAATGTTGAGATGTTAATGTTTTTTTCTGAAATTTTGGTAACTACTGTAATAATGTGTTTTTGCCAGGTATTAAATTTTAGCTCAAACCTAAGTAACAAAAAATTTCATGAACAAATGTAGATGTGGACTCAAAAGTTTTAGATAACTTTAATGCAATGGTTGTTTTTGTTATTCAAAATAAAATTTGACAATTTTTCTATGAATAATCTTTAAGGTTTCAAATCTATAAATCTCCATCTT
This sequence comes from Druceiella hillmani, assembly GCA_039881145.1. NCBI lineage: Eukaryota > Metazoa > Arthropoda > Insecta > Lepidoptera > Hepialidae > Druceiella > Druceiella hillmani. Next base: position 11,729,665 of record JAYKKI010000030.1, on the reverse strand, counting down.
TTATCATTTTCAGCTCTGAAATAAACATGTAGAATTATTATTCTTTTGCCCAAACTTTGCCATTTAGAGCATGTGTTATGTGCATAAATCAGAATGAGAGGTGAATTTAAACTGACATTTTGTTACGTGTACATTGAACGGATAAGCTGGCTAAAGGGACTCTAGATCACCAGATTATTTAACATTCAACTTTCAAACTTTCTGCGGTTGAATTTAATATTAATATAAATAAATTTACAACACAGCTCACCCAAATACAAAGATCTTCATCACCCATGGCGGCAGGCTGTCAACAACAGAAGCAGTGCATTACGGAGTACCTCTCATTGGAATGCCGTTCTTTGGAGATCAGTTCCTGAACATGGCAACAGTTGTAAATAAAGGTTATGGACTACAACTAAAAATGTTTGAATCTACATTCGTGAACAATTTGAAGAATAGCATTGAGACTATTCTTAATCAACCCAGGTGACTAACTTCCTTTTTTTGTCTTTCTGTATCACTTGTAAGATAAGAAATGTAAATTTAAATGTTTATTAAAAATCATATATCACCTTCTAATTTTTTAAATACCTATACAAAATGAGGGAGGTGATTTATATTAGCACAGTGATGTGTTGGGATGTTCACAAGGTATATGGCCTTTGATTGCAGTGCACCACGGAGACCCAGGTTCGATTTTCAGTTGCTCGCCGAGTGAGGCTGGATTAGTATTATGATCGGCAGTAAGAGATTGCTATCGCAGAAATAAGTCCGCCTTATGTATCAATTAGATACATAAAGTATGTAAATAAATAAATGTATGTTTTACATTTAGTAAAATCACATTCATTTTTTAAGGTACCATTTCTCGACCTGGAGGCTAGGTAAATAAGGGAGCATGGGCACAATTATCATGTTTCAGGCGTTGCAATGCTTAAAAGGTTAAGAAACTATGAAGTAGGGGCTAGTGAAATTATTTACATCTTTTTTGGCTTTTAGAGGTGTCACGAAACATTTTAAATAATCATGTATATAAACAAGTAAATGGGAAAAGTTACTGGGAAATAGAACAAACGAAAATCACCAACTTGTGGAAACATTGAAGGGACGAAAGTTATATGTTTATGAATAAAATACATTATAACATTGATCTTATTTAATCTCGTTAGTTTTTTTAGTAACTAGAATAAAACTCTGATACCATTTCGAGTTTTAAATATTCGTTGTCTATTTTTGTGTCAAAATCAAACTTATTTCAGACTTTGATAGTATATACAACAGGGAAGTATTCATAGAAGGGGGGAAAGTACAATGTTTGGTATAAGCAGAATGAGGAAATATTCAAGATGTAATTAAAAGCCACGACCAGTTTGTATAATGAATATTACTAGTTTGTTTACAAAATGTTTCTCAAGCTACAGAATCAATATGGAATAAAACTTGGAAATTTTTTAAACATTTTACAATTCTTTCTTTATAAAGCTGTATGTTGCAACATTAGATGTTTTGTTCAATTTTTATATTACCTACTAAATTCATATTTCAATTATTTACAAGAATATATAATATATCGTTCTTCCCATCTCTTTTGTTGTGAAAATATAAATTTCAAGAATGAATCCATAGATGCAAGATTAAAAAGATTGTAATAATGAACAAAAAGAGATAGCAAAACAAATTTCTCTTAGAACATGGTGAAACATTGAGACATTGTGGCAATTGAGCCACTTGTGAACCAACATTAGTCAGAAGCGGCACAAATAAATTTGTTGAATTGAAGAAAAAGTTAGAGATATATATTAAAATTGTTATTTATGGCGAAATGGCGATCATGCTATAGTTTGATCCAGTTTTCCAAAAAAAATGTATGTAAAATAACCAGTCACAAAAAGATCATCGTGACAGTGTTGTGGATCAATTCTGATTAAAATGGTCATCTGTAGTGACAATTGACAATTGTATGTGATAATTGTGAACTTTTGTTACTATTGACCAAGGCACTACAGATCATCTTAAACTGCGAGAGGCTGTAGCTGAAAACCTTACATTATCCATTGTATTGTACTTAGTGGACCTTGTACAATAAATTCCTAGTTTATTTTGAAATTTAAAAATTCAGCAATTTTTTACTGTGAAGGCAAAATATAGACCTACACTTCAATTGACAAAAAGAAAGTTTTTATAACAAACCTTAATAAAATATTTTCAGTATATGGTACAATTTTTATAATATGGTAATAAACAAATTACTCACAATGTAATCAATAATTATTCAAATTAAATAATCGAAACTATTTTGAGCAAAAACAAAAATTTTTACCTTCAGAATTCCTATGGCGGAATAAGTAGCAGGTATCTATTCTGTAAAAAGAATTTTGTTATGCAGTTAATCTTTCATTCTCTTTTTAATATATTTCCCTTTTATTTTCAGCTACACCGAGACTGCTAAATGCCTGTCTAAAATTTATCATGATCAGCCAGTGAAGCCTAAGGATCTCGCAGTATACTGGATGGAGTATGTGGCGAGGACAGGCGGTGCCATGCACCTACGCAGCGTAGCTCTTCATGTGCCCTTCTACCAGCGCTACTTGCTGGACTTAATAACATTGTTTGCGATTATCATTTTCGTAACTTACACTGCTATGAAACAAATTTTACATAAACTGTTTATGAAATGCAAGAGGAAAATTGATTAAAATTCTGTATCATTTCTATTAAATATATTTAGTTAAATAATATTTTCTAATTTTAATTATTCAGTTCTTTTTTATATAATTGGTATTTCTGAAATTATGAATGTTCAGTTTAGGGCAATATATTTTAAGAAATAATGACATGAGATCTAAATACACTTAATTTAAGAGGTATAATGCAGTATAATGTAAGTATAAATATGGTATATTCATGCTATATACACAGTTTTTGCCATACATTCATAACATATATTTCAGAATCTTTTATTCTCTTTAAATACTTTACATCTGTTGTTAGTCTTTTAATAAAAATATAATATTAGGTGGAATGTATTGGCAGACAAAGTCTTCAATGTAAAATGAGTATAAACGTCAGCGTAATGCTGGCATAAATTTTAAAATGGTATTTTAATGCTATATACACAGTTTTTGCCATACATTCATAACATATATTTCAGAATCTTTTATTCTCTTTAAATACTTTACATCTGCCGTCAATCCTTTAATAGAAAAATGATATTAGACAGAACGTATTGGCAGACAAAGTCTTTAATGTAAAATGAGTATAAACGTAGTATGTTAAGTGGGTAACTCTACTGGAAACAAGGAACTTTTATAAGTATATAAAGTCACAGCCTTCCAATGTCAATGGTATAGACTCAATTACGAAGCAGAATATACCAAAAAAGTATTTAGAAGGGGTATTTTCGTATTAGAAGAGGATTTTTTTCATGCGTCCCGTCGAGTGTGTCGTCGTTCAATAAGTCTACAAAGATAAAATTAAAGTTTTTTTTAACATATTTAATATTTAAGCCCTATTGCTAAATGTTAACCTTCAAATTAACAAACAATTTGTCCACTCTAATTTTTCAACAATGGGTCTTAAAAATCCCAAGAAATTCTTAATCCTTTTATTTGATTGAAACTTTCAAATGAAATTCAGTTAACTTGCGTCAACAATCACCACAAGAACCATCCTTAGTATGTATTCCATGATGCATTTTTCCGCTTTACTTAAATATAATATCATTATACATGATTTTATAACATTTTCTTCCACAGTGCACTTATCTGTTTTACTTAATGAATATAATTTATATATGATTTTAAACGTTCTGATTTACTCTTAATATGATAAATCTTTGTAAATATAACAGTCAGCGTGAATATTCTTAATTTTTCACATATATTTAAAATTAATACATAAAAATCCTGTCATGATGTAAGAAAATTAAATAATACTATCTTTTCCCATTCCGTTAGGTCCCATTTCTCTTGGGGTCGGCTCTCCTAATCCTATTTTTCTCTAATCCTCCTAATCCACTCTGTGCATAGTTGTATCAATTCTGGTTGGAGTCCTCTGGTCCTCATATCATTCTTAATTGTCCCCATCCAGGTCGTTGGCAGGTGTCCCGGACCCCTTTTTGGTTCAGCGATTTCCAGAACCTTTCTAGTCATATGACCATTTTCTCTAAGCATAACATAGCCATACCAGCATAGGCGGCTCTCCTACAATTTGTCTATTATATAGGCAACTATGATACAAACCCCTAATGTAGTTGTTTCTGACCTTGTCTTTTAGGCTTTTTGACTCCCCCGGATCAGCGAAACATTTTCATCTCGATTACATTAAGTCTCTATTTGCACAATGCCCAGCATTCTAACCTATATGTAAGAGCCGGTCTTACTGCTCTTTTATAGAGTTCCTTTTGATCTCAATTGGCATTCTCGGGTCACCCCAGTCAACGATCTCCACTTCAGCCATCCTATTGTTATTCGGCTTTTGATATCGGCGTCGGTTGAACCTTTTGACGAAATTACTGAACCAAGGTATTTAAACTGGTCTACTTTTTTAAGGGGAGTCCCACCTATGGTTACTAATGAAGCTGTGTTATTATTAGTGCCTGAAAATTTACAGTGTATATATTCGGTCTTGAGCCCTGCTCTCCAGCGCTGTGCACCATGTGTTAAGTTTCGACTGTGCTTCTTTTGCCGTTTCAGTGACTAGTACTATGTCAGCAACATACAAAAGCGTCCAGGGTTTTGTAGGTCTTCTGTGATATAGTTCATAAATAGGTTGAAGAGCATAGGGCTCATTGTGGAGCCTTAATGGATTCCCACTCTGACCTCAAAGTCGGCTCCTATACCAGCTGGGCTTACCACTTTGGTATTACTGTACATATCCTTCAGGAGATCTAAGAGGTGTTCTGGGACCTGTTGTGATCTTAAGGCCTACCATGTCAGTTTCCTTGGCACCCGGTCTTGAGGTCTATAAAGATCATGTGAAGGTCTTTTTGCACGCTTTATTAAGCCATATTCAACCAGCTCACTGCCATAGAGATAAAAGTAACAACCCCTATTGTAAAATTCTGATTTAAAATTTCTAATAAAGCTATTAATGTTACAAATTACATATATGTTAAATAAAATTGGTTCCGTAAGCTTGTTAATTACTTGTCCTTTAACTTGTTACAACCATAGTAGAAAATGAAAGAAATTATAATTTAATTGAATTAAATTTCAATTTGAACGTAATTTTTAATAAACTTACAAAGACACTTATAAGACTTATAAACTTACAAAGACTTACAAAGACTAGTCCTTGCGTGATGAAATTAACAGCACAATAATATATGTCCCATTGTACTTCAAACTATCGTACCAATTGTACTTGATCTATCGTATGATGAAATAATTATCAATTTAGATGTAGAGTTTTTATTTTGTATGCATTGGCGCAACCAGGGTGGAGCAATGTCGGGCATGACCTCTCCAGAAAAAATTATTTCGAGTGAAATTTAAAAACTGATGAAAAAATTATTTAGTGATATGTGATTTTTTAGCAAATATTTTAACGGATATGTGATTTTTTTAATATTATGTCAATTTTGTAAGATTATTATAAACAAACTGGCCTTTTTGTTCGTATCGGCCCTTCCTAAGAAAAATAGTGGTTTTCCTTTTTCAAGAAATCACATAATCATGTGTTATTGACAAACTATGAGTTAAAACAAAAGTTTGAAAAATGTCTCTTCCATTAACAGATTACGAAATATTTCTATAATTATATCTGGTGAGATCAGATGCACGAGTCGCCCACACTTCTATATGCATTTGTTACCTAGTGATGACAGAGAGCTACTTCCAGAACCGCAATGCTGTTCATAACTACATTTTTTATTTTATTTAAATGTTCTTGAATTGTATTTTTATAGTAATTGTATTTTAATCATTTATATTGTATAGTAATGTTGTTTTGACATTTGTCTTTTGATTGAAATATTTTTATTATAATGGTTTAATAAATAAATTTATAAAAATGAAAGCTGCTTTTTTCTATAATGGTTTTAATAAATTTACAAAATAAAAATAATTTTTTTCTTTGATAACGCCATCTATGAGGGTAAAGAGTAAGAGATCGCCATTTATGGGAATTAATAAAAATTTCACAAGTTTCGTCAGGAGGGTGTGGGGAGGAGAAAGATTTTGACAGTATTTATATGAAAAAGTGTGACTTTTTTTATATGAGTCGTGTCCATTCTATGCCGCGTCTGTTCTGTGGGTCAGGACAGGGAGTGCTCAAGCATATATATATAATATGGTGACAGCATCTCTTAAGGAAATTGGCGGCAAATTTAAATGTGTACAGCGACCTCTAGTGACGGCTATGTGTCACCATGCAAGAGACGCTACACTCTAGAAAACACAGTCAGAAACCGCTCAACACTGAGTCTGTTTGAAACGAGTGACTATTACTGATATATTTACTGCGCAAAAACATATTACACGCAAGTTCTGGTTAAAATGAATTTTTACTGTTTTGTTTAAAAGAAAACTTGCACTAAAAGATGTTTTAGTTAGTTATCGACGATATTTATATAAAAAAATGGATTTTAAAAATATTACCACACAAATTACAATTTTGTGACAAAGTTTTTTCTTGTCAGAAAACTCCGAGAAATTACTTCTGACACACAGTTGGGTGTATTCGCCGGTAGTAAATTGGTTTTCCAAATATAATTTTTTACTAAATAATGTTGTGAGCAGCATTTATATTTAATCAAACGTTGTTTGTTGCAAGTTTTCTTCCAATTGAAAGAAAGGATAAGGCGGATTGATTGAAATTATTATACCTAACTTAATGTTTTGTTTTTTTTGCAGGGCAAAAGCGTGGCTGAAATTGTGTGGCAGGGAGAATTGGGCAGTTACTTGGAATGACCTCCTCAGACGTAAACATAGAATCTGCGGACGACGCTTTACTAATGAGAATTTTAAAACTTTTCAGCCTAGGAAATTATTATATAGTAACGCTACACCGAGCCAGTATTTGCCAACACCAACTGAAGAAACCAGAGCAGCAGTCGAACAACCAAGCACGAGCTCAGGATCAGTTGCGACAGGAAACTATCAGCAAGACCTTAACGGCTTCTGTAGGAGAATGTCTAATGTTATTTAAGTGATAATGCCATAATATCCTTATGCACTCATTTTTTGCTTGCACAACTGAATATGTCATATAAACATCATGTATAATTTTGAAATAACACATGTCATGAATACAACTTTTATTATAATTGAAGGAAGACGTACACTTAGAGGTAGCGTCTTTGGGGTCTGGATAGTTGAAGAGCGAAAAAGGCGGAAAGCTGAATAGGTAAGCTGAATAGGTGGAAAGCTGAATAGTGCGGAAACCTATGCGGTGGAGTAATATGGAAAGTATACAAATAAAATAAAACAAATGTTAAAACTAATTTTATCAAAAGAATCATATATTTTATTTGAACATGAATTGAAAAATTATTTTTTTATTTATAATTATTTATTGGCCAAGCGTGGGGTTTTGACAAAAAATTGGAAATATACTCCAACCACTAATAGATATCGCTATAATCATGTCTGCTTTGTGTATGTTTTTGCTTGTTTTCAGTTGTTGAGGAGTTGCCCACTTTCATTTATGCAATTACCACCTAGTTAATTCCAGAGTGCTACCTGGAGACGCCTGATACTATTTACAATTGTATTTTCTATTTTATTTAAAGGTTCTTGAATTGTATTATCATAGTAATGATATTTAAAATATATTAAATTGTATAGTAATGTTATTTTCATATTTGTCTTTTGTGAAATATTTTTATAATTTTAATAAATTTATGGATTAAAATTACTTTTTCTTTGATATCGTCATCTGTGATCAACAGAGAGAAAGAAATTACGCCATCTATGGGCATTAATAATAATTACACAAGTCTTTGGTCAGGAGAAGTGAGGCGAGGGGAAAGGGGAGTTACTTTGACAGCGTTTCGCCATGTATGAAAAAGTGGTACTCTTTTTTTATATGGGCTAGTATATATCGTGTCCGTTCTGTATCGTATCTATTCTGTGCATCAGAATAGAGGACAGTCATGCCAACTTTGACAATTCTTTCAAAAAGAATTTTTAGAATTCTTTTAAGCGGGGCTGTTTAAATAATCAATTCCTAGTACCTTTTTGACATAATGTATCATATTAAATGCTAAGTAATTTTACTAAAACATACAATAAGCACCCGTAAAACAATGTTTTCAAGTAGGGTAATTCATGGTTATATAGCTAGTTTGATAAGATGGCCAAACGAAATATTTCGTTGTTTATCACTGTATGTTACTATTTAATACAACTAACTACTATAACAAATTAATATCAGTAAATAACGGCTACTAATGCTAATAGCTGCACGTATAATATATAAGTTTTGTAATGAAAAAAAAATTAGGGAGAAATATTAATGAACTATCATTTATTATTATTTAACAAAATTAAACAAAATAAATTTAAAACATTTCAACTTTTTACGTATTGTTATAATAATTTTTTGCTTTACAGGTTTTATTCAGATTTTTTAAAAATTTCAACAAATAGTAGATTTTAGAGTTAAAGTGGTACATTTAAGCAAAAAGCCGAAAGTCGATAGATTGACAGAAATGTTGGTTGATTTAGTCGGTGGTTGGACATATACTTATACTAATGATAATTAATTTTGGTTGAGTGGCTATCTTACGTGAATGTGACTGCTAAGATGGTAAGTTTTTATTATTTAAATTATAGCCTCAATGGTAAGGTTTTATTATTTAAATTATATTTCATAAGTAATTATGTTTATAATTGTATAGGTTTTAATTTTAAAAGTTATTGAATATACAATTTTTTTTAAAAATTAAAGCCTTATTTCACTTTTTTATTTTAATCTACAAAATGACTTCTTAAAAGATAAATCGATATTAATTTGAATTACTTTATTCTTTATGAAACATTTTTAAATGTTTTAGAGATATTTTAATTTTAATATTTATTTTTACGGAAAATTTCAAAAATTTAATAATACGTAAAAATATTATCACCTGGTATTATTATATTTTATTTTATTCACATATATTGTATAAGTGATATTACTACGAAAATAATTTTTGTTGGTTGAATAATTTTAAAAACTAATAAAAATTTCGAACCAAAATATCTACGATGCATTATAAATATTAGATTAACAATAAATTCAATAGTTTCAAAAAAATTAGTTAAAAATTTATTCTATTGTAGCTAATATAACTCGTGTGAAAAGGCATTTTAAAAAGCCGACATAAGTTAAAAAAATTAAAAACCACTTTATATCATTGACAGATGTCAAATTCCATTCCCGCCATATTATGATGTATACATTCAAGTTTCAAAACAATACTTTTAAATGATGGAAAATTTCTTAAAATGTCTTAAAACAGTGAAAAATGACCACATATGTGCAATTTGTAGTGAATTATGTGATAATCCACATACTTTAAGTAAATGTTTTCATATAATATGTTACAAACATTTGAATGAATTTTCGGATACTTTCTTATGCCCTGTATGCGGAAAAAATAACTCCAAGAAATATGCAAGAAAAGACGAAAACATTGTTAAAGCTATCGAATCTATAAAGGAACTTGAAGCTATTTGTATACGCAAAGAAGCAATTGAAGACGTAGAAAATCAGGAAGAAGCTAAATTTGTTGATATAGACAAACAACTGAATTTTTCGATTGTAAGTAGCAATGCTACTTTAAAGAATTCTAAAAATATTGAAAAGAGGAACAAAAAAGGTGAAACCGCCTTACATGTAGCTTGTGTGTTAGGAAAATTAGATTCAATAATTGACTTATTAAAAAATCACGGAGCAAATCCTAATACGAAAGACAACGCCGGGTGGACCCCGTTGCACGAAGTTGTGGTCAAAGGACGTCTAGATATTGCTGAAATTTTATTACAAAATGGAGCTCTATCTGATACACCGGGCTACGAGAATGAAACACCGTTACATGAAGCCGTAAGATACAATCGGAAAGAAATTGCCATTTTGTTAGTTGAAAATGGAGCAGACATTTTAGCCCGTAACACAAAAGGTGAAACACCTATTGCATTAGCAAACAAGGAGCTTCGCGAAATTTTATTTAACGTTACGGCCAAGTCGCAATCTGATAATTTACATCAAATATCATCAATGCAAATGGAATTGGAATTATCACAGATGTTTGTTTACGCTGCTATGCTGTCAAAAAAACAAATAACGAAATTAAATATGTTGGCAAGACTGCATAAGAATGTTAAAATTGAACAGAAATTAACTAAGAAAGTTACACATGTTATTGTTGATACAGAAAATGACGGAGTTTGTTTGTCCAGTTTAGATGTATTACAAGCCATAGTGTACGGAGCATGGCTAATAAATTCTAAATGGTTGGAAGCATCGTCAGAAACAAAACTAGAGTCTATTGCAAAATATGAAGTAGCAGGTATAGGGAATTTAAATCAAACTGGTTCAACAAAATCACGTTTCAATAAGTACCGCCAATTGCCAAATTTATTTGACGGACTACATTTTTATTTGCACGGTTTCAATGTTAAATATGAGATAACGAAGAGGTTGCACGTTAATAAAGCGATATTAGTGAAGTTAATCACAGATGCGGGAGGCGTGGTGTTGAGGCGCGAGCCGAATCCAGAGTTGATTCCGGAAAAAGAAAGAACTATTCCGTATCACGCTCGGGAAGGTGGAATATTGGCCAAGTGCTCGCATATAATATTGTTCAAGACTAATTATGAGCCTATGTACAACATGGAGCATCTGAAGGCATTGCCTGTTGGTTGGCTTATAGAATCTATAGAGAACTTTGAATTATCAGAAACATGGTAAAGATTTTATTATGAATGATAAATCACTAAATCTGGTTTTCTAACAGTAACTTTAAATTAGATAGCTTGCCATATCTAATTCAGAATTGTTTAACTAAATAATTACAACAAGAAATTGGTGTATTGTTAAATACTGCAATATTACACACCTCCTCTAAAGGAAATTTCTGTGGGAGACGGCGTGAAGTTGGAAGTTGGTAGTAACATGTTTACATAAAAGTTATGGAAAAATGCTAATAAAGATAGAGGTAATTAAATGACTAGTTTGATTTCAGTAACAGAATAGTATGATTAATATTTTGTGTCCTCAGTCACCTAAATTAAAAAAAAAGACTGAAATTGACATTTTACGAAAATGTCGCCATTGCAAAAATGTCTTGTTCTATTTCAATTTTGAATACAGAAGTTTGAGACAACTAATGAAACAAATCATATTGTATTAGATAATAAACACAAATACAAAAATTGAACCCTTGTAAATTTTTTATTGCCATCTGTCTGTATGCTAGTTCTATTGCCAAATTACAAAAAGAGAATAATTGTAAATTTTTATTGCTGTCTGTCTGTATACTACAGCATGATTAGTCATTAGTTTAACACCGAACTCTGTTGAAATGTTATAGGAAGATACCTGAATTACATAAGCATAAAGGAATAAAGAAAAAAGTTTCAAATTTGAGGATGAAACATTTTCTTCTCGCAAATCCCATTAAGTGGAAATAGACCTCATCAATTTTTTTTTAAAATGTAGTCGTAAATGTTTAGTAACTAACATTTGTTGGTACAGCATCTTTTTCACGGAGTACGACTCTCCAAAATGTTTTACATTGTGTGTGTTCTCAAATTTTTTACCCATGTGAAAAAAATCCAAATTTTAATCAATAAATATTTCCATATAAAATTATTTTAGTTAAATTGCATTAATGAATTAAAGAGATATAGGCAAAAAAGATATTCGCCTTACGTTTGTGAATATGTGTATTACCATAGTAAAAACTATCATTGTTTATAGTTTAATAGATATATTACGTATCCTTAAACGTTTATTCTTTTCTTTATACCTAAGTGTATACATAATTCTCCTAGTGTGAGTTCACAATTTATATTGCAACATCTATGTTGCATTTTGTTCATGAGAAATTGCAAAAAAATATTTCTTGTATTGTTGTTTCTGTAGAATACGTGCAAGATATATATTTATTGAAAATCATAAAATTTCTTTTTCCTCTGTCACTTTTATGACCCTAATAGCACTGCTATTTTCCTTAATATAATATAAAACATCTTCGTTTATTTCTTATAATGGATTCTTCGAAATGAATACTTTTTGGATAGATTGACTCGTTTCAGTTCTTATATCTTACGATTTCTTCAGAATAAATTCGGACGAGTTTGTGGAATTAGTGTTGAATATTTACATGATTATTAATTGAATTGATTTTTCTTTAATAGCTACGTGACAGCCATGAAATGGTACCAATGTAAACAACAATACCTTTATGGGACTATAATCTTGCTTACTAATATGTCGTCCATCACATTAACACACAGTTCTGCAACTGTGTGGTTTTTGAACAGGGCTAGTTCTTAACATGAAAAAACGATAAGCATAAAAATATTCTCTGTAAACACTTTCATAAAAAAATTTATTACAAGCCTATAGTTGTAGAATGGGCTATTTGCTTCAGAGAAATTGACGCTAAAACAAATAATTTTTTGGCAATAACAATTTTTGTCACAGAAAAATATTAACAATAATTTTTTATTTGTGATTAATATTTTTATAACTTTTATATTGTTTGCATTTGGTTGTTTCTTATTTCTAGATTATACGAGAGACTTTTCGTGCATTGAGAGTTTGTTTGCTAATTATAGCTCGCATAAAGTCAATTGTAGTCTAATGATTGAAGTATCTACAGGATATACTTTAATATCTGTACAAAAGACGGAATGGTTTACTGTCCTTTTTATATTTTCTGAAGATTTACCCTTGGCTGAGTTAGTAAAGTGGTAGTGAGTGAGTAAATATCATAAGACATTTATTTTATGAAATTTATTATTTAATTGCAGTGAATACTCTTTTAGTTGAGAATAGATGATCATAAGATCTATTCTCGTTTCAACATTTTTCTCAAAAGTATATATTAGCCTTATGACAGTCATCATGTGTCAAAATTACATTAAAATTTCCATTTTCCTTACATCATATACATCTAATACCCTGCTCTAAATTGCTATATTTCTTTCAAAATTATTCTTCTGTAAATACTACCATTCGTTCACTCAAAAATGCATATTTTCTTATGCTATTAATCATATGACTATTGAGCTTCGTAACCTAAGAAATTTAACCTATAGTTTATACAACTGTATCTTATTCCCGATGGCTAGAACTTGGAATATACGAATGTAATGTAGACACCTGAACACAGCCTTGTGAAACTATCTGTATTATTACAATCAGCTCTATTAATTTAATTTCACTTACTTATAGAAGAGCCACTTTTTTAAAAGCATTGTACCTATTATATGATTTATAACACAGGTTGTGATGAAATATGTCATCGTGATAATCTTCATTATGTGATATTTCAAGTTTAGTGTTATTCTAATTATATTATACGTAAAATGAAGTTCATACGAGTAATTTGAAAAACAAACTAGAGTCCAAAACTCTCACTAGTTGGTGTATTGTCATTTGTTGCTCTCTGTGATAGTCCTCTCTTGGTTGCGGCTTTACATATCTTCTTCTTTCTCAGTAAGAATAATAAAAACATGAAAATCTCTTAAAATGTTCGATGCAAATTTATGGATACTTTATGGTTTCAAAGGGTACTTGATTAATTATACCAATAGGAATGAAAAACAGAGAAAAATAGTAATCAGCTGTTGCTGTTAGTTGTATTAATAGAGGTCTTTATATAGGTTAGGTTTTATGTGGTAATGCCAAACACTTTATGTGGTAATGACATCACTGTGGTGTGTTGGGTTGATCACAAGGTATACGACCTTTGACGGCGTGGCGCACGTCGTGAACTTGGGTTTGATTCCTGGCCGTTCGCTGAACGGGGCTGGATTGGTGTTATGGTTGGCTGTAAGAGATTGCTATTGTATCAATAAGTCCGCCATATGTATCAATTAGATACATTACAGTAGATAAATAAATAAATAAAAGAGGAACACATAACCAAGAGATGTAAATTACCACAATATCTTAGTATTTAATTTCCTAAAATGATTTAAAACATTCACTTTAGAATGTAAAACATTCACTCTAGAATATACAACATTCACTGTAGAATGAAATACTTACTCTTAATTCTCTTATGATCTCTTTGGTCACAAATTATTTGAGGAAAGTTTTCAAAAATAAGACTAAAATCTATTAAAGGTTTGGTCAAATTCAATACAGGTTAACAGAAATCTCACTATTTTATATAGATAAGTGATTACTAATTAATATAAAAATCAGGGACATTGAAAATTTTAAAAGTATGAGAGAAAAGAAATAAAATTTATTTGATAAATATTATCAAGTATCAGTACAGGTTTTGTACAAATGACAATATATACAACAATTTTTTTTATCTTTGTCTTGTGTGCCATACTTAATATTCATCATTCTCAAATGGATGATGGGGATGACCGAGGTCCCTGTAAAAAAAAATCGATTGTATATTAATATGATAAGGGTCTATGGATGAGGTTGCACTAGAATTATATGGTGTGTTGTGAGAAAAGTAAAACTATTCATAAAATACATGAAAACTATTTAAATAAAAGAAATTGTGCTAGAAATTGTTTAATGTAGCCAAAATTACATTTCAGAAGAAAAATTTGTTAAAGATAATTAAGAGTATGGTAAGAATCTTTGCAATAAGTTGTAAAAATAGATTGTTATCTACCTTCTCGTTGATTATTTTATAATTTGAAGATAACCAATATTGGAAGAGACAAAAGCAAAAAGAAGAAAGAGTAATCGCACATCCGAGTGAGAAGGTTTTGTAATATTTGTTTTTTTGGCATAAATAAAACTTTCTTGTCTTTGATAATACCTTTAGCATATTAAAAATTGAGACACAAGTGTAAAAAAATATTTTTGATAACCAATATTATCTTACATAGTTAGTTCTAATTCCATTTTCTCGAAATCATAATTTTGTTTCATACCTCCTTCATACACTCACGCCTTCAATCAATAAATGAGAAAAAGAAAAGGGAATGTAGGTCGGACAAATTCGTACATCAAAAATCAGGAAAAAAAGGATTAAAATATTCTGAACGGAAAAAGGAACTAGGCAAAAATTTCCACTTATACCTTATTTAAGTTTAAATTATATTTATTATTTTTCAATTTTAAAAAGTGTTGCAGTACTGTCGTAAATGTAAAATTTTTCAAAAGCATTCTGGTTTCTTAAGTCGGCGAAACTTATAGGAAAACAGAAAATTATTTCAATTAGCCGCTACAGAGAAATTTTACAATTGATTCCAATACACTCAAACAAATACTCACAGTGGCCGTGGGAACATTCTCCCGTTACAGTCAAAACTGTCTATTATTTTTAAATCCTCTGGAGACAAGTGAAAATCAAGAACGTCATAGTTCTGAGCTATTCTTCCTTTATTCACCGATTTGGGGATCACAACGACACCGCGGTCTATTTGGTACCTGAAATATGATGGAATACAAAAGATGCAAGAATGAGAATATAATGAAAACATTTAAGTAACATTTTCTATTAATTTAATTAATCGAATTGAATACACAAATTTGTTTAATTGAAATATTTAAACTTATTGTAATCGAACAAAGTTCATGTAATATACAAGTAAATAATTGTATACAATTAAATAAAACTTAGTAATGTAGTATTATTTCTACTTTCTTTAAGTTCTTTACCACAATCTAGGTTTCGTTGTATTACATATTGATTATTTAGACGTGTTAGCATTAAGTTACTGGTATAATTTATAATTGGAATGATACAATTGTATATTTTAGTTAATATAAGATAATCTACTCACCGTATGAGGATCTGTGCAGGTGTCTTGCCAAGTCTGTCAGCTACTGCCTTTAATTTAGGGTCCTCCAGAAGTTGAGGATCACCAGGTTTAGCCCAGGGGTTATCAGGGCAGCCAAGTGGACTATATGCCGTTATTACGATGTCGTGTTGCTTACAGAAATCTATCAATTTCTTTTGATTCAAGTAAGGATGACATTCCACCTGAATATGAAACATGTTAAAAATTTAGCACTAGTCATATATAGTAGTATCGTTTTGTTGAAAAATAGTTAGTAAATACGTCCAAGTAAACGTTAGACATCATATTACACACAATTCAGGAATTTCTTGGTCAAATACAAAGCAAATTAGAAATGAAAAAGACGAGAACTTAGTGACATTAATATAGTCAAATTGTCAAAATAAAAAGTAGTAAATTTGTGTTAATACTAGATGTGAATTTAATGACCATTGTGTGTAAAAATGGCATTCCACTTCAAACTGTCGCATCAAACAAAGTAAAGAACTATTTTTTCCGGGCCTAACCTGATTGGTAACTGGTTTGATTTCAGCCATTGCCAGAATCCTCTCGATTTGACGCTTGTTGAAGTTAGATACGCCAATGCTGCGAGTGAGGCCTTTCTTCACCACTCCTTCCATTGCCTTCCATGTATCTACATAGTCGACTAATGAATGAAGATTTGCACCATTTTCATCCTTTGGGAACAGGTCACCTCCTTCCTGGGTAAAGAGATTTATGTAACAGTTTGATATACCCATCTATATGCCATTGTTTGAACATTAATAGGAAGATGTTTGAGGAGAAATGAATTCCGAATGTATATAATGATTGATAATACTGATATAAAGAATTCAGATTTTTTTCATTTTAGAATATCTGAAGTTTGTTTTCCACACAATAAAACATATTCATTTTCGTTCAAGATTAGAAACTTACGACTGAAGATGAATTATGACTATAGCTTTCGTTGTTAACTTGGTCGCAAACATTTTATATTTCCTTTCAAATTTGAATTGTTAGCGCGTTTTTACATTAGTTTCTGAATATTGGATTTATTTTTCCACTCTGCTGAGGTTAATATTTAATTAAATATTCAACAATATTTAATTGATAATCTTAATGATAAAAGAGTTTAAACTAAATCTTCGCATCGTGATTTAGTTTAGTGTGTTGTGAATGATAAAATGTTAAAACAATAACACGACAGGGACAATGTTATTTTACATGACCTTTAAATATGGCAATGAAGTTTTGTATAAATTC